>VDFB02193867.1:596640303-596652908 GCA_007258455.2 Sequoia sempervirens | reverse complement strand
TTAGTGTTAGAGACTTTCACACATATTTAACCACAACCTCTTTGTTCACAATTTCTCCAAGAGTAGTTATCTTATTGACTACCTCCTTTAATTTTACACAATAATCATTCACTTTCAGCTTCTTGCATCTTCAAAATTCTCGCTTCAATGTTTGCAACTTAACAACTTTGACTTGATCATTATCTTGATAAACTTCTTATAAATATCCTTGGTTGTCTTTACACTTACAATTCTTGAAAATAGGTTCATATTTAGAACTATTTGGATATGAAATAAGACCAAAGATTCTTCATTTTAGCCTCTTCCTTAATTGTTCTATCATTGACTAAAGAGTGGTCCAATAGATTGACTCTTCATAACTTATGTCTACAATTCCCCATAAATCTTTCCCTATTAAAAAAAATCATCATATACTCAAATAATCATTAATCATATCCATTAAATTCAAGAACGAGCCCAAGGAATTAATGTTTTGCATGATGAAATGTTAGAAAAATGCCTTGCTTTACATACAGTTTTATTGGGCATTTACAAAAACATTTCGTGCATTTCTCCGAAAAATAAGTCGATTAATTTAACACTAAAAACAGATCTTCCGTGCATCTAAGAACAAATTTCATGCAGATTGTAAAAATCTCGGTGAGATGCATGGAGGTGTAGTAGCATCAGTTAACAGAAGCGCGGAATGTTAATAAGTAGTTGTTATTGAAAAATACGAAAAGAAGTTGCAAGATTCTACTTATCACAATAGGCATCCAATATGTATTGCAGTCTTGCTCAGGTATCATCAGAAATATTAAGTTTATTCACAGACAACCTTTGTTCGTGGAAGAGGCTTTTCGCCCGCGACGAACAAAAGGGAAAAAAATCAAGCGTGACAGCAAAAAAGCTTATCCCGCGAAAAAATTTCACAAGTAAAACAGACAAGAACGATTCAGATTAAAAAGAAAGACAATCTGCATCATAACGAGAATTCCCGTCTGTTTGCTCGGGACTTTTTGCCCGTGGCCGCTTTGAGGAGAACGTTGGATTTCTGATTGACGAGCAACCGAAGAATATCTCTCTTGGCGCTCTTCCGGAAGGGAATGGAGGAACTGAAAAAACCATCAATGAGGTGGAGATACGCTTCCAAGTCGTGACAGCAGGCCATATCCGCGTCCGGCTTTAAATATGGAGAATTTTTATTGCTCACTCGGAGCTCCGTTCCAACGTGCCTGTATGCCCACCACATGCTTTCCAAATACCCGAAAATCCAACTTCTCTGCGCCCACTCCTGAAACACCACGCCCGGAACTTTAGTTATGACGTCCTGCGTGTTAACGATCCGGAGCACTTTGATTCTCATCTCCTCGATTCTGCGCCCGAAAGCCCGGTTCCCAACTCGCGGCCCTCCAAACGTCAGCACCGTCACTGGAACGGACCGTTGAGCTTTACAACGGAAACCGGCTGCACCGACCTGGTAGGCACTTAGCAGCGCAAGAGCTGCTCCAAGGCTGTGACCGGTTATTGTAATACTAATCTCCTCTCCCGCGTACAACTCTAACAGTCGCTTTATTTCATTTAACACATCAGTCGACGCGCTTCGCCCGTCGGCGTCCTTACACGTATACAGATTCCAAAACCCGCTTTGGACTTTTGGGTCCGAGTCCAGGTTTGCCTGACCGGTGACCGACGTCAGCGGCGTCAAAACGTCTCGGAGATTCTCGAGCCATTCGAGGGGCGTGACCGTGCCTCTCAAGGATACCACGATGTCTCTCCGACCAAGCCGGGCGACTTCCTTGTCGTCCTCGCAAACTGACACGAAGCCGATCCAGTTGGTCTGCCGAGACATCCACGTGGTGTCACTCTGTGAAAAGGATGACAGCATGGCTGTCAGCCACTGCGGAACATTAATGGCGGACGTGGCGTGGATATGGTGGGTGACCCTGTATCCGCTGCCCTGGAGCCCCACCTGGTTCACCAAAGATTCTTTCGGATACTTGCACAGCCCATATGTTTTCGACTGCGGATCGAAGTCGCAGGCACTGTAGGACGCCTGGACCAACTCCCCGTACTTTACAATTTCTCTCCTCAGATTTGCATCCAACGGGTCGAGGAGACCTTTCCAGTCGTTACACCCGGCGTATTCCCTCCATTTCAATCCCAGCATTTGCTTAGGAGACGTTGGCGCATCGCCGGATCTTTCAAGCAAACTGCTGCATTGTGAGCTGTCTTCACAGTTACTAAAACTAAATGCACTCGACCAATGCTTTACAAATCTATCGGCTGTTGTCTTCAACGCTTGCAGTCCATCAAGAGGTGCTGCTGCCGCAATGGGTTTAAATCGGGCTGCTCTGTTACTCAAAGAAAGCGGTGATATAGACAAAGATCTCTTTGAAGCAAAGGAAATGGGCATTTTGAACTTGCATCCATTTCCTTCTAGTCCGATGACTGATCTAAAAGCACAGGCTGGCGATTGTGCGGCCTGCATTCAAACATCAAAGGTTCATACCCGAACAAATTCGACAATCAGACTGAATCGGGTTGTTCAGCGATTAGATTTATAGAGATCGCAAGTACAAAAAACGGCTTTTCAAGTTGACGTATTGACCCGACCCCATTCCGTGGCCGGCGCTCGGCTCGGCCTGTTTATTCCTCAATCTCTCCCGCCGCACCTAATCATTAATACGGAGTCAAGAGTTTTGGGATGCGGGATCGACCTTCATTGTCACCTGAGATTTTCTTGATCTTTTCCGCTGACTTGAACATTTTCCGCTGAGAGCGATAACCTATTATATAAGCGTCGTGCAAGTGTACAATAATAAGTTTTGCAAGTGCAAGGGAAGATATGGATTGAAGAAATTTGAGGTCAGATCTGTGATGATATACGGCGGGTTTACGTCCTGATGGAAAAGTTTAACCTGCTATTGGCCAATTTTGTCTGAAAAATCGGCGCGGGAGTAACGCAATCCTGTACGGGCTGGAAACTGTTGCGTACACATTGGGGAAGCGTTCCAATTTGGAACTAAACCAAACCCCATTCACTTTCAGACGCTGGTGCTCCGTAAGCCCGCTATGTGTGTGGTGTCCTTGTCACAAGAAAAGTCTATTCATATTGCTTTTTTAATTAAATCTTCCTATCCATGTTGAGGATTCGGTTCTCCCTTAATGCGCATTTTGCTGTCCAGCTTATCCAATACATTAACTTTTTCCTTTCAGTAAGGTTTCATCATATTATTGCATATAGATATCTTTTAAATATTTTAATTAAAAATCTAGTTATATTATTTTATATTTTAACTAAAAATGTGTTAATCCAAAAGATTAGCATGTTAACATACAGCCCTCTCCCCCCTCACCTCCCTCCACCCCGAGTTGAAGGAGTTATCATGAAACCAAGTAATATTTTGAACTATTCAAACTTCTCTTGGTCAAGCATTTTGGTGAGAACATTTGTTGGCTGACTAAAGCTTCTTTAAAAATCATGTTACTGTGACAAGTCTTAAATTTGTTTGAACTAAGCTTGTTAGCTTGATAGGTTTCAAACTTTGATACCAAGCATGTTGCTTTGATAGGTTTCAACTTTTGATAAGGACCATGTTGCTTTGGCAGGTCTCAACTTTTGATAATAAGCCTATTGCTTTGATAGGTCTCCAATTTTGATAATGATCCTATTACTTTGATAAGTCTCAACTTTTGTTAAGGAGCCTATTGCTTTGCCAGGTCTCAAATTTTGATAACAAACTTTTTAGTTTGATAAGTCTCAAATTAGTACTTGTTTTGTCCATGTTACAACTTGAAAAAAATGACCAAACTTTAGTGTCCAATATGAGTAGTCACCAACTATCAATCTGAGACAACTTTGCAATATCACTAAAAATAATATTTGAAATAAAATACATTGGGTGAAATCAATACATTGTGGAGGAACATAATATTAAATTGTAATTACCACACCAATCACAAGGTGTTAACAATCTATGAATTCTCCACTCAAATCTAACATACACATAGATGATTCCCCTTTTGGTAGATGAGAGAGGAAAATGCAAACCTCATGGTCTCCCTAATGGAATTACTAAAAAAGAGGCATCATCTTTATCTCCATAGTCTCAAATAATTGGAATACATTAGTAAGAGTCATCATCATCATAATCATCATAAATTGCATATCCAACACAATCGCATTGCTTAGCAAAATCATTCTTCATGGAAATCATATTCACTTCCTCAATCTTCTCAACAATTGGTGAACTATCAAATATACCAAGTGGCATTTCAAAAATATCAACATTAATTGAAGTTAATATAGGCTCAATAAAATATGCATCATCATTAGAAGAATTATGAGGAATAACACCATCACCATTATGAGTAGGCGCATTTTCACCATGAATAATAGATTAAACTCTCTTGTAAGATTTGCTTAACAAATCAACCTTGGATCTCCACCTAGAATGATCTATCCAAGCAAAACTCATACAACTCATAGACTTTGAAGGTGGATCTAGTAGATAACAATGTTTGACGGAATGAATATGCAAAACACATGATGTACAAGGGTATAGGTTAAAGAAATTACTACAAAGATGACCTTGGCATCCACAATGGGAATACATTTGGACATTGGACTTAGTATATATTGCTTTTACTTTCATTGATGTTTGAACTTCACAAGAATCATCAATAGATGCAGACTCAAAATGAGATTTATTCATATGTCCATTCTAAACTACATGCATTCTAACCTTGCCCCTTCATTATATCCCTCCTACCTACACCATCACCTGCCTTTCCCTTCCCCCTATTTCTTCATCTTATGCTCCTTGTCATCTTTGCAACCTAACCTTTGACTTTTCCCTTCTTTTCTTTATTTGTCTTTTCACCTTTTGTTTTTCCTCCTTGTCTTTGGATTGGTTATTTTCTTCTTACCTCATTTTTCTTTGTTATATTTACTTATTGGTTGTTTTTGTTTGTTTTTCCTTTTGTGACTATGTTTGCACGGTGTTTCATAGTTTTACTTTTTATCTTCATTTTCTTTTCATCTTCATAGTTTTAAGTTTTTTGTCTATTATTGTTTTCTTGTTATTACCATAGGTATAATCAATTATACCTATAGTAATAGCCTTAATTAAATTCTCTTTCAATTAATTTTCTCTAATCATTTACCTATTTAATTGTAAATGTTCTTTTATTTTACAATTATTTTTAATGATTTTACTTCTTATTTTTCTTATTATTTGCTTCTTTATTATTATTTATTATTTATTATTTTTTACTTATTTTTTTTAATTGCTTTATTTACTTATTTCTCTTCGTTTGTTTCCATTTTAGTTAATTTAAGGGCCTTATTTTCTTCTTTTTTCTCTTTCAACCTTTGTAGTCTTAAATCTTGTGTTCTAATTATGATTTCCATTTAGGATTTAGCTATTTTATTTTTAAAATTATTTAAACTTATTGGTATCTATGATAGTATTATAGAATTAATTAATATCTATTTCTTATCTAATTCTAATAAAATACATTGAGTCAACTTTTTTTCTTTTAACTATTCTAAATATATTAAATAGTATACATTTATTGTTAGAGTAATAAAGTCATCACCTAATCATTAATTAATTGGGTCACTTTATTCTTTATTATACTTAAGCTAAAATTAGGAGTGCTTTTATTTCATTATTATTTTTAATTCATTAGTTGTTTTTTGCATGATTAAAGCCTCTAATATTAGAACATGTTGTCTCATTCATTCCTAAGGGTCACACTTGTCATGTTCTAATCTAACCCTAATCTAGGGTTAGCTTTAATCCTTTTCATATAGGGATTGATTCATTGTAATTGCATTTCATTCTCTACAACAACATATTCAATGCACAATTGTTCACATAATGCATATTTGATGTTTTATCATATCTGAGTTATTCAACAATAATATCCTGCTTATTTCTTCATAGTGTGATAGGTTTATTGTTGCAAGTGATTCTTGGAGTTGGGTATGTGCAGGATCATCATGGAAAAAACAAGCCTTTAAGTGGTAAAAAATTTAGAAAAATCAAAGTTAGGCAACTTGACGTAAAAATTTGAATAAGTTATCTATATTATTTCAAAAATATGTAAGAATAGAATCTATAGCAAATTTAATGTAGTTTCTAAATTACTAGGTTTGTTTTAAAAAAATTGGTGAAAATTTGAAATTTCAATGCAGTACTACTTAAATTTCAAGGAAAAAACAAGAAGTAGGTGTCTGTCTGACCACCTTAACCACAATAAAATGATAATATTTTTTATTTTAGATAAGTAGATGACTCATTCCCCGATGTGATCCATATTTTTTTGTAATTTTTTTCCAAGTAAATAATTAATTATAATTTTTTTATTACAACTTTTTAAAAAATATAAAAACTCGTATGTCTAACCACCTTGACTTGGTCAAAACTTCATGAAATTCAATTTTTCTTTTTTAATCCTATAGTATGTGAAGCATAGAGATGTGATGCATGTTTTTGATTGAAAAATGTGATACCATTTGAAAGCTATAGATGTTTTTCAATCAACCTATCTATCGGGACTTTAGTCATAATTCAAATAGAAAATGAATAATAATTAATTATTAAATTCAAAGTAAAGCATAATTTATATTGGCAAAAAGCTAGGAATCTCCTTTAAAAACCCTTTTCATTTCATCAATTTTGGGTAAAAAAAAGTCGTCAGCCACATAACCATCATATTGCCACTTTTTGGCCCATCATGATTCTGCACATACCCTACTGTGGGAGTACATTCATCTACTCTAACATGGTATCAAAGCACCAGATCTACAACTGCCTTGTTCACTTTTTTTGAAGAAACCAACTCATGCATTAGCATTGGTGAATCGTGGAGTAAATATGATATTATCATTGAGTCCAAAGCTATTGGAATAGTCAGTTTTACCTTTTGTTTCATCAGAAAAGGCCTTTGTTTGTCATATCTATGAGGGTTTGAAGCTACAATAGCTTTTTGTCTTATCAGAGGGGTTTTTCATCATTTTTTGAGAAATTTTGACCTTGATCTCTCAAACAGTGCATGCAAGTGCAAAATAGACCTCATGGGTGCACTTAGAAGGCCCAAAAACCCCTATTTTCATATAAAATAAGATAGGGGCTTTTGAAAATTGATTTTTTAGTGTTTTTGGGGATTTTCAAAAACACTGCAAGAAAAATCTGTACGGTTGTACGGATTCATATAGACGCCTCAATTTTTGTGCCATTGTTTTTGTGCTAGGAATAAATTTTTATTTTCCTAGATTCCCATGCCCTCTCGATTTCTATTTTGCCTCAGTTTTCGTGCCATGAAGGTACAACTAAATATTTTACTAATTTTTTAATCTTTAAATTAATAAAATATTT
The DNA here is from genome assembly GCA_007258455.2 of Sequoia sempervirens. Taxonomy (NCBI): domain Eukaryota; kingdom Viridiplantae; phylum Streptophyta; class Pinopsida; order Cupressales; family Cupressaceae; genus Sequoia; species Sequoia sempervirens. Next base: position 596,645,541 of record VDFB02193867.1, on the reverse strand, counting down.
GGTTTAAATCCTAAATGAGCACTTTTTAGGAAAATGGTCATATCTTGAGCATATGGAGTCCGTTTTCGGAAATGAGATATTGTTGGAAAGCTGGTTCCGGGCTTGATCCAGTGGTGTAGGTATTTTTTCTTGATTTTTCTGTTTTGACCAAGCTATAAGCCCTTGAAGTAATATCATTAGTTTTTGCTTCTAGGGGCATATCTTTTGACTCGGGTATTGGTTTTTCGTGATTCTTATAACATTGGAAAGTTGGTTTAGTGCTCTACATAGTGATCAGACTTAAGGTACATTTTATTTAGCTTTTGGTGTTTTCACAATTTTCTTAATTACTTGGACGTTTTGGCACTTGGGAATGCTTTGTTTGCCTCATTTGGCTCTATTTCACATGATTTTCATGCAGTAAATTCAATTTTCTCATATTTGTTCATTTAAAGAGTAATCATGGGTTTTTCTACTCACCTTTAGTTGAAATCCTAGAACCAAATGCTCTGTTTGCATCATGTGTAAAATTTTCCCACAATCAATTGGATTTGCATAGACAAAACAAAAGTGTCATATCACACATTATAATTAAGTGCAGCAATTTTGTCACTTACTATATAAGATAAATTTCTAACCGTTGTCTTCATCTATCTATTTTCCATTTTTTAGACATTGAATTAAATTACTTAAACATTATTTGTGTTTTTTTTCACTTGTATGAAAAAAATACTAATTTTATATGCTATCTTTGTTTATAGGTTCCTGTGGGGTGCTTGTGCCAATGAGAGGGAACACAATTTATAAGAATCCAAGAATATTCCTTTAAAATTTCTAAATAATTTTTTTGGTGCTGGTTGAGAATGATTGTATACTTTAAACTCATGTTAGACTCACAACATATGGAAAATTCACTGCCACCAATTCACCGACGGAAAATTCACAATCAGTAATTCACTACCATGGAAAATTCACCAATGGAAAATTCATTTCCAACTAAAATTCACTGCCAGCAATTCATCGCGAGGGAAAATTAACTGCATTAATATTTTTAATAAAATCAAAGTTTTTGAAATATATATTAAAAAATATTAATGCGGTTAATTTTCTACCGTGGTGAATTGCTGACGGTGAATTGTTGGCGGTGAATTTTCCTAGAGCCTAGACTCGCATTCACCTTAAAGTGAGGAAATAATATAATTATAAAATTTGCATACCTATATCATTTTCCATTTAGTTTTGGACCTATTTTTATAGAACATCTTAATACAATTACATATCAACAAGTGGTATACTTGTGTGCTAAGTTTGGATCATGACTCAATGCTTATCACTATTCATTTCTCATTAATTTACATCTATTTATGCACTCAACCATATCCCATCTCTATTTATACATTTTTCTTATACATTTGTCATTTACATATCTATCATTTTTTACCCTACATTTGTAGGCATGTCCACATTTGTGCAAATGTACCTTGAATCTAGTATTCTTTTATTTTCTTTTGTCTTGGGTCAATCTTGAGTCACTAGGAATTTTTATCTTGGGCCAAACTTAAGTGGCTTGTGGTTGACCCCAAAACTTAAAATTCAAATTTCTAGACTTCGACCCTTTCCTATCAACCATTATGAGCTAACTTAATGTAGATTTTTGTGAATTGTTGCTATGTTTTTGTATTTATAGACATTCAATGTACAATAAACTGATATCAAATAACAAAGAGAAGTCTGTAACCAACATTTCAATTTCTAAAGGGACAAGAGAATCAAAATATATGTTAGAATCATGTAGGCTATCTACATATTTGAGAATGTTGACTTCCAAAATTCACTTTGAGCTATAAAGCCATTTCTCATAGAGGGTTGACCTAGGTGAACTTGACCCTAACAAACGAACAATCTCCTCTAAGGTGTTTTTAAACAAAACATTAACATATTCAAACACATGGATTCCAAAGATGTGTACAATAAACTGATATCAAATAACAAAGAGAAGTCATTAACCAACAGTTCAATTTCTAAAGGGACAAGAGAATCAAAATATATGTTAGAATCATGTAGGCTATCTACATATTTGAGAATGTTGACTTCCAAAATTCACTTTGAGATATAAAGCCATTTTTCATAGAGGGTTTACCTAGGTGAACTTGACCCTAACAAACGAACAATCTCCTCTAAGGTGTTTTTAAACAAAACATTAACATATTCATACACATGGATTCCAAAGATGAAGAGATCTTTGTTTAACTTTCTATTAGACCATTCCCATGAGTCATAATCCATTCATGTGCATTAGATCAATCCCATGACACAAAGGTTTGATTCCAAGAGACTCAAATTTCGTCCACAAACTTTTATGAAAATAAATAAAATCTGATACATTCATATTAGACAACGAACACTAATTTTTTAGTATCTTGATGACTTAATTATAAAAACGTTGACAATAATTATTCTGAAAACTACTTCATCCTCTCTATTTAATTTCTTAATACTTTATCACATTGTCATTGACCCCTACTCCTAATTAAATCTAAATTAATTTTGTATTTCTATTTACATTTATTTAATAAACCCAATTGTTATAAAAGGAATTATACATATGAAAGTGACTTTGAGAAGTTGTTAAGATTGTGACTTTTATACAGTGACATGCTTTTCCACAAGTCTACTGTTCCATTTCCGGGCTGGCTGGGCGGTTTGTCAGTTTGTTGATTTATCTTTTTCTCTCAAGCATTACATGCCAACCTTCATATTCTGCAGTCTCTTTCATGGACTTTTATCTAAGGCATTTACGATAAAGTCCATTGTGCACTTTCATGGAATAGCTAGTGCGGGTAGATGAATTCTAAGAGGCATTCGATTTTGACTTAGAAACAGTAAAATCTCCCACAGCCCTCAAAAGATTGGCTTATATTCGATTTTGATTTATAACTTCTTGGACTTTTTATAACCATATAGTTTTTGGCATTGATGGTGAAATTTTAGGGGAACGTTAAAATTGTAAAGGATTATTATATATAATTATTAAGGAGTTAAAGGATTATAAGGTAATTATCATTCTTATTAATTGTGTTTAGTTAATGGAGTTACAATTATATGATATTTTAATTATTTTTTAAACGTTAAAAATTTAATGGTTCAACAATTTAAAGGTATTTTTTTAAAAATATTTGACATTTCTTACTTTAATCGTAAATTATTATTGAATATTGAGGACAATGTTAAGTAAATAATAGTTATAAAGACAATTACATGATTATTAATATTGTTAGATTATCAAATCTTTATCATCTTAAAGGAACCCAAATTTGGATATGTTGTGCCTTGCACTCGCACCCCATCTTGTTCTTGAACATGGTGGGAGTGCCCATCTCTGCCCCCAGCCCTTCCTGCCTCCCCCCTCTCTTTCTCTCTTCCTCCTTTCCCTTTCCCTTTCACTCTTATTTTATTTTTCCTTGTTTATCCCTTCATCCTTTCTTCCATTTTCCTTTTGTTTTCTTGTTGGGGTTTTGAGGCTTCTTGTGATGGCATGTCATCCTTGTTAGGCTTGATACTCGACACCTTTTTTCTCCGTCCTCTTTTGGATCAAAGTATTGGTCATCGAGGTTCTCTTCATCAATAGGCCCTTTGCAATATCCCGACTCCTGATGCCCGATGGCAATGATGTCTTGCCATCTCATTTTTCTCAACTAATAGAGCATTCAATTATCTCACTCCATATTTATTGAGAATTAGCACATCAATTAAATTGGCTTTAAAGGGTTGAACTGTATGGTTTTAATTGTCATTTGAACGTTGCCAAACTTTGAGTTCTTTGTGCACTCTCCATTTTCCCTCAAATGCTTTCTTGTGAACAAACTTACTTCCTCACAATTGCAAGTGCTTAGTTTAGTTAGGTAGATTTATTCACCTTCTATTCATGTATAGTTTGCTATGAGAGTGTTCTTATGTTTCTCCCTGAGTTGTCCATGTTTCTATTTTTGTTTCTCCCCCCCATGTAAAATTCGAGTAAGCTTGAGATACCTTTCAAATTGTGAATCGTATCTCTAGTGTCCTCATTTTTGGTTGCATTGTGTTGTCTTGTATTGAGATTCAGATGAGTTGTGGTTTTTCTTTTTGTTGTTTCATTTTCCTTGTTTGTTTTTATTTGTTTTTCTCTCATTGGGTTGTTTGTCATGTTTTTCATTTTGTTCCCTCACTAAATCTTGGTTTACTCTAACATCTCGATTGAGGTTGTTTGTGATGTCATCATTACATCTTATTGAGTCTCGGGTTACCCTTTCAGTTCTTATTTTTGGAAGAAGGTTGGCAACTATCTCTGGTCCTTGATACTAATGCATCCTGAAAATCTTTTGAAATCATGATTAAGATTGTCAATAATTAGAGATTGAGTCTCCCATTTAATGTTTACCTAAAGTAATTTAGAAGATCCTAAGAAACATCCCCAATATTTAACATTCAACAACTCATACTTATGAAATTTGGTTGAGTAGTTTTGGAAATTGTCCAATATCAAGAATGTCCCTTAACATTTATCCATAAAATTTTGAAAAGGTCAAGTCCAATTGTCGACTTCAAAAGCTTGAATACTTTATGTTCTCATTTAAAATTATTTTGGTCATCAGGCCTCAGGAGTAGACCTTATATATTATTGAATACACATTTTAAGGCATAAGATTGTTCTTCAATTCTCTACCCCCCAAAAGGGATTCCTTGAATAAATCATTTGTAATGATTTGAGAATCGAGTGTTGGACCTAAACTCTACCATTTGTTAGAAAGATCTTAAAGAAAAATAAATAATCAACATCTCATATCCTCAATAATCTAAATTTTCCTTTGAAAAAACAAGATTTTTCAAAGATTTCAAATGATCATGTTTTGAACATTCAGCTTTTAGAGATCGGGAATACTTCTTGAGACTTACCATTTTAAAATAAAAGGAAATATGGGTATCTCTCAATCTCTAATCCTTGATAGTAATCCTATTGCCAAATTTTGGGTATTGGCTACCAGGTGTTGCCAATTATGGTTTGATAAGAAGAAAAAACAAATGAAATCCCCAAACCTTGATGCCTGACAACTCAAGAAAATTTAGCATATATTTTAATATTGATGTTTGAGGTTATCTTGGTCAGAAGCCTAAGGCTTTCGGTTTTCAGTAGATATTATTCACGAGACCTGGGGTGATCCCACAATAGTGGTTTACAATTTCTGGCCAAACTGGACACTGATATTTTTTTTTAACAAAATC
>VDFB02193867.1:596618421-596639172 GCA_007258455.2 Sequoia sempervirens | reverse complement strand
TATAATTATATAATGCTTAATTTTTAAATTTACATAGTTTCCCATGGAACAATTCGATGGAACAAATTATATAAGTTGTATATAAGTGTATATAATTCTTGAACTTAAGAATTCCATGAAACAAATATAAGTTGTATATAATTGTAATTTAGGGAAAATGATTTTTTTTAAAAATTACTACGTTTCAAATAAGGATTGAAAGCATATAATATGGGTTTACATGCAACCAAAATGAGATGATATCAAACATTCAGACTTAAAATTTTCTATGAATAAATATGTACATATAATTGTAATTTACACGGCGTTTGTATGTACAAGTTATATAATTCTCATTTGAACATGTATAAGGTTACAAGTGAACTTGAAAACCATGGATATAATCTAAGTCAAAAATTCTGGTTCAGCCCGCTCTTCAATAACATGTAGAATTTTTTGATGATCATCACTATCTAATCTCCATTTTCTTCGGCCACGTGCATGTGGTACTACCATGGAGATGTAGAGTGTGTTGCTGTGACTATATTGATACCTTGTTATCAAGTTGATAGTCAACAAAATGAATCCCATGTTGAACTAAAATTTGACTTGTTTTAGATATGTCCCTTGTACTATGAACACTGCATGGTAAACATGAACCCTAAGGTAAGACATATGAACCTTTGATACCCAATATTTTTGTGCACAAGGTTTGTACAATATATATTTAATGTTTATAATGTAATGTGCACATGTGAATACAATGTATATAAAATTTTAAATTCAAACTCACCTGTAGGAAATAATATTCCATCACTTGTTTTAGGTTCTGATAGCTTATTCCTCTCTTCTATGCAATGCAATAAATAATAACTAACACCTTCGATGTTTTCAGGCTCTGCTATGACTGCAAAAACATTTCCTATACACCAAATTTACACAAAAAAAATATTAAAAAAATAGAAATGTCTCTAAAGATAATTAACTAGATATATATAATAATTAAATTATTGAAAACTTACACGTGTACCTTTTCTAACCAACCTTGAAATATGGTCATAATCAATTGAAATCAAAGGAATGTCTTCAAATCTTTCTTTCTCGTCTTCATCATATGTTTCTAAAACAACTAGTGGCACTATATCCCATTTACCAACATATCCAAGTTCTTGATTGTTGCATGCATAATTAGAGTTTCCCTCAATGCACTCAGTACAAAAACAAGAGTAATCCCTTGTGTCTATTATCCATCCATGGTGACTATCTGAACTCTTAACACAATGCAAAGATCTTGTTTTTTCTACCCTCTTGCATCCATGAATTGATCTTCTATCCACACCTAGATACATATGTACAAAAAAAAACTTATGTGAACAAATATGTATATATATTTTAGATTTAAATAAATTTAAATTTTTGATTTAATGTAATTTATACATACCCGATATCTCCAAAAACACTCTATGTGGAATGTGTCAGTTTGTTCTTGAAGATGTTCCGACCACATTTGATGCAAAGTGTTTCTTGTACCATTCAAAAACATCATGTGCATTGTCTAGACAATCTTCTGGATAACTCATTTGATTCTTTCTTAAAGCTCATTTGATGCAATCTCCTGCTCCATCATGCTCACCCTTTCCATGCCCACTCTCAAAAAAACTCCAAACATGTGGTATTTTGTATATTTTATGATATCTACAAAGTCAATAGAATGGCCATGAAGATTGAATTATGCTGCATATCCTCTGACCATACAAAATGATTTTCAAATTTGACACCCCTGCTTCTCAAATTCTCAAAAAATATTGTAAAGCAATGTTGGACAAAAAGTGTGTCATGCTCTTTATCATCACTAATATAAAAGTGATATTATTTTTTAAAGACTTATTCTTCATTTGTACTCTCAACACTGTCCAATTATGATTGTGCATGTCGATAACACACATGAACCATAATAGTGATCTGCTTTGAAAAGTAATACTCTGATTGAATCTCCTTTTGATGTACAAAGGAGTAATTTTCTGCAAAGTCAACTACTGATAGAACTATTCCATGTGGGAAAGTATCTCTCAATGTTTGGAATTGTTGTGCTTGCCACTTAGCAAAAAATGAATGATGTATGTATGGTCGTATCAATTTTTGAAAATCTTCCATAAATTTTCCAATGGGAATCTCCTCTTCTACATAGATCAACCTTGTGGATTCTTTCCAAAAATTTGTTTGGAACTTTACATACTTGTACCTATGTCAGTAAAATATGTGAATAACTAATAAACCACACTTGATCAATGAAACATTACATCAAAGAGAATCCAAATAACTTGATCTATGAGAAATTGAAACAAATAAACTCTCTAAAAATAGTACTTACCTCTTGCAATTTACTATCTTTGTTAGGTCAATATCCTCAATTCTTGAAGGAAATTTAGCCAAATTTCCACATGTCTCACAAATTCCTTTTATGCAGTTTATTTGAGGTCCATTTTCATGATCACATAATATAGACTTTATGAACAAACTTGCTTGTTTAGGAGGTACATTTTGAAACCCACATCTTTCTTCTCTCATCTTTCGAAACACCTGATAGTAGAGATCAAATTCAATATGATAACGACAACAACAAGTTTCAAAAAACTTGTTTATCTTCACATAATATGGCTTTAACCTTTGAAACATTGTTTGCCCAATCTTTATATGAAGATATGCATTACAAAAGTTCATATACATCTCAAATTGTGTTATGTCTAGCCAATGTTTGATATGATTTTCATAAATACTAGGTCCAATCCTATATCTCATAACATCTCTAGTATTTGATGATGGACGAGTCTGATCATGCCAAAAACATGAGACCAAGTTCCTAACAACATCTTCAATCCTGTCAGAATGGGGAGCTCTACACATAATTGCCCAATTGCCTTCTAAACTCTCATAATAGCTCGATATAATTTGAATTTAATTTTCTTAAAATTATATTTGAATTGAATTTCAAGTTACTTACAGTCAAAAATATTATATCTTGTTCTCAACTCAATGGTTCATGTTGCTTAATTCATTTTCTTAAAAATATTTATTGTGATCAACATGAATGAACTTAATTATAAAATGGCATTGATTTCCCTAAAATTCTACTAGAGATCAAATGTATATTGAATATAAGAAAATGTAAGTTGTAAGATATCATAAAATAAGAAAACATGTATGTATATTGAATATTTAAAGAAAATGCATACATATATTACGTGTAAACATGTTTTTAAACCATAAGCAAACACATGTACATATATGTAAAGGGATTCAATACATATAAACATAACACATATTATAAGCAAAGAGGCAAATGTATGCATATATCATATAAGAAAATATATGTACATATATCATAAAAGCAAAATGTAAATTAAAGATCATCAAATGTTGAATACTAAAGTTCAAAAAATAAGCAAATGTATGTATATCATATAAGCAAGTGTAAGTTAGAGATCATCAAATATCAAATACTATTTTAAAGATCATCATATAATCAAATACAAATGTGGTAAAGATCATAAATCTAGAATGCATGGCCTAATATGAATGTCTACTCCTAGACGAATGGCCATTTGAATGAGAACGGTCCTGCTCTAATGGATGTGTTGAGCCCTGCAAATAAAATTGTGTACAAGATGTGTTAAATACATATAATTTATATTAAATAAATTTTATGAAAGTTATTTTTAAATGAACTTGTATTTATCTATGCATACATAAATATATATTTTATGAAAACTCACATGTCCACTAATAGCAGATATATCCACAGAGTCACATCAATCATGCACACAATTTGGACCAAGGCTAGGAGTGATATGAGGTATGTCCACCTGTAACAATATATATACACATATATATCAACTTACATGAATATCTAGTTAAAAGGAAATTTAAAAAATAATGAAAAAAGAATTGAAACATGCACATGCACACATACATGCACATCATTTGATATTGGATGACTTGAGTCCTCTGAAACATTCGCCTCCACCATATCCACCAAACGATCAAGCGAGGAATCAAGATCTGCATCCATCCGATCTATCCCATGTCGTGCCAGAAATGATGAGTGTAGAGGACTATGAAGGTGAGATGGCATCAATGATGATGAACCAGAACCAATCAACATATCAGTAAAACCCATAGTCTATGCAGCTACCGTATGAACTATAGGTGGATCCTGATGCACACTAGTGCTCAGCTGAGAGTGATGGGATCTTGGAACTGAACGACCTCTATGTCTCAAATGATCTCTAACATGCTCTATACTAATCCAATTACCTGATGCAATGTGGGAATATGCCTCCAATAGGTCCTCAGTCAAACAATGCAGAGTCATGTGTGACATATCTCCTGTAAGTGCATCAAGCTATGTAGGAGTAGGGATGCTGACCACTATAAAAGGATCCATGGTGGTCCACTGTGCTGAAAATGGTGTGGATCGGGAATGTCTAAATATCAAATACTGACCTACATGATCATCAGATATCCTAGTGGCGACAACCACAATGTCACCTACAGTGTCAATTGCTTCCTTTTGGGAAGCAATGAAAACCTCATCTGCTATGGGGGCTAGAGCTAGGGTGAAAGTAGGAGACTTGTCACCAACCAATACCCTAAACACTGGGGGTGGTCTATCTGTTTGACGATAGGTGGGCCTATCAGCAATCCTACCACACCCCTGACCAACATATGGTGGAATGTCCAGGTAGTTAACTTTGAGGCCCAAATGAACCTCAACATACATCTGTTGAACAAAATACAATGGAATCTAGTCATTGTTTGGGTATAGACCATGTGCTGCAAGAAATCGTGGATAGATCAATGAGGCCATAGCATGATCGACACATCTAGTGACCTAGTATCCCCTAACCTTACGCACATTTTGATAAAATGGAAAAAAAGTGGCTTTTATCATTTCTTTGGTTACACTATCTTGTATTTGTTTAAGGGGAACGCCGCCATGGACTTCTTCCTGCACGCGGGAAAGAATAGCAGTCACTTTGTCTGGGGAATATGTACTAGTCCTCTCAAGTACATCTTTTAGTTTTTCTAGACTATGCAATATTAACATGCATGGTTCACTATATATCCCCGGGTTTCCACCCTATGCTAATGAATCTCTCAAATTTTTTTATCTCATTACTAGTATTTGCAAACAAAGAATCTGGGATAGGTGGAACATGATCTACATTTTCCATGTGTGAGAGATATATATATATGTTATATATATGGATGAGGAGATATATATATATATATATATATATATATATATAGAGGCAGAGGAGTATATATATATATATATATATATATATACAAGACACCTAAAAAACAACAATGAGACTTCGTAAATAATATATCTAGACAAAAGAGAATACAAACTAAAAATGTAATCCTTTAAAAATAATTCATCTACTCAACAATAATTATTTCCTTTTCTCTATACCATTAACTTGATTTCTGTTATTAAATTGGAAGACAATCATAATTCTAAGAAATAGCAGCATCCTTAAATGGTTCAAATTTTAAAATGAAATGATGAAAGAAAGAATAAGAATACAAAGATTAAAGTATAAATCATTTGAAAATAATTGGGGATAAAATATTTAATCTAATAGGTTGTTGATATAAATGAACTTCAATTATATAGCCAAGAACATCAAAAATGGACATTTAAGCAAAATTAAAGACCCCATGTTTATTTGAATCAAATCTAATAAAGTTTGACTTCATTGCATACTTCTTGTTATAAATATCTCACATGAACCAATGAAACTCAATGTGTCTCCCAAATTACAGCTATAGGTGAGAGAGAACCAAATGTGAAAAGAAATTCAAAATCCATCTTTTGTAATGAGTTTGTTAAAATTAAAACATTCAAGAACCTCAAAATGGTTTGAAATTGAAAACCATAATAGAAATTCTTGAAGGCAAGAGGTCATCACAAACCATTCGGTTGTGGGCTTAAAAAATTTTCAATGAATGGTTTTCCAATAAGACATTAACCAAAAAATTCCAAATTTTTATACAATTACTAAAGATGCAAACATAATTTTACTTAAAATTGGGAAACTCTAAAGGATTCATATGCAAAATTCAAAAAAGCTCTTTTGACTTAAAATTTTGAATATTTGTTTAAAAAGTTTTAACCCAGCTTTGCAAGAGGGGCATCCAATTATGATGTGTTGGAAGAGATTAGAGTATTTAGAGGAAGTCATGTGGTAAGATAACATTTCAACTTCTAAGTTTTCTTTCCCATATATAGGAAAAAGGTCATGCTATTTTTGCAAGGGCCTTGTTTTAAATAGCTACATGGATACTTGACTTTCACACTTCCCCCTATATGACATATACCCAATATTATATCACCCCTTTTTCTAATTGTGGAACTTTATATATAATGTAGGGTGGGATTCTACATAAATTTCAATTTTGTGATCAGGTATTGTTCCACTTAAGAGAGGATATCTTTAGGATGTTCTTGTTTTTCTTGATATATCAACTAACCTCCATTTAGTGTATCATATTTGTCACTCTATCATATGAAATACATTTAAATTTACACCACATGTGATTATTTGAGACCTCTATGATACTCATATTATTTTGAATACTAGGAGTGTTGATTATACATTGCACTTATGCACATTTGATGGATTTGATTGTTTATATGGTTTGGTTTTATCTTTCATAACACATGTAGATTTAGTGAGTAAGCTTTGGAATCGATATTATTTTCATGTTAGGTACATGTATCTACAACATATGAGCACTTAGAAACTAGTGACAAGACTACCTAAGATCTCTTACCCATATGGTGTTTGTCAAGGTTGTGCCCCTAGTAAATATCAACATGATTATTTTTCTATAATAATCATCCCAAATTCATGGGGAAAAATCAAAAGGAAACACATGGAAGACAAATGAAATACTTGTGACATGAACCACAAAAAAACTATTCATAGTCATTATGTCAAAATGCATCATTAAATGTATATTAACATCATCCACACTCTAATTAAGAACATGGAAAACAACACCAACACAAAGAGATAAAATTAAAAAGTTCCAACTAATGATGTTATATTAATCCTCCCCAAGTTGATCCTCTCATCCCAATCATCATACTTAATGTTTTGGTACTTGAATCATGTTTATTATATTATGTGCTCCTCAACACTATGTAAATTAGAACTCTTAATAAACATGTTTTTTAAGAGGAAGCATTTTCTCTTTCTATTACCATAACGATTATTCTTGTTTTTGTAACTTGGTATTTCTACTTGTAGATTTTCAGCTTTTTATTATGTAAATCATTCTTTGATACCCAAGTAGTTTGAAGACCCTTTTAAGATGAAGAAAATATAGATTTATCATTTGTAATCCTCATCCTTCCTTGCTACATGAGTAATTTTTTTTATGAAAACCATGTTTAGGAATGAAAATATCCAATCCCTTATGCTCCTGAACTAAAGTTTGCAATGCTTATGGTTCTTTTGGCCTTATAGATTCTTGAATCATTTTATAATATAAAACCTACATATAACCTACTTTGGCTCTAATAATTGTAAACCCTTTAGGAATTCTAAATTGTTGCATCTTGTCTTGATTTTCCCACCATTGTTATTCCTTTTGAAATTTTTACAAATTAGGCAAAGAATCCTTGCACTTATATAGAGGATCCCTAGGTATGTTCTTAAAATTATCTAAGGTTAAATGACTTAATCTAAAATAAAGGCATATACGGATCTCTTGCAATTGGAACCTCTTTACTAGTGTGAACATATTTGATACCTTGATGGCATGACATAGATGTTGTTGCTTGATATTGCTTTATCCATGGATACCCAAGCAAAATATGAGATACACAAGAACTTCCTCTTCTATCTTTAGAGACCAAAAAATTAAAAATAACACAGTATCCTATAGTTTCAAATCAATATATCACAGTCTAATTTTAAATAAAACCCTCAAAATATGTTTGTTTATAAAATGATGATAAACAAAAATTATTCAATGCATACATTTTATTGGTGAGTAAGATCAATAAACACACCCTGCTATTGTTCATGATCCACAAAACCAAAGCACCAGTTTATGTACTGAGCTTGGTAATATCTCAGCAATGTGTGAAAAGTGCCTAAAAATTACCTAAACTCAGAATTGACTTGTCATAAAGTGGGTGGGTAGCTTAGTGGTGGAGATTTGCATCCTAACTAGTTCATGGAAATTTCAACATGGTATTAGAGCCAAGCTAGGTGCATTTGACACCTATGTTTTGGCTCAAGGGAGTGTGTTGGAGAAATGATACACACCTAAGCCATAAAAGGGCTCATCACAATGTGAGCCATTAGCTCAATAGTAGAGCATCCTAACACCAAATGGGATGTCCTAATTTTGAATACTGGTTAGTCCATAGAAATTTCTATAAAAGTCAATCACTAGTACATAAGAACAAGAATAAGTACCCTTATAATTTTTATTAATACCAACAAATCATTCCTCACATGTAGGTGAATCAATGATTTCAAGCTCGTCAACATGTATATGTACCTCAATCTCATGACCCTCATATAAAACCATTTTATTAGATTTATTTAGTGTAAAATATTTAAATTTTCATTAGGAGGAAAAATTGAAGGATTGACCCCAATATTAACCCCCTCAACCTAATTTTTTTTATCAATCAAATCCTTAATCAACTATTCCTTAATCCCACAAAATGTTGAGTATAATTACAATTAACTCTATAATTTAATAACAAAATTATTTCTCATTATATCTTTTGGGAATAACCTTAGATTTATCTAATGGCCTAATAGGAGGAAGTGTAATCATGTTTGCACTAAGTAAATTTTGAAGCACATTTTACAAAGGAAAAAGTTGGAGGCTTTAGAGTCATAATATTAGAAACATTTATAATGTATAGTTTGTACAATGGTCATTTCCATTATTTTTTACTATCCTTTTGGAAATAATTTTTCTTTTCAAATTTACAAGGGTAGGATGATGTAGATGAAGCATTAGAGGACATCCCACAATTGCATGTGGCCTCAGAAATTAAACTTTTAGTTCTAACATTCATCTTAATTTTAAAGTATACTAAGAATGTATGCTACTGTAGATCCTTATTTTACAAAATAACAAAATCAAAATAATAAACTCTAATCCAACATTCCACATTTTGCATTGACCACTCCCCCAATATTAAAAAAATAGACCCAAATGGAAGATAATATAATCATTTAATAGCATAATATTTTAAATTTCATGGGAAGAACTTAGCCAATAACTTATCATCATACACAAAATCCAAATATGTAGCACTAAAGAACCTTGAATGTGTCATGGGATCTCCTTTAACATTGTGCATCTCAAATCTAGGATCCAAAAATCCAACAAAAAATGGATATGTAAAATTTTCAATAGAAACTGAATTGTGTTTGATTTTTATATGTATGTCTTTTTGTTTCCATTAGGTATGAATCAACATTACTTTTCATCTCAACAGTTTCCTTTAAACATTAATGCTTCAAGGCTAGATGAGGAGGCACACTTTGTGGATTTCTGGTTTTGAGCCAATGGAAAAGGAAAGGGAGAGAAATTGAAGGTGTAAGATAACTTGCATACAATTAAAATGAGTGGAGTGGACATAAAAGACTTCTGTAGGTGCTATTTAGTAGCAGGGAACATGGGAAGTGTAAACAAAACTAATGAGGAACTAATGTGTTGAGACAAGATAAATCTCACATGCACTCATAATAAGGCAAGCATGAGATGAGATCTAGGAAAAGGAGAGGATAAATCTTGGGGAGATTCTATGGAAGGAGAAATAAATTGTAATTCGTGACAGGGATAGGAGTGAAACAATATGATGGGAATTACATGGCCAGGGCTTAGAAGCTTTGGATGGGAGGAAAATGGCACATCAGCTCAAAGGGATCATGAGCTTATCCTTTACCCTGGCTGAACTTTCCAGCATGGCTTATTAATCAAATGATGTAGTATATGAAGGAGATCAATCATTGTACTAGGATTAATATTACTAGGCAAATTTGCAAGATCCAAAGAAAGGTTGTGTGCATCAAAGCTATATCTTGATTACCATTTTCTCAACAAGGGCCTCATGGTCAAATGATTCTTCTCCATTATGATAAATTTAGTATCATGCATATTCCCAATCATACCCATTTTAGCTTGATTCACAACCATGGTGGGATTGAACTATGACTTCTTACTTGAGGGAAAAAGAGGGATGATTCCTTGCATTTAGGGCTGGAAACATGGACTCCACCACTGTTTTGATTCGGATTAAGAAATTTGTGGACAGAAATTATGGAAAAGCACCTAACCCCTGAAACCTGTACATGATTCAGTTAAAAACCTTTATGGCCAAATCGTAGGACATACCAAATTAAATGGCTTTGCCAAAATGAAAAGAAAATAATTTCTTTAGATTTTTCTTTTCTAATTAGCTAGGATAAATAAATACAATAACACAAAAATTACCTTCGAACATACAATTGAATTTAAAAATACTAGACAAGCACACTATAGAATTGACAAAGAGGGTTAGGGTTTTTAGCTTCATTTGTTATATGGAGATGTTTTATTGTAATGTACATAATCAATGATATGAATCTTGATTTTTTATAAGATTTAATATTATGACACCTTAACAAACCAAGATATGACTTTCATGGTTCACTCCTACATGTATGGAATTTGCGTTTTCATCTACAAGTTTGACCCTAAATTTGTAGTTTTAAAATTATTTTGTGACCTTGACCCCTACACTTCTAGTCTTTAGGAATTTATTTATCTCCATTTCTTAGACCATGTTGAGAACCATTATAATGCTTTTTTGCACTAACTTTGGGAGGAAACTCATTTTTTACTTACTCAAACCCTTGGATTGATTTTAAAAAATTGAACTAGTTAAAATACATGCCAAATATAAATGCAAATGTCTAGGTATTTTATCCTTGTAATCTTAAAAGTTGATGTAATACTCTAATGATCAAATCATATGTTGATCTATGATACATATGGATCGATATCTAAATGAATTAGAAAATTTTCTTTTATATAACATTATAGCTCTAAAATTTTAATATTTCATGCTAAAATTGTTGAGAAATAACTAATTGGAAGTATTTCAACTTGGGACCATATTTAAATTTGGATATATAAATGTTTGTACCAAAGAAACAAAATGAAAAGAATAACATTTGGATCTATATCCTTGATATGTTTGAAGCCAAGTCTAGTCTAGGCTCAAGTTAATGGCTAAACTTTTGCAAATAAAAATACAACTTGGTTTGTCTAGTACATATGTGTTTAGTTTATTTGTTGTGTTATTAGTTGGATGATAGTTAAGGTGTCCACTACAAAATGGTAGATGATGGGGAGGTGATGTTGGAGCATTCTGACACTTGAAATAATGTTGTAGATGCATTGAAAAATCCAATCAACATAAAGAAGTTCAAGGGGTGTAGTTTTGAATTATAAACCTCTCATCCCCTAACAGATAGTTGATAGTTTTGATATTCATTTTTCTCTTGAAAGGTGTTTAACAAGACAAAAATATATGCAAAACGAGGAAGCAAAATACTATATGAAAATGCTTTAAAAACTTTCAAACATATACAATTTGAATTCATTTTAACCTGTCAAGTTTAGCCATTAACTTGAACTAAAAAAAAATCAAATTTTAAATACCTAGTGCTCAATAGTGCTTGATATGCAAACTGGTATGATCAAAGTTGAAGAGACAAACTTAAATTTTCTTTTTCTAGAAAGAAAAACCTCTATTTGGTTGTCGTCATGCTCTTGGTACACCGTACGCACCAGGGACAGTGACTAGTACAACAACAAAGTAAAAGTGACAGGTTAAAATGAAAGAATTTTTAGGTTTTGTCATATTTTGTGGGTTTAGTCAAACCCATGTTCGACTGAACCTATTTAAATATGTTTTTTTTATTTAGGTTTTCTTTGGTTCGGCCGAACCATGGGTTCAACCAAACCCATTCAGTATGGTGAAAAGAAAAAATGCGAAATTTCCTTCCTCTTATAAAGTGTAAACCACTATTCTAAAGCCACTCCCTGGTCCTCAAAAAAGCATAATTTTGGCTAAGCTTAGATTTGAGGGTCCTACCTTCTAATAGAGCACAATCTAGCTGATCTTCAGGATTCAATTAGGATGTTCTTTAGTTTTCAATTGATTATTTTTGTTTTTTAATGGACAATTTTTGAATGTACAAATAATATGGAAGGAGAAGGTGCCAAGATGAAGTACTAATACAAAGGATGTCACCCTCAATCCAAGATGTTCTCCCTATAGACATTGAAAAATGTCCTGAATGATATCATACACTTGAAATTGGTGTACTAACATCATTTCCTCTTGAAACCCATCCTATTTTTGTTTAATTAACTAAATTATCCTAGCTATTTAATTAATTACATCATTTTCATATTTTAACCTAATTAATTTAATCAAATTAATTCACCCCTTTTCATGCTAACATTTCATCTCATTAGATTAAATAAAACAAACTATTTAATTTAATTCCCTAAGTTTTCTTATTTAATTAAATGTCATCTCACCTTTCCCCATTCATTAAATCATTTAATTTAATGAATATCATCTAATTATTCTAATCCCCCTAATTGTATGATTAACATTGTATAATTATCAATTATTAACTAATCTAATTTCCTCCCCACTTGCAAGGGAATATTCCTCCTTTTCATATCCCTCCAAAATGGGAATATTCCCATAGAATATTCCCTCCCCTTTTGCATAGTTAAACTTTGTTTTAATTTGCAAAATATCCTTTTTCCTCACCCATGAGAATATCCCAAAGAATATTCTCTCTCTTCCAATCATTTGAAAAATTGAATATTCTCACTTAGCTTCATATGCAAGTTAACTCATGACTTCTTGTGCAGGTTAACTTTTGACCTCTTATACAAGTTAAAAGTGTGCTTGTTTGGAAGGAATGAGAACCCTCAATTAAATCTCATCTTGCATTCTCATCCGTTGATGAGAATCTATGATCCATGCCTCCAATTTCCTCCATCCTTGACCATTGATTAGACTTTCTTATCTCAACCCTCCATTTCTCATTTTCTCCCCTATAAATAGGTCACTATTTGGAGACAAATGGATCGATCTTTTAGAGAAAACTCATGCTATTTAAATCACTCACACTCACACTCATACTTTGCACACATTTAGCATATTTTAGTTTAAATTAGTTAAATAATAGCTTAACTTCCATTAATGGCTTCCATAATGCATCTATTTAACTAATTAGATAATTAGGGTTTGAATAGTTTTAGTTTAAATCTCATTTAGATTAGCTTATAAATTGCATATCTACATCTTTTAGTATAAAATTATGTTAGATTAACTTTTGCATCATACTCATTTTAGCATAAATCATGTTTCCATTCACATCTCACAACTATTTCATCAATTCTCTTCAATAGAATCGATTGAAACAAGCTCACTAATCATGAGATTGGGAAAGGATTGTCATTTCACATCAACATGACACCACTCCCAAAATAGGATAAGTTTTGAATGGGTTAGAGTAGACATTTTAAATGTTTTCGTAATTTAGAATACTTTGTTTTGATGAATGTTTAGTTTAACTTCAATTTGATTGATCCTATTTAGATTGAGTATTAATGGCTTTGTTATGCTTTGATTCTTCATGGATCAAGCGTAATTGGCCCATACTGATATCCTCAGTCACATTCAACACTAGAAGGAGGGAAAAACTAATCAAATTTAATCAATTTTTATCTTGAATTTCATTTGTTCTAATTTTTGTAGGAAACAACGATGCCCAACACAATTTCAACGATTACTTTGTAGGGCACTGCCATACAACAATGCTACCATCATTACAAACAATGACGCCTATTAAATATACCAGCACTGATTAAAAAAATGGTGACGTTGAATACTTTTTAGAGGTATGAAATTTTGCAAATGGAAATGCACCTCAAATGGCAATGTTATCATGCTCACTGTTTTCTCTATAGAGCAACACCCAACTTCACCAAAGCAACGCTATCGTGAAAAATGAAGCCCAACCCTGGTAATGAATTTAACAATCATTTTTTAGCATGTGTTAATTATTTTAATTCATCAAATTACTAACATTCCTCTAACATTGTTCTAGTTTTTAGACTAACAGGGTTTTGCAAGATTAGAAAACACAAAGCTAAAGTGAAGAAGGATTCTTATCTTAATAAATTTTGATTGTAACAAGTGTTTGATTCTTTTTGTGCAATTATAACCCAATTTATTATGCTTTTCATTTTATGCTTTAGGACCTCAGTAAATTTCATTTGGGTTTAAAATGAACGCTCAAACAAGACTAAAATTGAACCCTCATTTCATCATTGTCTTTTGGGTTTGAAATTGAACAAGACAACTTAACATTTCATTTGGTGCATATAATGAATTCATCTTAGCTTTAGTCAGTAAAATGAATGAGTCTTTTCTTTGCTATGACACACTTGTGGTGTGTATCCAATTCCCTTACGCTTTGTGCGATCTTGGGTGTCAGCCTCCACAATGATTCAATAACTCATGCTTTATGGCCATGATTCAAAGATTGGACATCTAACTTGAACAACTATCTCATTCATCATGAAGGTACATTTAACTTGTCAACCTAGGGATGTAAACTTGAAATGGGCCAGAACTGTGTGTGCACTAGGGGCTTAAGTAGTCATTGCATTCTACATCTAAGAAACACAATATTGAAAGTAAATTTCTTGAAAGGAAATAAAGCAAATGTTGATCCTCAACCAACAACTTGAAATGCAGAACAAGAACAATGATCTAGATGAATAGACATGAAACTACTCTTCCTGCTTTAGCTGCAGGAATAGACACAGGATGGACTTCTACTGGTTGCAAGAAAAGTCAATGCCAGATTTTAAACTAAGTACATAATAGGAAATAATAACTAAACTAATTACTCTAAACAAAGGATTACTCACCAAATGGGCCCCCTTGGATGAGTAACCACTAAGACTAATACAAACTCAAATGCTTAAATTTAGACTATCATCTCATTCATTGAAAAATATGAAAATGGAGTAGCAACATAGTTGTATTGAAAATGGAGAATGCTTAATACATCATTGCTATCATGTAACAATAACAATCAAAAACTAAGAACCTCAAAGAAGAATATTCAAATCCTTATTTAAACTACCAGCTAAACAAGGTGGTCGACTCCCACTAACTAAGAGGACACCACTTAGGGAAAAATGTTGTAAATAGGATGCCATTTAATTGCAAATCCTAAACATTAATTATTTGATGTATCTCCTAGATTCTTGGAATGTGTTCAACAACACTAAGATTAGGATGAGATTAATTATTTGGATGAAATAAATCATGAAATTGACATTTGTAATTATTCCTAAATAATAGGATCATGTGGGTGCACACATGGTAAGGTGAAACTCACCTTGTGTTCAGTTAACTATACAAAGTAACAGTTAACACTTCTGAATGCATGAAAAGATCCTAGGAGTTAGGATTTGATGTTTGCATGCTTGAAGTTTAGTTAAGTTAAGTTAAGTTCAGTTAAGTTAAGTTCAGTTTAGTTTAGTTCATATTCAATTTAGTTCAGTTTAGTTATGGTTCAGTTATCTTCAGTTGCATGCATGTTGGTTATTTTGAGTTGCATGTAGTTAGCTTCAGTTAACTTGGAATGCATGGCTAATAACTTGAGTTGTATGACAACTAATAGGGACTACCTCTAGTTAACAAGGGATGACCATTCTTG
Source organism: Sequoia sempervirens (assembly GCA_007258455.2). NCBI lineage: Eukaryota > Viridiplantae > Streptophyta > Pinopsida > Cupressales > Cupressaceae > Sequoia > Sequoia sempervirens. Next base: position 596,623,336 of record VDFB02193867.1, on the reverse strand, counting down.
CATGAATGGTGTTGAGTAAATGTTTCAGTTAACTATAAAGCACTTGGAGCCAACTTGGGCACCGAAGATGCTTTATTGGATTTACCTCTAATGCATGATAAGATATTTTTGAAGACTTAGTTAAGTAGGACCTTTGATGGGTGCCAACTTTGAGGAAGACCTTTGGAATTATCAACATAATGAAGGTTGAGTTGTAGCTTCAATTTGGAATGCCCAAATGGATGAAGCACATGTTTTAGCATTGTTCTTCATGAGATAACCCTATTTGCATGAGATATGGCATACCTTTTAGGGATAGGGCTTGTGCATTGTAATTGTAACTCATGTTGAGTTTACAAAGTTGATTAAAGCCTATTTATCTCAAGCAAGTTGAATAGAGTTGTGAGAGTTTGTTATTGCAGGTGTGAAGAAGATTGAAAAAGATAGAAGAAGCATTCTCAAGCAAGAATTGGAGCTATTGTAATTCAAAGATTGAATACATCAATTCTTGGTGGAGTTTTTTCCCAAAAGGGTTTCTCCACCTGCAGCAACTTTGGTGTGATCTTTCTAATGTCCTATCTTAGCCCTTCATCAAATTCTCTACACTCATGTTTAGTAGTAAACAAATTGCACCTAGACACCACCCAAATGTTGAATATATGTGTAAATGTTAGCCACTAGATCTAACACAAAGCCATAGCATACAAAACACCCTTTTCAACATCAGTACCTGAGCCAAGGCCAGAGTACCTTCAAAACACATAGCTCTTTTAAATATGTGGTTTTCTATTATTTTCACACACTCCTTTTTCTGCCAAGAAAGGTCATTGAGAGCTTGGATTCACAGGTTTGGTGTGAGCTTATGAAAGAAATGGGGTTTTGATTATGTGCATCATGATGCCATGGGATTGCTCAATAACATGGTTCAGCGGGAGCATTTGGAAATGAAGTGGATCCTTGGTTGTAGGATGGTTTTGCTATGATGTCATGGTATACTCTTGATTAGCGGTTTAGAGTTGTGGCATAATACATGTTATGATAATTATGATCATGAGGAAATATCTGAAATTCCATATGCTTTTGACAATGATGGTTTTATTTTTATTTTGTTGCCATGTATAGCTTGGTATCATAGTTCAGTGGGATCTTTGGTAGGATATAGTGATCTTCATGAAGAAGATGGTAGTCACGATGCGATGTGTGACTTGGTACTATGGTTCAGTGGGAGTTGTTGGTAGTGACTTGTATGCATCATTGGTAAGGTTATCTACATGTGATTAGAGATATGGTTTCTTGGTTTAGAGTATATTTGTTATTGATGTCATGGTTTACTCTTGATATGCATTTAGAGTTTGGCATATTACATGGTTCTCTTGAGACTAGGATGTATAAATATGTTATGATGCATGTGATCTCCTCAGAGGAGATGGTTAGATCATGGATGTAATGTTTATGTTCCTAATTCATGATTGGAGCTTTTCCATTGATCTTGTGTGTTTCTCTTTAGTATTGGGTACATTAATCATTTGTTTGATTACTTCATGAAAGTGTTGTGTTGCATTTGGAGTTTGGCATGGATTGGTTGGTTAAAGTTACTCATGGATACTTAGAGAAATAGGCGAGGCTGGATTTCTCTTATGGTAGGAGACATTTGTTGGAATTGTTACTTGTAAGAAAATTTTTTAATAGAAAAGATCGAGGAGCCTACACCTTGGTTGAATGTGAATTCAACACACTCGGTGGTTTAGTATGCCTCTAAAGAGGTGGTTTGGATATAAAGGCTTGGGAAAGGTAATGGTTTGGTTGATAATAGGAAGGTATTAATTGAGAAAGTTAAATCTTTAATTAATGTTACAAATTATCTTATGAAACCATACAAATAAGTTCTCTTGGTTTTAATCATTTGCTTGGAAGCTTCATGATTATGCAGGTTGCATATGAAGTTAGCATGGATTGATTAGTTGGTGCAAGAAGGCCATTGGTCTTGAGTATTGTACTTATTTTATTATTCCTTGTTATTGCAATGTATAATGTCAAGTGGGAGAATGTTGGAAATAGGATGCCATTTAATTGCAAATCCTAAACATTAATTATTTCATGTATATCCTATATTCTTGGAATGTGTTCAACAACACTAAGATTAAGATGAGATTCATTATTTGGATGAAATAAATAACGAAATTGACATTTGTAGTTATTCATAAATAATAGGAGCATGTGGGTGCACACATGGTAAGGTGAAACTCACCTTGTGTTTAGTTAACTATACGAAGTAATAGTTAACACTTTTGAATGCATGAAAAGATCCTAGGAGTTAGGATTTGATGTTTGCATGCTTGAAGTTCAGTTAAGTTCAGTTAAGTTCAGTTTAGATCAATTAAGTTCAGTTTAGTTTAGCTCAGTTCAATTCAGTTCAAATTTAGTTTAGATTAGTTCAGTTCAGTTCAATTCAATTCAATTTAGTTCAGTTCAGTTTAGTTCAGTATAGTTATGTTTCAGTTATCTTTAGTTGCATGCATTTTGGTTATTTTGAGTTTCATGTAGTTATCTTCAGTCAACTTAGAATGCATGGCTAATAACTTGAGTTGTATGACAGATAATAGGGACTACCTCTAGTTAATAAGGGATGACCATTCTTGCATGAATGGTGTTGAGTAAATATTTCAGTCAACTATAAAGCACTTGGAGCAAACTTGGGCACCCAAGATGCTTTATTGGATTTACCTCTAATGCATGATAATATATTTTTGAAGACTCAGTTAAGTAGGACCTTTGACAAGTGCCAACTTTGAGGAAGACCTTTGGAATTATCAATAGAATAAAGGTTGATTTGTAGCTTCAGTTTGGGATGCCCAAATGGATGAAGCACATGTTTTAGCATTGTTCTTCATGAGATAACCTTATTTTCATGAGATATGGAATACCTTTTAGAGATAGGGATTTTGAATTGTAATTATAACTCATGTTGAGTTTACAAAGATTATTAAAGCCTATTTATCTCAAGCAAGTTGAATAGAGTTGTGAGAGTTTTTATTGCAGGTTGTGAAGAAGATTGGTAAAGATAGAAGAGGCATTCTCAAGCAAGAATTGGAGCTATTGCAATTCAGAGATTGAATAATAGAATAATTCTTGGTGGAGTTTTTTCCTGAAAGGGTTTCTCCATAGTACATCTTGTGTGATCTTTCTAATATCCTATCTAGTTCTTCTATCAACATCTCTCTACATTCTACAATAGTAAAATGAATTAATCAGGATATCACCCACAAAAAATATATGTAACAAAGAAAGAGCTTACTTAGATCAACAATATTAAAGTTTTATAGAGCATTGAGCTAAGAAAACACCTCATTTTTCAACAAAAATGAGGAAAAGAGTGGAAGGTCAGTTATGTCTACAGGGAATCCAGTCAGACATGCATGCCTAAATGTGGACTCAACGCTACAATAATGCCTATGATTTCTCCATGCCATAAATACAAGGCATTATAATTAACTGTCATGGGGAATCTGTTGTCATCATCCTTCAGTTGACTCCTTTGAACAATTCCCATATGACCATCTAATAGTTTCCTTTCTCAACTTAGCATCCATAAATTATGTCCTGCATAGCAATGTCAGTACACATAATAGTTGCACATCTAAAATCACCTTAAAGAACACTTGTCAACCATACTCAAAATTAATATAGATAATCCACATAATATGCCAATGTCATTAAAAGTTCATAAAGATAAGGTTAAACCCAGTGTCGATGGTTTGAGGGAAACAAATGTTATGCAAATATTAATACTTAACTACTAAAGTTCATGACACTACTGACAAATAGACTATAAATTCTACCCAAATTTTGACCAAAAACTAGGCTCATCATTTCCCCCCAAACCTTTACGGCCATGATTCAAAGATTGGACATCTAACTTGAACAACTATCTCATTCATCATGAAGGTGCATTTAACTTGTCAACCTAGGGATGTAAACTTGAAATTGGCCAACACTGTCTGTGCACTAGGGGCTCAAGTAGTCACTGCAATCTACAGTAAGAAACACAATACTGAAAGTAAATTTCTTGAAAGGAAATAAAGCATTGATCATCAACCAACAAATTGAAATTTAGAACAAGAATAAATATCTAGGTGAACAGACATGAAAATACTTTGCCTACTTTGGCTATAGGAACAAACACATAATGGACTTCTAGTGGCTGCAGGAACAGTCAATGCTAGATTTTAAACTAAGTATAGAACATGAAATAGTAACTAAACTAATTACTCTAAATAAAGGATTACTCACTAAGTGCCCCCCTTTGGATGAGTAACCACTAAGAATAGTACAAACTCAAATGCTTAAATTTAGACTATCATCTCATTGATTGAAAAATATGTAAACAAAGTAGCAACATAGCTGTATTGAAAATGGAGAATACTTAATACATCATTGATATCATGTAACAAAAACAATAAAGAACTAAGAAACCCCAAGAAGAAGATTCAAATCCTTATTTAAACTACTAGCTAAACAGGGCGATCAACTCCCACTAACTGAGAGGATGCCACTTAGGGAAAGTGAGGAAAAGAGTGGCAGGGTGGTTATGTCTGCAGGGAATCCAATCAAACATGCATGCCTAAATGTGAACTCGACACTGTAGTAATGCCCATGATTGCTCCATGCCATAAATACAAGGCAGTTACAATTGAATGTCGTTGGGAATTTTTTGTTGTCGTCCTTCAGACGACTCCTTTGAATGATTCCCCTGCATGACCATCTGACGGTTTCCTTTCTCAACTTAGCATCCATAAATTATGTCTTGCATAGCAATGTCAGTACACATAATAATTGCACATCTAAAATCACCTTAAAGAACATTCATCAACCATGTACACAAAATTAATATAGATAATCCACATAATATGCCAATGTCATTAAAACTTCACAGAGA
>VDFB02193867.1:596588642-596618321 GCA_007258455.2 Sequoia sempervirens | reverse complement strand
ATGTATAATTCCTTTTATAACAATTGGGTTTATTAAATAAATGTAAATAGAAATACAAAATTAATTTAGATTTAATTAGGAGTAGGGGTCAATGACAATGTGATAAAGTATTAAGAAATTAAATAGAGAGGATGAAGTAGTTTTCAGAATAATTATTGTCAACGTTTTTATAATTAAGTCATCAAGATACTAAAAAATTAGTGTTCGTTGTCTAATATGAATGTATCAGATTTTATTTATTTTCATAAAAGTTTGTGGACGAAATTTGAGTCTCTTGGAATCAAACCTTTGTGTCATGGGATTGATCTAATGCACATGAATGGATTATGACTCATGGGAATGGTCTAATAGAAAGTTAAACAAAGATCTCTTCATCTTTGGAATCCATGTGTATGAATATGTTAATGTTTTGTTTAAAAACACCTTAGAGGAGATTGTTCGTTTGTTAGGGTCAAGTTCACCTAGGTAAACCCTCTATGAAAAATGGCTTTATATCTCAAAGTGAATTTTGGAAGTCAACATTCTCAAATATGTAGATAGCCTACATGATTCTAACATATATTTTGATTCTCTTGTCCCTTTAGAAATTGAACTGTTGGTTAATGACTTCTCTTTGTTATTTGATATCAGTTTATTGTACACATCTTTGGAATCCATGTGTTTGAATATGTTAATGTTTTGTTTAAAAACACCTTAGAGGAGATTGTTCGTTTGTTAGGGTCAAGTTCACCTAGGTCAACCCTCTATGAGAAATGGCTTTATAGCTCAAAGTGAATTTTGGAAGTCAACATTCTCAAATATGTAGATAGCCTACATGATTCTAACATATATTTTGATTCTCTTGTCCCTTTAGAAATTGAAATGTTGGTTACAGACTTCTCTTTGTTATTTGATATCAGTTTATTGTACATTGAATGTCTATAAATACAAAAACATAGCAACAATTCACAAAAATCTACATTAAGTTAGCTCATAATGGTTGATAGGAAAGGGTCGAAGTCTAGAAATTTGAATTTTAAGTTTTGGGGTCAACCACAAGCCACTTAAGTTTGGCCCAAGATAAAAATTCCTAGTGACTCAAGATTGACCCAAGACAAAAGAAAATAAAAGAATACTAGATTCAAGGTACATTTGCACAAATGTGGACATGCCTACAAATGTAGGGTAAAAAATGATAGATATGTAAATGACAAATGTATAAGAAAAATGTATAAATAGAGATGGGATATGGTTGAGTGCATAAATAGATGTAAATTAATGAGAAATGAATAGTGATAAGCATTGAGTCATGATCCAAACTTAGCACACAAGTATACCACTTGTTGATATGTAATTGTATTAAGATGTTCTATAAAAATAGGTCCAAAACTAAATGGAAAATGATATAGGTATGCAAATTTTATAATTATATTATTTCCTCACTTTAAGGTGAATGCGAGTCTAGGCTCTAGGAAAATTCACCGCCAACAATTCACCGTCAGCAATTCACCACGGTAGAAAATTAACCGCATTAATATTTTTTAATATATATTTCAAAAACTTTGATTTTATTAAAAATATTAATGCAGTTAATTTTCCCTCGCGATGAATTGCTGGCAGTGAATTTTAGTTGGAAATGAATTTTCCATTGGTGAATTTTCCATGGTAGTGAATTACTGATTGTGAATTTTCCGTCGGTGAATTGGTGGCAGTGAATTTTCCATATGTTGTGAGTCTAACATGAGTTTAAAGTATACAATCATTCTCAACCAGCACCAAAAAAATTATTTAGAAATTTTAAAGGAATATTCTTGGATTCTTATAAATTGTGTTCCCTCTCATTGGCACAAGCACCCCACAGGAACCTATAAACAAAGATAGCATATAAAATTAGTATTTTTTTCATACAAGTGAAAAAAAACACAAATAATGTTTAAGTAATTTAATTCAATGTCTAAAAAATGGAAAATAGATAGATGAAGACAACGGTTAGAAATTTATCTTATATAGTAAGTGACAAAATTGCTGCACTTAATTATAATGTGTGATATGACACTTTTGTTTTGTCTATGCAAATCCAATTGATTGTGGGAAAATTTTACACATGATGCAAACAGAGCATTTGGTTCTAGGATTTCAACTAAAGGTGAGTAGAAAAACCCATGATTACTCTTTAAATGAACAAATATGAGAAAATTGAATTTACTGCATGAAAATCATGTGAAATAGAGCCAAATGAGGCAAACAAAGCATTCCCAAGTGCCAAAACGTCCAAGTAATTAAGAAAATTGTGAAAACACCAAAAGCTAAATAAAATGTACCTTAAGTCTGATCACTATGTAGAGCACTAAACCAACTTTCCAATGTTATAAGAATCACGAAAAACCAATACCCGAGTCAAAAGATATGCCCCTAGAAGCAAAAACTAATGATATTACTTCAAGGGCTTATAGCTTGGTCAAAACAGAAAAATCAAGAAAAAATACCTACACCACTGGATCAAGCCCGGAACCAGCTTTCCAACAATATCTCATTTCCGAAAACGGACTCCATATGCTCAAGATATGACCATTTTCCTAAAAAGTGCTCATTTAGGATTTAAACCAAATATTTTATTAATTTAAAGATTAAAAAATTAGTAAAATATTTAGTTGTACCTTCATGGCACGAAAACTGAGGCAAAATAGAAATCGAGAGGGCATGGGAATCTAGGAAAATAAAAATTTATTCCTAGCACAAAAACAATGGCACAAAAATTGAGGCGTCTATATGAATCCGTACAACCGTACAGATTTTTCTTGCAGTGTTTTTGAAAATCCCCAAAAACACTAAAAAATCAATTTTCAAAAGCCCCTATCTTATTTTATATGAAAATAGGGGTTTTTGGGCCTTCTAAGTGCACCCATGAGGTCTATTTTGCACTTGCATGCACTGTTTGAGAGATCAAGGTCAAAATTTCTCAAAAAATGATGAAAAACCCCTCTGATAAGACAAAAAGCTATTGTAGCTTCAAACCCTCATAGATATGACAAACAAAGGCCTTTTCTGATGAAACAAAAGGTAAAACTGACTATTCCAATAGCTTTGGACTCAATGATAATATCATATTTACTCCACGATTCACCAATGCTAATGCATGAGTTGGTTTCTTCAAAAAAAGTGAACAAGGCAGTTGTAGATCTGGTGCTTTGATACCATGTTAGAGTAGATGAATGTACTCCCACAGTAGGGTATGTGCAGAATCATGATGGGCCAAAAAGTGGCAATATGATGGTTATGTGGCTGACGACTTTTTTTTACCCAAAATTGATGAAATGAAAAGGGTTTTTAAAGGAGATTCCTAGCTTTTTGCCAATATAAATTATGCTTTACTTTGAATTTAATAATTAATTATTATTCATTTTCTATTTGAATTATGACTAAAAGTCTAGATAGGTTGATTGAAAACATCTATAGCTTTCAAAATGGTATCACATTTTTTCAATCAAAACATGCATCACATTCTATGCTTCACATATATATAGGATTAAAAAAGAAAAATTGAATTTCATGAAGTTTTGACCAAGTCAAGGTATTGGAATGCGAGTTTTTATATTTTTAAAAGTTGTAATAAAAAAATTCATAATTAATTATTTACTTGGAAAAAAATTACAAAAAAATATGGATCACATCGAGACATGAGTCCTCTACTTATATCGAAAATCTTATAAAAAAATATTATCATTTTATTGTGGTTAAGGTGGTCAGACAGACACCTACTTCTTATTTTTTCCTTGAAATTTAAGTAGTAATCTGCATTGAAATTTCAAATTTTCACCAATTTTTTTTTTAAAACAAACCCCTAGTAGTTTAGAAACTACATTCAATTTGATATAGATTCTATTCTTACATATTTTTGAAATAATATAGATAACTTATTCAAATTTTTACGTCAAGTTGTCTAACTCTGATTTTTCTAAATTTTTTGCCACTTAAGGGCCTATTTTTTCCATGATGATCTTGCACATACCTAACTCCAAGAATCACTTGCAATGATAAACCTATCACACTATGAAGAAATAAGTAGGATATTATTTCTCAACAACTCAGATCTGATAAAACATCAAATATGCATTATGTAAACAACTGTGCATTGAATATGCTACTGTAGAGAATGAAATGCAATTACAATGAATCAATCCCTATATGAAAAGGATGAAAGCTAACCCTAGATTAGGGTTAGATTAGAACATGACAAGTGTGACCCTTAGGAATGAATGAGACAACATGTTCTAATATTAGAGGCTTTAATTATGGAAAAAACAACTAATGAATTAAAGAAAATAATGAAATAAAAACACTCATAAGTTTAGCTTAAGTATAATAAAGCATAAAGTGACCCAAATTAATTAATGATTAGGTGATGACTTTATTACTTTAACAATAAAGGTATACTATTTAATATATTTAGAATAGTTAAAAAGAAAAATAGTTGACTAAATGTATTTTATTAGAATTAGATAAGAAATAGATATTAATTAATTTTATAATACTATCATATATACCAACAAGTTTAAATAATTTTAAAAAGAAAATAGCTAAATCCTAAATGGAAATAATAATTAGAACACAAGATTTAAGACTACAAAGGTTGAAAGAGAAAAAAAGAAGAAAATAAGGCCCTTCAATTAATTAAAATGGAAAAAAACGAAGAGAAATAAGTAAATAAAGCAATTAAAAAAAATTAGTAAAAAATAAAAAATAAAAAATAATAATAATAAAGCAAATAATAAGAAAAATAAGAAGTAAAATAATTAAAAATAATTGTAAAATAAAAGAACATTTACAATTAAATAGGTAAATGATTAGAGAAAATTAATTGAAAGAGAATTTAATTAAGGTTATTACTATAGGTATAATTTATTATACCTATGGTAATAACAAGAAAACAATAATAGACAAAAAACTTAAAACTATGAAGATGAAAAGAAAATGAAGATAAAAAGTAAAACTATGAAATGACGAGCAAACATAGTCACAAAAGGAAAAACAAACAAAAACAACCAATAAGTAAATATAACAAAGAAAAACGAGGTAAGAAGAAAAGAACCAATCCAAAGACATGGAGGAAAAACAGAAGGTGAAAAGACAAATAAAGAAAAGAAGGGAAAATTCAAAGGTTAGGTTGCAAAGATGACAAGGAGCATAAGATGAAGAAACAGGGGAAAGGAAAGGTAGGTGATGGTGCAGGAAGGAGGGATAGAATTAAGGTGCAAGGTTAGAATGTAGGGAGTTTAGAATGGACATATGAATAAATCTCATTTTGAGTCTGCATCTGTTGATGATTCTTGTGAAGTTCAAACATCAAAGCAAGTAAAAGCAATATATACTAAGTCCAATGTCCAAATGTATTCCCATTGTGGATTGCAAGGTCATCTTTGTAGTAATTTCTTTAACCTATACCCTTGTACATCATGTGTTTTGCATATTCATTCCATCAAACATTGTTATCTACTAGATCCACCTTCAAAGTCTATGAGTTGTATGAATTTTGCTTGGATAGATCATTCCAGGTAGAGATCCAAGGTTGATTTGTTAAGCAAATCTTACAAGAGAGTTTAATCTATTATTCATGGTGAAATGTGCCTACTCATAATGGTGATGGTGTTATTCCTCATAATTCTTTTAATGATGATGCATATCTTATTGAGCCTATATTAACTTCAATTAATGTTGATATTTTTGAAATGCCACTTGGTATATTTGATAATTCACCAATTGTTGAGAAGATTGAGGAAGTGAATATGATTTCCATGAAGAATGATTTTGCTAAGCAATGCGATTGTGTTGGATATGCAATTTGTGATGATTATGATGATGATGACCCTTACTAATGTATTCCAATTATTTGAGACTATGGAGATAAAGATGATGCCTCTTTTTTAGTAATTCCATTAGGGAGACCACGAGGTTTGCATTTTCCTCTCTTATCTACCAAAAGGGGAATCATATGTGTATGTTAGATTTGAGTGGAGAATTCATGGATTGTTAACACCTTGTGATTGGTGTGGTAATTACAATTTAATATTATGTTCCTCAACAATGTATTGATTTCACCCAATGTATTTTATTTCAAATATTATTTTTAGTGATATTGCAAAGTTGTCTCAGATTGATAGATGGTGACTACTCATATTGGACACTAAAGTTTGGTCATTTTTTTCAAGTTGTAGCATGGACAAAACAAGTACTAATTTGAGACTTATCAAACTAACAAGTTTTTTATCAAAATTTGAGACCTGACAAAGCAATAGGCTCCTTAACAAAAGTTGAGACTTATTAAAGTAATAGGATCATTATCAAAATTGGAGACCTATCAAAGCAATAGGCTCATTATCAAAAGTTGAGACCTGCCAAAGCAACATGGTCCTTATCAAAAGTTGAAACCTATCAAAGCAACATGCTCGGTATCAATGTTTGAACCCTGTCAAGCTAATAAGCTTAGTTCAAACAAAATTAAGACTTGTCATAGTAACATGATTTTTAAAGAAGCTTTAGTCAGCCAACAAATGTTCTCACCAAAATGCTTGACCAAGAGAAGTTTGAATAGTTCAAAATATTACTTGGTTTCATGATAACCCCTTCAAATTGGGTGGAGGGAGGGGAGGGCGAGGCGGGGGGGAGATTAACATGCTAATCTTTTAGATTAACACATTTTTAATTAAAATATAAAATAATATAACTAGATTTTTAATTAAAATATTTAAAAGATATCTATATGCAATAATATGATGAAACCTTACAGAAAGGAAAAAGTTAATGCATTGGATAAGCTGGACAGCAAAATGCGCATTAAGGGAGAACCGAATCCTCAACATGGATTGGAAGATTTAATTAAAAAAGCAATATGAGTAGATATTTCTTGTGACAAGGACACCACACACATAGCGGGCTTACGGAGCACCAGCGTCTGAAAGTGAATGCGTTTTGGTTTAATAACAAATTGGAACGCTTCCCCAATGTGTACGCAACTTTCCAGCCCGTACAGGTTTGCGTTACCCCCGCGCCGATTTTCCAGACAAAATTGGCCAATAGCAGGTTAAACTTTTCCATCAGGACGTAAACCCGCCTTATATCACAGATCTGACCTCAAATTTCTTCAATCCATATCTTCCCTTGCACTTGCAAAACTTATCATTGTACACGTGCACGGCGCTTATATAATAGGTTGTCGCTCTCAGGGAAAAATGTTCAAGTCAGCGGAAAATATCAAGAAAATATCAGGTGGCGACGATCACTCTGCAATAGCCGTCCATAGAATTAATTCAGCGAACAGGTAAAATAGAAAAATAAATGGAAGTATTTATCGTCAAAGCTCGATCCCGCCTCCCAAAACTCTTGACTCCTAATTAATGATTAGGTGCGGCGGGAAAGCTTGAGGAATAAACAGGCCGAGCCGAGCGCCGGCCACGGAATGGGATCAGGTGAATACGTCAGCTTGAAAAGCTATTATTTGTACTTGCGATCTCTATAAACCTCATCGCTGAACGATCCGATTCAGTATGATAATCGAGTTTGTTCGGGTATAAACCTTTGATGTTTGAATGCAGGCCGCACAATCCCCACTCTGTGCTTTTAAATCTTTCACCGGGCTAGAAGGAAATGGATGCAAGTTCAAAATGCCCATTTCCTTTGCTTCAAAGAGATCTTTTTCTATATCACCGCTTTCTTTGAGTAACAGAGCAGCCCGATTTAAACCCATTGCGGCAGCAGCACCTCTCGATGGACTGCAAGCGTTGAAGACAACAGCCGATAGATTTGTAAAGCATTGGTCGAGTGCATTTAGTTTTAGTAACTGTGAAGAGAGCTCACAATGCAGCAGTTTACTTGAAAGATCCGGCGATGCGCCAACGTCTCCTAAGCAAATGCTGGGATTGAAATGGAGGGAGTACGCCGGGTGTAACGACTGGAAAGGTCTGCTCGACCCGTTGGATGCGAACCTGAGGAGAGAAATTGTGAAGTACGGGGAGTTGGTCCAGGCGTCCTACAGTGCCTGCGACTTCGATCCGCAGTCGAAAACGTATGGGCTGTGCAAGTATACGAAAGAATCTTTGGTGAACCAGGTGGGGCTCCAGGGCAGCGGATACAGGGTCACCCACCATATCCACGCCACGTCCGCCATTAATGTTCCGCAGTGGCTGACGGCCATGCTGTCATCCTTTTCACAGAGCGACACCACGTGGATGTCTCGGCAGACCAACTGGATCGGCTTCGTGGCAGTTTGCGAGGACAAGGAAGTCGCCCGGCTTGGTCGGAGAGACATCGTGGTATCCTTGAGAGGCACGGTCACGCCCCTCGAATGGCTCGAGAATCTCCGAGACATTTTGACGCCGGTGACGTCGGTCACCGGTCAGGCAAACCTGGACTCGGACCCAAAAGTCCAAAGCGGGTTTTGGAATCTGTATACGTGTAAGGACGCCGACGGGCGAAGCGCGTCGACTGATGTGTTAAATGAAATAAAGCGACTGTTAGAGTTGTACGCTGGAGAGGACATTAGTATTACAATAACCGGTCACAGCCTTGGAGCAGCTCTTGCGTTGCTAACTGCCTACCAGGTCGGTGCAGCCGGTTTCCGTTGTAAAGCTGGACGGTCCGTTCCGGTGACGGTGCTGACGTTTGGAGGGCCGCGAGTGGGCAACCGGGCTTTCGGGTGCAGAATGGAGGAGATGAGAATCAAAGTGCTCCGGATCGTTAACACTGAGGACGTTATAACTAAAGTTCCGGGCATGGTGTTTCAGGAGTGGGCGCAGAGAAGTTGGATTTTCGGGTACTTGGAAAGCATGTGGTGGGCATACAGGCACGTTGGAACGGAGCTCCGAGTAAGTAATAAAAATTCTCCATATTTAAAGCCGGACGCGGATATGGCCTGCTGTCACGACTTGGAAGCGTATCTCCACCTCATTGATGGTTTTTTCAGTTCCTCCGTTCCCTTTCGGAAGAGCGCCAAGAGAGATATTCTTCGATTGCTCGTCAATCAAAAATCCAACGTTCTCCTCAAAGCGGCCACGGGCAAAGAGTCACGAGCAAACAGACGGGAAATCTCGTTTTGATGCAGATTGTCTTTTTTTAAAGTCTGAATCGTTCTTGTATATTTTACTTGTGAATTTTTTTCGCGGGATAAGCTTTTTCGCTGTCGCGCTTGATTTTTTTCCCTTTTGTTCGTCCAGGGCGAAAAGCCCCTTCCACGAAGAAAGGTTGTCTGTGAATAAACTTAATATTTCTGATGATACCTGAGCAAGACTGCAATACATATTGGTTGCCTATTATGATAATATGATCTTGCAACTTCTTTTCGTATTTTTCAATAACAACTACTTGTTAACATTCCGCGCTTCTGTTGACAACTGATGCTACTACACCTCCATGCATCTCACCGAGATTTTTACAATTTGCATGAAATTTTTAGATGCACGGAAGATCTGTTTTCAGTGTTAAATTAATCGACTTATTTTGTGGAGAAATGCACGAAATGTTTTTTTAAGTACCCAATAAAACTGTATGTAAAGCAAGGCATTTTTCTAATATTTCATCATGCTAAACATTAATTCTTTCGGCTCGTTCTTGAATTTAATGGATATGATTAATGATTATTTGAGTATATGATGATTTTTTTTAATAGGGAAAGATTTATGGGGAATTGTAGAAATACGTTATGAAGAGTCAATCTATTGGACCACTCTTGTAGTCAATGATAGAACAATTAAGGAAGAGGCTAAAATGAAGAATCTTTTATAGTCTTATTTCATATTCAAATAGTTCTAAATATGAATCTATTTTCAAGAATTGCAAGTGTAAAGACAACCAAGGATATTTATAAGAAGTTTATCAAGATAATGATCAAGTCAAAGTTGTTAAGTTGCAAACATTGAAGCGATAATTTTGAAGATGCAAGAAGTTGAAAGTGAATGATTATTGTGTAAAATTAAAGGAGGTAGTCAATAAGATAACTACTCTTGGAGAAATTGTGAACAAAGAGGTTGTGGTTAAATATGTGTGAAAGTCTCTAACACTAAGGTGGAATCTTGTTGCAATAGTCATTGAGGAAAGTAAATATTTGGCTACTCTTGAGTTTGATCACTTAGATGGATCTCTTATGTCTCATTAAGAAAGACTTAGAGATACACTTGAATAAAGTAATGAGAAAGTTTTTTCTTGAAAATTATAGATCACAAAGAATGAAGGTGCCAATAGTAAAAAAACCAAGGACAAGAAAAATATATAAATCTAAATTGTTCAAGAGGAAATAAAGGAAGAAAAGGTAGTGATACAATAGGAAGAGGTAGAGGTAGATTTAATAAGATAAATATCTAGTGTTATCTTTGTAACAAGTATGAATACTTTGAAAGGGAATGTAGATTAAAAATAGACCATATAATAGGAAAAGTGTTAATTATGCTCATGAGGATGAGAAACCTTCTCAATTTTTTTTATTTTTTATTTTTTATTTTATGAAAAAGCTGAAAATGGTTCTAAAGATAAGTGCTATTTATATTTAGGGTGTTCTAATCAAATGTAAAAAACAATGAGTTTTTTCTACTTTCAAATCCAAGATCAATCATAGTGATGACAAATCCTTGGAGGTTGCTACAAGAGAGCTATGAAAGTGCATACTAAGAAGGTATGGAAAGTGGTAATGATATTTATCACTCCATAGTTAAAGCATAATTTATTGAATGTTGGATAACTATGTAAAAATAACTATAAAACTTGATGTTCGAAAATAACCAATATATAATTTATCATAAGAATAAAAGAATTAGGGTGGTTATATTTGTGCATATGCCAAATAATAGGATATTTCTATTGAAGTTTAGGGAATATAGCTATAATCTTGCCAATATGGTGTATGAAGAAAAAAGTTGGTTGTCACATCTCAAGTATGCAAACTTGAATTTGTATAGTTTGAAGATACTAACATAAAAATAATTAGTGTATGGTTTGTCTAAAGTTTAAGATAAAAAAGAGGTTTGAAAAGGATGTTCTAAAGGAAATTATGAATGAGAGAATTTTTTAAAAGTAGTGCATGGAGGGCCCATTATCCACTTTAACTAGTTTATTTTGACATTTGTGGCTCTATACAAATTAATTTTTGGTAAATCATCATATGTCATTAATTCTATTAATGATTATTCACCAAAAAATTGCATTTGTTTTTTTAGACCAAAGAGAAAACCTTTGATATATTTAAGATGTTTAAGTCCCCAATGAAAAAAAAAATTGGTTGCGCTTAAGGACTAACCATGGAGGATAATTTTGTTTGGGAGATTTTATAAATTATTATAATATTAATGGTATCAAAAGCCTCACAATTGCTTACACACCTCAATAAAATTGTGTAGCTAAATAGAAGAACCACACTTGATGCTAGAAATAACAAGGGGTATGCTAGAAACATAGGGATGCAACAATTCATTTTGGGATGATATTGTAACACCTTACCATAGAACCCTAGAGGACAACACACTACTACACATAAAAATGGAACAATTTATTTTTGAAGTGTAACATACTAAAGATTTGTAGATCATATAATAACTTGTATTCTAAACCCAAATCCTCTAAGGTTCCGTGACTACACTACTAGAATCCCATTAACCAAACTAACAAGAATTATAAATCATCTTGTGTGAGTAAAATATGGGAATTAGAATAATCAATTCAAACCACACAATCGATGCAATGTGTTATATTAAGGAAATAAAATTTAACAAAACAATTGATAAAAAGATTACTCAAAGTCATTCCATCATCCTCTATTCTTAAGTATCCTGTATTAGTGCTCTCATATTTTAGGTTTGCACTAAACTACTAGGATGACACCTAAGAAACGAGAAGCCATTAAACTACAATGTAGGAAACTATACTTACATCTACATGCTTGATGAATTTGATGAATGATATGCTAAATGATGTGTTGAATGATACGATGTTGTATACAAAATGATGCTAAATGATGTAATGATAAAATGCTAAGTTAATGGATATGTTATGGAGATGTTGATATGATGTTGTATACAAGATTATGACACTACTTGAAATCAAATGCTAAATTCTAAGCTAAAATGCAAATGCTAAGCTCACTAATGCTGAAAGTATTTCTGTAGAGTAAATTTATGCTATGCTCTCTATATGAAAATATGTAAATGGGCCTTTATTTATAGATTTCACCAAGGCATCAAGTGATGTGGCAACAATGGGCGATCATGATTCAATCTGGAGAGATCAATGGTGAGAAGCAAAGAGGTTAGAGAGAATCAAGGAAGTTGTTCCCTTTAATAGAACAAGCTTGCCAAGTGTAGAAGGGAATAAGTGGAAAGGAGAAGCCATGTGTCTCTAAGGTTGTTAAAATTGTTGAGGATAAATGTCCATTTAGAAATTAGAAATAATTAATTTCATGTGACACATGGTGAGGTGGAAGATGAGGTGGAAGGAGGTTAGAAAATATGGAGAAATGTGACTAAATTCCACTTTTAAAATTCAATTTTAGTTGGCGGGAATTAATCAAATAAAATAAATTAGTTGAATTTGTTTATTTAATTAAATCATGAAGAAAGTGGTTTAGATAGGAAGAATTAAAAAATATGAACTATATAAAGAAACTTTGCAATTTATTTATAAGTAGAGGAAATAAAGATTTTACTAATTAAATAACTAGTAAATTTAATTAATTTTCTCCAGACCAATTTTAGATGCATACATTTTTCCCTTCTTTGAAGTGATGTGTCTACACATTGCTTCAAACAAAAAAATTTCAGTGCTGATACAATTTTGATAATGCCCCAGACGGTGATTTTCAGGAGATAACGAATATATGCCCCCTTGGGAGATAAATTAGGGAAATTTTTATTTTTTAAAGATTTTTGAAAGTTATGAAAATTTTGATGATTTTAATTGTAATTTTTTTATTTGATAATGTTCCAGCGATTTATCTACCGATATTGAAGAAATTAGCTGCATTTTGATTAATTAATCCCTAAAAAATTAAAATATCTCATCTTAAATCCCACCTTAATTACCCCTTTTAATAGGCAAAAAGTGAAAAAAGAAACTCATTTGTGTAGTTTTGATTTTGAAATTTTGGAGTGAAAGAGCAACTTTGAGAATTTCAGCAAAGATGGCGATCCCCTATGAGACTCATCAATTCCAGCGTGTGCGGTGACATAATTGGCCAACAACATATGGGCCTCCAATATGAATTTCCAAAACCTTCTTTGTGAATTTTTTAATTGTTTCTCCCACATTTTTAATTTTGAAATTTGATGTGTTTCATGTTTTAGCGCATAGGCCCTCTATATTAGCACATAGATTAGGTGTTTTAGCGCATAGGTTTAGGGATTTAGTGCATCCCAAGCCTGATGTAGCACATCGATGGTCTGTTATAGCGCATTTGTATTCTAGCACATGGAATGAGTTCCACTACATTGGGGTTTTTAGATAGCGCATCGAATGAAATGATGCATAGGTTAGGTCTTTTAGCGCATCTGCCAAAAGAAGTGCCACATACAATTTTATGGCGCATTGAAGCAGTTCACCAGTGCATTGAGAGAATTTGGTGGAACACCTGTCTTTTTAGCATAATGGAGCACTGTAGTAGCGCATCCAGGACAAAATTGAATATTGCTTATTTTTCTCCTTGATTTTGATGATGTTCAATTATGTCAACCAGTGATTTGTTGTTGTTGATAGATTAGATGATTTATTGATCTCATGATAGATGAGATTGAATAATGATGATGTTGATTTGACCTCATGATAGGCAAGGATCAAAAGTAGATGTTTGCGAGATTTGATGAAAATCTCACTAGAGCTGATAGGATAATTGATTGCTTGATGTTGATTATTTTGTTGATTTGATTGATTGATTGATATGCTAATTATGATATGTTATAATGATAGTAGAGTGATTTAGGGAATCTTCAGTCATGAGAGTGCTTCCCACAGACTTGGGAATTGATTCCATGTCTGTCGCAAGAAGATCAAAATATTATTGAGAGATGTGGATCTTCATTGATTGACATGCCCTAGATTAGGATTAATCAGGGATTGCTGACTGGTCACACTGGTAGAGAGGTGGCATACTGACCACAACACCTTTCATCTGGCCATTAGAGAGATGACTATGATGCTAGAGGATGTCTATAGGATCTTGCGGATTCCTGTGATGGGTGACATTGTTGTGTATGATCAGGCCGAGCAGGTTGGTAAACATGCATTATGTCGGATATTCTATAATGATTAGATTAGTGGTTATGAGATGCCTTGGCAAGAGATGTTTGAGAGTTATGCCCCTTTATCTTTCATACTTGTAGGTTTTGTTAGTGGTTTTCTATGTTTCGACAAGAGGTCAAAGGGATTTTCTGTCAGTTGGGGTTAGACACTGGAGTAGATGATTCTGTATGAGACCTAGTATGCCTGGGGTTCGTGCATGCTTGCGTAGCTGTATCATGATTTACATCAAGTATTTTATCTTGGAGGCACCAGTCTATTTGCAGGGGTGACATTGTTACAACCCGGGCCTGGGAGCACATAGCGGTGACCTATTTATAGGAGAGAAAAGAAAAAAAGATGGATCCATTCTTCTCCAAATAGTGACCTATTTATAGGAGAAAAAAGGAGAAATGAAGGATTGAGATCAAAAAGGTTAATCAATGGTCAAGGATGGAAGAATTTGGAGGCATAGATCATGGATTCTCATCAACAGATGAGAATCAATGATGAGATTTTATCAAGGGTTCACCTTTGTCCAAACAAACACACTTTTAACTTGCACAAGAAGTCGAGTAAGCTTGTTACAGAAAAGGGATATTCCCCTTTTTCAAATGAGTGAGGAGAAGAGAATATTCTTTGGAATATTCTCATGGGTGAGGGAAAAAAATATTTAGCAAATTAAAACAAAGTTTTAATGTGCAAAAGGGGAAGGAATATTCCTTTTGGAGGAATGTTCAAAGGAGGAATAATTTCTTTGAATATTCCCTTGCAAGTGGGGGGAATTAGATTAATTGGTAATTGATAATTAAACAAAGATTTAATTATGAAATTAGGGGAATTAAATGATATTCATTAAATAAATGATTTAATGAAAAGGGGGATAATGATATGATATTCAATTAAATAACTTAGGTTTATTTAATTAAATAAGAGGACTTTAGGGATTAAATTAAATAATTTGATTTATAATTCAATTCAACAGGATGAAATATTAGCATGTGAAAGGGGATGAATTGACCTCATTAGGTCAATTAGATTAATAGTTGAAAATGAGGAAATTAATTAAATAGCTAGGCTAATTTAATCAATTAAGTGAAAAGAGGATGGGTTTTAGGAGGAAATGACGTAGTATTCCTGATTCGAGTGCATGACATCATTCATGACATTTTTAAGTGTCTACAAATATATACCTTGGAAAAACTGTCAAGGGGAAAAACCCCTCTAAAAGCATCCACCACTCACGTATTACTCTGTTGGATGTTGTTGATATGTGGTTGTCATTGATGTCAACACTATTGGCATTAATGTATTTAAGGTTGTATATGTCGAGGATATTGAGAAAATTGTAATAGAATAAGTTGCAAGGTTGTTAGTGATGCAGTGAAGTTCAGTCTGTTGGCTAGCTCAGTATATTGATGATTAGAGGTTGTGGATTAAAGGTTTTCTTTTCGAGTATATCTAGTTTCTCCACGTTAAGTTTCAGATATCCACATGAATATTTAATCAAGTTATGAGTATCTGTGTTCTGACAGATTTTTGTTGCTTCAATTGGTGCTCCTAAAAGAAGATAATGTGATTCTAGTAATTTGAGTTGTTGCAGATGCTTCTGTGGTGATTCATGATGCTCATGGATTTTTCTAGATTGTGCTCTATTTGTTTTGTTGATCTGCATCGATTGTTATGCTCGTGATTGGTGATTTTCTTTTGTGTGTTCATGTTTCTCATGTTCATGGCCGACAAGGTGATTGTAGCATGTTGTGGATCTTATAGGCATAATTATTTAAAGTGTTTCATGTTTGAGGTTGTTATTTTTGGTCTTCACTATGTTTTGGCCGACATTGGTTGTTGCACATTGAAAACTATTTATGATTTGAGCCGACACTTTGTACATGTTTCATTATTTTGTTGAAGCCGACATGTAGCGATGTAATCTCTTGTTGCGGATATATATAAGCGATTGTTTATATCATTTTGGTGTGTTTGTTATGATGTGATATGAAAGTCAGAAGGTTTGTAGAGTGACTATGCATAGTTTCACTCGTGTAGAAAAAGATTTGTGATCCGAATTAAAGCAGACAGAGTTTCAAGAGCAGTATCAGACAAAGTTGAAGAATGTTGTAAATGTGCTTAACTGAAACTATAATTAGGCATTAGTAGATGTTATTTTCTCAGTTCAAATCCTTTGGATGTTATCCAAATGTTTTTGTAAGACAATGAGTCTTCTTTTTGTATTTGAGCAGTGAGCTCTAGGAAGTGCACCTAAATGCATGTGTGTTCCCCAATTGTAAACACTTATTTTGAGTATATTCATATTGTTGATTGACCTCCATCGTGGTTTTTCCCCTAATAGGGTTTCCACATAAAAAATCCTTGTGTTATGGTGTTGTGGTTGATTGCTTTGTGTTCTTGCATATTTCTTTTGCTTGAATGCTATAAATGGTTTAAAGATCAAGTTAATAAAGTTGAATTTTGTAGAACACTGATTCACCCCTCCTCTCAGTGTTCCTTGATCCCAACATAATCAACAATAAATATTATAATAAATATTTAGAGTTTTCCATGAATAACTTTAAAACATCAAGCCCTATAGAAGCACTCCATGTGAACAAGCATGTGACCATAAATCCCATACCATGCTTCAAACCTCACAAATGCTAAATAAATATGCTCTCAACCCCTTAGCCAAATAGAAAACTAGTCAACTAGCCAACCATAGACAACTACCCACATGTACATGTTTTCTTTATAGAAACAAGCTCACATAAAACCAACAAGTGGTATTACATAAAACCATGTGATTATTACCACGAGCTTACAAAACCATTAACCCCCACATTTACTTTATGGTACTAATTTTTTCCAATATTAAATATTTCCCCAAAGTGTATCCCCACATTAAATATTTATCACAATGTTACATACAACACATAAAGTGGCCCCAAGAATATTAACCCATGTGACACACATATCTCTAGATCCCTTTGGTGCACCACATAATAATTAAATATTATATTATAATATTATGGACTTGGTGGACAACACACCCTTTCTTAATAGGGGTGAGGATGCCCTTGACCTAAGGCTGATCTATTTCAAATTTTAATATGTTGGTGTTGGTCCTTAGGGGTTTAAAAAGGATCCCAGGTTGGCCTATAATCAATAAGATCAACTGGGATGCATATATAAACAATTTTTCTTCTCATTTGAACATTAAAAGTTATTATGATCAATCATGCATAACTATGCTCTTATTAGGAAGATGTATGTGAGCTATCCTCTACATGCTAGCTACAACAATCTATTGTGTCTTGTGGAATAACCTCTTCAAGGTCTTCAAGCAATCCAATCATCCATCAAACAACCTTTTGTGTCAACTTATGGTGTGGGCATCACTTTGAAAGAGATTTTATACCTAAGATAACATTATCATTTATCATTTATTATTACAATTAATTATTGTTTATTCGTCCTCTACCCAACCTAGGGCACACTCTCTTTATCATCATCATTTGTTGTTCATGGAGGTGGAAACACAAAAAAAGGGTTTGTGTTAGGAAAGCCCCTATACATCACAACCCTTTCTCTCTCATCATGTGTACAGGTCTGATCTAGAAGTTTTATTAGGATAAATCTACAAGAAAACATAGAGCAGACCCATACCCTTAGATCTAGACTTCAGACATTTAGAAATCTCTATTTTTGGTCAAGGGCACCATTTCCCTTGACCACTAAATTTAGGCTCAAATCTTTATGGAAAGTGCACAAATATTTTCCCTTCTGAGATATATTGTTATTTCTTAATTCTCATTTTTGTTTATGCAATAAATTGCATTTTTAGATCTAGGGTTTATGTTAACTAGGATAATTAAAATACACATCAAATTTATCCTCTTTGCAAGTCAAAATTACCAAACCCTACCAGATTGGCTCTCCATTGAGGCAATTAGTCAATCATCAAACCCTAGTTGGTTTGTGTTCTAATGTAAGGAAAGAAAAAGAGTTGATCCTAGTTAGTCTACTTGTTGGATCTAGGATCCATTTTTTTTACTCTACAACATTATATCATGATATGTAAATGAATTCAATAAGTTCCAAATATACACATAAAGAAGAAGTATTATATTACAATAAAAGATTAATAAATATTAATTAAATTTTACCTATGCATATCCAAATCATATTTAATCTATAATTATTAAAAATATTTATTTCAATATGCTACATAGATTACTTCTCTTTGATTTAAAAAACAAAACCAAATTCTTCTTTTATAATCCTTTCTCTATATTTTTGGGTTTTCCCCACACCTCTTTATCTTTTTTCTACATTTACAATGAAAGCTTAGCTTGATGATTCAAATTTGATTCAAAATCCATGTTACATTTCATGATCAAATTCAGCATAGTCATACGCTCACAATTTATATCTCATTGGAGAATCTTTAATTTAATTTATAATTATGAGAAATTAAAGAGATATTATTTTCATTCACTTCAGTGGACATTTCTATGTAGAGAATGGATTACGTTGTGTTGTTTAGTAGGACATACATTGTGACAAATAAAAATCATGTGGCCCTCATATTGTTTATTAAAGAAGTTGTGAAAAATTAGAGGAAGTAACATGGCACTCATTTACAACCAAAATAAAAACATTCAAAGAACCATTTTAACTTTAGAGAAGGACTATTTATTTTCTTTACAAAAATATTTTGCATTCACTCATATTTGTATAACTTAAACCTTTAGACTATCTTCATTATATTATCCTTATAATATTACTACATGCTTATTTACTATCTTAAATATTAATTTATTGTCAATAAGCTTATCTATTTAAAACTTATCAAAAGGAAAACAAATCCATACCTCACAACTTCCCACACAGTTTCTTGATGCCATCCCACTTTACACATTGATACAAATAGGGGAGAGGGGTCCATAGTGGAGTAGGGTCTAATAGTGCAGATATAAGTAGTCCTTAGTGGGCTCCATAGTGGAGCACCTTAATATCCAATTGCAAAACGCTTTTTATCCATAAAGTACACAAACTGGCAAATCATGTGATGTCACATCAGCGCACCAATAAAACATGACTAAGTGCACCACTATCAGTCTCACTTTTTTTGGGGGGCCTTTTTAGATACCTCAACAAAAAGCATGCTGATGTGGCATCGTATTTGATGATGTGGCTGTAAAGCGAAATATAGAAGCACGTGAGTTTCCAAATAAATTGTTGTACAAAATTGACAGTGATTTGAAATTTCCACATAAGATTTTGAGAAACGCAAAGTTAGGGTGCTCCACTATAGATCCCTCTCCCCTAATCAAGACACATCTATAATTTCTATTTCCATGCTAATTCACTTCTGCAAATATTCGTCCAATTTCATGTATCAGGTCAGTTCCATATGCACAACTCTAAAATACAGTAAAATCGGTTTTTAGATTTTAAGGTATTTATTTGGGTGAGGCTTAAATCGATGCCCTGTTCGATTATCTCTGATAGATAAAATCAGAGAACATCTAGAAGCCGTCACGATCGTGAGCCGATATCCCTAAATATCAGAAAAAATTCTACGCTGGAAAAATGTGTTTATATCATAAGTGCGAATCACTTTATGGACGGCTTGTTGAGGTGAAAGTAGCAGCCCGCAATATAAACGTCTAAAGAGTTTTCCAATCGGAGGGAATGTAATAAAGCAGAATAGTGCCAAGTTTCTCTATCTCCACCGACCTGTTGGAAGATTTGAAACGCAGTTCCTGCAATTTGATGTATATGTAGTGCATTTCTTTTAGTGGACAGAAGTATAAATTTCAAATTTCAATCTTACTCCAACTGCTTGAGGTTTCCTACAAATGTTGGAGTCTCCTTACATGAGGTCATTGATGTTGCCGTGAGAGCTTTGGACAGTCTCTGTCGACGCATACTTTGACTAAATGCTAAACTATAACGTGTTCTTTGTTTATCAGCCCTGGGGAATTAAAGATATTTTCATTTTATTCAATTCACTAGCCATTTCTATGTAGATAATAGATTACACTATGTTCAATGGGACATACATTGGGACAAATAAAAACCATGTGAACAATCATTGATGACATTAAATCCAATGTTCATAGGTTTCCCACCATAAGGGTGTTATAAAGATTTGAAAAGGAGTGGAAATCATTAATGGGAATGAGATATACACATGGATTTGGTCATATGTTTATTGTTTATTAAGTTTTTTTTTTTTATATCTTTTGATTTATTTGATTGATTGATACTTAACATTCATCGTATGTAAATATTTACTAGATCAAAAGTTGTAGGGAATGACAAGGTATCAAGTCTTTTAATTTCTCACAATCCATCTTTTACCACAATTAATCAATATTTTTTTATGCCACTTAACATTAATTTTAAAAAGAATCCATTATAGTCCTACTCATTATTTTCATTTCAACATCCTTGAGCTCCATGTGATTATATTATATTCTATAGTACATATATGGCCACACACATACTTTCTATTTGGCCAATGAAAGGTGGCCATGTAATCCTTTCTCACTTTTTGTTTGATTTATCACAACTTTACTATTATTTCTCAAGCTTATTGTTTTTTTGGGCTATGACCATACTCAAAGGGCTTGTTTCCTTTTCAAACATTTCTCACGTATGACAATAGAGTTTTTATTATGTTACTTTAAATTAACTAAGCATCATGCTAATTCAATAGTTCAATTGAATTATACAAAGATCTATGGTGAGGGGTCAAAAGGCTAAATCTAAATATATTCTATAATTTTTTCCACATGAAACATAGCATTAACTTTTTTTTTTTGTGATACTTAGGATAGCCAAATTGAATGGTCACACAAAAATTAATTCTTTAATTAATTTTTCAAATTATTCTTAGCCTTTTATGATATTTATCCATGTGAACTCTTGCACGTACTCGTAACATGACCATTCAAGTTTGAGCATATAAGTCTCTTGCACTAATAAATCTTATTCATTAACTTGTTAACCCATGAATTCATTCATTATGGTGATAGGATCTTATGGTTCACATTCATAAATAAAATATTTATAGCCAAGGGTGAAATAGGGAGAACAAAGTGCAAGTAATTATTTCTATACTTTTTTTTGAGGTTATTCAAAATCTAACACATAGCTAACCATACACACTATTATAGAACTATGGAAGATAAGTATTAGATAGATAATTTGAAGTCATTTTATATTATAGATTTGAAAGTTAATCAATTTTATGCTATAAAAAAATTACTAAATTATGATAATTTCCTATATCACGTTAATATACAATTCAATTACAATATCAATGTAGTTGAATCAAGATTTTCTAAGATATGATCAAATTAGATGACTACCACTTATTGGTAGAAAAAAAATTAACACGGATAAAATAGATTTTAAATTCATAGCTAAGAGCTATTATATGTAGTTGTTTCAACTTGATTGTGACATTTGTGTTCAAACAAAATTTAGTGATGTAGACTTTAAGGTTAAATTTTTCATACCTTATAATTTTGACACTAAAAATTGTCCTTATTTTAGTGTTAATTTTGTAATATATGTAAGGGACCATTTTATCTATCTTTTCTAGTATTTCTCTTAGTATAAGTGTTAAGTTTTACATGTATATTTTTAATGTTTTTATATCTAATGTGTAAAAGGACCATTCTAATTTTAGAGAAGGTCTCTCTAATTTCTTATGATTTTTTTTAGCTTTCTTGTGTGGATAATAATAAATCTGATTTTTGCACTCTCTCATGGTATCAGGTAAATTCATCATCAGCAATTTACCATCAGCAATTCACCGTCAACAATTCATTGTCATGATATATTCATCGCATATACAATTCACCACCAACAATTTATCATCGTGATATATTCACTGCATATACCTTCTATGTGTTCAACAAAATATTTGTACTTTTTCTTTCTTGGGTGTTCTTGACCACTTAAATATTGAAAAATGTATACCTGGTGAATATACCACTGCGAGGAATTGCTGGAGCTGGAATATATCATGACAATGAATTACTGACAGTGAATTATTAACCATGAATTGATGGTGATAAATTGTTGACAATGAATTTTCCTAAAATCCTCACTCATATTGATACGATTTTAGACCTATCAGCCATCCTAATTACATCATAATTCTAATAACTTAGATGCTTATTTATTATCATAATTACACTAGGTCATTGAGGACTTGGTCAGAGGAGAACAAATCAAGGTTCCCACTATATCTCTCGATTCCATCCCACTTTACACATAGGTGAAGACACATATCCTATAATTTGCAATTCCATGATAATTCACTTCTGCAAATATACGTTCAGTTTCATATGTTGGATCAGTTCCATAAACATAAATCTGAAATACAGCAGAATCGATTTGTAGGTTTTAAGATATCCATTTGGATGAGGCTTAGATCAATGCCGAAACTTATTTTATTATTCCTATATTGTGTTCGTGTAATATGTTTTTTCCTACGTGAAAAAATTGTAGAATCCACATTGTGAATGGATGTTTTTATTCATTTCATATAACGCTGGCCACAAGTATTTATATCACTTTATGGACGGCTTGTTGAGATGAAAGTAGCAGCCCACAATATAAATGTCTAATGAGTTTTCCGATCAGAAGGAAAGTCATAAAGCATAATGGTCCCCAAGTTTCAACATCGACGACATGTTGGAAGATTTGAAACGCAGTTCCCGCAATGCATTCCTTTCAGTGGACGGTGTGAATTTCAAATTTCAATCCCACTCCAACTGCTTCAAGTTTCCTACAAATATTTGGACATGAGGTGGTCGCTGCTTTTGCCGTGAGAACTTTGGACACTCTCTGTCTACATAAACTTCGACTAAATGCTAAAGTGCAACGTGTTCTTTGTTTTATGTCTCTCCCATTTTTATTTTTTTTGTGTGTTTGACTGATTTTTAGGGAAAATGATGAATTATTATTTTGTTCTTTTTTAGGAATGATTTGACATTGCTTCTGTATTCTATTATGTTCTTTGTTTTCTGTCTCTCCTGTTGAATATGATTGGCTAAAAAAAATTGTGTGTTTTGGGCGGAATTTTAGGGAAAATGAAGGTGAACTATTATTTTGCCTTTTTTTTAGGAATAGATTTTACCTTGCTTCGGTATGTGTTAATATGATTGGCTAAAAAATTTGTGTATTTTGGGCGGATTTTTAGGAAAAATGAAAGTGAGCTATTATTTTGCCTCTTTTTATGAATACATTTTACCTTGCTTCCATATGTATTATTTTATGTAAATTATATGTATTATAAATATAAGGTTGCTTATACTTTATTCATGTATGTCAATGCCATTTTGTTCTACTAGGTTAGAATATAGACATTTATTTTAAATGATTATGTAAATTTTGTATTGCTATCTAATATTTACAAAATATATGTAAATGCATGTAACTACCATTTTGTTTGGGATATAATATAGGCATGTATTTTAAATGATTATATAATTTTTTATTAATATGATAATGTTTACAGAATATATATAGATTATATTGAATGTGTAGTTTCCATGTCCTCCCATTGAGCTTGAACATAGACATGGATTATCCTAGAATATAGGCATTGGTTATTATAAGTGTTGTATTTTCTATTGTTTTTATTTACTACAAATAAATAATGTATCAAATAATATCATAATTGATTTATTAATTTAATTTAACTAAATTTAATGTCTAAAGTTAATATTTTTAATATTAAAATAAAATCATTTTAACAAATATTCTTAATTAAGTATCTTATAATATATTTATATAATATTATTTTATAAATCTAAAATATACAGCTATAAAATTAATATAATTTACTCTCTTTAGAATAGATTAAATTTGTAGAGTTTATTGATCTCAAACTATTACTAACCTACCTCTAAATTATTATGTCATGTCAAATAGTCTATGAACTAAATAACAAAATATTTACTACCTCACAACAAATATACTATTACTGACCTACTTCTAAATTACTATGTCATGTCAAATCGTCTATCAACTAAATAACACACTCATTACCTACCTTACAACAAATACTTTTATTACAATACTATGAAGGCAAGTACTCGGCACTACGTGGCTCTTGTTTACAAGAATGACTGGTCTTATTTTATTATGGAGATTAATTTGTTTTATAATTACTTGATTCTCAAGTACAAAAATATTTTTTCTAATTTATGAGTAGCGCTTTTATATTTGTAAAGATAAAAGTCCATTATATATTGTTGGAGTGAATGGAATATATTTAATTGGTCCTTATCAAGGAATTTAGTAAAGTTAATTTATGGTATTTTTGAATCCTTGTTTTGCATGTCTGATGTCATACAATTGTAACACTTTTCATAATCTTATGTTTTAATATCTTTCAAATTTCCTTACATAAGCATGTTCCTTTTGTACATTATGTATCATGTTTTATCAAAGCATTTTACAATCTAGTATTCATTTCTTACTACACTCTTGTGGAAGAATATTTTTAGCCGTTAGGCTATTTGTGTCAACTTTCCTTCAAATTTTTTGACTTTTCCAGGATTGGGGGAAACATGGTGGATGGGTTATAGTTTGGTTGGAATTTTCATCAGCCCTACTAGTTTAAGTTGTCGAACTTGGGTCTCTGTTGCCATGTAAAAGGTGGGGGGTGTTTGGCACAACAATAGAGTAGTCTGGTGAAATGAGGGAAGTGTAGAGGAGGCCAACGAAATGTCATTAGCATTGATTGTTCTATGGTTTTTGTATAGTGGTGATAGTGCAAGTAACATCTATTTTAAAGTCCTCAGAAAACAAAATGAATTTTTGTGCAGTTATCGATAACGTATTGTTCGGTGTCATTGTGAGGTTTTATGTTGTTGTTGAAGGTAGTTGTAAGTGCGGAGGGAAAGCTTTTGTGAAGGTGCAAGTGCATTTAATGGATGTGCAATTTTTGTGAAGGTGGTTCAAGGTTATCTTGTGTTTTTTTGCATGCATCGATGGTTCCAAAAGGTGTGGGTTGTGATAATTCAGTGGTGTTCTTTTGTAGGTCATGGAGAAAGAACAGAGGAAAGAGGAAGCAAGCGGGAAGGGGTGTTATTGAAGGAAGTGGGAAGAGGTGCATCTCGTCTGGGTTATTCTTGAAAGAAATATTGATTCATTTTGTTAATTTTTCTTGGAAAAACTGTATAGTTTTGTGGGTTTTGGCATGTCGGTGACTATTGGTTATATTGTTCCATTTATGGCTTTGGTTATGTGTGAATGGTTGGAAAATAGCTAGTATGTTGTGTTTCTAGTGAATCTTGAAGTCAAGATTTGTTGTGTTTTATGGGTTTTGACATGTGGGTGAGTGTTGGCAATATTGTTTAATTTTTGGCTTCTATTTTGTGTGAATGGCTGGAAAATAGTTAATCTATTGTGTTTTTTGTGAATTTTTGTGTCTAGGTTACCTTTGAAATGTCAACTTTGATCGTAATTTTTATCAGCCTCACCATTTTATGACTTGTCCAATGCAGGGGAAAACTTGATGGATGGGTTATAGTTTGGTCAAAAAAATTATTAGCCCTGCCGGTTTAAGCTGTAGGACTTTGGTCTCCCTTGCCGTGTAAAAGGTGGTCGGCATTTGGAGCGATGATAGAGGAGTCCAACGAAATAAAGGAAGTGTAGAGGAGGCCAACAAAATGCCATTAGCATTGATTGTTGTATGCTTTATGTGTAGTGGTGATGGTGCAAGTAACATCTGTTTTAAAGTCCTTGAAAAAAAAAACAAATTTCTATGTAGTTATCGATAACATATTGATCGGTGTCATTCTGAGGGTTTATTGTGTTGTTGAAGGTAGTTGTGAGTGTAGAGGGAAACTTTCTATGAAGGTGCAAGTGCGTTGAATGGTTGTACAATTTATGTGAAGGTGGTTGAAGGTTATCTTGTATTTTTTTGCATGCGTTGATGGTTCCAATAGGTGTGGGTTGTGATAATTCCATGGTGTTCTTTTGCAGGTCATGGAGAAAGAACAGAGGAAAGAGGAATGAAGCGGGAAGAGGTGGATCTCATCTAGGTTATTCTTGAAAGAAATATTATTTCATTGTGTTGATTATTGTTGGAAACACTGTATAGTTTTGTGGGTTTTGGCATGTGAGTGAATGTTAGTTATATTGTTCCATTTATGGCTTTGGTTTTGTATGAAGGGTTGGAAAATAGTTAATCTATTGTGTTTTTGGTGAATCTTGAAATCAAGATTTCTTGTGTTTTGTGGGTTTTCACATGTGGGTGAGTGTTGGCAATATTTTTTTCATTTATGGCTTCCGTTTTGTGGGAATGGCTAGAAAATAGGTAATCTATTGTGTTTTTGGTGAATTTCCCCATCTGGGTTACCATTGAAACCAATATTGATTCACTTAGGGTTCATGTTTCCATGGTGAAGGTTTTGAGTCGGTCTATTACTGGGAGCTTTCTGTGTTTTGTGGGTTTTGTATGTGAGCCACTGTTGGAAGCCGTGTTTTTCTGTACGATGGTTTCAACCCAATGAAATAGCTAATTTTATATAGGTTGCATTGTTCTATGGTATATTGTTGCATTTTTTATAGGGTTCTATTGGAAAAAGAGTATATAGTTTGTTCATAGTGATATTGTTTGATTTATGGTTTGAATTTTGCATGCATGTTTTTGTATGGATTTGTGACTCTGATTTTTAGTGTTTTGTACATTTGGCCATCTGGGTGAGTTTGGATAACAATATTATTTCCTTCACTTCTTTTGTTTTGTGGCAATGGTTGGAATGCAGTAAAATAGTTAATGTTATGTACTTCATGTTGTTTTGCGTAAAGGGATTGTTTACTGTTGTTTTTGCGTTAGGCTTTATTGTTCAATTTATGGCTTATATTTATCATTGATGTTATTACGACCATTGTCAGTATATGCAAAGCATAAAACAATTAATGTTGATGCAACCTAGCATTTAATTTTCGTAGCCTTCTCCATCCACGCGGCCCAAAAAATGCCACCCTATTCCCAAAACACCCAACAACTTCCTCCACCACCTTTTCCATGGAAATTGGAAGGCCAAAAAAATGGGAGGCTGAGCAAAATTCTAACTAAATTTATAAGCCATCCACCACTATATCTATATATGTGTATATATGTATACAAATGTGTATATATATGTATATATGTATATGTACATATGTATATGTGTATATATATGTATGTATATATAAATCGACAAGGTTGACAAAAATCCCAACCAAACTATAACCCATCTACCAAGTTTTCCCCAGCACCAAAAAATTCAAAAAATGACAAGTCTGCCAAAAATTTTGAGGAAAGTTGACACAAGTATAGCCTAAGGTAGAGAATAGTAATCAATTATACCTATTGTAACCAAACATAGAATGGACAACATTAATTATTTTATTATGTTGCAACCATAACAAGATAATGAAATCCATAAATCAAACAATGTTGGTTTTAACAGCCACCTAGATGCAGAAAGCCAAAATATAGCACAAACTATACAATAAGAAACAACCAAAACTCCATAACCTCAACAATTTTAATCTTATAAATATATATTGATAATAAAAAATTTTGAGCAAAGTTGACACAAGTATAACCTAAGCTAGAAAACAATAATCAATAATACCTAATGTAACCAAACATAGAATGGACAACATTAATTATTTTACTATGTTCCAACGATAACCAGATTAATGAAAGCCATAAATCAAACAACGTTGGTTTCAACAACCACCCAGATGTAGAAAGCCATAATATAGCCTACACTATACAATAAGAATCGACCAAAACTCCATAACCTAAACAATTTTAATCTTACATATATATATTGATATTAAAATATATCCTATATAGCCTAAGGGAGAGAACAAAAATGAATAATACCTAATGTAACTAGACATTGAATTGACAACATTGATTATTTTATTCTATTCCAACCATAAGCAGAGAATGAAAGGAATAGATGAAACAACACTACTTTCAATGGCCACCCGCATGGAGTAAGCCACAATATAGCTTGAGCTATACGATAACAATATATATCTATATATATGTATAAAAATGTGTATATATATGTATATGTATATATGTATATATCTATATATATGTATATGTATGTGTATACATAGAATGGACATCATTAATTATTTTATTTTGTTCCAACCATAACTAGATAACAAAAGCAATAAATCAAACAATGTTGGTTTCAATAGCCACCCAGATGTAGAACGCCACAATATATCCTAAGCTATACAATAAGAATTGACCAAAACTCCATAACCTTAATAATTTTAATCTTACATATATATATTGATCATATTAAAATATATCCTATATAGCCTAAGGGAGAGAACAAAATTGAATAATACCTAATGTAACCAAACATAGAATCGATAACATTGATTTTTTTATTCAGTACCAACCATAAGCAGAGAATGAAAGGCATAGATGAAATAACATTACTTTCAATAGCCACCAGCATGGAGTAATCCACAATATAGCCTTAGCTATACAATAACAATATATATCTATATATATATGTATATATGTATATATGTATATATGTATATGTATGTGTGTATATATATATACCGGTAGGGTTGACGAAAATCCTGACCAAACTATAACCCATCCACCAAGTCTAACCCAGTGCCACAAAAGAGAAAAAATGGTGAGGCTAACGAAAATTCTGAGCAAAGTTGACACAAGTATAGCCTAAGCTGGAGAAAAATAATCAATAATACCTAATGTAACCAAACATAGAATGTACAACATTAATTTATTTATTATGTTCCAACCATAACCAAATAACGAAAGCCATAAATCAAACAACATTGGCTTCAATAGCCACCCAGATGCAGAAATCCACAATATAGCGCAAGCTATAGAATAAGAATTGACCAAAACTCCATAACATTAAAATTTTTAATCTTACATATATATATATCTATATTGATATTAAAATATATCCTATATAGCCTAAGGGAGAGAACAATAATCAATAATACCTAATGTAACAAAACATAGAATCAACAACATTAATTGTTTTATTCTGTTCCAACCATAAGAAAAAAATGAAAGGCATAAATGAAACAACATTACTTTCAACAACCACCCGCATGGAGTAAACCACAATATAGGTTGAGCTATACAATAATAATTGACAAAAACTCCATAGCATGTACAATTTTATCCCATTGTAAAGATAGCCACAAACCACAAATATCAAAAGCAAATCGTATAAGAATATATATGTATATATATATGTGCATATATATGTATATATAGATATATCACATATATATATATGTATATATATATATTTACTATGTGTATATATATGCATGGGCATCAATAATAGGATCATGGTATGCCAAAAAGTGGCAATGGAAAAAATAGTAATTTCATCGATTCAAAAACAT
>VDFB02193867.1:596550487-596588542 GCA_007258455.2 Sequoia sempervirens | reverse complement strand
ATTCTAGTAGTGTAGTCACGGAACCTTAGAGGATTTGGGTTTAGAATACAAGTTATTATATGATCTACAAATCTTTAGTATATTTTGACAATAACATGTTCTTTATCAAAGCTTCATCTTTCATCGAACATCAATCCAAACAATCACTATCAGTCACATCTAAGTTGCACTTCAATGTCACATCAAATTATTCAAACAACTTTTTGTTCCAAATCAAGCTTCATCAATCATGATCAATCAAATCTAATAAAAAATCATCTCGAGGATATCATTGTGTTTGCTTAACACTATCGCCGCATTGTTGTGTATCCTCCTTGATGTTATCATCATCATCATCCATCAACATCTCAATCTTGTGTTGCTTAAAACTATCCTTGCATTGTTGTGCATCCTCAACAATGTTATCATTATCATCAATCCATCGACCTCCATGCAAGTTTTGGTGAATAATCATTAATAGAATTAATGACATATGATGATTTACCAAAAATTAATTTGTATAGAGCCACAAATGTCAAAATAAACTAGTTAAAGTGGATAATGGGCCCTCCATGCACTACTTTTAAAAAATTCTCTCATTCATAATTTCCTTTAGAACATCCTTTTCAAACCTCTTTTTTATCTTAAACTTTAGACAAACCATACACTAATTATTTTTATGTTAGTATCTTCAAACTATACAAATTCAAGTTTGCATACTTGAGATGTGACAACCAACTTTTTTCTTCATACACCATATTGGCAAGATTATAGCTATATTCCCTAAACTTCAATAGAAATATCCTATTATTTGGCATATGCACAAATATAACCACCCTAATTCTTTTATTCTTATGATAAATTATATATTGGTTATTTTCGAACATCAAGTTTTATAGTTATTTTTACATAGTTATCCAACATTCAATAAATTATGCTTTAACTATGGAGTGATAAATATCATTACCACTTTCCATACCTTCTTAGTATGCACTTTCATAGCTCTCTTGTAGCAACCTCCAAGGATTTGTCATCACTATGATTGATCTTGGATTTGAAAGTAGAAAAAACTCATTGTTTTTTACATTTGATTAGAACACCCTAAATATAAATACCACTTATCTTTAGAACCATTTTCAGCTTTTTCATAAAATAAAAAATAAAAAATAAAAAAAATTGAGAAGGTTTCTCATCCTCATGAGCATAATTAACACTTTTCCTATTATATGGTCTATTTTTAATCTACATTCCCTTTCAAAGTATTCATACTTGTTACAAAGATAACACTAGATATTTATCTTATTAAATCTACCTCTACCTCTTCCTATTGTATCACTACCTTTTCTTCCTTTATTTCCTCTTGAACAATTTAGATTTATATATTTTTCTTGTCCTTGGTTCTTTTATTATTGGCACCTTCATTCTTTGTGATCTATAATTTTCAAGAAAAAACTTTCTCATTACTTTATTCAAGTGTATCTCTAAGTCTTTCTTAATGAGACATAAGAGATCCATCTAAGTGATCAAACTCAAGAGTAGCCAAATATTTACTTTCCTCAATGACTATTGCAACAAGATTCCACCTTAGTGTTAGAGACTTTCACACATATTTAACCACAACGTCTTTGTTCACAATTTCTCCAAGAGTAGTTATCTTATTGACTACCTCCTTTAATTTTACACAATAATCATTCACTTTCAGCTTCTTGCATCTTCAAAATTCTCGCTTCAATGTTTGCAACTTAACAACTTTGACTTGATCATTATCTTGATAAACTTCTTATAAATATCCTTGGTTGTCTTTACACTTGCAATTCTTGAAAATAGGTTCATATTTAGAACTATTTGGATATGAAATAAGACCAAAGATTCTTCATTTTAGCCTCTTCCTTAATTGTTCTATCATTGACTAAAGAGTGGTCCAATAGATTGACTCTTCATAACTTATGTCTACAATTCCCCATAAATCTTTCCCTATTAAAAAAAATCATCATATACTCAAATAATCATTAATCATATCCATTAAATTCAAGAACGAGCCCAAGGAATTAATGTTTTGCATGATGAAATGTTAGAAAAATGCCTTGCTTTACATACAGTTTTATTGGGCATTTACAAAAACATTTCGTGCATTTCTCCGAAAAATAAGTCGATTAATTTAACACTAAAAACAGATCTTCCGTGCATCTAAGAACAAATTTCATGCAGATTGTAAAAATCTCGGTGAGATGCATGGAGGTGTAGTAGCATCAGTTAACAGAAGCGCGGAATGTTAATAAGTAGTTGTTATTGAAAAATACGAAAAGAAGTTGCAAGATTCTACTTATCACAATAGGCATCCAATATGTATTGCAGTCTTGCTCAGGTATCATCAGAAATATTAAGTTTATTCACAGACAACCTTTGTTCGTGGAAGAGGCTTTTCGCCCGCGACGAACAAAAGGGAAAAAAATCAAGCGTGACAGCAAAAAAGCTTATCCCGCGAAAAAATTTCACAAGTAAAACAGACAAGAACGATTCAGATTAAAAAGAAAGACAATCTGCATCATAACGAGAATTCCCGTCTGTTTGCTCGGGACTTTTTGCCCGTGGCCGCTTTGAGGAGAACGTTGGATTTCTGATTG
Source organism: Sequoia sempervirens (assembly GCA_007258455.2). Classification (NCBI taxonomy): domain Eukaryota; kingdom Viridiplantae; phylum Streptophyta; class Pinopsida; order Cupressales; family Cupressaceae; genus Sequoia; species Sequoia sempervirens. The sequence goes on along the minus strand of VDFB02193867.1, from coordinate 596,585,939 downwards.
ACGAGCAACCGAAGAATATCTCTCTTGGCGCTCTTCCGGAAGGGAATGGAGGAACTGAAAAAACCATCAATGAGGTGGAGATACGCTTCCAAGTCGTGACAGCAGGCCATATCCGCGTCCGGCTTTAAATATGGAGAATTTTTATTGCTCACTCGGAGCTCCGTTCCAACGTGCCTGTATGCCCACCACATGCTTTCCAAATACCCGAAAATCCAACTTCTCTGCGCCCACTCCTGAAACACCACGCCCGGAACTTTAGTTATGACGTCCTGCGTGTTAACGATCCGGAGCACTTTGATTCTCATCTCCTCGATTCTGCGCCCGAAAGCCCGGTTCCCAACTCGCGGCCCTCCAAACGTCAGCACCGTCACTGGAACGGACCGTTGAGCTTTACAACGGAAACCGGCTGCACCGACCTGGTAGGCACTTAGCAGCGCAAGAGCTGCTCCAAGGCTGTGACCGGTTATTGTAATACTAATCTCCTCTCCCGCGTACAACTCTAACAGTCGCTTTATTTCATTTAACACATCAGTCGACGCGCTTCGCCCGTCGGCGTCCTTACACGTATACAGATTCCAAAACCCGCTTTGGACTTTTGGGTCCGAGTCCAGGTTTGCCTGACCGGTGACCGACGTCAGCGGCGTCAAAACGTCTCGGAGATTCTCGAGCCATTCGAGGGGCGTGACCGTGCCTCTCAAGGATACCACGATGTCTCTCCGACCAAGCCGAGCGACTTCCTTGTCGTCCTCGCAAACTGACACGAAGCCGATCCAGTTGGTCTGCCGAGACATCCACGTGGTGTCACTCTGTGAAAAGGATGACAGCATGGCTGTCAGCCACTGCGGAACATTAATGGCGGACGTGGCGTGGATATGGTGGGTGACCCTGTATCCGCTGCCCTGGAGCCCCACCTGGTTCACCAAAGATTCTTTCGGATACTTGCACAGCCCATATGTTTTCGACTGCGGATCGAAGTCGCAGGCACTGTAGGACGCCTGGACCAACTCCCCGTACTTTACAATTTCTCTCCTCAGGTTCGCATCCAACGGGTCGAGCAGACCTTTCCAGTCGTTACACCCGGCGTACTCCCTCCATTTCAATCCCAGCATTTGCTTAGGAGACGTTGGCGCATCGCCAGATCTTTCAAGCAAACTGCTGCATTGTGAGCTCTCTTCACAGTTACTAAAACTAAATGCACTCGACCAATGCTTTACAAATCTATCGGCTGTTATCTTCAACGCTTGCAGTCCATCGAGAGGTGCTGCTGCCGCAATGGGTTTAAATCGGGCTGCTCTGTTACTCAAAGAAAGCGGTGATATAGAAAAAGATCTCTTTGAAGCAAAGGAAATGGGCATTTTGAACTTGCATCCATTTCCTTCTAGCCCGATGACTGATTTAAAAGCACAGGCTGGGGATTGTGCGGCCTGCATTCAAACATCAAAGGTTCATACCCGAACAAATTCGACAATCAAACTGAATCGGGTCGTTCAGCGATTAGATTTATAGAGATCGCAAGTACAAAAAATAGCTTTTCAAGTTGACGTATTGACCCGACCCCATTCCGTGGCCGGCGCTCGGCTTGGCCTGTTTATTCCTCAATCTCTCCCGCCGCACCTAATCATTAATAAGGAGTCAAGAGTTTTGGGAGGCGGGTCGAGCTTCACGATAAATACTCTCATTTATTTTTCTATTTTCGCTGCTCGCTTAATTAATTCTATGTACGGCTATTGCAGAGCGATCGTTGTCACCTGAGATTTTCTTGATATTTTCCGCTGACTTGAACATTTTCCGCTGAGAGCGACAACCTATTATATAAGCGTCGTGCAAGTGGACAATGATAAGTTTTGCAAGTGCAAGGGAAGATATGGATTGAAGAAATTTGAGGTCAGATCTGTGATAGATATAAGGCGGGTTTACGTCCTGATGGAAAAGTTTAACCTGCTATTGGCCAATTTTGTCTGAAAAATCGGCGGGGGCTAACGCAATCCCGTACGGGCGGGAAACTGCTGTTGCGTACACATTGGGGAAGCGTTCTAATTTGTAACTAAACTAAACCGCATTCACTTTCAGACGCTGGTGCTCCGTAAGCCCGCTATGTGTGTGGTGTCCTTGTCACAAGAAAAGTCTACTCATATCGCTTTTTTAGTTAAATCTTCCTATCCATGTTGAGGATTCGGTTCTCCCTTAGTGCGCATTTTGCTGTCTAGCTTATCCAATGCATTAACTTTTTCCTTTCGGTAAGGTTTCATCATATTATTGCATATAGATATCTTTTAAATATTTTAATTAAAAATCTAGTTATATTATTTTATATTTTAATTAAAAATGTGTTAATCTAAAAGATTAGCATGTTAACGTCCCCTTTGATTTGAAGGGGATATCATGAAACCAAGCACTATTTTGAATTATTCGAACTTCTATTGGTCAAGCATTTTGGTGAGAATTTTTGTTGGCTGATTGGAGCTTTTTTAAAAATCATGTTACTATGACAGGTCTTAAATTTGTTTGAACTAAGCTTGTTAGCTTGACAAGGTTCAAACTTTGATACCGAGCATGTTGCTTTGATAGGTTTCAACTTTTGATAAGGACCATGTTGCTTTGGCAGGTCTCAATTTTTTATAATGAGCCTATTGCTTTCATAGGTCTCCAATTTTTATAATGATCCTATTACTTTGACAAGTCTCAACTTTTGTTAAGGAGCCTATTGCTTTGCCAGGTCTCAAATTTTGATAACAAGCTTGTTAGTTTGACAAGTCTCAAATTAGTACTTGTTTTATTCATGCTACAATTTGAAAAAAATGACCAAACTTTAGCATCCAATATGAGTAGCCACCAACTATCAAGCTGAGACAACTTTGCAGTATCACTAAAAATTATATTTGAAATAAAATACATTGGGTGAAATCAATACATTATGGAGGAACATAATATTAAAGTGTAATTACCACACCAATCACAAGGTGTTAACAATCTATGAATTCTCCACTCAAATCTAATGTACACATATGATTCCCCTTTTGGTAGATGAGAGAGGAAAATGCAAACCTCATGGTATCCCTAATGGAATTACTAAAAAAGAGGCATCATCTTTATCTCCATAGTCTCAAATAATTGGAATACATTAGTAAGGGCCATCATCATCATAATCATCATAAATTGCATATCCAACGCAATCGCATTGCTTAGAAAAATCATTCTTCATGGAAAGCATATTCACTTTCTCAATCTTCTCAACAATTGGTGGATTATCAAATATACCAAGTGGCATCTAAAAAATATCAACATTAATTGTAGTTAATATAGGCTCAATAAGATATGCATCATCATTAGAAGAATTATGAGGAATAACACCATCACCATTATGAATAGGCACATTTTCACCATGAATAATAGATTAAACTCTCTTATAAGATTTGCTTGACAAATAAACGTTGGATCTCCACCTAGAATGATCTATCCAACCAAAATTCATATAACTCATAGACTTTGAAGGTGGATCTAGTTGATAACAATGTTTGATGGAATGAATATGCAAACCACATGATGTACGAGGGTATAGGTCAAAGAAATTACTAGAAAGATGACCTTGGCATCCACAATGGGAATACATTTGGACATTGGAATTAGTATATATTGCTTCTACTTGTTTAGATGTTTGAACTTCACAAGAATCATCAATAGATGCAGACTCAAAATGATATTTATTCATATGTCCATTCTAACCCTCCCCCCTAATTATATTTGTCCCGCCTGCACCATCACTTGCTTTTCCTTTCCCCTTGTTTCTTCATCTTATGCTCCTTGTCATCTTTGCAACCTAACCTTTGACTTTTCCCTTCTTTTCTTTATTTGTCTTTTCACTTTCTGTTTTTCCTCCTTGTCTTTGGATTGGTTCTTTTCTTCTTACCTCATTTTTCTTTCCTATATTTATTGATTTTTTGTTTGTTTTTCCTTTTGTGACTATGTTTGTGCGTTGTATCATAGCTTTACTTTTTATCTTATTTTCTTTTCATCTTTATAGTTTTAAGTTTTTTGTTTATTATTGTTTACTTGTTATAACCATAGGTATAATAAATTATACCTATATTAATATCTTTAATTTTCTCTTTCAATTAATTTTCTAGATAATCGTTTACCTATTTAATTGTAAATGTTCTTTTATTTTACAACTATTTTTATTAATTTACTTCTTACTTTTCTTATTATTTGCTTTGTTGTTATTATTATTATTATTATTTATTATTTATTATTTTTACTACTTAATTTTTTAAATTTTACTTCATTTACTTATTTTTCTTCATTCATTTTCATTTTAATTAATTTAAGGGCCTTTTTTTCTTCTTTTTTCCTCTTTCATCTTTTGTAGTCTTAAATCTTGTGTTCTAATTTTGATTTCCATTTAGACTTTAGCTATTTTATTTTTAAACTTAAACTTATTGTTATCTATAATAGTATTATAACATTAATTAATATATATTTCTTATCTAATTCTAATAAAATACATTGAGCCATTTTTTTTTCTTTAAATAACATACCTTTATCTTCTTCTCTCTTCCATTTTAAATAATATTTTCTTCTTTTGATCTTTTAGTCTTTTTTTTTATCTTTTTATCAAGCTCGATTTATATTTTTATATTCATTTAATTAGGTGCATTGAGATATTTTAATCTTTATAAAGATTAAAATATATCATTAATTATTTTAATCTTTATTTCATCTTTCTTTTTAGACTTTAATCTTGTCTTTATTGTTTTCTCTTTTTATTTTCATTTCCTTGTGAGTCTTGCTAGTATTATTATACTAATTTCTTAGATTTTTAAGTCTTTTTTCTCCACTCTTCCCCCTCACCCTCATTAAGACTTTTTCTACAATCTCATTTCATTTTTTCCTCTTCTTGACGATGGATCACTATGTATGATCCAAAACATCGACAAAAAAACTTACACAGTTGAATCCAAAAGCTAAATATTGTAACTCCATGTAATATTTCCCCACAATCAATTGGAGTTGAATAGAAAAAACAAAAGTTTCATATCACACATTATAATTGAGTGCAACAATTTTGTCACTTATTGTATAAGATAAATTTATAACCCTTGTCTTCATCTATCTATTTTCCATTTTTTAGACAACTTAAATTACTTAAACATTATTTGTGTTTTTTTCACTTGTATGAAAAAACACTAATTGTATATGCTATCTTTGTTTATAGGTTCCTATTGGGTGCTTGTGCCAATGAGAGGGAACACAATTTATAAGAATCCAAGAATATCCCTTTGAAATTTCTAAATAATTGTTTTGGTGCTAGTTGAGAATGATTGTATACTTTAAACTCATGTTAGACTCACATTCAACTCAAAGTGAGGAAATCATATAATCATAAAATTTGCATACCTATATCATTTTCCATTTAGTTTTGGACATATTTTTATAGAACATCTTAATACAATTACATATCAACAAGAAGTATACTTGTGTGTTAAGTTTGGATCATGACCCAATGCTTATCACTATCCATTTCTCATTAATTTGCACCTATTTCATGCATTCAAGCATATCCCATCTCTATTTATACATTTTTCTTATACATTTGTCATTTACATATATATCATTTATTACCCTACATTTGTACCCATGTCCACATTTGTGCAAATGTACCTTGAATCTAGTATTTTTTTAATTTTCTTTTGTCTTGGGTCAATCTTGAGTCACTAGGAATTTTATCTTGGGCCAAACGTAAGTGGCTTGTGATTGACCCCAAAACTTAAAATTCAAATTTCTAGACACTGACCCTTTCCTATCAACTATTATGAGCTGAATTAATGTAGATTTTTGTGAATTGTTGCTATGTTTTTGTATTTAAAGACATTCAATGTACAATAAACTAATATCAAATAACAAAGAGAAGTCATTAACCAACATTTCAATTTCTAAAGGGACAAGAGAATCAAAATATATGTTAGAATCATGTAGGCTATCTACATATTTGAGAATGTTGAATTCCAAAATTCACTTTGAGCTATAAAGCCATTTTTCATAGAGGGTTGACCTAGGTGAACTTGACCCTATCAAATGAACAATCTCCTCTAAAGTATTTTTAAACAAAACATTAACATATTCAGACACATGGATTCCAAAGATGAAGAGATCTTTATTGTAACTTTCTACTTACGAGTCATAATCCATTCATGTGCATTAGATCATTCTCATGACATGAACGTTTGATTAAAAAAGACTCAAATTTCATCCACAAACTTTTATGAAATTGAATAAAATCTGATGAATTCATATTGACAATGAACACTAATTTTTTAATATCTTGATGACTTAATTATAAAAATGTCAACTATTATTAATAATTATTCTGAAAACTACTTCGTCCTCTTTATTTAATTTATTAATACTTATTGACCCAACTCCTAATTAAGCCTATATTTCTATTTACATTTATTTAATAAACCCAATTGTTACAAAAGGAATTATACATATGAAAATGGCTTTGAAAAGTTGTTAAGATTGTGACTTTTATACAGTGACATGCTTTTCCACAAGTCTGCTGTTCCATTTCCGGGCAGGCTGGGCGGTTTGTCAGTTTGTTGATTATCTTTTTCTCTCAAGCATTGCACCTCAAGCTTCATATTCTGCAGTCTCTTTCATAGACTTTTATCTCAGGCATTTACGATAAAGTCAATTATGCACTTTCATGGAATAGCTAGTGCGGGTAGATTGAATTTTAAGAGGCATTCGATTTTGATTTGAAACAGTGAAATCTCCCACAGCCCTGAAAAAGATTGGCCTATATTCGATTTTGATTTATAACTTCTTGGACTTTTTATAACCATACAGTTTTTTGGCATTAATGGTGAAATTTTAGGAGAACGTTATATAATTATTTAGGAGTTAAAAGGATTATAGGGTATTAGTATAATTAAGGAATAGATCATCATTTTTATTAATTGTGTTTAATTAATTGAGTTACAATCATTTGGTTTTTTTTATTATTTTAAACATTAAATATTTAATGGTGTAACAATTTAAAAGTATAAAACACTAGAAATCATTTTTAATCAACATAAAGAGGAATTTCAACGATTGAATGGAGACCGTTGGTGAGGAGGCAATTGGTGAGGAGACCGTTGGAGTGAAGACCGGCTCGGTGGCGGGCTTGAGTGATTTGAATTTGAACTCAATCTAGGGAAATCATGACGAATTCCAATTCAATCAGTCTTCAGATTTGGGGCTTGCTGAGGATGTTGTTGGGCAAGATAGATCATGTGGTGTGGATGCGTTGTTGCTCTTTGAGGGTGCGGTTGGGAAGGACGGTTCCTATGGTGAGAATGTGGTAAAAGATGTGTTCTCTGAAGGAAAGTGTGTGATTAAGGCCTTCAAGGAGTCTTGTGTTGGCAGTCATTTGAAGGAGGTGTTTCCAAAGGATCATGAGGATCATGTGGTTGTTGGAAATGATGCGCAGGCCCCATCTAGGGAATCATTTATGGCTATTTCAAGTATTCCCATATTGAGCTCGCTCTAGTGGGAGGTAACTAGCGGATAGGGGAGTCATCTTTGTTGGGGCAGAGATGGACTAACCTTTTTTCCTCTAAGCTTAAAGGAAAAGGCATTGCATCTGAGTTAGTGTCTTCATCCAACATTGAAGGCGGCTTTGCCTTGTCTGTTTTTGACTCTCTTGTTGACAAAAAAATAGCTAAAATAGATTTCTCTCTTGTTGGAAAGTTTTTAGGTCCTCGACCTAATATTGAGGAGGTCCACACTTGGGTCCACAAGAAGTGGGCATTAATTTAAGCCAGGTTGAAGTTGTGGCTATGGTTAAAGGCTTCTTCTCCTTTTCCTTTTCCTGTGATGAAGACCTAAGAGTGGTGTTTGCAAAAGGACCGTGGTCCTTTGGTTGTCTTACTCTAATTTTATGCCCTTGGGAGCCTGGGATGGTTCTTTGCCAAGTGCCTCTTTTATTTAGCCCCTATGTGGGTTAAGTTTCTGAACTTTCCTTTGGAGTATTGGGATGAAGAAGTGTTTAAGGTGGTGGCTAACTCATTAGGTCGATTAGTTTTTATTGATGGGGCTACCCTCTCTAGAAAGTGATTGGTTGTAGCTAGGTTTTGTGTCATGATTGACCAAGTGCTATATTTCATCTTAACTCAAAGGTGGGAACCTAGAAGCAACAAATTGTATTTGAAAATCTTCCTTTTGCTTACTTCAAATGTAAAAAAGTGGGTCATTGGGAAAATATTGTCCTATTAAGGTGGCCTCGCCTAAGGTTGTTCAACAGAATAAGGTTTGGAAGGTTAAAGAGGCCAAGGGGACTTTGGTTACTCTAGATCAAGGTGATTCTATTGCTAGAAATGGTGTGGAGGGGGAAGTTAATATTGAAGATCATTATGTTCCTCTCGCTAAGGTTGACAAGGAATTTAAAAAACTATGGATGAGGTTGTCGACCATTTTGTTAATCTGGATGTGGACCATGTCTTAGATACTTTGTGCTCCCCTAAACATACCATTTTGGAGCCATCTATTGCCCTGTCACTCCCTCTAGATTAGGCATCTAGGTAGGCAGTTGGTGATGGTGCTTTTGTGGTTGTAAATACTTAGAGTAAGGATGAAGAAGGTTATGTTCCAATGAGAGGAAGAAAAAAGAAGTCATCTACTTCTCCTCCTCAACTCCACAAAGGTGTTACAATGAGAAGCCAAAAAGAAAATTGTGGGTTTGAACTAAGGGGCCAGGAGGGGAGACCCTCTTTGCAAAAAATTAGGGAGAGGGATTGCAAGTGGGATATTGTAGAAGGGGTTCAGAAAACCCTTTTTGATCTATGCTAAAAGAGCACCCCATCTTCATGCAAATGAAGATTATTTCTTGGAACATCAGGGGGCTAAATAATATGCATAAACAAGGCCTCTTGAAGAATTTGGTCTAGGACCATAAGCTAGACATTTTGGTGATCTGAGAAATGAAGATGCAGATTGAAAAGTTGGAAGCTTTGAATAATCTATTTTTTAGGGACTGTGGTTTTCATGTCGTTAGCTCTAAGGGAGTTTCCCGTGGCATTACTACATTTTGGAATGCTAGGTTGATAAAAGGTTTCCCAATTAAAGAAGGTTTTAATCATGTGGAAATGAGGTTTGTTTGGATTAGGGGTTCTTACAATTGGGTTATCTCTAATGTGTATGCTCCTAATCTGAAGAGAGCCAAGAAGAAGCTTTGGGATGATCTTGGTAGTCATAGGCTTAAGTTTTTGGAGAGCCCTTTGTGTGATAGTGAGAAAGTGGGGGGTTCACAGGCCAATCTAGAAAGTCATCTAGATTTAAGATTGTTCATTGATGATAATGCTCTTATTGATTTCAACACTCCTCTATGTGATAATGAGAAAGTGGGGGGTTCGTAGGCCAATCCGAAAAGTCGCCTCAATTTAACATTGTTCATTGATGATAATTTTCTATTATTGATCATGTTAAGATGGCTGGAGCTAAGTTCACTTGGTCCAATAGGTGTGTCGGTGCGGATAATATCCAAGTTAGGCTAGAAAGAGCTTTATCTTTTACGTCCTAGTTTGTGGATTTTGCTTGTAGGTGTGGGTCTGATCACTTCCCTATCTCTTTTGTTGCTGATAGGATTGTGGAAAAGTTCTAAACATTTTCCTTTTCAATTTGAAGCTATGTGGTTAATGGATCTAAGGTTTATGGATTGTATTAAGAAGTGGTGGAAAGTGAGTATTGATGGTAGTACGATGTTTAGAGTGGCCAAAAAGTTGACTTTTGTCAAAAGGAATCTCAAGAAATGGAATAGAGACTCGTTTGGTCATATTTTTGAATCTAAGAGCACTATTATTCAAAAGCTTGATGGTATTTAGGATGCTATTCAGTCAAAGGGCTTATCGAAGGAGCTCTAGTTGCAAGAGGATGGCCTTCTTTCTCAACTGCATGATATCATTGCTAAAGGGGAAGGTTTTTGGAGGTAGAGACCTCATGCAATTTGGTTGAATTCCAGGAACCGCAACTCCAAGTTCTTTCATCTCACTTCCCTAAGGCATAAATTGTCTAATAAAATCTCCTTGGTTACTACTGATGGCATGCTATTTGAGGATGAGGCGGCTATTAGGAGGGAAGCTACTAGTTTCTTTGAGCTCCTCCTTAAGGATGACCTGGTCTAGGACCAATTTAGTGTGGAATTCTTTGGATTTCATTCCTAAAGTTGTTTTTCTAGATCTGAATAAGGAGCTTATTGTTATTCCATCTGCCTTAGAAGTAAAGGAAGCGATTTTCTCTTTTGAAGGAAATAAGGCCCTTGGGCCTGATGGCTTCCATTTTTTGTTCTTTTAGTCATGCTAGGAGATCATTTTAGAAGATGTGATTAATGCAACCAAGGAGTTCTTTGGTTCCAAAATAGTAGTCAAAGAGTTGAACGTGACCTTCATTGTCCTAATTCCTAAATCCACCAATGCTAATAACTTTGGTGAGTATTGTCCAATTAGTCTTTGTAATTTTATTTATAAATTTTTTTTGAAGGTGTTGGCTATTAGACTACAAAAATTCTTTTTTGACCTAATATCTAAACATCAATGTGGATTTGTCAAGGGTTTTCAAATCCTTGACTCTATTATAACTATGCATGGAATTTCTCATTCTATTAATGCCTCTAAGAAGTCAAGCTTCTTCTTGAAGTTAGATCTCCTAAAACCTTATGACAGGGTTAACTAGAGATTTTTGTTGGAGGTGTTGGATCATTTTTGGTTTCTGTCAGAAGTTTCTTCAACTTGTGGATCAGCTCCTATCTACTTTGTCTTTTTTTGTGTTGGTGAATGGTTCTCCTTCCCCTTTTTTGTAGAGCTCACGTGGGTTTAGATAGGGAGATCCTATCTCTCTATTGCTTTTCATTTGATGGCTGAGGCCCTTGGTAGAAATATTCATAAGGATTTATCTATTAGGTTACTGAAGGGTCTTTCTCCTTCTTCTAGTTGTGACCTTGTTACCTATCAACAATTTGTTGATGACACTATTCTGATGGGTGAATCCTTTTTCCATGAAGTTATATCTATTAAGGGGCTAAATTAGGCTTATAAAAAGGAATTTGGACAATGGATTAATCTTCCTAAGAGCCAAAAAAAATTCCTTAACACCCCCGAGGCTTTGTAGTTTAAACTAGCCAACATTCTTTTGTGCAATAGGGGTGAGCTCCCATCTACTTATTTGGGGCTTCATTTTTGTATCTCTAAGATCCTGGAGTCCTTTTGTTTGGGGTTGTTGGATAAATTTAGTAGAAAGCTAGTGGGTTGGAAAGGAGCACTCCTAAGCTAGGTGAGTAAGATTTGACTAATTTCTTCCACTCTCCAAATTTTTCCTCTATATGCAATGAGTCTCTTTAGAATTTCTATTAAGTTTTAAGAAAAAATGGAACAAATAATGAGAAGATACTTATGGTCAGGGGTTGAAGCCAAAGTTGGAATTCCTCTTGCAGCCTAGGATTTGGTGTGTAGACTGAAGTGGGGTGGGCTTGGCATTAGAAATTTAAAAGCCTTCAATAAGGCTCTCCTGTCAAAAAATGTTTGGAGGCTCCTTATTGGGGAAGTGGGATGGGCTTCTCTGGCCAGTAACAAGTATCTACATGGAGTTCAGAGACCTTGGAATTTTTTTTCTTTGGATGATGTTCCCTCTAGATCTTGCTTTTGGTTGAATATTCTTTCTTGTAGGGACTTGATTGCTAATCCAGTGTTAAATTTTTGTTGGGTGATGATACTAGCATTCTATTTTGGGAGGATGCTTGGTCTTATTCAGAACCTCTAATAAATCTCCCTTGGGCTCCCCCATTGTTCTTTTGTGCAAATGTTTCTTTGAGACTAGGGTGGAAAACTATTTTTAAAATGGGGGGTATGTGCAGGATCATGATGGGCCAAAAAGTGGTGATATGATGGGTATGTGTAGGGTATGTGGCTAATGACTTCTTTTTACCCAAAATTGATGAAATGAAAAGGGTTTTTAAAGGAGATTCTTAGTTTTCCACCAATATAAATTATGCTTTACTTTGAATTTAATAAATTATTATTATTCATTTTCTATTTGAATTATGACTAAAGTCCTGATTGATAGGCTGATTGAGAAACATCTATAGCTTTCAAACGGTATCAAATTTTTGAATCTGAAATATGTGTCACATTCTATGCTTTGCATACTATAGGATTTAAAAAAAAATGAATTTCATGAGTTAAGGTGGTCGACATATGATTTTTATATTTTTAAAAGTTGTAGTAAAGAATCATAATTAATTATTTACTTAGAAAAAAATTAGAAAAAATATGCATCACATTGGGACATAATTCCTCTACTTATATCTAAAATATTATAAAAAAAATTATCATTTTATTGTGCTTAGGGTGGTTAGGCAAACACCTACTTCTTATTTTTTCCCTGAAATTTAAGTACTACTGCATTGAAATTTCAAATTTCCACCAAATAGATTTTTCATTTTTTAAATAAACCTGATATTTTAGAAACTACATTCAATTTTCTACAGATTCCATTCTTACATATTTTTGAAATAATATAGATAACTTATTCAAATTTTTACGTCAAGCTGCCTAACTCTATTTTTTCTGATTTTTTTGCCATTTAAGCGCCTATTTTTTCCATGGTGATCCTACACACACCTGAGGAGTGGAAAAACTTTTAGGACTGGGATCCTTCTTTGAAGGTTCTAAAGGAATTCTTGTGCAATGTTTTTATTCTCATTTTCCTGAGGCCGGATAGGGTTGTATGGGCCCCTTGTGCTAAAGGTAATTTTTGGTGGCCTCTGCTTTTATTTATTCATTGGAAAAGCCTAATTGTCTTCCTGTCTAGGGGACATTATGGAATAAGAAGCTGATTCCTAAAGTCAATGTCTTCTTCTAGCTGCTTATACAAGTTAAAGTTTTAATGCAGGATAGTCTCTTTAAAAGAGGATTTTCTATCCCCAATAGATGTGCTCTTTATGAAGTTGATGCTGAGAGTGCTTATCACATATTTCTTGGGTGTGAGTTTTATTCTTCTCTTTGGAGTAAATTTATTGGTCTTTGGAATTTGGTTTGGGTCTTCTCAAACTCCCTTGATAAGTTTGTTGACTAGTGGAATTTCCCTTTCACCTACCATGTTCTTTGTTGGCTTTGGGATCTTATTGCCTCACATATTGCATGGGGGTTGTAGACATCCAAATTTGACCACTCCCATATGATAAAACCTATCTCCTTTATTCGTCTATCTCATCAATATTAATTAAATGACTTCTTTAATTAATATTTCCCCTTCCTTTAAGGTTTCTAAAGTATTTAATTTAATAATTAAATACTTTACCTTTCATTCTTCTTCTCTAAATTAAATAAATATATCAATTTATTTAATTTAGTCATTTACCTTTTTAAATTTCAATCAATTTTAAATTCACTTTTTTCTCTCTCCTTGTCACATCCTCCATAACCTTCTTCTAATATAGATTAGTCCAATTAATCCATGATTAGGATGTGCACACCTTTAATTAGGATTAATGTCACATCCTCCATATTTTTCCACTTGTCTTTAATCCTTCATTAATCTTCTTAATCTTCTATTTGCACAACCTTAATCTAATCACATGCCATCTTTGTCATGTCCTCCAAGTCAACCTTTCATAAGTTCTTTCCATTTTGAGCCTTGACCTCTTCCCCATGTGAATTTAAAATTCACATTTATTCATTCAATGCACTTATCTTCTCCATGTAAGTTGTTGGGTAAATTCTAAATTCTCTCACTTGTCACATCAGTCACATGGGACAAAGGCTTCCTTTATAAGGACCTTGTCTTATCCACAAGGTACTTCTCATCATGTGAATTTAAAATTCACATTTATTCTTCCAACTTCTCTCATCCCCATGATGATAAAAGAGTAATTTCTAAAATTCCTCACTTGTCATCATCACCCTCATATGGGGACAAGAACTTCCTTTTTAAGGAGATCTGAACCCCTAATCCCAAGGTACTTGCAAGTACCTCCACTTCACATGTCCTCTTTCCAACTCACCTGTCCTTGTGACACATCCTCTTCCACATGGCAAGATGTGAGGGCTTGTGAGTCATTAACTCACTACAACCCTTCATCTTGCCCATGTTAGAAAAATCATGACTGTTGATTCCACTAGAAACTCTTCCCTTGAAATGGAAGATTTGGTCTCACATTCATTCATTCACACATTCACAATTTTAATTCAAGATATCACAACTCACAAGCATTCAACATACTCTCATTCAAACTCTTTCATTCACCATTATTACACTCTTAAAGCTCATATTGCATCCATTTCATACACTCATCAAAATACCAAACTTCATCATTTTAATCCTCATTGCATTCTCACTAATTTGCACCCATTTTCATTATATTTTCCTTCAAGGAGCACACATTCAAGCTACATCAAAGGGCCAACCAAGAAGATCACTTGACCAAGGTATAATCTAGTTTTTATCCTTATTTTTTTCAATTCAACTTAGGCTAATCATTGAGGTGTTGAAGTGTTGTTTTTCTCCTTTGCATTCTGTTGTTTCTCATCATTTAGGATAGGTAAAATAATGTTGCATCATAGGGGTTATGGAAAGAATGAAACAACAAATTTTTTTGTGATACCAAGCTAAAAGTTGGCAATCTTTTCATCAAGATTCAATGGGCGATTCTGGATAACTTTGCTCTTATAGAGTCTGATTCTTGTTAGTGTGCCCCTACTGCTTGTCTGGCTGGGTATGACTTCCTGGTGATTGCTAATTGGAAGATAATGTCTATCCCTGCTATAAATCCTAAGTCCAGTTTAAATGCTCGACTAAGAACTAAGTGGAAACCACCTCCTTTGGGGCGGGTTAAATTTAATTTTGATGGGGCAACAAAGGGTAACCTTGGGCCTATAGGAATTGGTAGGGTGTTGAGGAATGAAGTTGGTAGACTCCTAGGCATGGTGGCACTCCCGTTGGGAATTCAAAAAATTTCCATGCTAAGGCAGACGCTGTGTGTATGAGTGTTAAATATGCAGTGAACAAAGTCTACTCCAAAATATGGGTCGAAGGTGATTGTTTAAATATCATCAATTACCTATGTGGCACTCGCCAGCCTAGCTAGAATTTGGAACAAATTATCAAAGATATTATAATCATGTTGCAATCTTGTGAAGAGATTCATGTCTCTCACATTTATTGAGAAGGAAACTTGTTGGTAATTTTTTTTTTCCAACGAGGCTATTAGTTTATATGAGTTTCATGTGTGGGAGGAGGGCTTGATCCTTCTTGAGAAAGCTAGGATCTTATTGAGAAATGATGGTGTGGGATAATGTGGTGGCGACATTTAATTCTAGTACCTTCCCCTGTCTTGCACGCTTTGTGGGTTTCATTTGGATTTTTGGCATTCAATTAAGTAATTTTTGCAAGGGATTTCTTCTTCTGGTGTTGGAAGAAATGGGTGGTGACAAAAGAAAAAAAGAGCCACACTCTTGTGCGGGCTTGAGAAATAAAAAGAAGCTTTGGAATATCCTTTTCCATGCGAATTTCATGTTGTTTTTAGAAAGGCTACATGGGCATGATCCTAATGCCTCAGCTGAGTTAGTGTCATGTTGGCATAAGCACAAGCTACAGATAAAGTGTATGGAAGTGGAGGTGAATGAGGAGTTGGTTTCTATTGCTATTGGGATGCCGATGGTTGGCCACAAGTCGTACAAGGATAAGAAGAGCAATGAGGAAGCAATGGCCCAATTCTTCAAAGATGATGAGTAGAAGAAATTGGTTAAGATGGAAAGTTTGGGTTATGAGTGAAAATCCCTTAATATTTTGGCAAGTGTTGTGGAGGTGTTAATGAGCTATGTGAATTTGGAAGGAAGGTATACTACTATCCTTGGTCACCACTTCATGCTTCTTAACCATTTTAGGCATAGTTTGTTCATCTCTTTTTTATTTTTTTTTGTTATCGTTCATGGAATTTTCTATTTATGCTCATTTAAAGAATAGGAGGGCTCTCGTCCTCCATGAAAGTCTCATTCTTTTAATCATGGATCATGTTAAAGCTCTTCTCCTTTCTCCTACTATTAAGGGTAAGGAGAAGATTCTGAGTGATGTTTCTAGCTTGTCAAGCTCAGACACTAGCATTGCAGATGATGAGGAATGGAACAAAGAGGAAGATGATGTGTACCCATTCCCTATGACTGCTACCTTGAAAAAGAGGAAGATGGGTAGTCTTAAAAGCAACTAAACTACCAAGCACCTTTCTCTTTCAGATAATAAAGACATGAAGGTGGGCTTAGATGAGTCCCCACCTAGGAATGCGGAGTTGGCTATTGGCCAAGCAGATGTTGAAGGTGGAGGCAAGGAAGAGGGTTTGTAGGGAAATTTTATGGGTACAGAGGACAAGGATATGCCTAGGAGGTCATCAAAATGTATTTCCAACTTAAAGAACTGGACCTTGAAAGTTTTAGTAAATGACCCCAAAATGATTTGCGAGGGGAAGGCTTCTGGTGAAAAGGTGGTAGAGATTGATGATTCCCAAATTTAGGAATCACCCAATGTGGAGCTAGAAAAGGAGAATAAGGAACAAGATAAGAAGGATACTGAGAAGAAGAGTGCTCAGTTGGAGCCTCTTAATGTAAATCCTCTTTATGAGGAATTTTCTTATCTTGATGATGATACTACCTCAATGTTTGATTTATTGGAAATAGCTAGGGTTGGGGCCATTGGAACCTTTAAGTTAGATAAGTGGACTCTAAAAGAGTTTAATAAGGTTAATATTAAAATTAGAGATTTGAAGGAGAACTTGATGAAAGTTCTAAAAGGCTCTATGTCAGACATCTTAATCAACAGAATCATGAAACTTGAGGGTTCCTTCCATGATTTCAAATCTTAGTGTGAAGAACGATTAGATGGTTTAGAAGTCAAGGTATTGGGTATGAATGTGGGAATAAAGAAGCTTCTTAATGTATGCCACATTTCTATGAAGAATAGTATGGACTCCTTGGAAGTCCTCTTCTGAAAGATAAGTAAGCTCAGGCAGGACTAGCTATATAATTTTTTGAGCTAATGGAGAAAAAGCACTCAGCCAAAGGAAAAGGTAAAATAGGTGCAAAATATTATGGTAAAGGCCCTGTTGTTAAAGGGTTTGTTGAATGGAAAATGTCCTTTGAGATTGAAAATAAGGAGCTGCTAGACATTATTTAATTGCATAGAAGTTAGGAGCTTGAGGTGGCCAACACCTTAAGCATCATGAACTAGTGTTTGACTCTCCTTTTGTTTGCTGTTAGTTTTCTATTGGGACTCAATATAGTTATTGTTATTTTGTTGTTTTGATGTTGTTGGGTGCTACTATTAGTTTCATGTCTTTTTTCTCATGCAACACCCTTTTTGTCTTGGTTTTGGATCATGGTATGCTACTGGTTTCTTATTGAAGTTGTTTTTTAGCAGCATTTTGTATCTCAAGTTGTAAAGGATTTCATGTCCCTTCAAAACTAGAAGCAAAATAGAGTTGTACTCTTGTACGGACTTGACAAAGAAAGAGAAGCTTTGGAATATCCTTTGCCATGGGAATTTCATGCCATTTTTAGAAAGGTTGCATGGGCATGATCCTAATTCCTCGGCTGAGTTAGTGTCATGTTAGCATAACCACAAGCTGCAAATAAAGGGTATGGAAGTGGAGATGAATGAGGAGCTAGTTACTACTATTATTGGCATACCGATGGTTGGCCACAAGTTTTACAAGGATAAGAAGATAAATGAGGAAGCAATGGCCCAATTCTTCAAAGATGATGAGTGGAAGAAATTGGTCAAGATGGAAAGTTGGGGTTATAAGCACAAATCCCTTAAGACTTTGGCAAGTGTTGTGGAGGTGTTAATCTGCTATGTGACTTTGGAAGGAATGTTTACTACTATCCTTGGTCACCACTTCATGCTTCTTAACCATTTTAGGCACCGTTTGTTCATCTCTTTTTTTTTTTTCCTATTATCATTCATGGAAGTTTTTGTTTACCCTCATTTAAAGAATAAGAGGGCTCTCGTCCTCCATGAAAGTCTCATTATTTTAATCATGGATCATGTTAAAGCTCTTCTCCTTGCTCCTACTATTAAAAGTAAGGAGAATATTTTGAGTGATGTTTCTAGCTTGTTAGGCTCAAACACTAGCATTGCATATGATGAGGAATGGAACAAATAGGAAGATGATGTGTCCCCATCCCTTGTGATTACTACCTTGAAAAAGAGGAAGATGGGTAGTCTTGAAAGCAAATAAACTACCAAGCACCTTTCTCTTTTAGATAATGAAGACACGAAAGTGGGCTCAGATGAGTCCCCACCCAGGAATGTGGAGTTGGCTATTAGCCAGGGAGATGTTGAAGGTGGAGGAAAGGAGAGTTTGTAGGGAAATTTTACGGGTACAGAGGACAAGGATATGCCGAGGAGGTCATCCAAATGTATTGCCAACTTCAAAAACTAGGCCTCAAAATTTTTAGTAAAGGACCCAAAAATGGTTTGCGAGGGGAAGGCTTCTGGTGAAAAGGTGGTAGAGATTGATGATTCCCTAATTTAGGATTCGCCCAATGTGGAGCTAGAAAAGGAGAATAAGGAACAAGATAAGGAGGATACTAAGAAGAAGAGTTTTCAGTCAGAGCCTCTTAATGCAAATCCTCTTTATGAGGAATTTTCTTATCTTGATGATGATACTACCTCAATGTTTGATTTGTTGGAAATGGCTATGGCTAGGGCTATCAAAACCTTTAAGTTAGCTAAGTAGACTCTATAAGAGTCTAATAAGGTTAATATTAAAATTAGAGGTTTGAAGGAGAACTTGAAGAAAGTTTTGAAAGGCTTTATGTCAGACATCTTGATTGACAGAATCGTGAAACTTGAGGGTTCCTTCCATGATTTCAAATATTTGTGTGAAGAATGATTGGCTATTTTAGAAGTCAACATATTGGGTATGAATGTGGGCATAAAGAAGCTTCTTAATGTATATCACATTTCTATGAAGAATAGTGTCGACTCCTTGGAAGTCCTCTTCAGAAAGATAAGTGAGCTCAGGTAGGACCAACTATATAATTTTTTGAGCTAATGGAGAAAAAGAACTCAGCCAAAGGAAAAGGTAAAATAGGTGCAAAATATTATGGTAAAGGCCCTATTGTTAAAGGATTTTTTGAATGGAAAATGTCCTTTGAGGTTGAGAAGAAGGAGCTTCTAGACATGATTGAATTGCACAAAATTTGGGAACTTGAGGTGGCCAACACCTTAAGTAGCATGAATTAGCGTTTGGCTCTCTTTTTTGTTTTTTGTTAGTTTTCTACTAGGACTTGGTTTAGTTACTGTTATTTTGTTGTTTTGATGTTGTTGGATGATACTATTATTTTTATGTATTTTTTCTTATGCAACACCCTTTTTTTCTTGGT
Organism: Sequoia sempervirens; assembly: GCA_007258455.2. Classification (NCBI taxonomy): domain Eukaryota; kingdom Viridiplantae; phylum Streptophyta; class Pinopsida; order Cupressales; family Cupressaceae; genus Sequoia; species Sequoia sempervirens. The sequence goes on along the minus strand of VDFB02193867.1, from coordinate 596,566,533 downwards.
TTTGGATCTTGGTATCCTATTGGTTTCTTATTGAAGTTGTTTTTTAGCAACATTTTATATCTCAAGTTGTAAACAGTTTCATGTCCCTTCAAAACCTACTTTTCTTATATAATCAAAACAATTTAAAAGTATTTTTTTGTCAATAAAAATGTGAATTATTTGAAATTTCTTACTTTAATCATAAATTGTTATGGAATATGGAGGACAATGTTAAGCAAATTGTAGTTTTAAAAAATATTACATGATTACTAATGTTGTTAGATTTCAAATTTTTATCATCTTAGAGGAACTCAAATTTGGTATGTTGTGTCTTGTACTCACACACCATCTTGTTCTTGAATAGGGTAGGGGTCCTATTCTCTCTCTCTCTCTCTCTCTCTCTCTCTCTCTCTCTCTCTCTCTCTCTCTCTCTCTCTCTCTCCCTCTCCTTTTAGCTATTAGTGGTAGAAGATGAGATGGAAGAGTATTTGAGCAATTATGGAGAGTTGAGCTCATGTTGGAGTAATAGTCATCAAATTTCTAAATATTAGTTGGTGTGGGGTCTCACTCACCCTACTCATGATAGGTCTACCTTTTCATGGTAGGGTACAAGTGTACTACCCATTGTTCCTCATATGCCTTGTGCATTTGTACTATACTTTTAATCCCAAAATATTTTTTATAGTATTTTTTTTTAAAAAAAAATTTAATAAAAATAGAAAAATTAAAAACTTAAAAAAGGTCAAGAAAATTAAAAAATATTTTGTAATGATTGTTCAATACTAAGCAAGGATGTCATACGACATCCCTAAGACAAAAAATTTATTTCATAAATGTATTGTTCCATTTTTAAGAAATTGATTGCTAATCATTATGTTTTGATACCTTCTAAATACTATGGTACTATCTTTTTACTTAGTATTATCTCAAAATGTGTGCAATATGAAAAAAATAAAATCAAATTATACAACTAAAAGTGGTTACTTGATTTTATGATGTCAATAAAAGTTTTTTTTTTATATTGAGGAAATGCATATTACATTTAGAAAAGAGCAGTTAAAAGATTTAATAAAAAATTGTACCCAAACCCAACCTGGGACAACAAAGTCACCAAGATACAAAGCAAAAAACAACTACAACAACAAGATGGAACATTAAAAACAACTATGCAATAGAAAGACCAATAATACAACAACAAATCTTGTTATAATTACCATGACAAAAGTGCAATAACAAAAACTATATAATAAAAACAATCAATACAAACATTTTGACTTCTAAGCAACTACTCCACTTGAAGTTTGATGTGTTGTATCTGAGAAGCCAACTTTAAGTTCTAAAATCCACCCGCTGAAGCAAACTAGAACAACAATACTATGATGAGTAGCAAATTCAGTGGCCTTAGAGCAACAAAAAATCCAAGTAAAATTCAGAATTGAGATCTTAAAGCTTGAGTAGTTAGAAGACGCATTTTTCTTAACAACTAGTTCACTTGAATCTTTATTTACTGAATTTGAACCTTTAACTTAAGATTCTTCTTAGATTCCACCTAAAATTGGGAGGAAAAGGAAGCAAGGCAATAAAAAGTGTTAGAGTAAAGCTTAAAAAATATAGTTTCTTGGTGATCACTATGAATATATTGAAAATTGATTTAAATCTACTTCTCCATAAATGCAACAAGATAAACTTTCTCACACTAGCAACAATAACATTATCTAGCAACAATAACATTATCATGGAACCCTATCCCTAGAAGAGCCCCTTTCCATCTTAATTTTTGATAAAAAAAAAATATTAGGAAAATCATTAAATATAGAATTCCATTACATTTTAACAAGCGAACATCCCTAAAAAGTGTGTCAAATATCTTCATTTTTAGAACAAAAAGGACATTTAATTGGCTAAAGCTTTATATATTTTGTTCTACCACCTATGGGAAGTTTGCAATGAATCACTTTCCAAGAAATTAATTGAGCATTTAAAGAAGCTTTTGATTTCCATATTTGACCAAAAAAAATTTCCCAAAAATTTTCACTAAAATTGCAATACCACTTAAGATTTAAGTGAGGATTCAAAGGAAAGATAGGAAGCAACTATATATATAACTTCTTTAAAGAAAACCTTAGGAGCAGATATAAGCTACCAACCATAGCAAGTCTTTGAAGAAACTACAATGGATAGCGTACATAATTTCATAGACAAATCCAACAGAACCAAGGAACACACAAAAATCAAGAAAGGTCTAAATTTATTGCTCAGATTAAAATGCATTTTGATGGTGTGTCATGGTAACCAACTCAAGGTGGAGGAATTCCAAAGGTCACCAACATTACGAAATCCTTTTTTGAACATAAGATAAGACTGTCTAGGAAAGCTTAAAGCTAGGGGTTGCTCATGATAATAGATGAGTTTTTTCCACCTAATAAAAGATGTAGAGAAGCTAAACCCATGTTGAAGAGAGGCATCTCTCTGTTGCAAAAGATGAAAAATACATTGCCAAGCCTTCCAAATTGATTGAAGGGATGGGGAAGCATTAATTGAAAAATAAGGTGCATGAAGGATTTTATCAAACCATCCCACCAATTGCCATTTACCTTTGATTGAGGCTGAGTTAATTTTGTTCCTTATTTAAGACTTTTCCAACATTCCTCACCTTTGATATCTCTTATAATCCATTTAGTAGCCAAACATATACCTTGAGTTTTTTGATAAATTAACCCCAAACCCCCTTTGCATTTAGGCTAAATACAATGGCTCAATGACTTGGATAAAAAACCCATGTTACCATCCCATTTAGTCCATAAAAACTATCAAATAAGCTTAATTAGGTCTTCATAACCTTTATTAGAAGGCATCCAACAAGATGGATAGTAAACATGGGTGGAAAGAAAGATTCTATTGGCAACTTGGATTTTTCCAGTCAAGGAGATAAATTTATTTCTCCAACTGAAAAGCTTATTTTTAAGTCTGTTAAGATACCAACACTACATATTAGAGAGGGATTTACCCCAAAACCAAAAGGTATCCCAAGATACTTGATGATTTATCTATGCTTAATGTGATTCCATTCTTTAGGAATCTGAGGAGGACTAGGTCCTTCCTAAACCATAAGGAATTCAGTTTTATCATGAGCAATTTTAGAACCTAAAACAATATAGTATAGTTCTAGAATTTCAAGCACATTAGAAATATTTTGTTCAGAATTTTGTAGAAATAGTAAACTGTCACCAAAATAATGCGAGTTAATGACTTCAACATCATTTGGAAAAGAGATTTCCAAAGTAAGCTTGATTTTACTATCACTTTGAATCATAGAACCCAATGCATCACCTATGAGGACATATAAATATGGAGCAATAGGACATCCTTGCTGAATAGACCTTTGTAGGGGAAAGGAATCTATCATCATGTTATTGATAACAATATGAGCATTAGGATCTTGAAACAAGATTTGAATATGTGTTTGAAATTTGGGCCCAAACCCCAACCATTACAACATGCTAAGGATAAATTTCCATTGAATTCTATCATAAGCCTTGTCGAAGTCAAGTTTAATTAAAATTGCATTTTGACATGTTTGTTGGGCCCAATTACAAGTTTCCCAAGCCAAAATAAGATTGTCGAGAATAAATCTGCTAACAATAAAACTTGTTTGTTCAACTCTAACAATTTATTTCACCATAGGTTTAATCTTGATAGACAAGGCCTTTGCAATGATTTTACAAGATGTATTAAGAAAGGTGATAGGCCACCAATTGGAAATTGTATCATCTTTTTTCTTTTGGGAAGAAGTTTGATTATGCCTCCATCAATAATTGGTCCTAAGGATCCTTTCATAAAGGCTTCCAAATATAAGCAATAAAAATCATCCTTAATGATATGCCACATAACTTGATATAATTCCATAGAAATCCCATCACTACCTAGAGATTTGTAAGGGGCTATGAAAAAAAGAGCATTTTCCAGTTCTTCCAAGGAAAGTGTTCTATCAAGGTAATGACTGTACTCTAAATCAATTTAAGTAGGAATATGATCCTTGATAATGTCTTCAAGTGCTTGTTGAATATCTTGGCATTGATCATCCTTGAAAATATTTTCATAGAATTGTTTAAATAGATTTCTTATTTTAGAAGGATTAGAGTGCAAAATATCATAATCATCCCTTATAGCACTGGTTTTTTCTTCTTTTTTTTTGTTTATAGATGAGATAATTAAAATATTATTTAGTTCCCTTGTTTCCTTCTTTAATCCAATGCAACCTAGATTTGACTTTAGCCCCTTTCCCTTTATAATTGTCAATTTCACATAGTTGGGCTTTGATAGCAATAATGAGGTATGCAGTTTAATATTGTTAGGATCAACATTAAGAAGTTTCTTGTCATGGTAAAGTTTTCCTTAGAGAGATATCTCCTAACATTTACATTTCCTTGCCATTTTTCTACCAAAATAACAAAGGAAATTTGTGGATTAAGTAATGGAAGAGCACCACCAATCAATCCAAGAACCTCCTTCATCCAATCTAGGTATAGAATTCTAAATCCCCTCAAGGGTAGCCAAACATGAAGGATTATTTAGATGAGAAATATTTAGTTTAAAAGGGAGAGAATTATCAATGTTTGGAGTTTGAGATATGAACACAAAGGAAATAGGGGTCCACCTTTTAGGAGATGGAACTAAACCTATTTCACCCTTTAGTTCATTAGGAAACCAAGATCCCTCAACCAAGAGACTCAATTGAGGGAGGACTAGGGGTGTCCTTATATGATTGGATGGGGGTTCACAATTAAATGAAGCTTCAAAGGAGAAATGCAAATGTGTATGTGTAGGATCATCATGGAAAAAATAGGCCCTTAAGTGGCAATAAAATTAAGAAAAAATCAAAGTTAGGCAACTTGACATAAAAATTTGAATAAGTTATCTATATTATTTCTAAAATATGTAAGAATAGAATCTATAGCAAAATGAATGTAGTTTCTAAACTACTAGGTTTATTTTAAAAGAAAAAAAATCTATTTGGTGAAAATTTGAAATTTTAATGCAGTAGCACTTAAACTTTAGGGAAAAAATAAGTAGGTGTCTATCCAACCACCCTAACCACAATAAAATGATAATTATTTTTTATAAGATTTTATATATAAGTAGAGGACTCATCTCTCGATGTGATACATATAATTTTTTTCCAAGTAAATAATTAATTATGAATTTTTTATTACAACTTTTAAAAAATATCAAAACTCATATGTCTGACCACCTTAACTTGGTCAAAGCTTCATGAAATTCTTTTTATTTTACTTTAATCCAATAGTATGTGAAGCACAGATTGTGATGCACATTTTAGATTCAAAAAATGTGATATGGATTGAAAGCTATAGATGTTTTTCAATTAGCCTATCAATTAGGATTTTAGTCATAATTCAAATAGAAAATGAATATAATTATTTATTAAATTCACAGAAAGAGTCAAACCACAATAGTGGTTTACAAATTATATGAGGAAGGAAATTTCATTTTTTTCCTTTTCCCCAAACTCAATGGGTTTGGTTGAACCATTTGGTTCGATCGAACCTCATTATAGCTTCAACCGAACCAAAAAACCCTAAATAAAAATAATCATATTTAAATGGGTTCAGTCAAACATGGGTTCGACCAAACCCCTTTAAATATGACAAAAAAACAAAAACATTGTATTTTCAACTGTCATTTTTAGCTTCTTTTTACTAGTTGCTTTCCCTGGTGCGTGCGGCGAACTAAGATCGTGATGGCGAGCACAATGACTTCATATCTCTGGCGAACACAAACTCAATTCCATCTCTCCAAAGTTCATCAACCCGACTTGCATATCGAGCTTCAGGTATGTGAAATTTGAATTTTGTAGAGTTCAAAATGCATTTGTATGTTAAATTTCGAAACCCTAAATGTAATTTTTTTCAAATTTGCTGAATTCAAACTGCATTTGTTTGAAATTTTTTAAAGCGTTTTCAACATACACTATTTTTCTTTTACAGTTTGTATACATTTTTATGTTCTATGTGTAAATGAAATATGCCTTCCCATTTCAACAATCAAAGCTATGGATAGCTTGCTCCTAAATGGAAAGACCAAGTGAAACATATTTAAGAACTTAATAGAATATGGAAACAAACAATATAAAGTTATGAAGTTCAAATAGAACCACAAGTTGTATCATTTGAATGTGGGTAGATTTGTTGGTACCATTAGATGCAACATGCATATAGTTCCCTTAACAATATGGAAAAGTAGATTTGACAACTCAAATCATACATATTTTCCAATAGACTCTATCTCACTAGGAAGATATCATTTGTAACATTAAAAATGTCCATCTCTACACATTTTTGGTGGTAGGTAGGTATTGCACAATAAGATAGAGGATGTAAACTGATTAAGACTTGGATAGTATTTTAAAAGGAATTTGAGGTGTGGAAACACTTCCCATATTAACCTATCAAGAGATAAATATGTAAAATAGATTTAATTTTAGTTACAAGAAAAATGTATAAATTATAAATTTATAACATAATTATGTACATGGGAAAATCCTCTTGGAAGAAAAATCCCACAACCAAAAACATGAACCAGTTATATTATTTGATAGTAATATCATTTACAATAAAATATTCATGTGCATACCATTATAGTAGTATCATCAACATGTGAATATGGAGTAATTTCTAGTAGCATAATGATACCTACAAAATCATTATGCTTTCTCCATTTCAAGCACCCATAAATAGGAAAAATTTAAACCATAAACCAAGTGTGGTTTACCAAAACTATGAGCCAAAATAATGACCTAAAAATGGCACCAAATTTGGCACAAATTCTAACACCATATTCCTTGACTTGGTTTATAGTATTTATTTAGAAAATTATTTATATCTTGTCAAAAAAATTCAAATCCTCCTCCTCATAACCGACACTCCATTTTTGACATATTCAAACCCATTATTTAAGACGATCTTGATGATTTTCATAATTCTAATCAATATTCTATTGTAACCCCCATTTTTTATTCTCTTATGTGTCATATAACATTTCATAAGTAATTCCCATCTTAAAATTTCATACAATGCTCTTACAACTTCTTAAATATATAAAAGGGACAACCCTAGTTCAATTAGAATTATTTAATTATTATCACCTACATCCATTCATTACATGTTATTAGTTTTTAGTTGCACACATTATTAGGAAATATGCATTGTCTAAGAAATTGGGGTATATTGCATGTTTGAGAGTTTTTTCCTTGATCTTTTATCTAGTTAAATTAATATCCTTTAAAATCTTGTTTTATGGAGTTTTCATCTTAACTCTAATATAGCTAGCAAATAAAATGACCAGTTACCACTTCCATGGGATCCACCACCCATGTCCTACCGCCTTTCTCTCCACTAATATTTTTATTATCTCCCATCCTTTTATATATGTTCACACCATTGTTACTACTAGCACTATCCTATACAAATATGTTCTTCATACCATTCCTCCTTATCCTATGAAAATATAACCTTATAGTGTAACTTCTCCTTCCATTACCCTGTCATTACCTTTCTAGACCTTCCCCTCTTTATACATTCTCATTTTTATCCTACACTACTCCTACCACTAATATATCCCTATACCTTGGATATACTATTGAAGAAATTTAACTGACTTTCAATATCACAAAAATTCGACCCATATTTTTAAACATAAAATGTGTATAATAAAGCACAATCCATGCTTCCTAATTCAACTTCACTAATATCTATCGAATTAACTTAGGTTCATTACAATAAGATAATCATATAACCATAATTAGTTATCAAGATAATGGTAAAGTTTTCAATAGCCATAGTTATCCTTCCACATGCCACCATTAGACATACACATAAGATTCATGAACATCCATACCTATGAGCATCCAAATACAAGAAATATAACTATATATCATGCACATCATCAACATACACAAAATATCACACCCATCATTAACACAACTAATAGTTCCCATATCATATTATCTATGTTCTCATACAAATGTGTCTTCAAATACATCAAATCACTCATGAGTAAATCCACTCTGTAGAGCATACACACAACTAAAAAGGTGCCCCTAAGGTATTTGTCTCCTATATCTATCCTCTTAGCCTATCCTTCTCTATGGATATGTTCCACTCATATCTACCACCCTGAGGTGATTCATGTCGCAATCCTTGTAAAGGTCACTCCTCCTCCCTACCTATATCCTTTCTCAATGAGCTAGATCTATCATTGCTACTCCCCAAAACACCTACATTTAAATATTAAAAAAATGTTTAATAAATCATACAACATTGATTAAAACTAACTAAACAATGAAAGCATTTAATATTATAACACCTTATGAATTATATTGAATGTCCCCACCTTGAAATTTATAGCCATCGATGTCAATCACTTATTCATACTATAACTTTGTTCTCCAAAACACCTACATTTATATAAAAGTGAATTTTTAAGAAAAATAATATTGAACCTACTTTTAACTCAACAATAATAGATGTATTTCTATCATAAGCTCTTTGTACTCATAACAAAATCATGGCCTAGGTAGAGTATAAAAAATGTTGTTTCCAACTTCATATGTAAATCTAGAGTTAGAGTGTCATTGTTGAATTTCATTCTTTGTGCTATTAATTACCTTCTTATCGACTCATGGAAGCCTACTGCTAAAAGCCCAAGTATGATTTTCAATACGACTTTCTAATCATATGATCTTATTGATAGTAATTTTGATAATGTTTTACAATTTAGGCTTAATTCAAGACAAGTTTAACTTAATAATTGAGCCTTTTTAATTTTTTAATTTCTTACTAATGATGTTATTATTCTATGAGCAACTCTTTTATCTTTTTCCTTACAATTATTTACAATAGAATTGAATGCATTAAAAAAAGTTTAACAACAATATTATTTCGATCAAACTTTTTGTTTACAGGAATCTTTGAAATTTATTTAGTAAAGGTCTCATTTTGTACATTTTTAGTAATTGCATAAAAATTTGGAATTTTTTGGTTAATGTCTTATTGGAAAACCATTCATTGAAGATTTTTGAAGCCCACAACCAAATGGTTTTTGATGACCTCTTGTCTTCAAGAATTTCTATTATGCTCATCAATTTCAAACCATTTTGGGGTTCTTGAATGTTTTTAAATTTTAACAAACTCATTACAAAAATATGGATTTTGAATTTCTTTTTCTTACACAAAGGTTCTCTCTTCTTATGTCATTTGGAGACACATTGAGTTTCATTGGTTCATGTGAGCTATCAATTTAATCATTGCTATCAACAAGTCGATTATTGAGTGCAATTTCAATGTCATAGGATTCATATCCACATTAGTCAAGAAATTGTTGATGTATTTCTTCTTCTTCTTCTTCTATGATGCTACTCTTATCAATAGGTGTTCCATCAAATTTTACAATATTTTCACATTCATGTTCAACATTTTTATTTTCAATATTATTGTCACTTTCATTTTTTAAACATTTCATTATATTGAACATTAAAATATCCAATTTAAATGTCATTTAAGGGTAAATAAGGACCTTCATCTTCTTTCAATAATTAACATTAGAAATTAATGCTTGGTCCATATTGTATACCCACCTCCCAATGGTCTTGGAATGGATACATTTGGATGGAGAAGGATTTCAAAAGGCTCATGGTACTTGTGGACCCCTCAAATGCATGATATATAACAAATGAACTTTATTTATGAAATTTGGTCTTTTGTTGTTGGCTTCTAGTATAAATGTTATCTATACTTAGTGGAATTCTTAGTTGAGACTCTCAATCTTCCATTGTTGGTTTCTAGTGTGATTATACAATATGCTCACCAAACTGTATTAATTTCTAATGTTAATTATTGAAAGAAGGTTTTGTTTCATAAGATACCTATGTTCACATATTCCAAGGCATGTTATTATCCACAATGCATGACACTTCTTTGTGCATCTCTACCAAGTTCTAAATAGATATAGATCTTCCATTTCCATGGAGGAGATTGATGATTTTGTATTGATGTATTCAACCAATGTGCTTTTGTAACATGTTGTAATTAGATAATTGGTCATTTGTACTAGGACCTCATTTGTCTTTTTGATATTTTGTAAAATTTGTTTCTCAGACTGCAACTAGGGGTTTTCTTGCTGGTTCTTTCCGGCTAGTATGTCCGCCTGAACTAGCTATATGTAAAATATTATATACAAATAAAATTATAAGTGGTCTCCCACTTTTGCTTAAAAGAAAACTTCTTGTAAATATCCACATCTTTTTCCTTGACATAGTTGCTATTTCTTAAAAGATTTCTTATGATTTTTCATAATGTTGACCAGTCAATACTTTACTATAAATATTCTATAGTCATGCTCTTAAATGTCATAAGAATATGTCATAATTGTAAGTTTTAATTTGATCAGATTGTATGCAAATAAATTAATTCAAATCAAACACAATAACACAGTAGATACCTTGGGAAAACCCTCCTCTTGAGGGAGAAATACCCAGCCACAAAATAACAATTATTTATTGAATCTCAATAAGGAGAGTGTCCTTTTGCAATAGGCCAATTTGAAGGCCGAATATGAGCATCAACTAAGAATGCAACACAGCCAACACAAAACAATATTTCGCTGATACAAGATATAGTCACAAGAGATATCGCTCCACCTTGAAGAACACACACTTGAAAATAATCAATCTGAATCAATAAATTTCCCTTTTGTACTTGGACTAAACTCTCATGTATGTGATATGAACTAAATGCTAATGAATGAGTCACAATGAAATAATTGAATGAATATATATACAATATGAAGAGGCATGTCACTCCAAATCATATCAGGTTGGCCTCAAAAGAATTATATCTTTTACTAATTTTAATAAGTCGGCCACCTCAAAGTCATGCCTCTTTATTACATTTGCATCTCTTTATTAAATGCATCTTTTATCAAAGGGAATGACTCTTCATTAAGACGCATATAAAAATTAAATAGACAATGGCTATATTCAATTAGTATCTTCATGCATACTGGGCTGGAAGGTATTCGCCTGAAGCTGCCATGATCTTCAACAATAATCTAGGGTTTCATCTTATAAAGCTATAATAATATTATATGCATTTAGAATGTTTTAGACACCTCTCTTGAAGCATTCAACAAATGAAAAATAACTACCAACACAAAGTGAGATGCCTCATTTCCTAACATGAAGAAAAATTAATAAATAATAACTACCAACACAGAGTGGATAATATCTATCATTGATCAAGAGAGGTAGTTCCATGACAACTCTAATGATATTAAATCCATTTTCCTCCAAAATTACAAATAATTTTTAATTGATCTAGTTGAAGGAGATCCACGTCAAGATATAGCGAAAAATTATGGGCATAACAATTATATATTTTTTAACATATATAATATGTATGGTTGGATTAGTGAGATATTTATAACAAGTATGCAATGAAGTCAAACTTTATTAGATTTGATTCTTAATAAATTAGTTTTAATGATTTAATTTATAGCTTTATGCAATCTATGAGTTTAAATAGTTTGATGGTATCTAAACTTTATACATATAAAAATATGATAAATGTTTGATTATTTTGTTTTCCAATCTATAATTTTTTAATGTTCTTGGCTATATAATTGAAGTTCATTTATGTTAACAACTATTAGATTAAATATTTTTATGGACCCAATTATTTTCAAATAATTTTATACTAATCTTTGTATTCTTATTCTTTCTTTCATCCTTTCATTTAAAATTTGAACCATTCAAGGATGCTATGTTATAGATTATAGTTGTCTTCCAATTCTTTTTAAATTGTTAATGGTATGAAAATATTATTGATGAGTAGATGAATTATTACAAGTTCTATTTTAGATTTGTATTCCCTTTATCTAGATATGTTTTTTACCAAAGACTCATTGCTCTTTTAGTTGTACTATATATATATATATATATATATATATATATATATATGGAAAATGCAGATCATGTTCCACCTGTGCTAGATTCTTTGTTTGCAAATACTAGTAATGAGATTAAAAAATTGAGAGATTCATTAGCACAGGGTGCAAACCTAGGGATATATAGCGAACCATGCATGTTAATATTGCATAGTCTAGAAAAACTAAAAGATGAACTTGAGAGGACTAGTGCATATTCCCCAGATAGAGTGATTGCTATTCTTTCTTGCATGTGGGAAGAAGTACATGGTGAGGTTACCCTTAAAAAAATACAAGATAGTGTCACCAAAGAAATGATAAAAGCCACTTGTTTTCCATTTTATCAAAATGTGCGTAAGGTTAGGGGATACCAGGTCACTAGATGTGTCGATCATGCTATGGCCTCATTGATCTACCCACGATTTCTCGTAGCACATGGTCTATAACCAAACAATGACCATATTCCATTTCATTTTGTTCAACAATTGTATGTTGAGGTCTATTTGGGCCTCAAAGTTAACTACCAGGACATTCCACCATATGTTGGTTAGGGGCGTGGTAGGATTGTTGATAGGCCCACCTATCATCGAGCAGATAGACCACCCCCAATGTTTAGGGTATTGGTTAGTGATAGGTCTCCTTCTCTCACCCTAGCTCTAGCCCCCATAACAGACGAGGTTGTCGTTGCTTCCCAAAAGGAATCAATTGACACTATAGGTGACATTGCGGGTTCCACCACTAAGATATATAATGATCATGTAGGTCATTATTTGATGTCCAAACATTCTCGATCCATGCCATTTCCAACATAGTGGACCACCATGGATCCTTTTATAGTGGCCGACATCCCTACTCCTACACAGCTTGATGCACTTACAGGAGATATGTCACACATGACTCTACATTGTTTGGCTGAGGACCTGTTGGAGGCATATGCCCACATTGCATCAGATAATGGGATCAGTATAGAGCATGTTAGAGAGCATTTGAGATGCAGAGGTCATTCAGTTCTAGGATCCCATCACTCTCAGCTGAGCACTAGTGGGCATCAGGATCCACCTACAGTTCATACGGTAGCTGCACAGACTATGGATTTTACTGATATGTTGATTGGTTCAGGTTCATCATCACCAATGCCATCTCACCTTCATAATCCTCTACATTCATCATTTATGGCATGACATGGGATAGATCAGATGGATGCAGATGTTGATTCGTCGCTTGATCGTTTGGTGGATATGGTGGAGGTGACTATTTCAGAGGACTTAGGTCATCCAATATCAGATGATGTGCATGTATGTGTCCATGTGCATGTTTCAATTCTTTTTTCATTATTTAAAAAAAAAAAATTAACTAGATATTCATGTAAGTTGATATGTATGTGTATATATATTGTTACAGGTAAACATACCTCATATCACTCATAGCCTTGGTCCATATCGTGTGCATGATCAATGTGACTGTGGATGAATCTTCTATCAGTGGACATGTGAGTTTTACATTTTTATATAATTGCACGTGTATATGTACATTCAATATATTTATGTATGCGTAGATCTAGATTGATATTTAAAAATACAAGTTCATTTAAAAATAACTTTCATAAAATTTATTTAATATAAATTATATGTATTTAACACATCTTGTACACAATTTTATTTGTAGGGCTCAACACATCCATCAGAGTAGGACCGTTCTCATTCATATGGCCATTCATCTAGGAGTAGACATTCATATTGGGCCATGCACTCTAGATTTATGATCTTTACCACATGTATTTTATTATATGATGATCTTTAATAGTATTGGATATTTGATGATCTCTAACTTACATTTGCTTATATGATATACATACATTTTCTTATTTATTGATCTTTAGAATTTGACATTTGATGATCTTTGATTTACATTTTTCTTTTTTGATATGTACATATATTTTCTTATATGATATATACATACATTTTCCTTTTTGCTTATAATATGTGTTATGTTTATATGTATTGAATCCCTTTACATGTATGTACATGTGTTTGCTTATGGTTTAAACATGTTTACACATAATATATGTATGAATTTGCTTTAAATATTCAATATACATAGATGTTTTCTTATTTTTTGATCTCTTACAACTTACATTTTCTTATATTCAATATACATTTGATCTCTAGTAGTACTTTAGGGAAATCAATGCCACTTTATAATTAAGTTCATTCATTTTGATCACAATAAATATTTTTTAAAAATGACTTAAGCAACATGAACCATTGAGTTGAGAACAAGATATAATCTTTTTGACAAGTAACTTGAAATTCAATTCAAATATAATTTTAAGAAAATTCAATTCAAATTATATCGAGCTATTATATATTTTTGACAAGTAACTTGAAATTCAATTCAAATATAATTAAGAAAATTTAATTCAAATTATACCTCTATTATACATTTTCGACAACTAACTTGAAATTCAATTCATATATAATTAAGAAAATTCAATTCAAATTATACCTCTAATATACATTTTGACACTTTAACAAAATTCTAAAATTACTAGATATGTTGTGCATACCTATGAATTAAATAACAACATACTCCACAACGAAATAATTTGTTTGTTTACTACTTGATTCATTTAAACTAGGATCTAGTTATTCCATGTACACTTGAATAATTTTGATTCACTTGGAGCATAGATTTTGGAGAAGTTTTTGCACATTTATCAAGGAGGAAAATATTGGAGCTTGATAAATTTTCATTTTTATCAATCAAGGAAATATTTGGAGGATAATTTAACTAAGTTGGTAGAAGACTTGTTTAGAGTCATCTTTAAGTTGAAGAAGAAAATGGGACAACAAAGAAAAATAAAAAATGTGTCTCAACGAAAATTGTCAAAAGAAGAAGAACAAAAGAGGCGTGAACAAAACTTGGAAAATTATCATGGAAAGAAACAAGGTACATACTTTTTTCTCCTCTCTCTCACTCTCAAGTGTGTGTTTAGGACTTTTAATTTGAAGGTTTCTAACCATCATTGCACTTGAATGACTATAAATACTTTTAAATGTCCTCAAGTCATCTTGGTCATGCAAGTTACAATGTTTATATGATCCTTGTCTCCAATTCCTTAAACCGATTTTTTTTGTTTCAATATTTGTGTTTTGTTTCTTTGGTCTTTTATTTTCATCACTTCAATGTTCTAAAATTATTTTTATGTTTTATGCTCTAGGGATTTCTCAAGCTGGAGTCGAGCCAAATCTAGATATTGGATCAAATGAATCTGTTGAAGAACACATGGACCTTGAAGTTAGGGAGGAGACCCAAGTTCAAACAATGCTTGTTGGAGAGGGGTCAAGATCACTTCCTTCTACTGGTATGGATGAGCATATAAAACTAGCAAAAACTTCTCTCACTTATAGCTCATGATGTTTTATCAATTTGTTTGCTTGCATACATAAACTTCACTTATATTTAACATCATCTCTCACTTTTGTTTGCAAACTATTTTGTGACACATGTGTAGGAAGGGCTCAACAAGCAGGAAGTTTTCATGCTCAAGTTGAGCCAAATATAGACATTGGATCAAATGAATCTGCTCAAGAATGCATGGTCCTTGAACATAGGGAGGAGGCACAAGTTCAAACAATGCATGTTGGAGAGGGGTCGGGATCACTTCCTCCTACTGGTATGGATGAGCATATAAAACTAGCTAAGAAGGTGGGGAAACAAATTTCTCATAGAAATTTAGATCATTTACTTGAAATGGATATAAAGCGAAATATTATGCTTAACTTAACTTTATAATAAGAGAAAGGAGGTCAATGACTAAACGTAAATGCGATTGATCAGTATCTTTTAATCATCTTGTCACAGTTGAAAAACACAATTGTTGTTATCATGTTTACTAACTGATGAATAAAGAGTTATTACAATTGTTGAGTTTTCATTCAACATCAAATAAGAAGAAACACATGGGATTACAAAAGGATATTGTTCAAAATGTTAAAAAGTGTTTAGATTCCATTGGGAAAGGATCTTGATCAGTGGATAAGGCCATTACAAGAAGGGTGATGTTGACA
>VDFB02193867.1:596445821-596550387 GCA_007258455.2 Sequoia sempervirens | reverse complement strand
CATGAGTTTCTATAACAAATTGAAAATATGCACCAATAATTACAACATATATTGACTTGCCAACAATAGTACTACAAGGAGTGCCATAGTGTGCACCACACCTGACTATTTTTAAGTTGATAATAATGTATAGTTATTTTTATGATCCTAATATGATATATTCCTAAGTATATATTAAATATTCCTATGTTATATTATATAGTGTTCATTATAATAAGGATAAGAACTTGTGGCATACTTAACCCTAACTTAAATTAATTAATTAATTCACTAATCCCTCTCTATTAGGATGAAGGGGGTGTGTCCCTACATAGTTAAGCCTATAAATAAGGAAGAGAACTCTCTCCCATATCATCATATCATCAAATATTGAATTCAAATAATGTTATCCAATTATTGGAGGTCACCCCCTTGAAGTGGTTTGCTACATTTATGATTTTTACAAACATTTCCAAGAAATATTATAGCAAGTAGTATCAAAGGCTATGATTTGGGCCAACATTTTTGTTTCCAATATAACTTCCAAACCAATGTAAATTTGGATCTATTTTTTTGGGTTTTAAGGTATGTATTAGATAAGCTCTTAGAAAAAAAATCAAACTTTTAAGGTACATTTTCTAATAGTTATTAATATTTTATGTTTTTTCATTAATTTGTTGTATAGGGCTGCAATTTTTGGATTTCTTTTTATTACATTTTTGGAAAGATTAGAAAAAATTAGGTAGGGTTAGTTCTTTGTAATTTACTATTAGAAATAAAATAAGTTATTTAATTTAGTGGTCAAATTTTAGTCAAAATTTTCATTAATTTTCTCTATAGACTGCAATTTTTAGAATTTTTTTTAAAATTATATTTTTGGAAATCTTATAAAAAATTAGGCAAGGTTAGCTCTTTGAAATTTATTTTTAGATATAAAATATATTATTTAATTTAGTGGTCTAAGTTTGGTCTAAACTGCAACATCAAATTTTCTCACACCAAATACAAGTTTCCTACCTTAATAAATCTTAAAATAAAAACATAATTAAAGCCATGTCATCTTTAGGATTATATGATCTTTCTACACATACACAATCTAAGGAACCATTTTATTTTCCACCACCTAAAATTGAGGAAAGAAATCTATAAGGACATGCAAGAATGATACATTTCATTAAAGATAAATTGTTTGAACACTAGATGTAAGCCCAAGTATTTGGGAGATCAAGAGCATATGCATTCTCACCAATTGTGTATAGAATGGTGTAATTAACAAATATTAAAGGATTCACATTTCCCATGAACAATTCCTTTTAAATATGCAACAATTATACATGATGATAGTACTTTTGATACATGTATTCAATGCTACTTTAGGTGATAGAGCTAAGAAATGATTTGATTCATGTCACTCTTATTATGCATCATTCCATGTTTTTCCATGTGATTTTATAGATTAATTTAGTTTTGTCTCTAAAGTAATTGTTAAACATGATTCTCATTCTTCACCTCTAGTGACCTTAGCGGATACCATGTATTTTTCTATGCATCATAGGATTATACACTAGTTTTTGATGTCTATGAGGGCTCTCCTTTGGATTATTTTGTGCTTTCTTAAATAATATATATTTGAGTGATTGTAGAGTACATTATTCTACACCTTATATTGAAAAAACACATGAATTCTAGGCATAGATGACGTGATGAATAACACCATGAAGATATTTTATAGCTTTTATATGGTATATGTAAGGATAATGTACCACTAGTTGGTGATACATATTTCCCATCCTTACCCACTATTGCACATGCCATGCATACACATGTGGGTACGTGACATGTCAAGGATTATATTTCACCTTATTTGAGCACCCTCATTAATATAATTGGTCCCATCTACAAAGTTGTGTTGACTCTTATGAGATAATATTTAAGTAGAAATATTATAATAGTAAGACATTGCATAATCCTTTGGAATATGAAATTTGGACTTCTCCTTCACCAAGTCAATTTCGTCACCTTCTTAGACAATTATAATGGTAAAGATACTTCATTTCATCTAAAATTTTCCCAAACTACATTATTCACTTATTTTCTTGAGAATATATTGCTTTCTAAATTATTTCTAACAAGCTCAAGTGGTTAAGAATTTCATATTTCCTTGTGCTTCTATCCCTTTCTTTAAGGATTTGGATAATGCTTTCAAGAAGTATTTTCACTAGAATATTTTTCCTTAGAAATATATTGCTCAACACATGGAATGCAAGAAATGAACATGATCCAATTAAGGATTATATTTTCATATTTCAAGATTTAATTACTAATATGAGTTTTACATTATAGGATGGTGAGATTAAACATATTTTTGATGGATTACTTATACTCTTCAAAGGATAATTTTTTTGCAAGCCTTATCATTCATTGTTTAGATTTATGTACTAGTGTATGCATATGTGACCATGGTTTATTGGAAGATCATATTTTGTGTATTCAAAAAATTTCTAACACTTTCCCTTATGCTCATGAGTTAATATCATTCTCATATTTGGTTAATGGGAGTAATGAGAATGCACCTAATGTAAATAATAGTGATTATCATTATTCACATTTCAAACCAAAGGAATTAAGATAATTCACTAAATTGGAGAAACCTCCATGTGCTTTATTAGAATTCTTTTTTTGCATATAATCTTATTCATTTGCATCTTGTTAAGATAAAGGATATTTCTAAGCTTTCACCACACAAGATTAGTATTTTTATGCATATAATTACATACATAGACATTCTAAAAATAGATCCAATCCAAAAATATAATGTTAAATATCTTATAGACAAAGACATATTGCAAGTTGAGTATATTCATTAGCATACATCACACATGATGTTTCTACATCATAATTTTGTTCAAGAGGCATAGTTAATGATGCCATGGATACTCCTATAGGGGCCATTATTTTTATTATTATTTTAAAGTAATATTATAGACACACTTGATGGGGATGAATTAGTTTGTTAGGTATTCATACCTATCTCTCTTGCTACTTGTTATATTTTGTAATTTTTCTTTCCTTTTGGATCTTTTATGCTGTCTCTTATTCATTTTTGTTGTTAGCATATGGATAATGCAAATAAACCTTTAGTTGTGCATGTTGATAGACATGGATTTGAGCATGTGTTGTGTTCTTCAAATCACTTCTTCCTCATGTGTTTTATGTTATTAACCTTTCTCAACACCTTTGCAATTGTATATTTTTAATATATATATTTATTTCACATAGTAGAATCTCTATTGAAAAGGTATCAAAATTCATCCTTATTTGACACCTTTGCAAAGTATTAAATTTCATCCTTCTTCGATAATTTTTGAAAATATGAAACTTTAAACTTATTTAATATGTTTCTACGGTATTGTATTTTATCCTTCCTTAACACCTTTGCAAGGTATTAGAGTTTGTCCTTCTTTGACACCTTTGTAAAGTATCAAGGTTTGTCCTTCCTTGACACCTTTGCAAGGTTTCAAACTTAAATAGGTTTGATTAATTCTTGTATAAGGTATTGGAATTTGTCCTTTCTCGAAGCCTTTGCAAGGTTTTGTGCTTTTTCCTCTAATACCTTGACAAGGTATCAAACTTAATCCTTATCTGATACCTTTCCAAGGTATGAAAATTTAACCTTCTCCAATACCTTTGTGAGGTACTAGTCTTTTTCCTTCCTCAACACTTTTGCAAGGTATCAATCTTTGTCTTTCCCTAATACCTTTATGAGTTGTCCTTCTTCGATACTTTGACAAGGTATAATACTTCACCCTTCTATGATACCTTTGTGAGGTATTGTATTTCAACAAGTTCTTCTATACCTTTACAAGGTATTAGACTTTAGCCTTCTCCAATACCTTTGTGAGGTATTGAAATTTTTCCTTCCTCAACACTTTTGTGAGGTATTAGGCTTTGTCCTTCCCCAATAAATTTGTTAGGTATTATAATTCACCCTTCTTTGATACATTTACAAGGTATAAGAGTGCATCCTTATTTGATACTATGTACAATGTTTTTTGTGCTATTAAAAGTGCAAGAAATGAACTAAATCATGCAAAACACAAAAATAAAAATAAAAAACACTCAAATTGGGTGATAGGGAGCTCAAACTAGCATATGAAACCTCTTGTTGTTTCAATTTTTCCATGATGTGTGATGTAGATGTGTGCTCACTCAAAAATCCGGCAACATAATGGTGCTCAAACGAAAAATATGTGAGAGACTAATGAAATGGCTAAGTGTTTCAATGTATAGATTGGGGGATTTTTTGATGGAGGGTTAGGATTGAGAGTTTAAGATCAAGGTTTGAGATGCCTTGAGACATATCAAACCACATGGAGATGACACTTGTCATCATGTGGATGCATGAGACAAGATTTGATAGGTACCATAGGGATGGGCAAGAGAGAACAAAAGGGAATTTAAAATTCCATTATAATCCTCATGGGGATTGAGGAGGAATTATGAATTCCTACAAAGGACCTTGAGAAGAAAAAAATGAATTGAAAATTCCTTGGGGGGTGGGGAGAGTTGAACAATGAGTTGATTAGGTTAGCTAATCAATGATTAGGTTGTGCAAACGTGGGGTTAGATAGGTGATTAGGCTAGTGGAGGAAGATTAGGGACAACTTGCATTTTATGGAGGATGTAACACCTCTCTAATCAATTATTAGGAATGTGTACATCCTAATGATAAGATTATGCAAATTAATCATAATTAGAAGAAGGTTATGAAGGATGTGACATGAGGGGAATTAAATAAATAGATTATTTATTTAATTTTTTGGAGGAAAGGGATAAGTGATGGAATTAAATAATAGAGGTAATTATTTACTTTAGGAAATGATTTAAAGATGATAGAAGAAATATATTAGTATGAAGGGATAGGGGATAATTAATATTAATTAAATAATGGGGTATTATTTAATTAATATAGACTATATGAAATTGGTTGAAATAAGGGTAAATTGACCAAATAAAAGTGGTCAATTTTTAGTGTCTACATTTTTCCCCTCTTTGAGATGGTGTTACGAAGTAGCATCATTTCAAAGAAGATTAAAACATAGCACTTGGAAGAAGATGGCTATATTAGGAAATATGGCCCAATCATCCAAAGGAGTGACTAGGAAGAAATATGATAGGAGTGAAGATGAAGATTAGGGATTGAGGATGTCCCCTCAAGAGGACATGCAAGTTCAAGAGAACACAGGTGTGCTCTCGAAATGGATGAGATAATGCAAGATAAATGAAAAGGATGATGGAAGATGATAGATATAAGAGAGGATGGTAAGAGGAAGAGTTGATGAATGAGGGAGTGTGATAAGAAAGTAAGCACAAATGGATTCAAGGATAAATATGATGTTGCCCCGATCAAGCTACAAGAAAAGATTGATGGATGATGGATGGAGTGTTGTTGATGAGGGAATGAGATATCCAAAAACAACACAAGGATAGGGAAGGATACATCCCGATGATGATAATGTTGAGAGTGTTTTAGATGAGGGAATGATATATCTCAAAACAACACAAGGATAGGGAAAGATACATCTCGATGAGGATGATGAGAGTGTTGTTGATGAGGGAATGATATATCCTGAAACAACACAAAAGGATAGGGAAGGATACATCCTAATGATGATGATGAGAGTGTTGTTGATGAGGGAATGATATATCCTGAAACAACACAAAAGGATAGGGAAGGATACTACCTATGCTGATGATTGGATCAAGTCTAGGAACAAGACCAAAGATGTGATTAGCTGATTTGTGCTAGATTGAATGGATGAGGGTTGGAAATTAAGATGTGAGATTACTGAAATGAATAAAAATGATGGAGGAAAATATGCTTAGAATAACAAAGCTACATTATCCTAAGAGGATTGAAGAGATGATAAAATGATGAGGATGGATGAAAAGATACATAGAATAAAAAATATATATTATCTTAAGAAGATTGAAGAGATGATGATATGATGAGGATGAAGAAAGTAGAGGTATGGAAACATATAGGATAGATAGATGAGGGAGAGTGATTAAGGATGAAATGGATGAGAAATATGTAGGGTGAGGGGATGGGGAGATTTTTATAGATGAGAGGATGGGGGATTGAGAAATTTGATGTTATGCGTTATGTTTCCATGTAGTGAGAACTTCATTTGATATAGCATGGGATACTCTGCACCAGAGTATGATGAACCAAGGTGACTTTGTATCACATGCATAAGACTGACACAACAAACAAAAGGTTAGTCCAACATCCCAAAGTTACAAAGGGCTTTGGTAGGGCCAATGTTGGAAAACCCCAAACAGAAAGGATGCCCCAACATAACACAAGACCACAAGGATCTTGGTGGGTACTATGTGGGACAACCAAGAAAACACAATCACAGGAAACCAAGATATGCCCCTAGTTCTACCAATCAAAGCACACCATGATATGATAGATCATGGTTACCTTGAGTAGGTATAGGAGGAAGCTCAAAAGATAAAAAAAAAATGCAAAAGAACCAAGAAATCACAATAAATATTAAATATCCTTTGTCACGAGGATGATAGGTGGATGGGATTGACACAGTCTGATATGAGGAAATATATATGTTGGTAAGACCAAAGATGGATGGGATAGATTATAGGGTCGACACAACTTGGGATATTTAAAACTGATTGGGGTTGCTAGGCGCTAATGGATTCTATTTTTTTATTTCTAGCAAGATAGGGACACTCTTGATGACATGACAAGGACAAGGGAAAACCCTAAAAGACAACCTAGTGCCTTGAAGGCTCATCAACGATGGCCTTGCCTACATGAAATCATAGAGGCAACGTAGTTCAATAAAATACCAATAACAAACAATGGATAAGGGATGATGAGATGACCATGATAAGTAGATATAATGATGGAGCCAATATGATGAGACAAGAAAAACCTTGTGGATAGGATGGTTGATATGTCAAATGTGGACTGCATAAAGCTCAAAAATGGGATAGTTATCCAAATTATCAAAAGATGAATTGGGAGGATGACATGATGGATACATGAGTAATGAAAAGTGACATGTGATTATCAAGACGTGGGAAATAAATAGGAGTGATGATAGTGAGATGAATGGCATTGGATTGCATGGGGAGTAGCCTATAGCCAAATACTAATGACAAGGGATTATGGATAGGAGGATGAGATGGTAAGAGGGATTGCATGGATGGAGGATCAAGAGATAAGTATGTGGATCTAGGGTAGGATGATAGGATGGATATATAGGAAGATAAGGATGGGGAGAGGGTTTTGGATGGATGGATGGGAAGATAAGGATTTGGGAAAATGGAAGGGTTTTTTTTTTTGGTCTTACTTTGGATTGATGGATGGGAAGATAAGGCTTTGGAAGATAGAAAGGATCATGGGATGAGGGGATGAAGGATTTGGAAGTATTAATGGAAGGAGGATGTGGAGATAATGATAGAGAGATGGAAGGGATGATATGATTGGGGAATGATATCTCCAAGGATTATATTTCAAAGGAATAAGATGCCCCACTCAAAATATGTCATGTATGATGAGGCAAGAGGGATAGCAAATAGGATAATGGGTAGATAAGGAAGGGGAATGGATGTGGATAGGATGCATGGGTGGATTAGGGACATGATAGGATCAAGAGGTGGAATGTATTCCAAGAGGCATCCAAAGCATGTATATATATTTATCCTTATCTTTATCAAGATCACAAGGAAGATGGATGGATAGGGATAAATGGGATATGATAGGTAGGATGGGCGTGATAGGTGAGATGGAGGAGATGGATGGAGGGGATGCATAGCATGAAGTTTCCCCCAAGTGTTGAAAGAAAAAGGATGAGGGATCTACACATGACGCATGTGACCAAGTTTTCATCATGGTACTTACTCAAGGCACTTGGATGCCAAGTTTTCACCATTGGATGAATTATTTATCTTTTTTTTTTTGGTTTTTGGCCTTTTTCTTTCTTTTTTTTGGATTTTTTCAAAGTGTGTGGATGGAGATGGAGAAAAATAGAGATGTGGATAAATGGATTTGGAAGATATGTGATAAGGGGACGGTTGAAGGACTCAAGTATCTAATTCCATATGAGGTAATAAGAGCCCATGTGTGAAGTGACTATCGGCTGTTGGTACAACCTTATTAGGATGGATGGATTATGCAAGGGAATGGATTAAAAGGATTTTATGGGGGAGATATATGGGATAGTGGATAGGATGTTGGAAAGTGTATGAATGGAATGATGGAGTAGATGTGTGATGGGGGAATGTTTTCAGGACCAATATTGACACATATGGTGGGGGGATGTGAAATGATAGGAGGATTATTGGAAGGAGAATGTTGGGATGGTGGAGGAGTTGGGAAAGTAAATTTTGGGACATAGGGACCCAAAATAGATTTAAGAGATGGAGGATGTGGATGATTATCTTTTGGATTAACAACTTTGGGTGCCATTATGGACTTTTCATTTGAAGGTATTGCATCTTTTTTCTTTGGGACCAACATGGTTTTTATTTTTGCTTTAATAGGCTTGTGTAGCCTTTGGGATTGATTTAGATTTTGGATGGGTTTTTTATTTTCTTCATCATGTCCTTTTAAGGGGACATGGGGAGCTTTAGATTCATGCAGATGTTTGGATTTATACATTTTTACTTTGGCATCCAAAGTGCTTCTAATAGTAATGGGATGGGTGTGAGATGATGGACGATTTGGAGGAAACATGAATGGAGTGCTAGAGGTATGATTTTGGAGATGATGGGCGGATGAAAAGTGTATATTTATGTGCCTTTGTTGATCATGATGAGGGATTATGATAGTGGGATTTTTATGATAGGTGATAAGGATAGGTGATTGATAGATGAGGAGGTGAGTAGGATGAGATGGAGGATTATATTTTGGGATATAAGGTCCTAAAATGGACTTAGTACATGGAGGATGTGTAATAATAGATGGAGGGACATAAGAACCCAAAATAGAATCAGTAGATAGAGGATGGGTGACAGTAGATGGAGGGACATAAGGACCCAAAATGGATTTGGAGGATGAAGGAGGAAGATGGATGGTTGTTTTGAGGTGATATAATGGATGAAGGGGGAGGGTGACAAATGGTTTAGTGGAGTGATGGGAAGAGCCTATTGTTCTTTTAGAAGATGCATTTTGAGGGTATATGAAAGTTGTACCAACAATTTTGGATTGTGAGTCTTGAGATATATATCCAAGACCTTGTGCACATGGATTTTCTTTGACATGGATGGGCTACAATATACCTTTCTCATGAAGGCCTAAGCCTTTTCCTTGATAGTTCATGATCTTGAGCATTTTTTTATGGTAGGATGCTTATTATTCTGGAAACATGATGTAAGTCCATTATTAGGTGGAGGAGGATGGGTGGTGTATATGCTTTGTTCTTCTTCTACAAGAAAACCACCATGGATGAATGTAAGAAGACCAAGGAGATATGGAGGTGGTGATAAAGGATCATGAGATGGAGATGATGGGATGGTAGGATCTTGATTTGGAGGAGAGAGTGATAAGGGATCTTGAGAAGGATCATGGGATGGAGTGGATGAGATGGTAGGAACCTCATTTGGAGGATGAGGTGATAAGTAATCATAAGAGGGATCATGGGATGGAGTGGATGAGATGGTATGATCTTGATGTGGATGAGGAGATATGTTGGTATGCTTTGGATCAATCTCTTGGCATGTTTCAACTTGTGTAGGTGTCATGATTATAGAGGAGTGTTGGATGGGATCCTCAGATGGGGGAGACGAAAGGATGGAGGATTGATGAAGTTAATGGGAGTGTATTTTGGTGATACTAGGAGGAGGAGTGGATTGGATTTGGGTGTCTTCAATGGGTTGGGTGGCTCTAGGAGTAAAAAGATGGGGATTCAATGGATTTTGTGGGTTTGATGGTTTCAACAATCTGGATGGTGTTAGGAGTGGTTATCAGAGTGACAGGTGTACGATGGAGAAGGGTCTCATCACTAATGACCGTACATGATAGGGTGGTGTGGCATGGCTTTATGACTTCAAGACGTGGATTTGGGGATGTCTTCTTTGTCATGAGTCCTTGGATGACATCTAGAATGAGATACTTGCATATTGTAGGCTTATATAGGTTGGTGGGAATAGATGAAGGATTATGAATGGGTGGAGGATTATGATTATGGATTGGTGGATTAGGATTAGATGAGTGGATGGGATTGGATGGAGGACTAAGAGTAGGTGGAGGATTATGATTGTTGGGGGAATCAAGATTAGATGGAGGATTAGGATATTATGGAGTGAAATATGGAGTGACATAGGAGGAAATGGATGGTGGATTAGGATCATGGAGTGGAGGATTAGGATTATAGATTGGGAGAGGGTTTGGAGAACAATGAGATGATATATTGGATTATATGGAGGACAAAGGTATGATGGATTGGAGGGAGGATTAGGATATGATGGAGTGAAAGATGGAGTGACATAGGAGGATATGGATGGTGGATTAGGATCATGGAGTGGAGGATTAGGATTATGGATTGGGATATGGTTTGGAGGATAATGAGATGGTGAATTTGGACTATGGATGGAGGTGAGAGTATTATGGTGTGGAGATGGAGGTTGAGATATTGATAGAGGAGAAGGTGGAGCTATGGATATGGAATGAGAGGAATATGTGGGGTATGGATAAGAGAGGGATGTGGATGAAGGATATGATGGATATGTGGATGGGGAAGATAATGGATTTCGCTTGTCAAAGGTAGCATAAGGATTGCTAATGGGTATGGATGAAGGTGTGATGGGATAGCTTAGATGAGTGATTGGATTTTGGATGACGCTTAGGGAGATATGGCTAGAAATGATAGAATCAAGGGGATCTATATCATACTCATCTTGATCAACAAGATTTTTATTATCTTCATCAACATAATTGGGACCCCCTTGACTACTATTTTCAATTGCATTGATGGAGGATAAGGATTCATGATGTTGGGTTGGGTGGATATGGATTGAAAAGATGGGAATAGATGGTTAGAAAGAAAGAAGAGATGATGAAAAGATAAATGGAATGGATTAGAAGAATGTGGAAGAAGGGATCTTAAGATTTGTTTCGATATTAGAAGATCTTGGATGTGGATGAACTAAAGCTCAAATTGGGATATAGATTAAGCTCAGATTGGGATTAAATTTAAGCTTAGATTAGGATTGGATTGAAGCTCAAATTAGGATTGGACTTAAGCTCATATTAGGATGATTGGAAGATATGATGGGATAGACTCCTAAGTTCAAGGATGCAACTAAAATGATGAGGATGATTGTTGGATGAATGAAATATAGTATCCTCTCAACTATGGTCAAGATCCTATATCGAAGTTTGATTGGATGGATTTCCTACTTGAGATAGGATAAGTTCTCAAGAAAGAGGTGGTATCGATGCAAAATATACCTCAGGATTAAAGTGAAATAGTTTGGACAAAGGATTACTAACTTGGGATAGACTAAGTTCCCAAGAAAGTGTTATGGTGGATGATTGATTTAGGATTTAGGATCTTGATTAAGTATTTGAGGTTGGATTTTGGATTGTGGATGATTGGGATGTTGATAGGATGGGTTTAGTTGACTCCTTGCTCAAAGGGGATGATGTTTGGATAGATTGATGATGGTTGATGAGATGAAAGTGATTGTTTGTAGATGGATATGGAGAGGAAAAATGATTAGATTATGGTTTTGGACTTAGGAAGATATAGGCTAATCGTGATAGGACAAATTGGTTCTCTAGATTTTGGATGGGGAGTAGATTCACCCAAGAATAGAGCATAATTTCCTCTATAGGTAGCAAAAATTCCTAAGTGCAAAAACACCTATCAAAGTAACAAATTCGCCTATGGGGGAATGACCTAAATAGTGCACTGATGCAAACAATAGGATCACCCAAGAAGAGAATGGATTCACCTATGTAGGATGAACAAGCGTATGGAAAAGGACAACAAAATCACCCAAGAATAGAGAAGATCTGCCTAAGAGGATGACCGAGTTGTACAGATGGATAGTGTATATGCCTACAAATAGAGCACAAGTGCTAATCAAGGATGATGACTCTATGGATAAGAAAGACATAATCTCCCAAGAATAGAGTAGAATTTCCTATTAGGGGGATGACTTGACTAGGATAATGACATAATTTGTAGTCAACAAAGTGAAATCGCCTTTATAGGGGGTGAATATGCCTATCAGGGAAGACTAATAGATGAATGAACTGGATTGAGAAATGGAAAAGCCCTTAGGAGAGCTGATTCACCCTTGTAGGGAGTAGATACACCTTTGAAGGGTAGGGGTACTCAACGACAAAGGATAAATAGAAAAATAAAACAGTCAGACATGGACTGGGATGGACAAAAGATAATCATTGGTATGCACAAGAAGACATGCCAGGCAACACAAACCTAAAATTAGTCAAGAGGGTTTACAAACTTGATGTAAGCCCACCACCCTAAGGGATTAATACTCCATGATACTCTGGTGGAACACCCTTTCTCATGAAGTTAGATAGGTAGAGATCCAGTGATACAGGGTCGTCAACGGATGCCACAAGCACACCTTCTCTCTCTCCTCGAGAACTATCATAGTTCACCCGAGGATTTCTATCTCAACATAAGGGAGTACGTGGTGAGTAGCTTTGAGGTATGATCTACATCCCTTGCACTACACCAAGCCACGACTAAACACGAGTCTTAAACTAGGCTAAAACAAGATGATCTAGGGAGTCCACGATACACTAGGAGGGTACATGAGGCACATCCATGAACACCAGCCCGTTACAAGCATGGGTTAGGAACTTTAGTGAAGGTACTGAAAGCTCAGACCAACCCTACACGCCTGACTAGGAATCACCCTAGTATAAGCACTTCGCTAGACATGATGTGAATGGATTGGGGTATAACTTTAGTTCTCCCCCATTTATATACCCTATTGGTTCACATGGTTGAGGTCGTCCCTTGGGTGATCATGAAATACCTAGCAGGCCTCCTAAAGGGAAATAAATGCTAGGCATTTTTATCCTTAGGCTTGCATGTAGCACAAGGGGACAACATACACATAGGCTAACACTCCAAGGTAGACTCACATATGGACTTGGATTGATTGATAGTTTTTGATCCCTAGGCTCACACATAGTGCAAGAGCATATGCCAATGAACCAACCCCAAACACAACAAACAGATTAATTGACCCCTTAAAAAAACCAATTGTTCCTAGATTAGTATGAAAAATATACTCACACTTGTCTTCAACCGATTTTCCTACAAAAGATTAGTTAGTAGTTTAATACTTTGGTCTTGGAAAAGCAATAGCAAGCTGCAAAAAAATATGATTAGATGCAAAAGAAAATGATTGTTAGCCCAAAGGGGGGTGGAACACCCAACCTAACGATAGGAGGTGTAGGGGGATGATACAATTCCCCGCATAAGGGGTCTAGGGGTGGAGCCCTCAGAGAATTTTTTTGGAAAGGGAAAGTATTTATAAGCATTATAAAAAGTTTACCAAAAAATGATGTTTTCATACCTTCTATAGACCACGTAGATTCTCCCTTGTAGATTGTGGATTCACCCTTGTAGATCGCGAATTTTCCCCTATAGGATGCTAGAAGATTCGCCTCTGAAGGTTGTGCGTTCACCCCAAAAGGTAGGCAAATTCACTTGTGTAGCAGAATAACCTATATAGCAAAATCACCCATGTAGCAAAATCACCTATCCATCAAATCACCTATCTGTAGAATCGCCCATCTACAGAATCACCTATCCGCAAAATCGCTTATCCACATAATCATCTCTATGGAGTCAGAAGGCCTGTTAGTTTGGATACCAGAGCGCAATCGCCCGCCAGGAATTGTAGGTTTGCCCTTGTAGGGAACAAGTTCCCCCATGTGGCGCATTTGCCTTTGTAAGCTGAAATATGAACTTGTAAAAAGTAAAACAATAAAAAATAGATCAAGGGACCCGTGATGTGGGTCCCATCGAGCATCCCAAAAATGTGTGTAGTGTTTTTGTGCTGTTAAAAGTGCAAGAAATGAACTAAATCATGCTAAACACAAAAATAAAGCAAAACACTCAAATTGAGTGATAGGGAGCTCAAACCAACGTATGAAGCCTCGTTTTGTGTTGATTTTCCCATGATGTGTGATGTATATGTGTGCTCACTCAAAAATCTGGCAGCATAGTGACGCTCGAATGAAAAATGTGTGAGACAGTGATGAAATGGCTAAGTGTTTGGATATATAGATTGGAGAATTTTTTGATGGAGGGCTAGGATTAAGAGTTTAAGATCAAGTGTTGAGATGCCTTGAGACATCTCAACCCATATGGAGATGACACTTGTCATCATGTGGATGCATGAGACAAGATGGGGGTACTTGATAGGTACCATAGGGATGGGCAAGAGAGGACAAAAGGGAATTTAAAATTCTATTATAATCCTCATGGGGATTGAGGAGGAACTAAAAATTCCTCTTAGAAAGGACCTTGGAAAGAAAAAAAGGAAATAAAAATTCCTTGGGGGATGGGGAGAGTTGATCAAGGAGTTGATTAGGTTAGCTAATCAATGAATAGGTTGTGCAAACACGGGGTTAGGTAGGTGATTAGGCCAGTGAAGGGAGATTAGGGACAACTTGCATTTTATGGAGGATGTGACACCTCCCTAATCAATGATTAGGAATGTGCACATCCTAATGATAAGATTATGCAAGTTAATCATAATTAGAAGAAGGTTACAGAGGATGTGACATGAGGGGAATTAA
Source organism: Sequoia sempervirens (assembly GCA_007258455.2). Taxonomy (NCBI): domain Eukaryota; kingdom Viridiplantae; phylum Streptophyta; class Pinopsida; order Cupressales; family Cupressaceae; genus Sequoia; species Sequoia sempervirens. The sequence continues at coordinate 596,535,581 of VDFB02193867.1, read as the reverse complement.
ATAAATAAATTATTTATTTAATTTTTTGGAGGAAAGGGATAAGTGATGGGAGTAAATAATTAAAGGTAATTAATATAGAGGATAATGAATAATAATTAAATAATGGGGTATTATTTAATTAATATAAAGGATATGAAATTGGTCAAATTAGGGGTAAATTGACCAAATAAAAGTGGTCAATTTTCAATGTCTACAGATACCTTTCCAAGGCACTAGTCTTTGTCCTTCCTCAACACCTTTGCAAGGTATTAGGAATTGTCTTTCCTTGATACCTTTATAAGGTATTGGGTTTTGTCCTTCTAAAATACTTTGTCCTTCTGCAACACCTTTGCAAGGTTTAGAACTTATATAAGTATAATGAATTCCTACATGTAAGGTATTAGACTTTGTCCTTCCTCGACACCTTTGCAAGGTATTAGGCTTTATCCTGATTTATTCCTTTATAACATGATAAGGTAACATTTTTCACCCTTCTCTAATATCTTCAAGAGGTATCCAACTTCAACCTACCTTTGTGAGGTATTTGACTTTGCCCTTCCTTTACACCTTTGCAAGGTATCAAAATCGAGCTTTGTCCTACCTCAATGCATTTGCAAGGTATCAAGCTCTATCATTCTCTGATAACTTTTCTAGTGTATATTTGTAAAATATATAAATATATATAATATTCAAGTATATATTTATTTTATACAGTAAAATCTCTATAACAATTATATGTATTAGTAAGTCATGTTTGTTGATGACCCAACTTGCATGCCTTTGTTGAACAAATCATTCCCACTACTAGTGAACGAAAATACAATCTAGAAACATATAATCTTTAATATTCATCTTAAGCCTTTGTGCAATATTAATAGCAAATGTTAGCGTATACCCACAAAATAAGGTTGACAAATAAATCACGTTTGTCAATGACCCAACTTATATACCTCTACTCAACAAACCATTCCCACCATAGTGAATGAAAATACAACAAATGATGAAAATTTGACAATTAAGATCATTTCAATTATCTTACATTATACTTAAATGATATCAATCATTGATTGCCCAAATTATCTTAATTTGTCTTCGAAAAGAAATGCTCTGGACAAAAAATACTTTTATCATTACTTTTGATTCCATAAACCATTTAATCTAATAGACATTATTAAAATCGTACTTTCTTTCATTTATTCAATTAGGCTATAATTTTGTGTAAAACAAAACCAACGGGCAACCAAATTGTTTTGAACGGCAGTATAAATTCTTTGAACAATCAACACGATAAGTTACTTGGGGACTACGAATCTGTCCGTCCGGAGTCCCACTCAACTCCCTTTTAAAAAATGCTAAGCTGGACAGCAATGGCGACCGTTAAATATACTCGTTGCTGTTCTCCACTAATGGACAAATTGGCACAATTCCTGTAAACCAAGCGTCAATCAATCCTTATCTTCAAAACACCCACATCAGTCTCCATGTTCCATGTGCGATTGCAATAGCTACGCTTGTTTCTCGGGCTGGAAATTAGAATGGACATGGTAGCCAAGTTCGCCCTATTCCTCCTCGCCATTGTTCTGCAACTCTGTGTAGCACTCTGCAGACAAGCAGAGAATGACAATAATTACAATTCCATAGCCATTCCTCTTTACAGGGATACTGCATTTGCGAGCTCGGACATCCAAGGTTCGAGCCCCGACGACGAAGATGAAGCAGTACAGAAAGTGGCGAGGGCAGTGCAGGCCAGTAAAGCGCGTGCTACAGCTCTCAAAAAGGGAGTTTTCAGAAATCAAATGCTAGCAGTTAGCAAGCACAAGAAGAAGAATGCAGCATCTAGAGGCGCCGTGGAGAACCTGTACGCTCGCAGCTTCGGTGGGTACTCGATGAAAATCAGCTTAGGAACCCCCCCACAAGAAGTGTCGGTGATTATGGACACTGGCAGCGAACTTGTGTGGGTGCCCTGCACACGCAACTACGAATGCGAGAACTGCAGAAACAGCAGCGACCCGCCTTTCCTGCCAAGAAACTCCTCATCAAAAATACTCTTAACCTGTGCTGATCCGAACTGCAAAAACCTTCACGGCAACAGCACAGAGCGCCTCTGTTTTCACGGAGAAAAGTGCTCAGGCAGCCTGGGCAACTGCTCCCATGTCGTGTGCCCCATTTATGGGCTTCAGTATGGCAAAGGCAGCACTGTGGGGTTCCTTATGTCTGAAACCCTCACATTCAAAGCAAGTGGAAAACAAATCAAGAACTTTGCGGTGGGTTGCTCGGTGGCTTCGTCGGAGCAGCCAAACGCGGCGACAGGAATTGCAGGATTCGGCAGAGGAAGTTTGTCTTTGCCATCGCAGCTGGGCAGTGCAGGCAACAGTTTTGCCTATTGTCTGCAGAGCCACAGCTTCGATGAGACAAAGATTGGTAGCACGCTTCTTCTTGGTAAGATTTCTCCTGCCCTGCATTTGAATTATACTCCTTTCATGACCAATCCCAGAGAAAGCCCCTTCGATGTATTCTACTACCTCGGGCTGAGAGCCATGAGTGTGGGGCAAAAGCATTTGAAGCTGCCCTCCAAGCTCATGAAAATTGATGAAAGCGGCAGCAGAGGAACCATCATAGATTCGGGGACAACCTTCACCGTTGTTGATGAGAGAATCCACGAGCAAGTAGCAGGCGCCTTTGCTTCTCAGATGGAGTACACCAGAGCCAGTAGAATTGAATCCCTCACTGGTCTGGGGTTGTGTTACAATGTGTCTGGTTTACAAAAGTTTTTTTTCCCCAAATTCGGATTCCATTTCAAGGGCGGGGCGCGCATGGAGCTGCCTCTTCAAAATTATGTTATTAGGGTCGGCAGGGATGCCATTTGTTTGGCCATGATTAGCAACAGTGGCATTTTGGAAGAAGACAGTGGGCCTTCTGTCATCTTGGGAAATTTTAACCTGCAGAACTTTTATTTGTTTTATGACAGACAAAACAACCGTCTTGGCTTCGCTCCCAAAAACTGTGCCGCGCCGACCTGATTCTTCATTTGGCATGTCCGTCCCTGGGCAAGAGTCTATGGGGACATTCTCTTCAGATTTTTTTTATGCGTACGGTGTTTGCATTAAATAAAAAATTCTGTGTCTCATGTATTTATATCTTGCAGATTATATCATTTTCTCTTGGGGTTATTCTTTTCATTGTATGCTTACTTCCTTAAAAAGAAATGGAGCTAACGTTTAAGTTGAAGGGAATTCTTCAGAAAACAGGTTTTCTCAAGAGTTGTAATTTCTTTTTTAACAGTTGATAGGAACCATTTCTGTTGTTTGCAGTTAAATTTGATAGGACGTGCATTTTCTGCCATTGTAAGGGGTGGGGGTTGAATTACCCTTCTGTAAAATATAATGATTGTTAATTAAAGTTACTGTTTTAATGATTGTTTGGTTTTGTGCATTTTTTTTTTTGATACAATAGAGGTGTTCCCACGACCCAGTCTAGCAGTCCAGCAGCCCATATCTTGGGTACATGAGGCAAGATAGGGCGAGACTAGTCTCCTGCAGGTGAGATCTCTCATTCGGAAGAAGGCCCACCTCTTAAATTTGGGAGCAGAGTCAAACCCGAGACCAATGGGAAGCAAACCCACTGCCCAAGCCAACTCTACTACCTATGCAGGGTTGTTTTGTGCATATTATTATTATTTTTTCCCCTTTATTTAATATAATTCAGTTTAGAGGTAGAGGTTCAGGATAATCATAAATTGAAATGGTATTTTATTTTGGTGTGAGAATTACAATGAAGAATTATGTGATGTTTTTTTAAAGTCTATTGTCAATGTTTAGAAAATGATAGCTTTGATGTGCTCTCTCTCATAATTAAAACAAAGTAAGAATTCTTCGTAGGCTAATCCTTAGTGACTTGGGGTTGATCCCAAGCAACATAGATTTGTTCCTTGAGGTGTAGATATGTTTTGGTAGACAATTAGACTTTTGCAATCTATTTTATTGTGATCTCTATTATCTAAAGATGTGTAAGGATCATGGTATTTAGAAATAACTTTAGGGAAGTTGCTAGATTGTGAGAATCAAGTTCTTCTTAATCAAACCCCTTGATGGATCAACTTTATGACATTGGACTAATAGTTGAAGACAACATTCTCAAGTATGTTGATGGTCTAGATGATGGTGCTAATGTAGATTTATTTGTATTAAGCTCCAAATAAAAAATGTTCCTAGAATTGTTCTTTCCTTGATCAACCTTATGAATTAATGATACCTTGAAAGTCTTTAAATACCAAGACATAGCAACATGTCACACAAACATATACCAAGTTGGTTCTCAAGGACTAGTAAGAAAGGGTGAGGTATCAACAATTTTGAATTTGAAATAGAAAATAATTTAGGTCTTAATCTTTAGTTTCTTGAGATCAAACTTGAGCATTGTAGGATTGGTTTGGGATAGAGTGCAAAATCTCAATATCTAGAACAAGTGCATGGAAATATGGGTTGATGATAACAAATGTGTGTAGAAATGTGTGAAGGGATGGATTGGGATTGGGAATGACCCAATCTTAGCACAAGACTATGATACTTGTTGCTATGTAATTGTATTAAGTCATTTTTGTCAAAATGGGCCTAGAACTAAATGGAAATCGGCAATGGGTATACAAATTTCACTATTACATTTTGTCCCCACTTTGAGGTGCATGTAAATCTAGCATAACACATATGAACATTCCTAGCCAATATGAATGGTAAATATTTAGACATAAAAGGATATGCGGCCCATTCAAAATAATAAAACCATCTTGAATTCTTCATTTGTTCCTCTCCTTGATCATAGCACTCCATAGGAACTTGCAAAATAGAGAAAAGACATGCAATGAATAACTTTTGTCATGCAATTAAAAATAAGCACAATTACAAGTTAAATGAACTATATACAAGAATGAGAAGTAGAGGTATAGAGTATGGTTAAGAATTCTTCTTGTGAGAAAAGTGATACTAAAATGTACTCTTCCCAGTGTAGCGACAACAATGTTGTATGACACTTCATGCATGGCCATGTAATGTGACTCTACTCAAGGTGGTAAATAAAATCTGCACTTTGACACTAATGTGTCTGGACTCTACTTATATGTGGGTCTACACAAGTGCTATTAGGATTTGTTTGGGTATGATCGTGATTCTCTATAGAGGCACAAGTGGTTGTCTACAATCTCAAAATAAGAGTATTAGCAACAACAAACACCCTCCACCCTTCCATTGGTTGCATCCATTGAATGCAAGGAATTATAGTGGAAAATAATACATGAAAAGTAAAGATAATTCAATAAGATACAAGCATGTGAACACATGGATCATATATTAAAGCAATAAATGTCATAGATGTTACAAGCAACACTTATCATGTAAAAAACATGTAGGCTAGAGATAATCATCTTGAGACACATAAGATAAGATTTCTCCCAAGACAAGTATGATCTATAGAATGTAGGTACATATGAGATAAATATCAAGGGACATAAATTTTCCCCCAATATAGGCAAATAAAAAATAAAAATGGCCCAAATTTGGCAAGATAAAAGTCATGTAAGCATATTTATTATGGGGAAGGTATGGTGTCCTTGATGTAAGAAGATGGCTCTAGGAACATGATAGATCATGTGAGTAACTAATGGTATGTGGAAGGCAAGATACCGCCAATGTGGCTTTAGAAACATGATAATATGTATGTGAGCACATAATGGTATGGGAAAGGTATAGTGTCTCTAATATGATAAAATAGCGCTTAGAATGTAAGGCATGTGAGTAAAAATGGAGTGGGGAAGGAATGATGCCCCCAATGTAATAAGATAATGAAGATGCTCCCTAAGTGGGTAAACAAAAACATAAATATGAATATGGAAGGTGAAATGAAAATAGGTAAAACAAAAAAATACAACATAAAGAAAGGGTCGAGCTGTAAGGACACCTACTTGATAAATAGACAAAGAAGTGAGGTGAATAAAAAATTACATGGGGTAAGCTAAAGGCTAGAGTAGAAATGATACAAAGCACAAATAAGAAATGACATGAACACGACAATACTTTTTCAACATCACTTGTGTCAACATGCACCATTATTTGCATCATCCACATAATAACTAGGAATGTGGACACATAAACATGAAGTTAAGAAAAGAAACCAAATTATAGTAAGTATAGTAGGAAGGACATGTGGGGATATCTAACCAACAACATCATCTCCCCCAAATATACTCAAAAGATGTATCATTGTGAAAATAAATGCCCCAATTGGTCTATCCATGCCATTATGCTTTATTAGGTAGTTTCTTTTTTATGTCATGCACAATCTTAGTATTGTACATGCCATGGTGAACAAGACAAATTTCTTGACACACGTGATTTGCTTTCATATGATTCACCTCATCAAATGAGGGAGTAATGGGATCTAAAGTATATTTAAATAAAGATCAAAATCTTAGTTTATTTGGATTATAGAAAATTTATATGGTTGGAAAGATAACAAATAGCTTGATGTTGTAAGGGTGTTTTCATTCAATCTCATGATGAAATATGTGATGCTAATCATGATGAAAAATTAACATTTTATGTTGATTTTGACCACTTTTGGCCTCCCATCTCCATACACATAGCCTCATTGCAAAGATTTACCCTTTGGGTGAAATCTTATTAAAACTCACTAATAAGCAAGATATCACCATCTACATACTTATAATTAGCAAGAAATTATGATTTAATTTGTAAATAAGCATCATAAGTACAATCATAATCATAGTGCAATAGTTTCTCACTAAGAACAATAATATAATGTACGGGAAGGAAATGAGGTATTGGTATGTGCTACATGAGAAGAAAATGAGCTAACGTAAAGGCATGTATTCTATCATTATGGAAAGCATCTCTAAGTAAAAATATCACAAATGTCCATAGGGCTAACTTGAGTTGTAGAAATGTGATTATCGTAAAACTCATTATCATGTTTAAAGAAAGGAAATTCATTGAAAGTATATGCATCTATAGATACAAGGTTGTCATGACATGTATGATAAGTATAATCAATAGATACAATTATGTCATGAATAGGTAGGGAAGGTGTAACCTCCTCAATATCCATCACAATATCATATGGTAAATCCTCACTAGGTACATGTTCATCATTATCACAAGCCATAGGATGAATATAATCAATATGAGACTCATGGAAAAATGAATTAACTAGGTTGAAAATATAAGGATAAGTAATACTAAACTTTGTGAAGGAGTAGAGTTTACAAACTTGATGAAATAACACCATCATAGAAGATACATCTCCATCTACAAGATAAAAATTTATAAGAGAATAAAGGATGAGGGGATCAAAAGAAACAAGGTGTGAAGGACATCAAAATATATGACAAGTCACCAAGGATAAAGCACACTAAGAACCCATGATGGGAAATTTAATAACAAAGATGAAACTTGCACTGTAGGAAATTGTATACCCTATACAATTTCACACTATGGGTTCCTTAATTTATTGGACTTAATTAAGCTCCTAATTTGCCAAATTATGCATTCCAAAGCCTTATTTATCCCGCTTTTTGAAAGGGGAACCGACATTTAATTAATGCAATTAATATTTTAATCACATTGGAGAATGAGTGTCTTGGATTTTTTGGCCAGGACCCATTTGTCCAAGGGCGAATGGGTCCCCTTCAAGTCCTAGAACTCATTTTTAAATATGTTTTGGGTGGTCTTTTAATGATTCAAATTTCATATTCAATTTTCAGATTTTAGAATCTAAGTTTTGGGAAATTAGATAAAAACCTATAAATAAATAGTCTTTTTATCAATTCAAATCGAACATGCATGACTTATCAAATTCTATGAGCAAATATTATTGTAAAGGGAATTTAAGAGCAGATTTATCAGTCATTTGTTGCAGCATTTAAGGTCGTAACATCATGTTCAAGCTTATGTGTATTCATATCATCTTGTGAAGGCTAATATGCATTATTGATCCTCAAAGCATCTAAGCATTCAAGTATCCATCAAATCAAGCAAAGCAAGATCAAGTTCCTTGGAGTGATATGTTTGACTTCAGTCCTCTAAGGGAGGTCATTGAAGGTTTGGTGAGTTGTAGCAAGAAAGTGTTCATTCATTATTTCCTTCTCCATTGTTATTATCTTTCCATCAAGGTTTGATTACCAAACATGGGGTTTGACTAAGGAAAATCCCCATTCAAACACGACAATTTTTTCATCTTTGTATGTGTAGATTATAGGTTGAAGAAGGATTGAAGATCTTGAAGAGCAATTTTACAATCTTGCATTTGTTGCATTCATTGTTGTCAAGGCACGGAAACTTAGATTTGGAATTTATTTCTAGTTGGCGATAGTGGAACTTGTGCAAAATAGAAGCTAAGATCCCGCCTCAAAGGATTGAAAAAAGAATTTTCAAGACCCCTAACTAGGACCCATTCATCCTAGGGAAAACTTGTCCTTCAACAGAGCTTAGATCCTACTTTTGGTGACTGGTACATGTGTCCTAACCCTACTCAAATCAACCTACAAATTGTGGTTTCAATTTTTGTACTTTTAGGAATTTGCATTTCATGTTCTAGGTCTTATAGTTCATGTAGTTTAGACATTGCATATCATTTCAAATTGGTTTCAGATCTATTCCACTATCTTACTACTGTAAAGGAACTGAGATCTAGGTTTGATTGACTCACCTTTGAGGTTGAAAGTCAATCTCTACTCCTTGTGATCTCTTTGCTAATGAAATTCCCCTAGGGAAAGACACCTATTAAGGATCTTTAAAGTCCTATTTAGGAACCCCTTTCCCCACATTTCATTTTGGTGAACTTGATTGCCTTACATCATACCTTTGAATTGATTTGGAGATCTTTGAAACCCTAGATCTAGGTTTTGCACCATCTTGTCTTTCATTTCATTTAGGGTTACATATTGCATGTTTGCATCATGTAAATTCATAAAAATCCAAAAACATAGCATACTTTTTGCATAGGAGATTGCATTAAAGTGTGTTTCAGTCATTTAGATTAGCATTTCATTCAAAATTGTATTAAAAAAGTTGTCATTTTGTTCATGCATTGTCATAAAATTGCTTTTCCATTTTCATCATACTAGAAAGGAAGAATTTTGTTGGTGGATTCTATGCTTGGGATATAGAATAACAAAACGCAAACATTCTCATTCAAGGATAACCCTAGAGATCTCAATCCTAGATATGCAAAGGAGAAATAGATCTTGCAATAGGGATGTCCTAAGGGCTGATTATACACAGATGATGGGTTCACCACCAAGCTAGGGCTTGGAAAGACAAATGCAATGCAAATCAAAATGCTTAAACCTAGTATGATGCAATCTTTCACTAAATGACCTAGAAAAGCATGGTAAACATAACAGAAAGCTACAAGATGACATGTGTGCACCTAAAAATCTGATGGAGACTAAATGAAGGCTTGAAATGTTGAAAAAATTGAATTTAATGCTCACTAGGACTCATACACCAGACTAGGTGATTTAGTCCCAGATTTGGGCTTCTGTGCAAAAATTGAAATTTGGTAAATGGGTGTTTGAAACTACAAAAACCTAAAAAATGACCTAAATTGGGACTCATACGCCAGAATTGGCGTATTAGTCTAGTTAGGTTTTTTTAAAACTTCAAAGCCTGAATCTGCTCCTTAATGTCTAATATGTGCTTCCCAATTTATTTTCAAATCCAAAACCCTGATTTACAACCTGTAGAAGCCTTCCAATGATCTTTAATGCAATGTGACAACTTTGGAAACTTTGAACAAGTGCTTTGACAACTTTCTCCAAACTTTCTCTTCAATATGTCTTCAATCTAAACCTACGAATCACACACTAAAGAGAGGGGAAATGTTGTTTTGTTAGTGAATAGGGGTTTGCCTTGGTCAAATCCTGTTTTGGTAATCAAACCTTGAAATGAAATAAAATAGGAATGGAGAATGATGAATGAACAAAATATGATGTTGCAACTCACCAAACCCTAGCAATAAGAGGTTGCAAACATGTATGAGATGGCTCCAATGGATGTAGATCTTGACTCTTTCTTGGATGTGATAGATCTTGAATTGAATGCTAGCTTAAATCATGAAACCTTACATCACAATTGTTAGCTCACAAACAAACATGATGCATGAAGACTTTGACATGATGCTTGATGCTTGAATAATGCTCTAAAATGCTTGATAATCTACCCTTGAATACTCTTGAATGCTCTTGTAAACACTTGAATGATCTTGTGAACTTCAATGCATGAATACTTGAAGGCTTAGGATGATCTCTTGAACATTTAGGAAAAAATGAGTGAAAAAGCCATGTATTTATACTTAATTATGCCAAATTTCTCAAAATTACAACACTACAAGTTGACATAAGATATAGGAGGATAAAATATAGTCAGGAATTTGAATTAATTTTGATTTTGGGCCACACGGGACTCATACGCCCAAGGTGGTGCATGAGTCCCATTAGGAATAATTTATGGGACCATTTTAAAAAATTGCTTAGAAAGGTGTAAAATCCAAATCGGGACCTAAAACCCTAGGTGGGACCCATACACCCAAGGTGGTGTATGAGTCCCAAACCACCAAATCTAGGCCACACAACCTAAAAACACCTAAATTATGATTGGATGTTGATTTATGTTGGGATTATCCTTGAAAAGATGCATAAATTAAGGCTTGTGGATGCAAAATAAGCCCAATTAAAGCATAAAGAAGCCCAATTATTTATGAAAACCCTAGAAAAGTGTGAAAGTGTGGTACAACACTTTACAACACTCTAAATAATGTATAATTAAGTTTATTTAGTTTACATGGGCCCAAGACCTAATGTGAGTGTGTTAAACACATTACAACACTAAGTCAAGGCATCACTGAGATCAATTTTACAAGGAGGACCTAAACAAGTGTGAAAATGTCACCGATGATATTTTTTGACACTACAATATTTATGGAAAAACTTTCACTAAAGAATCAATTTGTTGTTAGGAACAATGAGCTTAAACATCAAGTTAAACATTCAAAATTTAATTTTTTAGACCCCTGTCCTAGGACTCATTTGCTCGAGGGCGAACCTATCTTGGTACAAGTGCTTTTCCAAAATTTTGCACATTGTTTTGTCTCTATTTTATTAGCTTGTTACAACTTGCAGATCTCTATTTTAGTTTTAGAAATTGCATAATTCAGTAATTGTTTACATCTAGTTCAATTGGTGAAAAATAATACATTGTTTGAAATTAAAATTGGCATTCAAAAGTGATCATTTTCAAGTTTTTGCATCTAAAATTAGTCAATCATCATATTTCAGATATGAAAATTGTAATATCTTGTTTAAAACTTGCATTGTGCTTCCTATTTCTGGATGTTTACTCTTTTTATTTAGTGCCTTTTATCCATTTTGGGTACACTTTTGGTTTGGTGAAACTTGTATGAGTATCACAATCTAGTGTCCTACTACCAATACTTCAGTGAGATGTAGTTTGAGACTCATGGCATCCCGTGCTGGTACATTAGCTGTGGATCTTGGGTTTTCCAACTCTTTCACTCATAGTGTTGACACTAGTCAACCCATGTTGGACTCTATTCCTGATATCACATGTCCTATGACCACTACTTCTAATGATGTTGAAAACACTGGTGCTCATGACCCTCAAGAGAACTTGCAAAAAAATGGATAAAGCCTTAGAGAAATTTCAAGACTATGTGAGTATAAAATATATTGCTAGTACTATCGTTCCTATCATAGATAACATGAGGAGAATGCTTGATAATGAACTTGGAATAGAGATTGTGTGTAGCGTATCCCACATTATTGATAATCATGTTCCTACAATGGCTAGTTGTGCTCAAACTTTGGGATACACTCAAAGTCAAGGAGGAAATCAAATTCCACCCTACAAACATAGCTTCCATTCCTACATATACCAATCCAACTGTTACTAGAACTATGCAACCAACCAACAATATCACTTCAACTTTGCGTATTTCCATTGGGAATCATTTTAGCTTTGTGAATTCAAACATCATATCTCCTAGGGTGTGTGCAAGAAGATGAGTCCACTTTTTGGCCAAAAAGTGGAAGTGTTTTCCCTGATTTTCAGAATTTGTCACATTTGACCTTAAAATTTGAAGCACTTAGAGGTGAAATCTTAAAAAAGTCACTAATCATAAAATTTAGCACTTGGAGTCTAGTTTCCAAATATGTAATTTATTTCAATACCTAGATGATAAAAAATTATTTTTAATAGGCATTTCTAAAAGCCACTATTTAAAAGTCACTTTTTTTTTACCATACCATGCACAAGTACGTTGTTCATATTTTGACCTAAATAATCATATTTTTCTAAATCCTTTTGGGAAAAGATTTGTAACTCACTGAAGCACGTTTTTGATATTTTTTGTAATTTTTTATTGAATTTTTTTGGTTAAATTTTTATCGGCCATATTTGTTGTTTCAAAAAATTGTCATGTACGTCACATATAAGATGACCTAAACTTATCATTTTTTGATTATTATTTTTTCAAATTGAAAAGAATTGTCTGAAGTACGTTTTGGTGCAATTCGTTTTACAAAAAAATATTTTAATAAAAAAGTTATTAAAATACTAAAAAACCATGATATTTCAAGTTTATGGACCAATTTCATCAGAAATTAATTGAAAAATAGGAAAAAATAATTCAATTGTAAAACAAATTTACATATTTGAAATTTTTACTATCTCATCTATAATGGGTTTTAATTTCGTCAAAAAATTCTACAAAATAGGTCTTTAGACATATGCCCAAAGTCACTATTTTCCTATGACATTGACATGACCTTCAACTTGCAGGTCAAACTAGGTCCAAAGCTTAGGTTCAAGTCCCCAAGCCATTTCCCGAACCAAAAACAAGCCAAAAACCCGACCAAAAATTTATATTTTAAAAAATGGGATCTTGTTTCATAATTTTTTATTTTTTTTTATGGTCTACCAAATAGGATCCCGTTTTCCAAAACAATATCCCATTTTGAAAAGTTGCCAAAATGAAAAGTTTCCAAAAATGGAAAGTTCTCAAAACAAGATCCCATTTTGAAAAGTTGCCAAAAATATATTTTTTTCAAAATGGAAAGTTTTAAAAATGGGGTCTTGTTTTGAAAAGTTACCAAAAATGGAATGTTGAAAAAAATGGAAAATTTTCAAAATGGGATCCCGATTTTTAAAAGATGGGATCCCATTTTAGTTTTAGGCTCAAGAACCTGAACCTAAACGAGATCTCGTTTATCCTATTTTGTTGAAGCCAATTTCGGGTTTTTTACTAAGGAAAAAACTTCCACGTTTCGTGGACTCATCTTCTTGCATTTACCCCCTAACCCCTCGCCTCTCACAAAATTGAAATTTAGTTGTCCACCCAACACATATACACTTCCACCATATTCCCCTCCATCTCAAAACACAACCAATGATTCCATCATAAACCAACTTTTGCAAAATGTCACATCCCTCCAACAAAAAATAGCGACATTGAACCAAAACCAAACCGAACAACCTTCACAATATGTCAAACAAAACCCATTTCCATTGGAGATATTGAGAGCACAAATGCCACAAGGCATAGAGATACCTAGATTTGAGAAATATGGTGGTAAAGGAGATCCTAGCAACCATGTGTCAACATATACAACCTTATGTAGTGACTTCATTTTTTAAGATAAGATCTTGGCTAAGTTTTTCTCCCCAGTCCTTAAAAGATACAACCTTAGAATGGTTTTGTTCCTTACTGAATAAATCAATCCAATCATTTAATGAGATTTTTTATGCCATTCTTAACCATTTCCAAGTGCACATTGGTCCTAAGATGGCCTTACTTGATTTTATGCAATGTAAAAAAATATAGATGAAAATGTCATTGATTTTATAACACGTTATCAAATGCTTTATTCACAAATTAACATTAAAATTCCTAATGTTGATCTTCAAAGAATTTTCATTGATAGCTTATAAACAAGTATCCAAAATAAGCTTGGGATGATTCAATTTCCCTCCTTTACACACTTATGCATGACTCTCCATGATTATTAGAACTCACTTAATTAATGCATAGGAAAAAATTCTTCAATTCATCCTGAAAAATCCAAAACCGTGCCTCATAAAAATTTTCAACCATTCATAAACAAAACAAGGGCTTTATACACATAAATACACCTCAACCAACCAACTATGTTGAAAATCAAGCGGCTTCCATAAAAACAACAAATCAATACCAATTTTGAGAACAAAATAGACAATTCAACCCTTATCCAATACCCTCTATTTAATCATGTTGCAACTCTTGAGCAAGAACCTAATTACCTTACCTCCCATTAAGCCTCTTGACACAACCAAGGCTTACCTCCGGGCTATAATCCCAATGACTTTTGTCAATAGATCCAGCACCCCACCCAATAAAAATTTACAAATCTTTACCAATCCCATGCCAAACCATTTCATCTCATTTGTAAAAGCTAATGATAACAAGAATGATGTGATGAATGTTGACAACATACAAGATATAACTGATGATAATAAGAGTGATAATGGAGACGATATGGATACTATGATTGGATACATTGACATTCAACCGTGTAAGGGCCAAAACAACTTATCTCTTGGCATTGCTTTCTCAAAAAATGATATAATTAAACATGCATCTAATGGTCCTCTTTACATAACCGAAAGAATCAATGACAAGCCTACAAATGGTATATTAATTAATCCCATGTGTGTAGAGAATGTGATCACTGAGGAATTCTTATTTGTGCATGAACTTTACCAAGATTCTTATGAATAATCGAAAGCATGAATCAAAGAACATGATGGTTTTGCTTGCCCTATGATAGGTTTGATCACTCTTCCATTAAAACTTGGACCAAAGAAATTAGACATATCATTCTCCATTATCTCGACGATGTATCAATTTCGTGTGAAGTTAGGCTACCCATGGCTACACTCCATGAATGTCATCCCGTCGATCATCCACAAGTTCTTGAAATTTCCATTTGACAACCAAATTTTTACAGTGCATCATAGTGTATTTAATCCTTTGTCTTCCTGAGGAAACTTTTCATTGGATTTTTTTTGGCTTGAATCTATAGAACCTATAAAACCATGTGAAGGTTTCTTTTTCAACTCTGTTGTGTAGTTTTCGCACACACACCCCGCTGAAAGTAGGGACCCTCTTTCGCTTTGGTTTTTGGTGTCTTGGCCCTTGGATTTTGAGGATTTATCTTACTTTGGCATGTTCTTAAATGTTTATTTTGATTGCCTAAATGATTCCCCTAAGTTATTCATTGAAAATATTAGTTTCTAGGTGAATTTCGGGTTTTTGCCCCGATTTGGGATTTTCCACCCTGACCGGATTTTCCTAGATCCTGCTTAGATTCTGACTGAATGCTGTGGTTCAAAGATTTTCATTCTTTGAGGAATTCCACATGGTCCGGATATTTTCAAATTCCATCTTGTCGTCGGGTTCCCAGATTTTCCTGGCTGTCTTGTCGACGACATTAATGTCGTTTGTACAATTGGCGAGGGACGTATTTAACCGATCTTTGATGAATTTTATGCCATTATGCTCTATTGTTTGTCATCGAGTGAGATGAGGAGTCTTGCTTGAGAGTTTTGATTCCCCTAGTAAAGACTTAGCAGTTGAAATGATTGAGTTCTGAACTTGCTTGTGCGTCAATGGCGGCCCTGTCAGGTTTGACTTCAGGCATCACCATTTAACTTTAGTTTGCTTTCGAATTGGCCTAGAATTCTAAGAAAATCTATAGAAGGCCCATATCAAACTTGTCTTAGGCCTAGATTCTTGAAATTTATGATCTATCCATTAGTCTGAGCGAAATTGTCATTTAGTGTCAAAGTTCGGGTATTGTCCCCAGTTTGGGATTTTTCATCTCTAGTGGATTTTCTGGCTTTGGCAGATTTTCTGGCTCTGGTGGATTTTCTCGATTCCCTTCATTTTCTCAAAATTTTCATACTCTCAGAGTTTTACCTTATCCACGGATTTCCTTTCGATCTGAATTTTCCCAAAATCCTTGGTTCCCTATTTCTTCCAAATTTTGGAAAGTGTCTCCTCCTTCACGGAAATCCATCTCTGGTGGATTTTCCCAGAATTTGATGAAATATGAAGGAATATAGAATAGCATGATGTGTTAATGAGTGATGGTACATTTTATGATTAGTTTATTCTATTTTGAGATCTTATATGTTGTTTATTGATTGATAATGATCGGATTGAGTTGCTAATAGGTGCTTTCATGTTCATTTCGTTGGAATCCATGTGGCTCAGAATTTTCCGAAATTCCTCCCTAGCTTGGATTCCGTGGATGGTCTTGAAACCCGAAGTTTAATATGATCATTTTATTTGAGATTTAATAATACATTGCTTATATGGGATCCGTTTTAATGGTGATTTTGATTGATTAACATTGGTTTCCTGTGATCTTTATTATGGTTTCTTGGACAAGTGTAGGCTGAATCTAGCAAGGTAATAGCTGGAAAGGCTAAGGGAGACATGGTGGGATCCTCCATATCTGAAGCAGAAAGAATTAAGACGAACATCAAGAGCAAGATCTCGGAGAGTAAGATCACTTCTATATGGTCAGAAGTAACAGATACCAATGTTGGACTATGGGACTATGAGGAGTTCAAGGGAAGAATGGCAACATAGGATCTTCCTCTAGTGGCTCAATAATTGGTCCTTAAGGGAGGATTGTGGTGAATTTGAATCCTGTCTCCATAGCTCAAACTTTTGATATTCCAGATAGGTCTCATGTGGTGGAATTCAACATGGAAGCAGCCAAGGAGTACTATGAAGAACAAACTGTTAAATCTTAGCAGCTCAGCCCAAGTCTCATTACTCTAAACTTCCTAAACAGTTATTTAGGGACATTCTATCATCTGGGAAGGATGCTATGAGGGAAATTGATTGGTTGAAGGAGGTATTAGCTCAAGACAAAGAAGATATAGATCTCCTGTTGAAGAAAACAGAAACCATCATGGAGTACACCAAGGATAGGATTACAAGTGATGAAATTCTCCCTTCCCCTAGAGCTGCTGAACCTTGGGAATGGTTTGAAGCGTTGTAGATTAGGCAAAAGGTTTTGAAAAATATCTACAAGCAGAGGAGACAAATTGATGATACCCTAACTAGTGTCTATAATGGCTACGTTTCTTTCTTTGAGATTATGACAGGGAGAAGGAAGATTGCATGTAAGTATTTGAGTTTGGAGCAGTTGAGAAAGTGGTGGCAGGATGTTTATGCTCCATTTAGTGATGATTTTGTTACTGAACACCAGTTAGATGATGCGGCCACCTACATTGATGTTATTGATAAATACATAACATATAAGGTTGAGTGGGATAAGTCGGTGAAACAATCCAGGGAAGAAATTACATCAATTGAGAGCTGACTTAAGGTTTTTCCTTTACCACCTATGGCCGACTTGGATAGGGTGCTTTTGAAGGTGCATGAAATGCTAGATTGAAATAAAGACAAAGGGGAAGATAGTTAATGATGGGCTACATCGATATTTGTGCTTCCCTATTATTTTGGCATGCATTGGTCTGAGCTGCATTAGAGATCCCAGGTCGACCTGGATGAAGTTCATGCATTTAATATATATTTTATCTCATTTTGAATTTCTCTTAGCCGACTTGTTGTGCCTAATTATTATTCTAAAACCCTAACTAGGTCCACATGTTTTGGGGGGTTCTATAAATATGGCATTTTGCCTCATTTGTAAGGGTTAAGTATAGACATAGGCAAATAGAGAGATAGCTAGTGTAGAAGCGAATTAAGTAGAGCAAGAGTTAGCAAGTAGTTGTTCTCAAGCAAATTTTGTAACAGAAAGTTGGAATTGTGCTATAGTGGATAATTTGATGCAAGTAATGACATTGTGATTTGGTGCCATACTTGTGTTCTTATCTTGCATGGTTCTTGTTATTCTATCTTTAGAATTTCTTTGAGGAAAGTTCATATTTAGAATTAGATTTGATTCAATGATGTTTATGATTTGATATTTGAAGTGTTGCAGTAATCCCTGGACCATACTTTTCATAACCAATTGATTGTTAGTTGCTTTGCAAAGTTAGCTTGGACTTTATATTCATTGTGCTTAGTTCAATTGTGAGGTTTTATTCATTTCAATTGCAATAGGGTTGTTTGAATGAATGTTCATGATCTAAAAATATTAACACCTTAGAAGATTGCTTTGTTTCTATAAGATTGCATATCCATCTGGGTTAGGTAGAAATCAGTTTTGAGGGATTGGTCCATTTTGAGTGTTTGTCATTTGCATTATTAATCTTAGGTTTAGTGTTAAATTTAGAAATCTCTTTCAAAACTTATATCTTTTGTTATTTCTTTTATCATTCAAGTTAAATTTAGGATTGAAGTATCATTATATTGCTAGATTTGATAATTAGAGATTTAGTATTTTGCTTGTAGTAAGTTCCCATTGTGATTACCAACATTTTCACATTTATCATTGAGTTGTTTATGCATTGTCAAGACTTGACATGAGAGACCTTGGGGTTATCTCTCGAGGCTTGCTAATAGAGATTTACCTTTCAAGAGAGATAGGATATTATATTCTGTTTGAGTTGTTGTTGTGTAGAAAAAAATCATCAACATATTGGCGCTAAAAGGAGGGCTTGAATAAGCAAGTTGGATCAATTTTTGAATGCCATTTCTCTTGAAAGATTTAGAAGAAGAAAAAGATCTGCTCCAGGAGAGGAGTAATTTCAAGAATTACCAAAACCTACTAGGTCTAGAAGGACCAACAGAAGGAGAGAATCATCATCATCATCTTCCCATCCACCTCCATCATCTCCATCATTCCCATCCTCATCAGGTTCATCTTCATCTGAGTTTGGGGAAATTCCCATTCCAGAACCTTAGCCAATCATAAATCAGCCATTACCACCCCCACCTCCACCAATGGCTTTCCTGGCTAATAACCCTTCTCCATTGACTTTTTCCAATTACAATGTCATGCCCAAGAACCCTAAACACTTTTGTTCAAAGTTCCATGTTAATGATCCCCATAGAACTGCTGAGGAAAACATTAGGATCTTTCAGACTAGCCTTAAGGATAGAGGAATCAATCATGAGGATGTAGCATGTAGACTCTTTCCTTATTCATTGGGAGAGGATGCATTCTATTGGTACAATCATTGACCTATTGGGTCTATCCAACATTGGATTGAGTTAGAGACTACATTCTTGCAAAAGTTTAGGGTTCCCATTAGTTCCAATGAGCTTTACTGTCAGTTCACTAATGTTAAGAGAGAAGTCAATGAGCCTATAGGGTTCTATAACATGTTTCATCGTGCCTATACTAGACTACATGATCCTTATGTTGTTGATCAAGCCACTGCTTTAGAGGTTTATTATGAAGGTCTTGACAGTTTGATATCTACCTTCATTAAATGGAAAAACAACCCTCCCAATACCCTACTTGATACCTATGCTGAGGCTGTGAAAGTAAGCACTGCCTTAAGACAACATGTGTCTGGAATTTTACCATCATTAGGACCCGTTTCTCACCCTAGACAAGTCACTGCTCTTGACCAGGCTCTCGCTAACCATACTCCTATCATGAATCTAGTACCTCAGTTGCCCATGGTTCCTCACCCAGGACCTCTTGTGAGACAAGTTCCACCTACAATTAGCTACCCTCAGCAAAATGTAAATCAACCTCTTCATGCATAGCCTCAGGCTAGTTTTCCCACGTATCTATAGAATTCTGAAGTATTTAACCAATCACTAAATTCCAATACTACAGTAGGATATTCCCAAAATAATACGAATCAACCTCCATACAACAATCCTGACAAGGAGAGACTGGATGAATTGTCTGAACAAGTGAAGAAACTGAATATGGAGGTGACTTACTTGAGGAACTAGAACAATCAGTTGCAAGCTGCTTAGAGAAATATGCAGTCCAATCAGAACAGAGAAAATCTACAAGGACAACACTTTGATAGAGGGAAACATCATGAAAGCAGATACAATCACAATAGAGGATACAATAATGAAAGAGGATACAATGACAGAGGATATAATAATGATAGAGGGTATAGTAATGAAAAAGGACAAAATTATGATAAGGGACAATCCTAAGGTCAGAACTTTGATAGAGGGAAAGGTGGTGGACAAGGGTTCGATAGGAGGCAGCAACTAGGACATAACATGAATTGGAACACAAGGCCCAACAATGGAGGAGTCCCCACCCCATTGGATCAACCAGTTAATCAGCCTATCAATTAGCCAGTTAATCAAGAGAAGCCTCCTAATGGTGTATATCTAGCTAAGGTTTCTTTATTAGGATGGTGTAGGCTCCATAAAACGAGTCAACATTCTGAGTTAGATTATCAAGAATTCCAACGACAGCTTCAATTTTTGAGTATGAAGTGGAGAACAATGCAGGTAGTCAGGAAATAGTGCCATCTACTCCTTATGATTCACCAGTGTTGGTACTGAATCATGCTCCTTTTCCACAAAGTAAGGAGAATGTACTTGAAGAGGAATTTGACCAGTTTAAGGAAGAGGTAGACCAGGTATGTAATGGGGATGAAATTACATAGTTATTCAATGAGAATCCAGTAAATGACAATGGCCCCAGGGATGAAGAAGAGGCTTATGTTTAAGAAGTACAAACCTTTTAGAGACTTGTCAAGAAGTATGACTTGAGGGAACTACCACATAGATGTCCACAGGCTGGAGGCCCCTTCACTACTTCCATTCCACCAAACAATTTCAACACTCCTCCAGATCCTAATGCTAGTAATAATCCATCACTGCCTCAGGTGTCTAGGCAATGCTTATCTCAAGATCAAGGGCATATTGATGTGTCGAAAGGAAGAGGTGTTGATGTAAACAAGGACAAGGTGATGGAATACCTAAAGGAAACCCCTGCTGATCTGAGTGAGGAACAACTAGCCATGTATGTTGCTGAAGAACTCAAAAAATTAAAGGTAAGTCTATCTGCATTTGAGTTATTAAGAGTTCCAACCATTAGGAATGCAGTTCTAGGAGCTTATAATACAAATTCCATGTCACAAGATAAATCAATTAGCGGAAGTGTCAATAGAGCATCTAGTTCTCAATCGGTAGGAAGGAAAAATCAGAGTCATAATCAAGTCCACATGCCTCCTAGGGATAAGGGAAAAGAGAAGGACAAAACTCAAGTTTCTCAAGTAGATACTCCCTTAACTCTCTTTCAGGGGAAGACATAAAATCCTCCATTCTTGATTTCTATTCGCATATTTGGTAAGAATTTGCATAATTGTTTGCTGTATTTTGGTGCTTCCACCAATGTTATGCCTTTTGGTGTCTATAGAGCTATGGGTATTACTCCTACTGATTCTCAAAAGAAAGTTACACAATTGGATATAACTAAAGTCAATGTTGTAGGCGATTTAAATATGATTCATATGCAAGTTGCTTCTGATCCTATAATTCAGCAGGTTAGTAATATACAGGTGGCTGATATACCTAATGCTTATGGCCTAATCTTGGGAAGAGACTTTACCAGGGCTTTGAATGGATATGTCTCAACTGATCACTCTCACATGTGGTTTCCCTGGAAGGGAGTGCCAAACCAAATTAGAATTGAAAGAGAATCCAGAATGAAATACATGATCACAGAATATCAGAATACCTCCACTGAAATTCTAATATTAGAAGCAAGTATGGGTAATTATGTGCTTGCAACCCCATTTGAGGAGTTAGATGTAGAGAAAGTCCTCATGTTGCATACAGTACCTATTGACCTTACAACAGAATCCAGTGGTACTAAAGCCTTAGTCGAACTAGTTGAAAATGATGATGATCCAGAAGATAATCAACTGGGTTTGTTAGATAATTTTCAAGAGTTCATTCAGAAGTGCATTGAAGATCAGGTTCAGTTGGGAAGAGGAATGAACTTTGGAGAATTACTCTTTCCTAATTGGTGCAGGGTGCATAATGCCTCCCATTCTGAACTAGACTATTGCTTATGCCAGGCTACAGTGGAACAAATACAAAAGTGTATCAGCCCCACTCCAGTAGTAAAAATGGATATCCAGAAAGTCCAAGAGGATCCCAAAGGAAAAAGAATGATGCTTTCAGAAGAACCATCCAGCAACAATAGTGCAAGTGATACAACAAGGAAGTCTACAGTTGCTGGCTGTTGGACTCTGAGATTTGATGGATCCAAGTTGAAGCAAGGAGCTGGGGTAGGATTTGAGCTAATTAGTCCAAGAGGTAAGACATTATTTGCTGCTCATAGACTTCAATTTCATTGTACGAATAATGTAGCAAAATATGAAGCTTTGGTTCATGGGTTGTTAATGGCATTAAAAAAAAAGGTTAAGATATTGCAAGTTTTTGGGGATTTCAAGTTAGTAGTCAAGCAAGTTAGGAGACAATACTCTTGTCATGAAAGAAGAATGACCAACTATAGACACATAGTATGGGATCTTATTGAAAGATTTGATGCCTTCAACATTCAGTTGATTCCACGTAATAAGAATCAAATAACTGACTCTCTTGCTTAGGCAGCCAGTACATTGCAACCTTTGTCTCTTTCTAGATTAAAGAATTTTACAGTGGAACTGACCCCAATACCTTCAGTACCTGAGAATGTCACCAACTTCCAGGTATTTGAAGATGACAAGAATATCTTAGATTTTATCACAAGTACAAATGTCTTTGCTTCACAAATCATTGATGAAACTGAACTCTAAGAAGAAGAAATGGATTTGGAAGGGGTAATCAATCTGAAGACCAATACTATTTTCAGAGGAATTGTGCAATTAGAAAGGATCTTTGATATGGACAAGGTCAGGGATCAAGAACAAGATGCCAAGAAAGAGTCCATTAGTGGACAGTGTAACAAATATAATATGGGAACTCAGGATGATGTCAAAAATGTCTTTATTGGCAAAGTGTGCACTCCAAAAGAAAGGAAAGGAATACTCGATGCACTACATAGATATCCAGATGTGATAGCTTGAAGTTATGAAGACTTAAAGACTTATGATACATCAATCATAACCCATACTATCCCTCTCAATCCAGGAGTAAAACCTTTCAGATAGAGGCAAAGGCCGATCAATACTCTACTGGAACCCATAATACAAAAGGAAGTGCATAAACTAATGTCTGCAAGAATCATATTTCCAGTTAGACACTTAACTTGGGTTGCAAACCTAGTTCTAGTGCAAAATAAAAATGGTGAAATCAGGCTATGTGTAGATTTCAAGAACCTAAACATAGCATCAGAAAAAGATAATTATCCAGTACCCTCATTAGATGAAGTGCTCCAGATTGTCAATGGATCTCAGATGATGTCTTTTTTGGATGGTTATTCAGGATACAATCAAGTTATGGTACAATATGAGGACAAGCACAAGACTACTTTCACTACCAAGTGGGGCACTTTTTCCTATAGGAGGATGCCCTTTGGCTTGATTAATGCTGGAGACACGTTCCAAAGAGCCACAGACATTTCCTTTAAAGACGTAATTGGTAAGTACATAATCATTTATATGGACGATCTGACAGTCTTTTCCAAGAAGAGAGGTGATCATATCACAGATCTGTGCAAGGTTTTTCAAAAATGCAGAGAGTTTGGGATATCTCTCAATCCAAAGAAATGCATCTTTGGAGTTACAGAGGGTAAATTTTTGGGGCATGTTCTCTCTGAGAAAGGAATTGCCATTGATCCAGAATGAATAGAAGCTATACTCAAGATCCCACCACGTGCTAGCAAAAAAGAAATGAAATCATTCTTTGGCAAGATCAAATTTGTGAGGAAGTTCATCATTGGATTCACAGAAATAGTCAAGCCACTGAATGCAATGTTGAAGTAGGAGGCCAAAATTGAATGGAATACAAAAAAAAAGGAAGCATTTGTAGAGATAAAAAGGGCTATTCTGAAGCTCCGATTTTGGTGAGTCTAGACTATGCTAAACCATTCTATATATATTCATTTTCTTTTGATCACTCTTGTGCTGCTATGTTAAATCAAAAGTCTGATCAAGGAAATGAACATCCCATAGCATTCATGAGTGCACCATTGAAGGATACATAGCTAAGATACCCAAGTGTGGAAAAGTAGGCCTATGCCTTAGTTAGAGCCGTAAATAAATTTAGACATTATATCCTTAGAAATAAATTTTTTGCAATAGTTCTTGATCCTGCAGTCAAGCTATTGTTGATGCAGAATGAGCTGGGAGAGCGCAGAGCTAAGTGGATAACTATGTTGGGTGATCCCACAAAGCTGGTTTACAATTTCTAGGAGGAGCTGATTTTTTCTGAAATCACATACTTTTAGAAAATATAATGATTTAAGCCTTAAAAGGTTCCATTTAAAGAATTCCAATTGAAGAGGGTTTGATCAAACTACCTTAAATCAAACCCCCTTAGATAGAAGCCTGCTAGTTTTAAACCATACCTATAACAGAGTCTCCTTTACACCTATCAAAATGCTGATAAAAAACCACTTTTGATTTACCTTTTGGGGGATCAAATGAATACATTTAAAATTAATTTTTTGCAAGTATGTAGTCATTATTATAAGCTTCCCAAAAAGTATAATTTTAAATAAATTTAATTTAATTACTATATTTATTTTTTATTTCTCATGAATGTAGGTTTTTCACTGAAAATCAAGCTCTTTGTTCTGCACATGTGGAAAAATAGTAGATTATTAAAAAAAAAAATATTAGTGCACCAGATATTGAATTCCTTGATCCAACAAAGAAAACAAATTGAATTTTGATACATACAAAAAAAGTTACGTGTTATACGGTCGCGCTATGTTTGAATTATAATTGGTTTGAATTAGAAACTTGATTAAAGAAAAAAATATTCAATTAAAAACTATCTAACCAAGTGGAAGCACTAGATATTAGAGTTACAAATCTAAATTCGAGAGAATTAAAATTTTATCCTTCATGGAAAAAAATTATGCTTTATATGGTGAGCGCCACTTTTTAAAAATGTTGTTTTATGAAAAAACTAGTTTTCGAGGGAGATAGAAAAAGAAGTGCAATCTGATTCCAAAATTTTTGAAAAAAATATATTTCGAATCTATAGACAAAATTTTAGGAAACTCTAGTTTGCATCATCTTCAAATTCCTAACGGTTTAGCCGTTATAGGTGCTTGAGAGTGAAGATTTAGTTAAGAAAATTATTTCAGTGTCCAGTTTGGCCAAAAATTGTAAAACACTATTGTGGGATCACCTTGTTACAAGAGTATGATAGGGAGATCCAACCCATGAAGCTGGTGTGAGGGTAAGGACTTACAAAGACAATGGTGGAAATAGGACCTGATCTTACAGCTCAGAATTACAATTTAGAGGATGTTTCTCCTAGCGAGTGGTATGATGACATCGTTCACTACCTCCTGACTCAAAGATGTCTTGATCATCTGAATACCGTACAAAGAAGGGAACTATGCTTAAAGAGTGATAGTTTCACGTTGAAAGGAGCTGTTCTATATAAGAAAAATCATGAGGGTGTTTACTTGAGGTTCATAGGAAAGGCAGAGTTTGAAAGAGTGATGTTAGAATTTCATGACAGATATGGTTCAGGCCATGGATCAACACCTTCTACAACAAACTAAATTCTAATAGCTAGTTACTATTGGCCTACATTGCTTAAGGACACACACAACCATGCCAGAACTTGTCATGTGTGTCAGATTGCAGTAACTAGAGAGAAGTATGCAACACTCCCACTCCAACCAATCTTTAAGGTAAAACCTTTTGCGCAGTGGGGGATGGACTTCATAGGTCCAATCAATCCACCTTCCCTTGCAGGTCACAGGTATATCCTTACTATCATTGATTATTTTACAAGATGGACTAAGGCCCTTGCTTGCAAGCAATGCACTTCTGAGGTGGTAATTAATTTCATCGAATTAGGTATCATTAACCATTTTGGATGTCCTATGTCTTTGGTTTGTGATGATGGTCCTAAATTTTTATCATTGAAGTTTTCTAATTGGGCTTTTGATCATGGGATTATAATTAAGTTTGCATCCAACTATTACCCTCAGGGTAATGGTTTGGCTAAGTCTTCCAACAAAAATCTCCTGATGGTTATTCACAAACTGTTAGAAAGAAATCCAAAGGATTGGCATACCTAACTCAGATTTTCTCTCTAGGCATATCGTACAAGACATAAGACTTCCATAGGAATATCACCTTACCACCTGGTTTATGGGTTAGAGCCTGTGTTTCCTATTCAGTTAAAAATCCCCACCTTACAGTTCATTAATGAATATTATGATGAAGAGGATAAGCGTGAGGCTAGACTTGCTGAATTATTACACCTTGAGGAAAAAAGAGATGAAGCCCTAGAAAACTTTGCTAAGCATCAAGGGGTAGTCAAGAGATGGTTTGATAAAAGAGCCAAGGTAAAAGCTTTTAGGATTTCTGACTTGGTTCTTTACTGGGATAAAGCCCATGACCGTAAGGGGGAGCATGGAAAATTTGATAAACTTTGGCTTGGCCCTTACTAGATTTCAGAAATCTTGGGTGATAATACTTTTTGTTTGAAAACTCTCACTGGAGAGGACATCCCATTGCCTGTCAATGGGTAGTATTTGAAGCATTATTTCCAGTCTTGAGCTATTTTTAGCTTTTTTCCTATATATAGTTAGGTTAGGCTTCCCTTTCTGCTTTTCTTTTGCTTTTTTTGGTTAGTGTAGATTTTCTTTCGATTTGGTTTGTTTTTGCTCTACTCTTGCTTTGGGGGTTTTCCTATTTTCTCTTGGATTTGTTGCACCTGCATGGTGAATTTATCATTATCTGGGATTGTTCTAAGTACTTTATTGGTGGATTTTAGTCTTGTATCTTGAAAGGATGGGTGAAGTCTTTGTTATCGTCAAGCAGTCCAAATGTTTGATTTATAGAAGATGGGTCACTGGTCCTGATTTGAATTTGAAGTATTTTGAAATCTTATATCTTTCATATATCTTAAGAATCCTGATGTTACTATAGGATCCTTGAGAAGTTTTGTCAGGTGAAAAATCCAATTTCTACTTCAGCGCCACTGTGGTTCTCAGCCCTGAGTGTGAACTTCATTGTTCATAGGTTGAAATAAAAAAAAGTGATATAGAAAAGAATATCAAAAGAAAGCAAAGAGATATATTGAAAATCAAAAGAATGAATTCAATCTATCAGGAGTATCCGAATATCTCTATTGGGGCTATAGATGCTTGGCTGAAAATAGAGCTATGTTTGGGAGAGTCACATCAATAACCTCGTTGGGGCTATAGATGCCTGACTGGCAACGAGGCTCTATTCAGGTTGCTTTTGAAGTTAGAATCTTTACGTAGCCTGTCTAGACTAAACTTGGTTTCTGTAGTAGCTCAAGGAGGGAAATGAACTCATATGCACACACTTGGATTTTCAGTTTATGAAAGGTTCGGTCTACCCTTTGGTTCTAATTCTTTGATCTTTGCATTTCAATTTATTTGTCTGGTAGTGAGACTGAAACCAAAGATTTTGGGTCCTAGATTCCTGTTCATCATCAAATGCTCTGGAGCATTTCCCAGCAGAGTCGCCATTTGTTGTACAATTTTCGCACACACGCCCCGCTGAAAGTAGGGACCCTCTTTTGCTTTGGTTTTTGGTTGCTTGGGCTTGGATTTTGAGGATTTATGTTGCTTTGGCATGTTCTTAAATTTTTATTTTTATTTCCTAAATGATTCCCCTAAGTTATTCATTGAAAATCTTAGTTTCTGGGTGAATTTTGGGTTTTTGCCCCGATTCGGGATTTTCCACCCCGACCGGATTTTCCTGGATCCTGCTTAGATTCCAACTGAATGCTGTGGTTCAGAGATTTTCATTCTTCACAGAATTCCATGTGGTTTGGATATTTCTAAATTCTGTTATGTCGTTGGGTTCTTGGATTTTCCTGGCTGTCTTGTCGGCGACATTAATGCTATTTGTACAATTAGCGAGGGATGCATTTAACCAATCTGTGATGACTTTTATGCCATTATGCTTTATTGTTTGTCATCAAGTGAGATGAGGAGTCTTGCTTGAGAGTCATGATTTCTCCTAGTAAAGACTTATCAGTTGAAATGATTGAGTCCTGAGCTTGCTTGTGCGTCAATGGTGGCCTTGTCGGGTTTGACTTAGGGCATCACCATTTAACTTTAGTTTGCTTTCAAATTGGCCTAGAATTCTAAGAAAATATATAGAAGGCCCATATCAAACTTGTCTCAGGCCTAGATTCTTGAAATTTATGATCGATCCATTAGTCTGAGCAAAATATTCATTTAGTGTTGAAGTTTGGGTTTCATCCTTAGTTCAGGATTTTCCATCTCTGGCGGATTTTCTGGCTTTGGCAGATTTTTTTGATTCCCTTCGTTTTCCCGGAATTCACATACTCTCAGAGTTTTACCTTATCCGTGGATTTCCTTCGGATTCAGATTTTCCCGAAATCCTTGGTTCCTTGTTTCTTCCGAATTTTGCAAAGTGTCTCCTCCTTCGCGGAAATCTGTCTCTGGCGGATTTTCCTGGAATTTGATGAAATATGAAGGAATATAGAATAGCATGATGTGTTAATGAGTGATGGTGCATTTTATGATTAGTTTATGCTATTTTGAGATCTCATATATTGTTTATTGATTGATAATGATCGGATTGAGTTGCTAATAGGTGCTTTCATGTTCATTTTGCTGGAATCTGTCTGGCTCAAAATTCTTCAAAATTCCTCCCTAGCTTGGATTCTGTGGATGGTCTTGAAACCCAAAGTTTAATATGATCATTTTATTTGAGATTTAATGATACACTGCTTATATGGGATCCATTTTAATGGTGATTTTGATTGATTAACATTGGTTTCTTGTGATCTTTATTTTGGCTTCTTGGACAAGTGCAGGCTAAATCTAGCAAGGTAACAACTGGAAAGGCTAAGGCAGACATGGTGGGATCCTCCATATCTGAAGTAGAAAGAATTAAGATGGACATCAAGAGCAAGATCCCAGAGAGTAAGATCACTTCTATCTGGTCAGAAGTAATAGATACCAATGTTGGACTATGGGACTATGAGGAGTTCAAGGGTAGAATGGCAGCACAGGATCTTCCTCTAGTGGCTAAGAGAATGTTAGAATCAGGATTGGTGCATGTAGCTGGTTTCCCCTCTATAGTGTAGTGTTATGAGTTGGTCATTGAGTGTGCTAGGAATTATGACAGTGATACATAGAGAATAATTGGTCCTCAAGGGAGGATTGTGGTGAATTTGAATCCTGTCTCCATAGCTCAAAATTTTGATATGCCAGATAGGTCTCATGTGGTGGCATTCAACATGGAAGCAGCCACAGAGTACTATGAAGAATAGACTATTAAATCTCAGTAGCTCAGCCCAAGTCTCATTATTCTAAACTTCCTAAACAGTTATTCAAGGACATTCTATCATCTGGGA
Source organism: Sequoia sempervirens (assembly GCA_007258455.2). Taxonomy (NCBI): domain Eukaryota; kingdom Viridiplantae; phylum Streptophyta; class Pinopsida; order Cupressales; family Cupressaceae; genus Sequoia; species Sequoia sempervirens. The sequence goes on along the minus strand of VDFB02193867.1, from coordinate 596,506,121 downwards.
AGGATGCTATGAGGGAAATTGATTGGTTGAAGGAGGTATTAGCTCAAGACAAAGAAGATATAGATCTCCTGCTGCAAAAAATGAAAACCATCATGGAGTACACCAAGGACATGTTTATACGTGATGAAATTCTCCCTTCCCCTAGAGCTTCTGAACCTTGGGAATGGTTTGAAGCATTGCAGATTAGGAAAAAGGTTCTGAAAAAGATCTACAAGCAAAGGAGATAGATTGATGATACCCTAACTGGTGTCTATAATGGATGCATTGCTTTCTTTGAGATTATGACAGGGAGAAGGAAGATTGCACGTAAGTATTTGAGTTTGGAGTAGTTGAGAAAGTGGTGGCAAGATGTTTATGCTCCATTCAGTGATGATTCTGTTACTGAACACCAGTTAGATGATGTGGCCACCTACATTGCTATTATTGATAAATACCTAACATATAAGGTTGAGTGGGATAAGTTGGTGAAACAATCCAGGGAAGAAATTACATCAATTGAGAGCTGAATTAAGGTTTTTCCTTTACCACTTGTGGCTCAATTGGATAGGGTGCTTTTGAAGGTGCATGAAATGCTGGATCAGAATAAAGACAAAGGGGAAGATAGTTAATGATGGGCTACATCGAGATTTGTGTTTCCCTATTATTTTGGCATGCATTGGTCCGAGCTGCATTGGAGATCCCAGGCTGACCTGGATGAAGTTCATGCATTTAATGCATATTTTATCTCATTTTGGATTTCTCTTGGTCGACTTGTTGTGCCTAATTATTATTGTAAAACCCTAACTAGGCCGACATGTTTTGGGGGGTTCTATAAATATGGCATTTTCCCTCATTTGTAAGGGTTAAGTATAGACATAGGCGAATACAGAGATAACTAGTGTAGAAGTGAATTAAGTAGAGAAAGAGTTAGCAAGTAGTTGTTCTCAAGCAAATATTGTAACAGAAAGCTGGAATTGTTGCTACAGTGGATAATTTGATGCAAGTAATGACATTGTGATTTGGTGCCATACTTGTGTTCTTCTTATCTTGCATGGTTCTTGTTATTCTATCTTTAGAATTGCTTTGAGGAAAGTTCATATTTAGAATTAGATTTGATTCAATGATGTTTATGATTTGATATTTGAAATGTTACAACAATCCCTGGTCCATACTTTTTGGAAACCAACTGATTGTTAGTTGCTTTGTAAAGTTAGCCTAGACTTTATATTCATTGTGCTTAGTTCAATTGTGAGAGTTTATTCATTTCAATTGCAATAGGGTTGTTTGAATGAATTTTCATGATCTGAAAATCTTAACACCTTAGAAGATTGCACTATTTCTATAAGATTGCAGATCCATCTGGGTCAAGTAGAAATTAGTTTTGAGGGATTGGTCCATTTCGAGTGTCTGTCATTTGCATTATTAATCTTAGGTTTAGTGTTAAATTTAGAAATATCTTTCAAACCTTATATATTTTGTTATTTCTTTTATCATTCAAGTTAAATTTAGGATTGAAGTATCATTATATTGCTAGATCTGATAATTAGATATTCAGTATTTTGCTTGTAGTAAGGTCCCATTGTGATTACCAGCATTTTCACATTTATCACTGAGTTGTTTATGCATTGTCAAGACCTGGCATTAGAGACCTTGGGGTTATCTCTTGAGGCTTGCTGATAGAGATTTACCTTTCAAGAGAGATAAGATATTATATTCTGTTTGAGTTGTTGCTGTGCAAAAAACATCATCAACAGAATCCTATCAAAATTTCAAAGCAAAGTGTATAGCAGAGTTATCACTTGCCAATATCCCATCTGAAGCTAAAATAACCATAGTTGTTCCTCCCACTTCAAATGTTGTAGATGAACTTATGCTTAAACTAAAAGAAACAAGATATGATGCTATTCTGCCACCTATATCCTACAAGAGACCAAGAGATAACCATACAATTCCCTTTGTGCCTCTTGAATTAAACAAGTTTATAAGCCTAAAGAGAAAGTGGTTTCACAACATTGAGAGGTTCCTTCCGTTCCTCCCTAAAGGGAAGAAAAGAGATCGATGGTTGATAAACCCACTCCTACACCAACACAACTTGAAAAATGTACAAGAAGAAACCAAAATGCTAAAGAATGTAGGTGTAGATGTTGTGTTATTGCTCACCAATTAGGAGAAAAGAACAAAACAACTCAAACAAAGCATGATGATTCTCTACCTTTACCACAACATGAAACTTCAAAACCAAAACAAAAAAAAGAACATTCAATGGAAATTTTCATTAGGCCTCCTATTGTGGTTAACTTTGATGATGATGATGATGAGATTTCTAAAATTGACAAAGAAGTGCATAATGAATTTTGAGTTTAAATTGTTTTCCACTTCTATGAACTTATATGGATGCAACCATGATGATCCTCCTAAAAATAGTGCATCACTACATGTTGAACCTGGTGATTGTCCTACTATGGCACTTGTTGTTTCTCCTTTGGCTAGCTATTCGCCTTTCATATATGATGAACAAGATTGGGATGCAAATGACTTGCTTTAGGTTGGCTCACATGTGACATACTAGTTTTATTTTCTCTTTATGTTCTTTGTGATTTCATGTATGTGTTGTGATTCACCATATCGTGCTACTTGGTGTGCCTTTATGTTTATGAGTTTTATTTGGATGACCCTTGTTACAACGGTCATAATCAATCAATGTTTGACTGATGTAGTAAACTAGATGCTCTTTTCCATTCTCATCTTGTTGTGCTAATTATGTAGCAAGAGCATGGGTTGAAGCTGAGATGTAAAGGATAAAAGTTTTTCCTTGTATGGCTGGTTATAAAATGGGAGGATTAGCTAAGTATTTTTTCAAATTTTCAAAATCTATTTGACAATACTCACTCCATTTAAATTTTGATTCTTTCTTAAGAAGATGGGTAAAGGGAATAGTTTGATCCATGAATGATGCAGTAAAATGATGAATAAATTGAATCTTTCATTGTAAGCTACGTAACTACGAAATGTTCTTACAAGGAGGCATATTTATTATAGTGTCAATATTCTTTGTCCACCTCAATGCCTCTATGTGATACTATAAATCCCAATAGTTTTCTACTATCCACACCAAAGACACATTTCTTCGAGTTTAGCCTCATGTTGTAATTACAAATTCTTTCAAAGATTTTACAAAGGATTTTGACATGATCTTGACGTGTTATGGATTTAGCCAAAATATCATCAACATAATCTTCGACGATGTTTGTATGAAATCATGAAATATTAATTTCATAGCTCTTTGATATGTTGCTCTAGCATTTTTTCAATCTAAAAGGTATAACTACCCAACAAAATGTTCCCCATGGTGTGGTGAAAGCTATTTTATATTGATCTTGAGGGTTTGAAGGTTTAACTATACCTCAAAAAACCATCCATAAATGATAATAGGGAATGTTGTTGGATGCTGTGGTTGTGTTGTTGATATGTGGTTGTCATTGATGTCACACTATTAGCATTTGATGTATTGAAGGCTGTATATGTCAAGGATATTCAAAAAATTGTTAAAGAAAATTTTGCAGGGTGCTAGTGGAACAGTGAAGGTCTTGAAGGTATCTTATTCAGTACGCTGAAGATTAGTTGTTGTGAACTAAAGGGTTTATTGTTGAGAGTATCTAGTTCATCCATTGGAAGTTTTAGAGGTTCATGTATATTTTTCTTGTGTATGTTCGGGTTTTCATGTTCTTGGCCGACATGATGGTTGTAGCATGTTGCAGATCCTTGGAGATTAAAATTTGAATGTTTGGAACACTCGAGGATATCATTTTAAGTCTTCATTATGTTGTAGCTGATGGTGTATAATTCACATTGAAAATTTATTTGTAAATTTGGGCCGACATTGTAAATATGTTTTGGCCGATGAAGTTGTTGATGATAATCTAGGTTGCAAATATATAAGAGTGGTTGTTTGTGTGAAGTTTGTGAGTGTGTGAAGTGAGGAAGAGCTAGAGAAAGTGCAAGTGTGCGAACAATGATCTTATCATTGTTCGCACACTTGCACTTTCTCTAGCTCTTCCTCACTTCGCACACTCACAAACTTTGCACAAAAAACCACTCTTATATATCCGCAACCTAGATTTTCATCAACAACTTCGTCGACAAAAATATAAAACATATTTACAATGTCAGCCCAAATTTACAAATAAATTTTTAATGTGAATTATACACCATCGGCTACAACATAATAAAGACTTAAAATGATATCCTCGAGCATGCCAAACATTCAAATTTTAATCTCCAAGGATCCACAACATGCTACAACCATCATGTTGGCCAAGAACATGAAAACTCAAACATACACGAGAAAAATCTCTAACCACAAGCACACCGATCAACGTGGATGTGCAACAAAGATAGAGAATGTTCTAGAAGAATCCACAAGCAACAAGAACTAACAGAGAAGCATCCACAACAATTGAAATTACCAGAATCACATAAACTTCAATTAGGAACACAAATTGAAACCACAAAAATATTGTCAGAACACATTTGTTCGTAACACAATCAAATCTACACGCGGACCTCTAAAACTTCTAGTGGATAAACTAGATACTCTTAGCAATAAACCCTTTAGTTCACAAAAATTGATCTTCAACTTACTGAATAAGACACCTTCAAGACCTTCACTGTTCCATTGGCACCCCTGCAACATTTTCTTTAACAATTTTCTCAATATCCTCGACATATACAACCTTCAATACATGAAATGCTAATAGTGTTGGCATCAATGAAAACCACATATCAACAACACAACCACAACTTCCAACAATCTCCCCCTTTGGCATTGATGGCAACACATGATGTGAAAAACACCATTAACACAACAAGATACTACTCTGATATCTTTCAACATTTGTTTCATCCACATCACTTGAGTACAATTATTTGCAGCAACAATATATTCTACCTTAGCAATAGATAGGGAAATGGAATTATTCTTTTTACTCAACCAAGACACCAGCTTCCTCCCTAGGAAGAAGGCACCACCATTAGTACTTTTCCTATCATCTACATCTCCTGCCCAATCCACATCAGTAAATGCACTCAGAGTAAGATCATCATCTTTAGGATACCAAAGCCCAAAATCAACTATTCCTTTTAGATATATGAAAATTCTATTTACTACAGTCACATGAGATTCTTTTGGATCAGCCTAAAATCTAGCAACAATACATAAAACATTCATAATGTTTTTTCTGGTTTGAGTTAAATAAAGCAATCCACCAATCATTGACCTGTATCTTGTTTTTCACATCATGTGTTTCCATCAATGCCAAAGGGGGAGATTGTTGGATTTTTTGGTTGTGTTGCTAATATGTGGTTGTGATTGATGTCAACACTATTAGCATTTGATGTATTGAAGGCTGTATATGTTGAGGATATTGAGATTTTTTTTAAAGAAAATGTTGCAGGGTTCCAATGGAACAGTGAAGGTATTGAAGGTGTCTTATTCAGTATGTTGAAGATCAGTTGTTGTGGACTAAAGGGTTTATTGCTGAGAGTATCTAGTTTATCCACTAGAAATTTCAAAGGTCCACATAGATTTTTCTTGTGTATGTTCGAATTTTCATGTTCTTGGCTGACATGATGGTTGTAGCATGTTATGGATCCTTGGAGATTGAAATTTGAATGTTTGGCATGCTCGAGGATATCATTTTAAGTCTTCATTATACATGTTGTAGCTGACGGTGTATAATTCACATTGAAAATTTATTTGTAAATTTGCGCCGACATTGTAAATATGTTTTATGTTTTGGCGGACGAAGTTGTTGATGAAAATCCAAGTCACAAATATATAAGAGTGGTTGTTTCTGCGAAGTTTGTGAGTCTTGTTGCTTGTGGATGCTTCTAGACCATTCTCTATCTTTGTTGCATGTCTGTGTTGATTGGTGTGCTCGTGGTCAGAGATTTTTTTTGTAATGTTTGGGTTTTCATGTTCTTGGCTGACATGATGGTTGTAGCATGTTATAGATCCTTAGAGATTAAAATTTGAATGTTTTTTGCACTCGAGGATATCATTTTATGTCTTCATTATGTTGTAACCGACGGTGTATAATTCAGATTGAAAATTTGGGCTGACATTGTAAATATGTTTTATGTTTTGGCTAATGAAGTTGTTGATGAAAATCTAGGTTGTAGATATATAAGAGTGGTTTTTTGTGCGAAGTTTGTGAGTGTGTGAAGTGAGAAAGAGCCAGGGAAAGTGCAAGTGTGCGAACAATGATCTAATCATTCGATTGCAGAGAAGAGAGTGAAGAAGTTTGAGCGAAGTGTGAAGAAGTATTTATGTGCTTAGCCATAACTATATTTAGGATTGTGTAGATGCTATTTTCTCAGTTCATACCTTGTGGATCTAATACACATTTTTATTCTTTGGGCAGTGAGCCCTCTTGTAATTGAGCAGTGAGCTCTAGGTAGTGTGCCTGAATGCATATGCATTCCCATTATTCTTCATTATACTTTTAATAGGGTATAATATTGTGGACTAAAATCCACCATGGTTTTTCCCTTAGTAAGGTTTCCACGTAAAAATCTTGGTGTTCTCTGTGTTTTTGATGTGTTGATTGCTTATAGTTTATTGTTCATTCATTAGATCTGAAATTAAGTTAAGTTTTAAAATTCTAAGTATTCTGTGACAATTGATTCACCCCCCCTCTCAGTTGTCTATCCTTGTTTTTCCAACACATGTCCCATAGTTGAATCCACTATCATGTCAATATTAAGAAGGGGAAAATCATCCTTTAAAAATGCTTTATTAAGATCATGAAAATCCATACACATCCTTATGCAGTTATTAGTGTTTTCCACCACCATAATATTAGATATCTAAGGTGAATAATCAATATGGTAGATAAAACTAGTTTGTAAGATATTTTCAATCTTAGATTTAACCAATAAAGCTATCTTAGGATTCATCTTGTGTATCTCATCTTTCTCAATAACAATGTTGTGTGTGACTATCTTAGGGCCAATACTCGACATATCCAAATAAGTACAATATTTTTTTTAGGAAAGGCTGGTAATAAGTTGCATGATCTTCTTGTTCATCATCATCAAGAAACTTTCCAATTTGTAACACCTTCTCCTCATTATAGGGGTCCATTGGAACATCTATAGTATCTCCCACAAGTAATGCATTACGGTTTGGAACATCAAGAATTATTTGAGATTCATCTTGTTCATCATCACATGATTTAGTTTCTTCTCCAAAGTATCCCTTAACATTCAAACAATTGGTAAATCTACGATTATGATGATGGCTTGGCAAATTTTTATAAAATCCCAAAAATTTTGCAGGGATTCACCATTTTGAAAATGTCCAATGCCATATCATTTCTTGTGGTATCTATCATTTCAAGATGCACCAAGTTTAGAGTTGTCTTAGAGGAATCTTGTGTGATAACATTAACATAAGTGAAGGTCTTTTTGATGCTTTCATTTCTTTTGAAGGAAAATAGCCAAGACCTCTTGTTGTTTCTTATGTATTAAGCTCTATAGGAAAACAAATACACCGCTCTTTCACTCCACACCCTTTCTAGTATAGCCAAATTGTATTAAGAGTTGGTACCCTCTTCCATATATGACTTCCATCATTTTCAAGGAAGGTGGGTTTTCACAACCACTCTCATCATAATTACATGTGTTATTTGTGTTTTGGGTGTGTGCAAGAAGTTGAGTTCATTGGCCAAAAAGTGGAAGTTTTTTTTCCCGATTTTTAGAATTTGTCACATTTAATCTTAAAATTTGAAGCACTCATAAATGAAATCTCAAAAAAATTCACTAATCATAAAATGTAGTGCTCAGAGTCTAGTTTCCAAATATGTAATTTATTTTAATACCCAGATGATACAAATTTATTTTTAGTAGGAATTTCTAAAAACCACTATTTAAAAGTCACTCTTTTTTACCATACCATGCACATGTACATCATCCATATTTTGACCTAAATAATCGTATTTTTCTAAATCCTTTGGGGAAAATATTTTTAACACACTGAAGAACACTCACAATATTTTTTGATTTTTTTGTTAATTTTTTATCGGCCATATTTTTTGCTTTGGAAAATCGTTGTTTATGTCATGCATAAGATGACCTAAACTTATCATTTTTTATTTTTTTTTAAAATGAAAGGAGTTGTTTAAAGTATGCTTTTGTACAATTCATTGTCAAAACATTATTTTAATAAAAAGTTATTAAAATACTAAAAAACCTTGATATTTCAAGTTTATGGACCAATTTCATCAAAAATTAATTGGAAAACAAAAAAGATAATCCAATTGTAAAAATAATTACATATTTGGAATCTACACTGTCTCATTTATAATGGGTTTTAATTTTGTCAAAGTGTTTTGCAAAAAAGGTCTTCAGACATATGTCCAAAGTCACTATTTTCTTGTGACATTGACATGACCTTCAAGTTGCAAGTCAAACTGGGTCCAAAGCTTAGGTTTGGGTTGAACTGAAAAAAAGCAAAAACTTGACCAAAAATGGGATCGTGTTTCATAAACAATAACTTTTTTATGCTTTTCTGAAACGGGATCCTGTTTCTTAAAAGCATATTTTTTTTTATGCTTTTACAAAATGGGATCCTGTTTCGTGAAAGCATAAAAAATTGATTCCTCTTTATTTTTCAGGTTGTAGAGGCTCCATTTTTGTAGTTGGTGTCAATGTTCCCAAAGGGTTTTTCATCCTTTTGTTAGTTTGTAAGCAATTTTTAGATTTTGGAACAACCAAGTTATTGTGTTAACCTTATTTTTGTAAGTGTATTTCATTAAACGATGAAGCATTAAAGGCACTCCATTCATTTCATGAATCCATGGTCTACCCAAGATAAGATCATATGAAAGATCATGAGGCGTGACATGGATAGGAGTTTGTAATGTAACCTTACCAACTTTGACAGGTAATGTTATCACACCAAGTGGTTGTTTACCCACATTATCAAAACCATTGATGGAAAAATTATTTGGTTGAATTTTGGTCTTATCTGCCCCAATGTTTTCCAAAATATTTGTACACTACAAACATTAAGTCCCGAACCATTGTCAATAAGAGTATGCCTAATCCACACATTGTTGATAATCACCAATATTTAATCAAAGCATCATTTTATTTTTTCATTTCTAGAGGAGGTAATTCACTTTGATAGAAGATAATATCCACTTTAACTAAATTCATACCCTCATTTAAGACTGCTATATCATTTGGTTATGCACTAGGAGAGACCACAACTTTTTGCAAAGCATTTTGAAGCATTCCATGGTAAGTTGATAAGGTTTGAATTAGGTCCCACAAGGAAATCTTAGTAGGAGTGTTAGAAAGTTGTTCCACAAGTTCATACTCCTTTCCAATATGTTGAGGTAAAAGAGGGGCACTCGGTAAAACATGTTGTGGGAGTGAGATTGATGAAGGAACATCTTGCGTTTGTCTTGGTTGCTTATTATTCATTGTGTTATATGTATGAGCACTATGTGGTAACTCAGTTGCTGTAACACATGACTACTAGTGAGTTATTTTGTAAAGTTTAAGATGTGACCATGAGGTTTGGGTTTGTTTTGAGGTGGTTCAATGATAAGCACAGGTTTGGTTTAGACTTGAGTTTATTGTGTAGGTGGATAAATAATAAGTTCAGGCGTGATAACATTAATTGTTTGTTGTTGTGTGGGAAGTTTGCAAGCCTTAGTGGATGAGTTTAGTTAGATGAAGTCCTCAAGGGCTTCATCTAAATCAAATTCATCACAACTAAAGGGCTTGATAGTTATACAATGCACTTGTAGAAAGAGATCTGATTAGATGACTATGCTTTCCCCAAGACTAATCATTACTTTTTAATTTCAGTTTATGTTCACACTTGTTAAAGCTAATTCAGAAGGGAAACAAATTTATAAACTTGATGTAGGTATAGATCTAGAAATCAGGTTCTAGATTGGAAAACCAATAATAGGTATTAGTTTGTTGTAGAAATTTCAAGTAGGTTTACATGGAGGATTGGGATGCCCTAGGGTGTCTGGGTCCTGGTAGGGCTCTTTCTAAAATTTCATTTTCAGAGGCACTAGTGATAGAAGCTAGCTTTCTAATAGTGTACAAACCCATATTTTGAATTGATTCTATTGCTATTTTATGAGTTTTCATATTGTGCAATGTGTTGTAATAACCTAGGGCTTTGAATTTTTTCAAAAATAAAACTAATCTATCCAATTTATGCAATGCTTCATAAAATATACACAATTGTCCTTCAAATCTGATAATTTCTAGTACTAAAATGAAAAATTCTTTCAAAATTTGTAACAAGGTAAGAAAAATAACAACTTTCTTTAACATGTAATAAAACTTTTCCAAAATTCCAAACCAGACATTTGCAAGCAGAAACAAATTGGAAATATGGAGATAGAGATTTGTGCAAAGTTTTTTTGAGCCACCTGTAGTAGGACAGAGGTGCCCTAGGGTGTTTGAATCCTTGAAAGAGGTTCAAAAATATATAATAATTGAATGTTTAGGTTGTTGTTTAAGGATGATCTTTCTATCTGCAAATAGGATTGACAATGATTGTTTTTCTAGAATTTTCCCAATTGAAGACAATGTACCTCAAATGAAAATTTGTGACAACACTTGAACAATGAATGCCAATTATGAATATAATTTTTAATGTAAATTTGATCTAAATGACTGAGACTAATCTATTGCAACCTATGATGCAATATGATATGCAATTTTTTGAATTTTTGTGACTTTTTATGATGCAAAAATGAAACCCTAAATGAGAAATGCAAAACCTAGATCTAGGGCTAAATTATTTTAGGTTTTAGAAGGTTTATTATGTAAAACATTGGGTTCACCAAAATTTAACATTGGAAAAAGGGAACCATAAGTTTAGGACATAAAACCTAGGATTGCTTTTGCTCCTTTTTCGAAGGTACAACAGGATGCAAATCAACAAGGTGTTTAGATTGACTTTCAACCATGAATGTGAGTCATTCATACCTGTATTTGATCCTTTTAAGCCTTAAAAATGGATTGAATTTGACTTTCTATAATTGACCTAATTCAACTATGCACCCTAATATGAAAATTGTAGTATCTCGATGATCAACAGATTGAAATGACAACTTGCAAGTAGATCTAGGAAGTGTTGAGTGATGTGTACCTATCACAAAAAGTTGGATTTGGAGTTTCCCAAGGGTGAATGGGTCCTTGTAGGCCTTTGTTGAAACTTAAAATTTTATCCTTTAGCTCTCTATCTACTCTTTGATGCTTTCCTTGTAGACCTTTGTCTTTGGATCTAGACCTACAATAAATCTACAAAAGAGATGGACAGGGTGGATATATAGGAGTTTTGCTCATTCAAACCCCAATTTTGGTATTTCTACCTTCATAATAGACAATAAAATTGATTGATAATAGTGTGTGTACCCTAACCCTAAGTGTATCTAAGGTTGTTATGAGCTAAAAGTGCATAAAACCCTACTCAAGTGTGTTAGAGTAGGATTCCTATATGAAAATGACAAGATCTACCTAAGAGGAAGTCAAAACACCCTTAGGAATTTGAAATATGATGATACCTTGCTTTAGGATTCAAATATGATGAAGCTTGAAGATGAGAACACTAAGAAAAAAATCATTAGGTTGAAGGAAATGGCTAAATGCATCTCCCAAACCTAGAATCCATCATGCTCTTCTATTGGCATCAATATTCAATCATGACATAAAACTTGATCAAATCTCCAAATGAACTTGAAGACTTGCAAATTTAAATGTATGTGGCGGAATGTAATGATCTCTTGCTTCTCTTTTCTTCTAGTTTCAAATGGTGAAAAGACTAGGTATTTACAGACATTTCTCTAATTTTCTGAAGATTAGATCCCGATAGCTGACATTTACAATTTGAATTTTGAATGTTAAAATATTGATGCCAACATATCCAAAATTGGTCCCTAACAGAATAGGGGGATGCATACGCCCTAGGGCGAATGGGTCCTAGCCCTATTTTTTAGGAAATTAAGTGTTGGGAGCAAAATAATAATTGGATGCATTTTTTAATGCTTGCAGTTTGCCAGAAAATGATAAAATAGGCCTCAAAATGCATAATTTAGGAGATTAGGGCCTAGTTAGGAGTTTTGAAAATGTATGAATACAAGGATCACTAAAGTAGGTCCAAACTAAGTGTGAAATTGTACTATCACCTGCAAGAGAGTATATCTTTATGACACTATAAGAAATATTAACTTAAAGTAACAACTTTTGTTTCTTATAAAACTACTTTGATCTACTATAAGATCAAATGAAAGGGTTCTCTAAAATATTCTCTTATCTAGATTTATTTTCTAGCTTCTTGTTTTGATGAGAGCCACATTCCTAAAATAGATAACATGTAATTTTTTTTAAATAATAATATAATAGCTTAAATTAAAATATAATATCTTTCTTTCCCCTCTAATGGTTGTTTATAGTGTAAGTAAACCAATGTTGTTTGTTGGAATAATCTATGCCATACAAACATCAATAAATCACATATAGTGTTATCATCTACCACTTTTATTAAAATGAAATGTCCATGCAATTGGTTGATTGCATAAAGAAGCTTAAGATACAATTCTACAGATTTTATCCTTGTTCTTAACTGCATGTATAAAAGAGACTCAACTTTGTTTTAATTTAAACCATGTATTATTTAGAAGTAAATATCCATGTTATTATTTGATTGCAGAAATAAACTTAAATATAAAATTCTAAATTTTTTATCCTTGTTCTAAGTTACATGATTTACAAGAGAGATTTAAATTTTTTTATTTAGAGGTAAATGTTCAATCCATTATTTCATTGCATGAATAATCTTACTGATAAAATCCATAAATTCTATTCTTGTTTTAAACTACATATAAGAAAGATGTAACTGTGTTTTAAGTTATATATCACATTTGTTATTTAGAGATAAAAGATTATGCCATTATTTGATTGCATAAAAAAACTTAAGATATGTATCCACAAATTTTATCCATGTTCTAAATTACATAGATAATAGATAAGTGAGTCCTAAACTTTTTCTGAACTATACCATGTGTTATTAGAAGTAAATGTCCCTGTCATTGATTGATTGAACAAATAAGCTTGAACATATACTTCCACAAATGTTATCCTTGTTCTAAGCTACATGTTTAAGAGACTTAGTTCTGTTTCTAACCTATAAGTCTCCAAAATCTTTACTATGAATTTATATTTTCATATAAGATTTTGGAACACTAAATGGTTCATTTATTTATATTCCTTGTTCTATAAGATAGTCTCCAAGCTTCTCTACAACCATATTGCATTCACTTGGTGCCACTGGCTCTTCATATATTCCCATCACAAGGGCCCTTCGTGTCTTCTTTATGGTTATTCCACCATGCATCTGAATAACAAACACATACCAGTTTTATTCACCCAAATTATTTTCAGTATATAATTTATATTTTTGTCTTCATTGATCATATTCTGAAAAGGAATATGTTTACCTTCTTTCCTCGAATGACTTCCCCTGGATCACCTTGAATAAAAATGTATTTAATTCCTCCCACATGGATACCAAATTCTCCCATCTCTCCCGCATCTTCAAAACCTTTCATTATCTTGACTATTTCTTCTGGAATTACCTACAAAGAATAGGAATTAGATGTTATATTCCCTAAAAAAGAAAACTCATATAATTTTTTGGGAATGCAAAAAAAATCTAATAAAAAACATTTTTCTAAAAAATTTCTCACATAGATAGGAACCAAATTTTATTAAATATAGCTTGAAATGAAACTTACCAATAATTAGTTATGAAAGCTTTTGGATTCAACTGTGTGTGCTATATTTGATCGACTTTCAAACCACACTCAGTGGTTTATCATAGAGAAAAGGAACTACTGAACGTGGTGCGAAACGTCGATCAAATATAGCATACACAGTTGAATCCAAAAATTTTCATAACTAATTTTCATAGACTGTAGAAAAATTATACCTACTACTTACCAATAAATTTATACTAAATCTATCCTAGATCTTTAAGAGAAGAATTCAATTTGTCTCTTCTTATTATTATGGGTACTTGTTATGGTATGCCATTTTGGAAAGTCTAAGGCCATGGCTTAAATTTATTATGGGTACTTGTTATGGTAAGTCTAAGGCCATGGCTTAAACTTGTGCAGGGGGGACTATAACTTCCTAAATTTACCTCTGAACCACAGCTCCAAGAGAGTAGTTCCTCTTTGTTACTACTGATAGTATGAAAACAATATAGTTTCTTAAGAAGCTTCTACATTCAAAGAAAATAGTATCAGATTCAGGTAACCACAAAAACAAATGTACTTACAGAAGGAAAGGCATGAGATCGAGCCCAGAGAAGGCCATCCTGACCAACAATGGCAGCTGAGGAAAGCCTGGAACCATTAGAGAGCTCTACCATGAGCTGCTTTTCCACAAAATCTTGCCATGATGTCATTGCTTGGAGAGGACTAGGACAAGAAGTATCAGATCTCAACATGCAGCCCAAAGCATAGGCCCAGGCTTAGATCCTACGATTTAGATATAGTGGGTATGAGGTGGTCTTCTATTATTACAACATAGCTTTAAGAACCACATTTGCTGGTTCCTGCACTTCCATAATGGACATGAAAAAATGTCATGGCAGTGTCATAATAGCTCTGAATTTGCATTACATTTCAAGCCGACACCTTTATTAGTTCTCTTATTATACTGAATTAAGACTTTTTAGTAGGTAAAGCTAGAAATAGTCCATAGTGAAGTGGAGATTAAGTTTTGTTGATGTTGATAGAACTTTAAGGCCAAGCAAAATGGGATCCACCCTGCTCAATCAAAATCATTATTATATTTCCATAAGCAGGATATTCTATACAAATTTGTTCCCCGGTGTCTTCAATCCATTATGTCAATCTGTAACTGGTGGACTTTATAAATAGCATCTCCATTGCTGTGTATACACGATTTGACATATCTTCAAGAACATGATATTTTACACGCATCATTGGAAAAAGGGAGTTCATGTCAATTTATTCATCACTTAAATTGTATTCTAAGAAAACTCCATTCTATGGATGATAAGGCGCTGTCATTTAGCCTTTCAGATGGGCATCATAGTTCTGTTTGTTGTCGAGGAAATACTTTTTGCGAGAGAAATATAGGATTCTTTTTGTCTTCACAAAAGGTGACTAATTTACTATAAAAAGAAACTCCAAAAAGTTGGAGATATGAGGCTGGTAGGTTGGTGAAAAGCATTTTTAAGCAGAGAATAAGCTGCAACATCATTGTCTGCCTCAACTGGTATTTATTGTTTTGCCACTTTAGTTACTTCATGAAGTAACACACTAACAAAAACACAACCGCTGCATGTGGAAACTGGTAGTTAGGAAGTCACCTCTTGTGTTTCTCGACTCATTTTCTACCAATTAGAGTCATGTTTTGAGTCTTTTTCCACCTTTGAGGTAGTGCTTTATATTAAGTTATGGACCATCTCAACAACCAGTCTTGTAGTCGATGTATGGGTTGTTTATAGTGGAAGTGGTTTTGATTATAACATATTGATTATTTATAGAGGCATGGGTCATTATTATAGGAGATAAATTAGCTAGGTAATATTATCATCATGATGAAATTTACATATACATGTCTATTATCATTTAGTTTTAGGTTTGTTTTGAGAGAATATTAATACAATTATACAGTGACATGTTGAACATTTATGTGTTATGTTTAGTTGTTTTCTCAATCCTTGTCCATCTTCATTTAC
The DNA here is from genome assembly GCA_007258455.2 of Sequoia sempervirens. Taxonomy (NCBI): domain Eukaryota; kingdom Viridiplantae; phylum Streptophyta; class Pinopsida; order Cupressales; family Cupressaceae; genus Sequoia; species Sequoia sempervirens. The sequence continues at coordinate 596,490,334 of VDFB02193867.1, read as the reverse complement.
TCTCACCTACCCATGCTTCTATACATGCAACCTTATTTTTTCTCTATCTACATCAATTTCTAGACATTTCCCTCATTTATTAGCCCATACTTCCATATTTTAATTCTTGATCTTGAGACCCCACTTTCCTCATTCTTGGTCATTTATGCAACACGTGAAGGCGATCTTGCATGATGTAGACCTTAAAATTTTGAATTTTTAAAATTCAAAAGACAAACTTTTACCTTTCCTAATAGCCATTGGGATCTAACTTGGCACACACTAGTGTGACAATTTGTTATGTATTAGTACTTGATGCATCTGTCACCAGGGGATCTTATCAAACTGTTAGATTATGTAGCCTAAACATACTATGACATGCAAATTTCAACAACATATTCTATTTCAAATTTGAATTTCATTACATTAGGGTTTTTTGGAGGTTACTATTGAGGCTGGTGTTAGCACATCCAACTTGCTAAGCAATAATGAGCTATTTCTCTTCTTGAAAAGTAGAAAACTACTCCAATGTTCCTTTATAGTTAGGTCTTGACAGTGTAGGATAGCAAAGTGATCGTTGTCGTTACGTGTTTCAACAAGGGACCTGGATTGTTAGATTTTTTGGAAATTATATTACTAATATTGAATTGAAAATAACAAATCTAATATTCAAGAAACAAATTGCATGTCTAGATTTGTAGTAGATTTATATCAATAAAATGCTCTTTTTAATGATTTCAAAGTAATTCTAAAATAAATGTCAAAAGATATAAGGGTAACAAGATAGAATTAAGTGAACTTTAAACTAAATAGACAATGACCAAACCTATTTCATTAATCAATTCCAAATGTTTAAATGAAATATCACAAACCATTATCAATGCAAATAGTCATTCACACATTTGTTGTTAACAATGATGTAATATTCTAAGAAAATGTGACCAAACATAGGATTTTCATATTTTGTCTAATTAGAATGCCATCAAACATGCACAGATCTAAGACAAAATCTTAATTAATTCGAGAGTAACATTTGAGATTCAACTAATTTATTCATCTTAGATAAAATAATATAGTCATATCATTACCTATACACCAGATTGAGACACATGTAAAATAGGCATAATCCTTTGATTTATCAAAAGTGTGATCTTCACAAAGTTAGTAGGAAAACCCATGCTACTTGAATGTATAAGTTTATCATGCCAAATATATCAAAATCAAATCCTTTGAAATGATCCAACATAAAAATATATAGGACATACATTTCCTAAAATTGTGGATATGAATAAAAAAAACACTAAAACTAACTTCAATGCCCTAGATCTCATTGAGTTAAATTGAAAATACAACTGATAGATAACTGGGTGCTCTAGTTTCAATTCCTATTTAAATAAACTTAAACTAAGGAAGCTAAAAAGCTAACTAAAAGTGAACTAAAATCCAATGCCAGCTCTAATTCTACATTCTAGGTGTTGATTTATTACAATACTTTATTCAAAACAAAACAAACTTGAGAACTCTTATCTTTAGTCAACTAGAGAAGTTGTCAGTGAATGTAGTGATCACTTCATTCATTTTCTCCATGGGTTGGCCTCAATGGTATTGTAGCTTTATTCTTTGGTTGAATGATGAGTTTTCTATCTGTTCTTACAAACTGACAATGCCAACCAACTCTTCTTAGAAGGAGCGAAGATTTGTCTTTTTACTCATCATCTTATTAATGGTCACCTAGGTGACTTGTCCTTACATTTTATTATTCAATCCTTCCACAATTTTATAGGGAACCTTCACCAAAACAAGCATTTCCCAGAATTTCTAGTCCAAGTTTTAAACAAGTTGATGAATCTTGGTCATAGCTTGCTCTGCTAGACCTTTGTTCTTGTTTAGTTTGGACTTGCACTTATTTAGGATCTTGACTCTCATTTGTGCAACTCTTAACCATTCAGAAAGCTTGTCTTGATCTTCTTCTTCAATTACTATAGCCTTCATGAGATCCTCTATAGGCACAACCTTTATTTTCTACAAAATCGAGATATAATCTTCCCAAACCAATAGCTCCTTGTCTATAGGTCCACTTCAATTTTCTAGGCCAGACTATCCTCATCACTAATGTAGTGATAGAAATATATTGCTTTCCTTAGCCCTTTGTTAGCTAAGGATAAAAAATATTATTTTCATTTCTTAGGTATTAGGATCTATGCTTTAGGGTAAGAATACTTGGCCTCTCCCTTTAGTGTAGCTTGTAATGTTGTCTCAAGGGTTATTGTATCTACTGGTCCAATTAAATTTTTGATATAGGATGTCAACTAGGCCACTTGAGCTTTAAGCTCTTCTTTGGTATTCTCATCTTTCTACATCCTCTTTAGGATAGCAGAAACACATATCTGGAGAGATTGATACTCTCCTTCCCTTTTCTGAACATCCAAATCTTTTTTTATCTTGTAATTAATCCTCAGGCCTCATTTCAAATTCTAGTTTATCCACTAGAGGGATGTATATTTTAGTGGTTATGTTTCCATTCTCATCCATGGTTTCTTTGGATATTCTTCAGGCCCTTTTTCTTCTCTTTACTGGAGACTAGAAGGCTTCTAATAATATACTCAATCTCATTTTTCTGTTTGCTTTAATAGATGTCCTCTATTTCCTTTGGATGGTGTGATTGATCCAAATAGGCATAGTGGAGGATACTTCTCTTATGCTAGAAGGGATGACCTCTATATTGTGAGAGCCTTCTAAATTAACTTGTTCGGTCTCCCTTTTCTCAATTTCAACTCTTATTTCCTCTTCTCCTCAAACTTGCTCATCTTGAGCTTCTTTCACATGGCCCACTTCTTGCTTGACATGCTCTTCAACTATGGTTTCCTTACCAGTGACTTCTCTTTGCATCTCTCCTTGATCCAACACTTCTTCAAATGATGCTTTAATTGGCATCTCCTTTTCTTGAGTAGGTCGTTCATCTTTTGGAATAGGAGGAGGGGGAAGGTCATGTGAAGGATAAGCTAGAAGTAGAGGTGGAGGAGGTGAAGAATTATCAAGAGGAGGAGAGGGTGGATGATAAGGAGGATGAGAAGGAGGAGGAGATGGAGGAGGAGATGGAGGAGGAGAAGGTAGAGGGGATTCATGTGGAGGGGAGGAAGAGTAAGTTTTTTGAGCCTCCCATTGAGTAGCTCTTTCTTGGATAACTACTTTAGTCCTTTTCCTTCTAACCAAAGTTTCTTTCTCCTTAATTTCCTCCTCACTTGAACCAACATCTATGGGTTCTTTCTCTTTTCTCTTCTTCCTTTGCAACCTTGGGAGGTGAATCCTTCTTTGTCTGGGTTCATTACTAGATTATCCTTCACCTTCTTTTTCTTTCCTTGTGGCCTTCACATCTACTAAACAATATTCAATAAATATTGTTTGATTTTAGATATGTTGCCCACTGTAAATGGGGTCTAAGACCTTCCCATTTTATTTTACCTCTTTAGATACTTGGGCCTCTATGCAAGAATTAATCAAATTTACCATCAACTGATGTTAATCTTTCATTCTTACTTCAAATTCTTCCTCACAATCTTCCTAATGGTCTTCAATTTTAGGCTCATAGATAAAGAAGGAGCCTATTACCTTCCTAATCTTTCCAATTGGGTCAAATCTACCTCTCGCATAATTTTACATTTCAAGGGAGTATGTTTCCAATTTTTTCTCTGCATTCTTAGCATTTTGCATGTTGGCATAGGAATATACTCCAATATTTACTGGGAAAGCATATCCAAACTTGTGCTATTTGGCTATCAATTTATGTTCCTTTGTTACTTTCCCCCAAACCTACAATAGTTTCATTCGATCAAAGGGATATATTGGTAGCTTGTATGGAGATTGGTGGAAGCAAGTCACTCTAATATATGTAAAGGTCTTGAACTGGATGTACCAATTCCCTCAGATTTTGAGTTCAATCATGGATTTAATGGAGATCCTTCTGGAGAAATATCCTTCCAACCCTTTGATCATGACATACATCAAGTTTTCATTGACAACATAGAAATTGGTAATAACTATCCTCCAAATTTAGTTGAGGATGATACTAGTAATTCATTACCTCCCTATGTTGGAAAGAACCCACTCTGTTTAGCCTAGGGAAAGTGGCTTGAGTAAATAGTAAGTATACCAAGTAGGATGTCATATAAAAACTAGATGTTTGAAGGACATTCTTCAATTTCTCATGTATGTTTTCACTAATTAGTGTTTTCCAATCAATCTTATCCTTCTTGCTGTCATTGATGGTTAGGTAAAACTTAACAATCCATGAGTAGAAATCTATAGCATGAGGTTACCTAAAAACTCTTCTCAACAACATAATTAAATCCTTGATATATTCTTAGAACTCACTCTTGTGTTTTCCCTTGGCCATTTTGATGGCCATATTCTTGGGATTGAGCAACATTTGACTATTTATGAGGTTGAGGCTAGTTTCCTCATTATGCTCAAAGTATTCTAGTGCTTTCTTCATGAATTCAATCATGTTTTTACTCACATCCAACACCACTTCTCCTATTATCTCATTATCCTTCTATTTTTTATGGTCATAATAATGGGTATAGGTCAACACCAACTCTAGGGATTGGATAGTCACTAGGAAGGCAACTACCTCCACTATCCCTGAATTGGACAGTGCAATCACTATAGATATGTTTTCTTCATCATGAATCCTTCTCTTGAACTCATCAATGTTCACATGTCCTAGGTTAGTGTCACCAATCTCTGTGTAGGGAGAGAAAATATTTAATGGTGGGTGGTATCCCTTGTATTGGTATTTCATTTATGTAGGATCTTTTGATGGCATATCTTCTACATATAAAAGACATCATGCATTAAAATAATCCATCATAAGTACCTCATAGAAGATAACACATGTCTTTAAACAAAGTTATTTGAACTAATAAATAACTGAGAATATGAAACACAACTTGTTCAAAGAGTGTTTAAGGAAAAATAGGCTTTTTTAGGGATTGGGCCTTAGGCCTACCCTTATAGCCTACCAATGGGCTAAAAAATCCTTCTTGAAAGAAGTCTGATCTTTTGATCTATCAAGAGTCAGGGATTGGGCATATAGTCTACCACTATTTTATAATAATCATAATCTTTAAGAGGAACTATCGACTAGCGACACTCAAAAATATGTTGAAATTTTTTCGAGGGCTAGGAGTTGGGAGTGTGGTATACCTTTTATTTGTAACAATCTCATAAGTTTATAGGGAATTTGTAATCAACGATACTAAAAAAAAATTGAAGACTTTTGAGAGTCGAGGAACATGCTTGTTATTTAAAATTTATCATATGAGTTTAGTATTTGGTAAATATTTTTTCTAATTTTTGATGTTTGAACTTGTAGTGTCAAAAAATGTCATCAGTGACATTTTCACACTTGTTTGGGCCCTCCTTGTAGAATTGAGCTTAATGATGCCTTGACTTAGTGTTGTAATGTCTTTAACACACTCAGATTAGGTCCTGGGCCCTTGTGAATTAAATAAACTTAATCATACCTTATTTAGAGTGTTGTAAAGTGTTGTAGCACACTTTCACACTTTCCTAGGGTTTTATTAAATAATTGGGTTTCTTTATGCTTTAATTGGCCTTATTTTGCATACACAAGCCTCATTTAATACATCTTTTTGAGGATAATCCTGACACAAATCAACATCCAATCATAATTCAGGTATTTTCAAGTTGTGTGGCCTAGATTTGGTGGTCTAGGACTTATTCACCACCTTGGGTATATGAGTCCCACCTAGGGTTTTGGGTCTCGATCCTAGTTTTACACCTTTTTAAGCAATTTTGAAAATGGTCCCATAAATTATGCCTAATGGGACTCATTCGCCACCTTGGGTGTATCAGTCCCATGTGGCCCAAAATCAAAATTTATTCAAATTCTTGGCAAGATTTTTACTCCTAGATCTGATGTCGCCTTGTAGTGTTGTAATTCTAGGAATTCTTGCATAATTAAGTATAAATACAAGGTTATTTCACTCATTTTCACCTAAGACTTTTGTGAGAGCATTCATAATAGCAAGTTGGAGTTCACAAGAGCATTCAAGTTTTTACAAGAGAATTCAAGAGTCTTCAAGAGTAGATTATCAAGCATTATAGAGAATTATTCAAGCATCAAGCATCATGTCAAAGATTTCATGCATCATGTTTATTTTTGAGCTAACAAATGTGATGTAGGGTTTTATAATTCAAGCTAGAATTTCATTCAAGATCTATCCTATTCAAGAAAGAGTCAAGATCTACATCCATTGGAGCCATTTCATACATGTTTGCAACACTTCATTGCTAGGGTTTGGTGTGTTGCAACATCTTGTTTTTTTCATTCATGATTCTCCATTCCTATTTCATTGGATTTCAAGGTTTGATTACCAAAATGGGGTTTGACCAAGGAAAACTCCTTTCCACTAACAAAATAATATTTTTCCCTCTCTTTAGTATGTGATTTATAGGTTTTTATTGAAGATACATTGAAGGGAAAGTTTGGAGAAGTTTTCCAAAGTGTTCAAAGTTGTCACCTTGCATTGGAGATACTTGGAAGACTTCTACAGGTTATAGATCGGGGTTTCAGATTTGGAAATCAATCAGGAAGTGCATAGAAGACCTTGAAGACCATATTTAGACTTTGAACCTTTAGAAAACCCTAATTAGACTAATTCACTAGTTCTGGCATATGAGTCCCAATTTAGGTCAAAATTTAGGTTTTTACAAATTTAGATACCCATTTGCCAAATTCTTATTCCTACACAGAAACCCAGATCTGGGACTGATTTTCCCAGTCTAGTGTATGAATCCTAGTGAATATTAAAGTAAAAATTTCTAGCATTTCAAAGCCTCATTCAATCTCCTTTAGGTTTCCAGGTGCACACATTCCATCCTGCATCTTTCTGTTTTGTTTTACATAATTTTCTAGGTCATTTAGTGAAGCATTGCATCATATTAGGGTTAAAAATTATATCTTGCATTGCATTTGTCTTTCCAAGCCCTAGCTTGGTGGTGAACCCCTTATTAATTTACAATCAGCCCTTAGGATATCCCTATTGCAAGATCTCTTTCTCCTTTGCATTGAGATCTCTAGGGTTTGTCCTTGAATGAGAGAGTGTGAAGATTGTTATTCTATCTCCCAAGCATTGTAGAAGAAACAATTTTCCCCCTTTCAGAACTTCTTAATTTTGTTTCAAGATCAAACCTTGGATTATTTCACTTAATAATTCCTTGAAACATGCTTTGAAATAAACTATACATTTATCTCACTTTGATAATAACTTTTCTCTAAGGCTTTGAGGGTCAGGGATCGGGCATGTCGCTTAAATTCTACCTCAACAAAAAGTTATTCAAAAAAGGATGCACCTGAAAAGTGACCCCTAAGGGAACTTTTAGAAACATATGCTTTTCACTAAAAAAGTTCTACAAGTTATGTTTCAGGGGTTAGGAAGTATTACCTTCCTTTGGATCACAAGAAAGACACAATCATAACCATCAAAACCCAACACCCGATCTTTTTGAACATCAAATCTAAAGAAAGAAAGGGTCATTCATCAGACATCAAGGATTTGGTATAAATCTTACTACAAAGATGGATAGGGAATGAGCTAACCTTCTAACACTTGACACTTGAAAATCTTCCCAAAAAATGTTAAGGAAAAACATAGCAATTCCTTGGCTCGACTCATGATCGGATGACAAAATAAATATCCTCAATTGACACATTGAGATAAAAAAGGATTTAATGCATCAAAAAATTAAAATGACAAAGAAAAAAATGAAGAGTGAAGAAAAACTAGAAAAAAAGAGAAGAAAAAGAAAAAACAAAAACAACAATCTAACCCAAAATTGACACAAACAAATAGTACAAAAAATACCCACACCAAAAAACCATGAAAACACCATGTAAACTAACAAAAATCAAAAGGAATCATGATGCAAATGTGCAAGAAAAATGTAATGCAAACATGCACTAGTGCCGGTGATTGAATGATGAATGAGGTTTAAGCAACGATAATGACAGAGAGATGCACACACAAGGGTTTCATCACAAGTTTATGAGTAGTTGCAGATCTTAGGAAGACTTGAAATGCACAAGGTAAATTCCAAAATGAGGATTCATAAACTAATAAAATCATTCAGTAGTTCTCCAAATTCTTTTTATTAATTTCCTTATAAAATTCCTTGAAAATGAATAAATTTACTTCATAAATGTGACTGGAACAACAGTTGAGGTGATAAGACATCACCGCCATCAAATGTTTGGGATGGGGCATTTTCCTTAATGGATACCTGATACGTGAAAACCTGAATTAGTGACATTGAAATTTGAGCACACAATAGACATTGGGGATCAGGCCTGACCCATATGGCATGCCATTATGGAGAACCTAAAATCCTAAAACCAAAAAAGATGCTCAGAAGAAAGGAGAAACAAAGAGGAAGAAAGAAAAAATTGAAAAAAGGAAAGGAAAGAAACAAAGGAAGAAAAAAGGAAACAAAAAGGAAAAAGGAAAAGAAGGGAAGAAAAGAAAACAAGGCAAGAATTGTTGGCAACACAAGGGAAGACAACTGAGAGGGGGGGTGAATCAGTTGTCCCAGAAATTTAAACTTATCAAACTCATTAACCTTATTCTTAGATCTGATAAATAACCATGAAAGCATAAATCATCAACACATCAGTAATACACATAACACCAAGATTTTTTTTACGTGGAAACCCTATTAGGGGAAAAACCACAGTGGAGTTTAGTCCACAAGATTATACCCTGTTAAAAGTATAAAGAAAAATAAATGGGGAATGCACTTGCATTCAGGCACACTTCCAAGAGCTCACTACTCAAATATAGAAAGGATTACTACCCAAAAGAATACATGTCTTACAAAAACATTAAGATTACATCAGCAGGATTTTGAATTGAGAAAATAACATCTGCTAATGCCTGATTACAGTTCCGGTTAAGCACATGAACACTTCTTCACACTCTGCTCACTCTTCTTCACACTTTGCCTCTTCCTTTGAATGATTAGGACATTATTCACACATTTCACACATTTCACACAAGCATGCCATCAAATGGAATAAACAATCACTTATATATATCCCCAACAAGAGATTACATTGCTACATGTTAGCCTCAACAAAATAATAAAACATATACAAATTGTCATCCCAAAACAATAAATAATTTTCAATGTGAATCAACCAGTGTTGGCCACAACATAATGAAGACCCAAAACAAAATCCTCGAACATGAAACAACTTCTGAAATTATTCCTTGAAGATCCACAACACACTACAACACCCTGTCGACCAAGCACATGAAAAACATGAACACGCAAGAGAAAATATCTCATCACGGGCACAACAATCAATGCAGATGTGAAACATAGATAGAGCATGATCTAGAAACATCCAAATAAATCATGAATCACTAGATAAGCATCTGCAACAACTGAACTTACTAGAATCACATCATCTTCATTTAGGAACACCAATTGAAGCAACATAATGACTATCAGAACACAACTACTCATAACTCGATCAAATATTCATGCAGATCTCTGAAACTTGACATGGATAAACTAGATATAATTGAAAAGAAACCCTTTAATCCAAAAAATTTGATCATCAACGTACCGAGCTAACCAATAGACTGAACTTCACTTAACCACTGACAAGCTATAGGTTATTTATTACAATTTTCTCAATATCCTCAACATATATAACTTGTAAGACATTAATGCCAATAGTGTTGACATCAATGACAACCACATATCAACAACTCAATCACAACATCCAAAAATCTCCCCCTTTGGCATTAATGGCAACACATGATTTGAAAAATGCCATCAACACAACTATCTCTTAGCACTTACTCCCCCTTAGGTTCTGCCTCTTTTCTCGTCAACTCTTTCACATGACTCTTCTCCCCACAAGGCTCTTCTCCCTAGATAATTCATAGTTTTTCACATGACTCTTCTCCACATTTGACATCAATGACAAATATCTCTTTTCTCCACACAAGCTCTAAACCCCATATTTGAACATCTGACTACTCCCCCTGAGTAGCAGCTACCACAACATCAATCCAGATCAAGATATGACTATGAAATGCATGAACTGATGCAATTCAATGCATCTTAGTTCTTATTAGGAGGGGTAATCACCTCTAGCTTCCCTCTGAGATACTCAAAAGTATCCTTAGGAAACAATTTGGTAAAGATATCTACAATATGTTCCTTAGTAGGCACATACTCCAATCTGACTTCCTTTTCACTCACCTTCTCTCGCAAAAAGTGAAAATTGATAGATATATGCTTGGTCTTTGAATGCAGCACCAAATTCTTAGAAATGTCAATTGCACTTGAATTATCACAAAATATAGCAATAGGTTCATCATACACAACTTTGGTATCTTTCAACATCTACTTCATCCACAATACTTGAGTACAATTATTAGCAGCAACAATGTATTCTTCCTCTGCAGTAGATAAAGAAATGACATTCTGTTTCTTACTTAACCATGAAATCAACTTCTTACCCAAGAAAAATGCACCACCACTAGTACTCTTTCTGTCATTCACATCACCTGTCCAATCAACATTAATAAAAGTACTCAAAATAAGATCATCATCTTTAGGATACCACAACCCAAAATCAATTGTCCCCTTCAAGTATCTGAAAATCCTCTTCATAGTAGTCACATCAAATTCCTTAGGATCAACTTGAAATCTTGCAACAATGCATACAACATTCATGATATCAGGTCTTGTTTGAGTCAAATAGAGCAATCCACCAATCATCGATATGTGTCTAGTCTGATTTGCTTTCGGAGAATCATCATCTTGTGTCAACTTGCATCTGGTCACCATAGGTGTACCAACTAGCTTTGAATCTTCCATACCAAACTTCTTTAGCAATTCTTTCACATACTTGGACTGAGATATAAAGATCCCTTTATATAGCTAAGTAATATGTAATCCCAAAAATAGTTTCATCTCACCAATCATAGACATCTCAAACTTATTTTGCATCTCATTAGCAAACTTCATGCACAAACTATCATCTCCTCCAAAAATGATACCATCAACAAAGACTTCAACAATCAAATCTTTATCATCATAAATCTTGAAATACAAATTACTATTAGTAGTACCTTTATTAAATCCAAGCTTCAAAAAATACTTGTCCAATTTGGCATACCATGCTCTTGGGGCTTGCTTAATTCCATACAATGCTTTCTTCAACCAACAAACCATATCTCCCTAATCAGTTAATTGAAATCCATCAGGTTGCTCAACATACACTTCTTCTTCCAATTCGCCATTTAGAAATGCTGACTTGACATCCATCTGATAAACCTTGTAGTTTTTGTAAGCAACATAAGCAAGAAATAGTTTCATAGCTTCAATCCTAGCAACAGTGGAAAAAGTTTCTTCAAAGTCAATTCCTTCCATCTGAGAATATTCCTTGCACACAAGTCTTGCTTTGTTTCTAACAACTTCACCTTGCTCATTCAGTTTGTTTCTAAAGACCCATTTAGTTCCAATTACATTTTTGTCCTTAAGTCTAGGAACAAGAATCCATGTATTATTCTTCTCAATTTGTTGTAGTTCTTCTTTCATTGCTTCCACCCAATGTTCATCTTTGCATGCTTCATTGACACTATTAGGCTCAGTCTTTGAAATCAAACAATATTCTTCTGCAATTTTTCTCCTAGTCTAAACACCTTTGTTCTTATCACCTATAATTTTATCTTTTGAATTATTTAGTATTACATACCTTGGAGTCTTAGGATGTTCTTGAACTTTTGTCTCTTGTGATCTCTCTTCTGCACTTTCACTAGTTCCTTCTTCTTGATTTTCTTGATTCATCGGAATGATCTAAACTTGATTTTGAGTCTGAACTTTTTGTCCTATAATTGAACTGTTATTCTGATCATCTGAATCATATCCACAGGTTCTGGATGGTCTAGCTATGTCTTCATCAACCTTGAGATTAGCACTTTCAACTACTTTCCTCAATCTCTTGTTGTAGCACTGGTATGCCTTACTCTTAGTAGAATAACCAAGAAAAATTCCTTCATCACTTCTAGCATCAAACTTTCCTATATCTTCATATCTTTTGAAATATCTAACAGCAGGCTTATGACTAGACCAAAGGTCAAAAGGGGTCTTACTAGTATCACCTTTGACTTGTACCCAATTGAGGGTGTAAACAACAACACTCACAACTTCTCTCCAATAGATATGTGAAACATTTCCTTCCAACATCATAGTCCTAGCAGCATCTTGAATTGTCTTGTTCTTCCTTTCCACAACTCCATTTTGTTGAGGGCTCCACGGGGCATATAATTATCTCTTTATCCCATGCTCTTCACAAAAAGAATTAAACTCACCGGAAGTAAATTCACCACCTCTATCTGATCTCAAACATTTAATATTTAGAATTATCTTTGTCTCAACCATAGCCTTAAAAATATTGAATTTCTCTAGAGCTTCAAATTTTTCCCTTAAGAAGGTAACCCACATCAATCTAGAGTAATCATCAATAAGTAACATGAAGTACTTGTCTCCTTGTAAACTTCTGACTATATAAGGACCACACAAATTATTATGAACAAGCTCCAACACTTTATTTGAACAATGATGTTTTCTCCGAAATAAAATTCTAGTTTGCTTCCCTAACTGACATTCCTTGCATATAGTATTAGTAGGCTTTACCAACTTAGGAAGATCTCTCACTTCCTAAGTAGAACTTATCTTGATAATATTTTCAAAGTTTACATGTCACATTCTCCTATGCCACAACCAACTTTCATGAACTTGAGAAATCAAACAAATTTTACCAGTAGTATTCAGGTGAAAGATGCTACTTTCTATTTTTGTACTTGAAGCAATCACATTTCTGAAACTTCCCAATATTCTACACTTTCCATTCTTGAATTGAAGATTGTATCCCTTGTCAACCATCTGTCCAACACTTAAGAGATTGTGCTTCAAACCTTCCACATAAAGAACATCATCACTATTATTCTTACCATCAAGAGAAATGGATCCTCTGCCACAGATTACACCAACTTTGTCATCACCAAATATTACGACACCACCATCATACTTTTCTAGGCTCACAAATTTTCTTTTATCACCTATCATGTGATGAAATCATCCATTTTCAATCACCCATTCATCTTTTCTTCAATTCTGGCCGCTAGAGCTTTCTCCATATTTGAGCAACTAGTAGATTCAATGGGTATAGGATCATTTTTCTTGATAGCAATAAATACCCATTCATCTTCACTTACATTTCCTTTATTAGATTCATCATCTACCACACCTTCATCAGCAGCATAATAACACTTTCTTTGGAATCTAGGCTTATTAGGTCTTGGCTTCGGAACTCTTTTTGGAAACCTTGATGCAAAATGACCTATCTTATTGCAAGAAAAACATTTAATAGGTAATTTCCCTTTATACTTACCTTCTCCTCTAGCTTCCCTTTTGAAAATAAGTGCTTCAAGCTCGTCTAGTTTTCTCTCCTCTTCTTTAATCTCTCTCATTTCCTCTTCATACTTGAATATATTTCTAGAACTTTCTCCTAGATCATATCTCTTCTTATCATTTTTGGAGGTAGTAGATTTGAATGCAAATTCTAACTTAGGAAGAGCATCACCAAAATCACTTAACTCAAAAGCTATAAGCTTACCAATCAACATGTCTCTGGTTACATTTTTCATAGTCCAGATCTCCTCAATAGCAATAGCTTTGGCTTTGTATGCAACATGAAAGGATCTGAGCACTTTGGAAACAATTTATGATTCATCCAATGATCCACCAACACATCTGATACTACACACAAGTTCATTCACTCTCTGCATGAAAGAAGTATTGTTCTCATCATCACCCATTCTCAACATTTCATATTTCCCTTTCAAACTTTGAAACTTAGCAATCTTCCATGTGCATCATCTTCATACAAAGTTTCCAAATTTTTCTAGATCTCATAAGCAGTCTTCAAATCTATAACATTTGTCATCTCGGAATCAGTCAGAGCACTTAAAAATGATTTCTTAGCCCTGATATTGTACTCGACATCCTTAATCTTAGCAGCAGTAGAAGGACCATTCTGTGTGATAACATACCTATTCCTTGAAATGTTCCAATAGGGTTCACCAATGCATCTTAGATGACACTCCATTCGAGTCTTCCACAGAGAATAATTTGTTCCATCAAATCTCAGACTATCCTTCTTGTATGTTGCCATCCCGGATCACCTCAAGCTATCAAATTTCTTTCGAGGAACCTGCTCTGAAACCAATTGTTGGAAACACAAGGGAAAACAAATGAGAGGGGGGGAATGAATCAATTGTCCTAGAAATTTAAACTTATCAAAATTATTAACCTTATTCTTAGATCTGATAAATATTCATGAAAGCATAAACCATCAACACATCAGTAATACACATAACACCAAGATTTTTTATGTGGAAACCCTGTTAGGGGAAAAACCATGGTGGAGGTTAGTCCACAAGATTATACCCTGTTAAAAGTATAAAGAAAAATAAATGGGGAATGCACTTGCATTCAGGCACACTGCCTAGAGCTCACTACTGAAATACAAAAAGGATTACTACCCAAAATAAGACATATTGTCTTATAGAAACATTCAGATTACATCCGTAGGATTTTGAACTGAGAAAATAACATTTGCTAATGCTTGATTACAGTTTCGGTTAAGCACATGAACACTTCTTCACACTCTACTCACTCTTCTTCACACTCTACTTTTTCCTTCGAATGATTAGGACATTATTCACACATTTCACACAAGCATGCCATCAAATGGAATAAACAATCAACATCGCTACATGTCGGCCTCAACAAAATAATAAAACATATGCAAATTGTCAACCTAAAACAATAAATAATTTTCAATGCGAATCAACCAATGTTGGCCACAACATAATGAAGACCCAAAAAAAAATCCTCGAACATGAAACACCTTTAAAAATTATTCCTCGAAGATCCACAACACGTTACAACACCCTGTCAGCCAAGAACATGAAAAACATGAACATGCAAGAGAAAATCTCTAATTGCAAGCACAATAATCAATGTGGACATGCAACACAAATAGAGCATGATATAGAAACATCCAAAAACATCATGAATCACTAGAGAAGCATCCACAACAACTAAACTTACTAGAATTACATCATCTTCATTCAGGAACACCAACTGAAGCAACAAAATGACTATCAGAACACAATTGCTCATAACTTGATCAAATCTTCATGCGGATCTCTAAAACTTGACATGGATAAACTAGATATACTCGACAAGAAACCATTTAATCCACAACCTTTTATCATCAATGTATTGAACTAACCAATAGACTTAACTTCACTTCACCATTGACAACCTGCAACTTATTTATTACAATTTTCTCAATATCCTCAACATATACAACTTCTAAGACATTAATTCCAATAGTGTTGACATTAATGAAAAACACATATCAACAACTCAACCACAACATCCAACAAGAAAAAGATAACAAAACACACCAAAAAGAAGAAGAGGGGTCCCCATTTTTTCAAAAATAAAATGGGGTGTGAGTGCAAGGAACAAAAAATAGCAACCAAAGAACAAAATTCTTAAGAAAAGCATTTCCTCTTCAATTTTTTTCAAGAAAACTTAAACTCGAAGGGATTAATAACTCAAAATTAAGAAAAGAAGTCCATGTTAACTTAAGAATTTTATCAACTTATCCATCACAATAGAATACTTGAATCTCATAGTGTGTGCATATGATTTAAATTCTTTCAAAATAAGACATTAATGAAGTAGAATGACCTCTAATTCAAGACACGTGTTTGATATTGCTTTTCTCCCAACTATTTTATGCTATCATATGTACACATATATTTTTAAAACCTATTTGGTGTGATTTGGTATAACTCTTCTACTAGCTAGGAGTCCATAGCCTCGATAGAGATATCTATAATTCCCTTAAACATATCTCTACTTCTAGCTAGGTGTCCATAGCCCCAATAGAGGTTATTTGAATCACCCATTTTATTAAGATTATATTCATGATATTCTTTGGAATCCTCTTCTCTAGGCTATCACCTAGTGTTGGGTTGGGGATTATAATGGTCACTAAGAAAGATAAGCATCTTTAGATTTTCTTGAGTTCAAAGGTCATAACCATTGATCCCTAATCCAAATATTGACTTCCTTAAGTTTGTAGATAGTAATATTGAAGAAAATAAATTTAGAGATTCATTGGCTTCATACACTAGATTGTTTAGGACTTCCAATATTAATAACAGATTAGTATTTGAACTTAAGCAAGGAAACATTTTAAAAATAGAAATACTACAAGCATCCTATGCATGATTGAAATTCAGACCCATAATAGTCACAAAAACCCACAACTAGAAAGGGAGGATAAAAAGGAAATAAAAGAGTTGGGATCACTTGTTGGTGTAGCAGTGAGATGGTAGCCCTGTTTGTGGTGCAACCAAGGTTCAAATCCCCACTTGGACCTTAGCGGTGTATACCAGTTCGGTCCCAATTGTTCGGAGGTAAATAAAATGGCGGATAATCTTGGAGGACGTACATGTGATCTCAGCAGATGTGGTGATTGATCGTGCTGGAGGCATGTGCTGCTCATGGATCTAGTTTCCTATTGACATGTTCTGTTCGTGGACTATTGTCAGACCCACACAAGTCTTTCATGCCTGACAGGTTTTGAATCGAACCCTCATGATTCTTTCACTCTTTTTTCTCGGTTGGTCTTGGAGAGATAATGATGATAGAAATAGAGGAATGGTGTTGGTTCCAACAGTGAGGTCGGTGGGACTGCTGGCAGGAATAACATTGGGTGACCAGTGGAGGTGGTGGTTTAGCAGGGATGACCCCCGAATTTTGTCTCATTGGTTCATAGCTCCAGTCAAAATCATTCAGGGTGCTACCCCTTAGCAGTGATTTACCAAGCAAAAAAAAAAGGAAATAAAAGAATTCATGAGAATAGGAAATGACACAAAAAAATTAGAAAAATAAAAAGGAACAAGAAACAACAAACCTACTCTAACTATTTACAAGGAGCACAACCCTTCCTAGGATCCAAAATAATGCTTGAGAAATTGCACATTGATGGGAAATGGGGTTGGATATCCTTTCATACTACTGATCCTAAAGGTATTTTCCCCTAAAATCTCATATATCTAATAAAGGCCTATCCAAAGTTGATCAAACTTCAAATGGCTTCCTTTCTTCTCTTTAGAATTATCCCAAAGTAGGACAAGATCTGAGATCCTCAAGAACTCTATTTTAGGTCTTTTTTCAAACCACCATTTAACTACAACTTGAAGTTTTTAAATATGCTTGAGAGCAACATTTCTCTTTTCTTCTAAATCCAATAGATTCATTAGCCTAACCTAAATCTCATCATCTATGTCCACATAAATATCCATGAATTTTAAGGTAATAATTTTGAGATTCATGGTAAATATGGGCTCTAAACCATAAACTATCTGGTAAAGGGATACCCCTAAGTCATTTTTTTCTCTAGTTCTATCTACCCATAACAAAAACTTGATGTGAGATGCCAATCTTTTGGATTCTTGTCTAAATTTTTTTTAATGATACTTATCAAGTTTTTATTAGTCGACTCTTCAACTCCATTACCTTGGGGGTAATAGTTCAATGAATATTTAAAAATTAAATTGCATTAAAAAAGAAATGTACTAAAAAAAGAGGGACCATTATCACATACTAAAGAAAATGATATTACAAACATGGTCATTATGTGATATTCTAAAAAATTGGTTGCCACTTCTGTCATGCTTTGTTTGCAAGTGATCACTTCAGACCATCTTGTGCAATAATCAATAGCCACTAGAATAAACCCGTGTCTTGTAGATGAGTGGGGATAGATCATTCCT
Source organism: Sequoia sempervirens (assembly GCA_007258455.2). Classification (NCBI taxonomy): domain Eukaryota; kingdom Viridiplantae; phylum Streptophyta; class Pinopsida; order Cupressales; family Cupressaceae; genus Sequoia; species Sequoia sempervirens. Next base: position 596,472,389 of record VDFB02193867.1, on the reverse strand, counting down.
ATAAAATCCAAGCCCCATTGGGCAAAATGATATACCTCATATACGGATTGTAGAGGTATTGTTGCATTTCTTTCTTTGCTTACTCTCGTTTGACATACATGGAAATTTTTGACATGCTAAAATGAATCCTTGAATAAATTGGCCCTATAATACCCCACCCTTAATATTTAGTGAGCATTAGCTTCAACTGAACCATGGCCAGTACCAAATTTATCATGAAATTATGCGAGAACTGAAATAGTTCCTTCCTTATCCAAGCATCTTAAGTAGACACTTCATAGTTTCTTCAATATAAAGTACCAACCTTCACCATATAATTTTGAATCTTGATGCTTAACACTCTCCTCTGAGAAATATTCATATCATTTGGGAACTTGTTTTGTAGTAGGTACTGAACTATATCTTTATACAATACATTTGAGGCGATGTCTTGTTGTGTGTAATGTTGACGTGCACTAGTTGTTTATCCACTATGGCCAATGTTTTTGAAAATCCTTGGCCTCTTACTAGTTTCATTGGTTGAATTTCCATGTCAAACTCCTACAAAATAGTCATCCATTTTCCTCTTCATTCTCCACTCTCATTTTGCATTAACATAGACTTACCAATGCCATTTGGGACTATGGCTATCACTTTTCTCCTCAGGATATAATGTTTGAACTTATTTACATCTTTCACAAGAGAAAAAGATTGTTTATCTAGGTTAATGTACCTGATGTTTGGATTTTTGAATGGAGAACTCATGAAAGCTATTGGCCTTTCATCACCATTTTCCCCTTTTAGAGTTAGAACACCATCACAAAAATGTCCTGAAATAAAAGTATAGATATTGAAGGTCTTGGTGTAATCTGGACTGGGGAACATAGGTGCACTAGTTATAATTTCCTTAATTTCTTGGAAACATTTCTTTTATTTTGTATTCCACTTGATCTTTGCATCCTTCTTTAGCATATCATTTAGAGGGTGCACAATTTGTATAAATCCACTAATGAACTTTCTAGCAAAGTTAATCTTTCCAAAGAAATATTTTAACTCTTTTATACTATTGGGTAATGGTAACTTAAAAAAGGACTCAATTTTATTAGGGTCTATGGAAATAAATTTATTATAAATTATATGACCTAGGAGCTTCCCTTCAGTAACTCAAAGAATTCACTTCTTTGGTGTAGCATATATTTTTGGTACCCACTTGCTTTCTAGCTCTCCTAGGGTTTTTCACCTAGAAGGAGAAAGATGGGCCAAAAATGCTTATGTCTACACTCAAAGTTAATGCATTATGGATGGAATATGAATGTAATGTACTTAGATGCAATGTTTTAATGCAATAAATGAATGAGATTGATTGAATAATGAATAGAAACTAAAGGAAAACAACTTTTTTGAAAACACATTGTGTATTGAAAAATCACCTACAAATGAATGGAAGAATGCAACGAAAATAACTTAGACTGAAAGTGTGCACCTCGAATGTTGAAGAAGACTAGAAATTGTTTTTGAAATGCCATTGATGCTGATTTTTGAGGCCTAGAGGGACTCATTCACCATTTTGGGCGAATCAGTCCCAGTTCTGTCAAACTATACCAGAACCTATTTTTGACAAAAGGGTATCCAAAAATGTAAAAATCCAAAAATTGACCTTAGGGTGGGACTCATTCACCACCCATGGCGAATGAGTCCACTTTTGAATTTCTGGATTTTCAAAAGTGGATTCTGAAGCTTTCGATCTGCACTTTGATGCCCTACAGGTGTTCACTTCCAAAACTCTGATTTATGGGCTTCAAAATAAGATTTTGTTGATATTTTGACTTGTTGAGTGAAGAGAAGACTTTAGAAACCTTGCAATTTGATATTCAATGATTTTCAAGCTTCCAAGAGTCCTAAATCTACAAACGCACAAGAAGAGAAGAAGAAATATTGAATGTTAGGGCATGGGGGTTTTCCTTGGTCAAACCCCGTTTAGGTAATTAAACCAAAATGATGAAAGAAAGTAATGAAACATGCAATAATGGAGTGGATTACCTTTCCATGATGAATGATCTTGAAAGTATACAACAAAACATGTAGAATCAGCCCTTGGATGCCTTAGGAAACTTAATTGATGACTTGCAATGTGAAAGCCCTAGCTTGCTTGAGAAGATATATGATGAATGATGAAGAATAGATGAATTGATGATAAAGATAGATGATCTAAAATGAGGATAAAAAAACCTATTTATACAATTCTTGTGCCTTAGTATCTGTTCATACCTCATCACAGGCCGAGATCAAGTGTTTTTGAATAAAATCCTGAAAGGAAATTTAAAACATTTTGAATTTGGGGCCAAGGGGGACTCATTCGCCACCCATGGAAAATGGGTCCCACCTAGGACCTAAAAATTTGTTTTGGGAAATATGTTGTATTTAATGTTGTTTGTCAGGATAATATTAAAAAATACACTTAATTACAACTTATGAGGGTATAAAGGGACCAAATAAAGCATAAGAAAGAGATAAATAGTGAAGTGGTGCCTAGAAAAGCATGAAATCTTGTTACAAGACCTTACAACACTTCACAATAGGACTTGTTTAGTGATGAAAAGGTAGTTTTTAAGTGAATTGTAATGAATAAAGTCTAGAAAAGTGTAGAAATGTTTTACAAAACTTCACAACACCTTCATAAGACATTGTTAAGTGCAATTTATTTAGTTTTCAAAGGTTCAAGACCTAGTGTGGATGCATAAAATTCCTCACAACACCTAAAGGAAGGCCTAATTAAGTCCAAATAATCATGGACTAATCCCATGTCAAGCAAAGGGTCCTTTTTTCTACAACACATTTGGGTTTAGTGAAATACTTGATTCTTTGCATTGTTGGAGAATCTTACTTAAGTCACCTCTATGGTCAACTCTATTCTTAGAGAATACAATGAGATCATCCATATATATGATAATAAATTTCTCGATTATCCTTTTGAAAGCTATGTCCATCTCCCTTTGAAAGGTAGCTCCAACATTAATGAGACTGAAAGGCATTCTTCGATATGCAAAGGTTACCCACTTAGTGGTGAAGGTTGTATTTAGTCTATTTTCCTCTCAGACCATGACTTGATTGTAACCAAAAAATCCATCTAAGAATGAAATCATCTGAGATCCATTTACTATTTTTAATACTTCATCTAGTGAGGGAAGTGGATAATTATCCTTTTTAGATGGTTGATTTAGATTTCTGAAATCGACATACAGTCAAATTTCTCCATTTTTCTTCCTTATGGGTATCAGATTCACAACTCAAGTTGAATGTATTATTGGATAAATAATTTTGGCACTCAATAGCTTCTAAAATTATTTTTGAATAAATGGATCAAGTAAGGAATTGACAGGATGTTGCCTCTTCCTAAAAGGATTAGTTTCATTATTTAGACAAATGGTATGAGTAATCATTGACGTGTCATAGGTTTTCAATTCATAGCTCCAGGAAATGAATTCTCTATAATTTTTGAAGGCTTTTATTATACCATTTCTCTCCTTAGTTGTGTAGTCCTGAACAATGAAAGCATGTCTCTTATCTTCTTTATCTCCTAGATTATGAGAATCACACTTAAATCCACTTGAATTGGAGGTGGCTTTTTGAGGTCTTATTATATTGTCATGGTCAAATATCCTTTATAAATCAACCATCCCCTTAGGAATGTTATTGGTCTTTAAATTGATAATTTTTTCCTTGACCATTTCAAATGGATCCCTATCACATTCATCAATGATTTGAGTAGTAAAAATTTCAGAATTAGTGATGAATTCAAGGATATGTTGATCATATTTAAACACTTGAAAATTGGTAATGTTGTCTGGAAATGAAGCTTGGTGTAGGAACCATATATACAAAAAACCTCTTTAAACAAGATCCAATTATTAGTTGTAGAGAGCTGGCTGAGACAGTAAGAGCATCTGCAACATAGTTATTTCTTCTGGGAATAAATTTTATATTGAAGACTTTAAAATATTCAATCAAATCCCGTACTTTATTTCTGTAAGAAGATATCCTTTTTTAATGGAAAGAGTATTGAATTATGACTTGTCTTACAATCAATTGGGAATCTACTTCTATGAATAAATGTTTAACTTTCTTTGGATGAACCAACAATAATTCTCTAACCAATGCTTCATACTCTATTACATTGTTCATACAAGTAAATTGCAACCTGAAAGCACCTAGAAATGAATTCCCTTATAGGTTGATCAACTCAACCCTAGCACTATTTCCTTATTTACACTTAGATCCATCAAATCTAAGTTTCCACATCATTTTATTTTTAGAGACTAGTGGTTTTGGCTCTTCTTGCTTTATAGGGGTATCTTCTTGAGCAGGGACACAAGGATTTCTTACAACTTCTTTCTCATACTCATCTAAAATTTCTTCTAAAGATAGAGGGAATCCTTCTCTTGCATGTATCTTTAAGGGAAACCTAAATGTCTCCTCATTAGGGTTCTACCCCTCTTCTGATACTTGATGATCATAAGTCTTGGTAACTTCGTAATTGTTCCATTTGATCCTTTGACATTGAAACTTCATCTGAATCTATATGTTCCTATTTTTGACAATGTATCATCTTTACTCTTGCTAATGCATCTTAGAAAGGAGGGCATGAAAACTCAGAATGATCTTTATTATGAACTTGAGGGTGAGTTTCATTTTTAGTTTGGTATTTTTCTTCAATTTTGTTCACAAACATTGAACTTAGTGTGGTGTTGTCATAAGACATTGATCATTTGTGGCACCTTATCAAAGTTATTAGGGAGTATAAATTTTGGTATGGTTGACATATGGGTACACACCTTTCGATGACTTAAGTGTGTGTTTTCCCATCTGCCACATTTTTCTGGCTACACACCTTTTGATGAATTAATTGTGTGTTTCTCATTTTTCCTTAGGGCTCACCTAGTGTATACCAAACTACACTAGCCCTTGTGAGTGTATTTTATGGACAAAAAACTTAGGCTTGATCCATCCTTTTTAAAAATTTTGCATTGGCTTTGACATTGTATGCTTGTGTATCTTGTCTTGTTGCACATATGTTACATAAATGTGTGTCCCTTTGTGCTTATGTTTTGTTTTCCATGGGATCTTGGATCTTGGGGGCTTGATCACCCTCCTTGATCCTTTTTCATCCTATCTCATCAACATTTGTCTACTTGGACCCCTCTTGACACATATTTATCTAGTTTAGTGTGAGTCTGAGTGTAAGTTCATACTCTCACTAAAGTGGGGGCTAAATGCAATATAGGGAATTGTATATCTTTACAATCTCACACTATGTTTGGGTTCCTTAATTTATTGGACTTAATTAAGCTTCTAATTTACCAAATTATGCATTTGAAATCCTTATTTTTACCATTTTCGGAAAGGAGAACTGGCATTAAGTAAATGTAATCAATAATTAAATCACCATGGAATATGTGTGTCCTAGACTTATAGGCTAGGAACCATTCACCCATGGATGAATGGGTACCCTTTAAGTTCCAAGAAACATTTTAATTTTTTTTTTCAAAGCATTTTAATGATTCAAATTCAACTTACAATTATCGGCTTTTGGAATCTATTTTTGGGAAATTAGATAAACAATTATAAATACATAATATTTTTATCATTTGAAATCTAAGACACATGATCAAGTATTTCCAAGAGAAAAAAACATTGTAAAGAGAATTCAAAAGCATATTTATCAATTATTTAAAAAAAAAATTAGGATCCTAACATCATGTCCAAGTTTATGTGTGTTCATGTCATCTTGTGAAGGCTAATATGCATTGTTGATCCTAAAGAATTGAAGAATTTATAGTATCAAAATCAATCAAGAAAAGAAAGATCCAATTCCTTTGGAGAGATGCATTTGAATTTAGTCCTCTAATGGAAGCCATTGAAGCGTGGTGAGTTGTAGCAATAATTGTTCATCCATCATGTTAGAGCCGAAAAATTCACATTGGTTATTTTTCACACTTCCATTTTCACCCATCCTCCCACATTCGCCATATGTTCCATTTCCATTTCATAATAGCTGACACTAATACAAACCACCAAATAAGGCCTTTGATCATAACACTCAAGTGGATTCCCTATTTGAAGTATTCATATGGGAACACATGGCATGTCACCAAGACAATGATATATTGAAGAGAGTCTCACTAAAGTCTCTTCGACATGAGTAGAAAGGGCTAATGCGAAATGTAGATGAGACTCCTGAATTTCTAAGAGACCTACTCAAATATCTTTTCACTAGCTTAAAGAATGATGTGTCTAAGAGACTTGGACATGTCAAGGAGAAAATATAACATGCCTTACCGATAAATCATATGGAGTGTTCAACATTTAGGAAATAGAAAAATATCTCTTAGACATCAAGATATTTTCATAAAATAAATGATAAGTCACTAGTAAGACAGTGCAGACAAATGACAATGTTGAAGAGACATCAACATATCAAGGAGAGAAGTAAGAGAGTCACTTCGACACTCAAGGAGAAAAATATCAACGAGACATAGAGACATCAAACATACATTAGACAAGGTCTCATCAACATCCTAACAATGATATATGTTGAGGAGACATAGAGTTATCGAGTAAAAATTCTTAAAAGTATCCCCGACATTTCTTGCGCAAGTGTAAACACATGTTATCGATGATACTAAGAGACATCAGAGAGAGGTGACCATAGGTCTCCCTGACATAACAAAGTCACATAGACATTATCAGATTATAATACTGCCAACAGAAGAGATAGACATGTCGAGGAGACATAGGCTTTTTGGCAAGAGATATTTGCCAGCCTCATCGACAAAAGGAGGACCATAAGGGAAGAAACTAAAATGTAAATATTGAAGAGACCCTGAAATATCGAAGAGAGAAATATTAATGTCTCTTAGACATTTCTCAAAAGATAGACAAGAATATATCGAAGAGAGATATAAACATTACTATTAAAGTCTCTTCAACAAAATATGAAATAATTATCACTAGATTGATTTGACTGATGAAGTCATCGAAGAGACAACTACCATTAATATGCAAGTTGATAGGAAGGGAGGAAAACGTGCTATTTATGAACCAAAGTTGGCTCAAGTGTACTGAATTTTGATAAATACAACCTCTAAGGAATTGAAATTCACTACGAATCATGGCTAAGTATCCAGAGGACAGAGTTGGACGAAGGTGAGCAACTCAGAATTTATAGCATTCATTCAAGTACATATTGGCTTAGCTGAATGTAATTTTTTGAAGATAGCTTGAAGTACAACATAGTTAGGGTTAAAATGGATAAAACCCCAAAGAAAACAAGAGCAAAGAGTAAAAAAATAGAAAGTAGGCCACTTAATCAAGACTTAATATACCAATGTCCTGAGTTTGGGCCAAAAGCAAGAAGAATAGCTCAATTAAACCCATCATGTGAGACCCTAGAGGACAAGCACAAGAATTTGGGAGATGTGTGGACTCTACATAGGGGTTATGACTTGTTCATTTATCACTATAGAAAGTACAAATATAGCCCAGTTTCAAGCCCATGTAATTTGAATCTAGGAAAACTTGTGATGCCAATTTTTTTTGTGAATGTAGAAATAATTAAAACACCGGCAAAGAATTATAATCCCAAAAAGAGGGAAAATCACTTGCACGATTGGTCATAGTTCATTATTATAACAAGGGATTGCATTTGTGTGGTTTTCCAATTGGACATCTCCCTCAAGATGAAATTGTAGATGAGAGACTTGTTGGAAGAATATCACTCTATGGATACAAGCTATAAGAGGTGGAAGCTACCTCTGCACATGCCCAAAGGTCCAGGGAATCAACCTAGGATATTTTCTAGTGATGAAAAGGCCCCCATTCTCTCTAGATTTGTTTGAAGAATACTACCAATACACAGACTACTCAATTGGCCAGGTACTAGGAGTTGATGCCCCTGCTAACATGAGAATAGCTCCCATGGTTCTGGCTATGTAAATTCAAATCCAAGATGCCAGGCCCTATGACTATGTAGAGTATCTATCTAAGGCCATTAAGAATGCTCTTAATGCTACAAAAAAATAGTGAAGCTACCTGATTCAAACAATATTCACTTCTTATGCATATAATACTGTATGAAGGGAAAGTGATGGGAATATGGAGAGAAGAATTAAGAATAAAGGATTTGGATAGTGATGGTAATTCTAGACCAGTACAAATGTGGACATCAGTCTGGGATAGTAGATGTGGGAGATCCCACTACTTGTACTTTGAAGAAAATTTTGTCAAACCCTTGTACAAATTACTTGGCCATAAATGTGACTATAATCTATCTCTAGAAGTACAGAGGTTTCTCTGACCAAAGGAGAAGGGCCATGATGGAAAGATAAATCATAATTGGGGAGATTGGTATGCATTTGTAGATTGTACTATCATTAGAGTATATGGATTTGAGGTAGCACCATATTTACTGCCTAAGACTATGGTAGATAGGGTTGCATATCTTGAGATCATAAGACAATTTTCTTATTCAGCCTTCATGAATTTGAAAAGCTATGGAAGGAAAAATTTCATGTCTTCCACTCTGTGTTTTGGTGACTTCACTATTATTGTTGATACAGGGTATGATTTGGTTGGGAGAAAGTTAAATTATTATCGCTTGTCGGTGGGAAACAAGAGAGAAAAATTTGACCCTAAGCATTTCATCTATGATGCCAAAGTTTATCAAAAATTGAAAGGATATGAGCATGAGTTCCATGTCGATGATGTCATCAAGAACTGTGAGGAAATTTAGGTGATCATGGGAATAAATGCATACAATAGAATTATTATGGCTGAGACCTGGAGAATGAATACTAACCCATCCTATGTGGAAGGCTTTCATGAAATTTAGGATCCTATGGAAAAAGTTGATCAATTGCTCCTACATGAAGAAGAAATAATAAAGGATGTACCTCTGGTGACATTTGAAAGGAGAAGAAATGTTGGCTCTATGAGGCAAGAAGAAAAAATAACACCATTGGGCCATTTGTCACTTGAGCCTACTCTAGAGGTAAGCTTCTCAGTTGACACCCCAATCAAGGTTGAAGATGATATTGAGGGGGAAGAAAAGATCAAACAGATCAACACTCTTGTTATTCCTTAATATGAAATGCCATTGGAAAGGAGTGTGATTACCTTTGAGGCTTCCAATGAGCTATCTGATGATGTGAGACACTGTGCCAGTTAGGAATTCATTGCAGAAGATGCATTTGTCTAGACTTCTGAATTTAAGGCTTTCATCTATGAGGATAAAGGAAAGGTGGTAAGGGAAAGGATAAAAGACATTGACCTTGAGAAGGAAGCGTATGCTTTGAAAGAGCTTCAACATGAAATTGATAGAGAGATGAATAACGTGAATGATGAGAGAGGAAGAGCATTATTGCAAGAAGTTGGGGTTATGCTCCTTCCAGGATGGATATTAGTTCAACCATTGTATTTGATAGCTTTTTGAAGAGAAAAAATAAAACCTTGCACTAGACAGATGAAGCTGGTGATAAGATCTATATTGGATTAGGATATAATCTTGATAATACTACTTTGTAGATATGGGAACTTTACCCACCATGCAAAAAGCCCTCCCTTGTTGATCATGATCATATTTTTGGACATTGATTGGTATAGAGAGTAGAAGAGACTAATCCCATGGGAACTGCTGATTTGAACATGAATGTGGCCAAGTTTACAAAGGCTCAAATTTAGAAAATGGTAATGGATAATAAGGGGATGATAGAAGAGAATGAACATTTAAAACATGAGTTGATTAGCTACAAGGATAGACTGCCTTCTTCCTCAGGGCTTTATTCCCCATTGGTTGAATATGAAAGAAAGGTTTTGGAAGAAATTTCAGAAACCACCTACTAGAAATGTAGACATGAAAATTTTTAGAAGGAATAAGAAGAGTTAAATGGAAAGCTCAAGACAACCATCTTTGAAATGGCATAAGAGATAGTCTGCATGAGATTTGAAGATATGTATAAGCATGCTAAACAAGTCTAGCATATTCATGACAAAACATATACAACACTATTGGAGAACACCAAATTGTGTGATTGGATGAAGGAAATGCAGTCTCACATCATAGAAAAGAAGGAAGATAACAATGATGTTCTACAAGAATATGAAGAGCTTATGAAAACCCATAAAGATTTCCATAGCATCTTGACACAACATTTAAGTGATTTTAGTTAGCCACTGAGTATGGCCTTGCCCAACTTCCTTGAGGAAACAAAATTGAAAGATCAAGATACATGGAAGGATGAGATAGCCCACTATTTTCTAGTTGTTCTTGATGCAATCAATGATGAAGATAAGCTACTTAAGAAAACACATCGCATAATGCAGACACTCATTCCAAAAGTGGGTACATTGAGCATTTTTCGAAGATTAAATCATTCATTGTATAGGCTAAGAGAGGAGTAATAGGGACTGGTGTTTGATGGTTTTGGATACATGATCATGGGGCATGCACCTTGAATAGGTCTTAGGTGATCACATGCACTTGTTGGAGATTAACAGACTCTAGTGCATCCATCAACAAACTCTCAATGTTTTTATGTTTATGTTAATTATGTTTTAGTTATGCAGCGATATGACTTTTTGTAAACAAGCTTGAAGCTTGTTTCTTCCCATAAAAATAGGAAAACTATGGCCCAATTTTGAGATCATCATCATCATCATATCATATTCCATTCCATTATAATAGGCATTAGTAAGAAGATAGATTACATAATCCTCCCATCCCTATCATATTAAAATACTTCTATTATAATGCTTATATTTTAAAGTAATACAATGGAGCATACTACTTATAAATCATAATCCATTTTTAGTGCTCAATTAGTGTGTCAATTTTCATGATTATCTATTAATTTTTTGTCTCCAAAGTGGTCTTTTCAAGTTATTTAAGTTTGCAAGATTTATTAGAACACATTTTCTATTACTATGTGAATGCTTTGATTGGTTTCTAGTTGGTGTAAATTAAAATCCTTTCAAATAGTTTACTTTAATTGGTCCTTGCCTAGGGTTAAAATCCTTTTAAAGAAGTTGCTTTGGTTGCTTTCCATTAACTTAAGAATTGAAGGTCCTTTGATTCTTTCACAGTACCTTGATGGGATATCACTGGGATTATTAAAGAAGAACACTGTAATTAACAAACTTGCATGTTTACACAAGGTGTAGACATCTCAAGTGCCTAGTGATTCGAGTTAAGTTGAATAATAGGTTACTTATCTTATAAATCTGTATGCTTTCCATAATCACCATCCACTCATTCACTCCATTCACCCACTCAGAGTAGGCACTGGTCATAGTTTGGACACTTCATACAAAATACAACTTACAATCTTGAATTCTCTAGGTACTCTAAATGGGAATTAGCTATCAAAGCTCTACATCTGCTCCACCTTTGTGTTCCATAGTGAGTAGGTTGCTCAATCTAGGAACCACATCCAACTTTAAATCTTCCTTATTTTTTAGGTATACCCACCTAGGTCTGGTAGAGCCTGAAGAGTAGGAGGTAATCAACTTTGTTTTCCTTGTTCGCAGGCCAAAGGTGTATTAAGAGACTAGCACCCTCTTATGGTTTAAAAACCTGCACTTTTAAGACCTAATAGATTGGCGACTCTATTGGGAACCAAGCCAATTTTGAACCCAAGCCCTCCATCATAGAGTCATTCAAAAGCATCAAAATAGATTAGGGAGTCCACTAGGAAAAGAACACAATAACTCAAAACCCTAAATTGTCCTACTCATGAAAAGGTAGGTGGTGACTGAAGAATTTTTATGATTGATAAAGTAAACATCAAATCAGAAAGGATAGACCATAGACACCAAAGATACACCATATCATCTAACATGAATGGAAAAATATCTTTGCATTAGGAGATCCCCAAGAAGAACAATGTTAGGTTGACAGATAAACATGGATCCCCTATTTCAAAGTTTTACATAAACAAGAACAAAGCAACATCTACGAAACTAGATACGACATTCAGTGATAAGGAGAATGTATTTGAACAACCACCTACATTACATAACAAATTTGACCCATTCCATGGGTTAGAACATCATGAAGATAGTCTATGCAAGGATCCCCAAAGTCCACTAGGACAAGAAAACAATAATCGTCCTATCTACCTCAATATTGATCCACAAAAAATAGATGAATTTGTTGCCCAATTGGAGGAAGAAGGGGAATGAATACAAAGGGATTATGATCAGAGATCTTCATCACAGAAAGAAGGGGAAGGCCAACATGCCTCTACAAGTCATTCTTTTCCTGTTAAGAATTTTGAGGGGATGACCACTCAAGAAATAAAAGATTACATACAATGGCAAGAAGAAGAGCTCAAGGAAAGACAACAACTGATAAAAATGAGTCTTGATCTGAGTCAACAATTTTCCCAATTAGATGTTAATGTACCAAAACAACCCAAATACATCCCACCTCATAAACAGGGAAACAATACCAATACACAAGGGTCATCCCAAAATATAGGTGGCCCCAGTTCTTCAAGAACACCCCATAACATAGTTGGAAGAAAAAATCAGCCTATGCAACACCATGTATTGAAAAATCCACCATCACAAAATATCAATATTCGACCACCTGGACAATAATACATTCCACACCATCATGTCCCACAATAGTACCCTCCACATAATCCCCAACAAAATGTGTACCAACAGCCTCAACAGGGATATCAGTATTACCCTATTCCACCACCTCAAAATCCTTATCCACAGAACCCCATGAGCATAAGTAGACAATTTGATCTATTAGGATACTAATTGTATCCATTTCCAATTGATAGCAATTGGAGAAATATTGTTCCAAAGTTCACAGGGAATAATGTCACAAAAACTGAAGAACATATCAAAAAATTCAATGCCTTTGTGCAAGACATAGGCATGGAACATGATGATGTGAATATGAGGTTGTTCATGATGTCACTAATTGAAGAGGCAAGGTATTGGTTTAACAGTTTTCCCGATGCTTAAATCACCTCTATAGTAGACTTTTAGAAACAATTTCTTGAGCAGTATGGAAATCAATGTGCTCCTGAGTTTTCTCTACATGAACTAATAAGTATTTAGAAACACCAGAAAAAGTTAGTCTATGATTTCAATCAAAAGTTCTCCAAGATCTATAATAAAATACCACATGGATCCAAATTGACCAATCCTGTAGCTCTGAGTATTTATCTAAAGGACTTTGATCCAAAAATGAGATATGAGCTTAGAAATAAGTGCCCTAAAATTTTGATTAAAGCACAAAAGGCAACCTTAACCATTGAAAATAATAGAAAGGTTGTAGGCATTACTGGCAAAAGGGACAACCTTAGGATCCCACAAAACCCCAACCCTCCCCAAAATAGATAGGAGAATCAATACAAAAATGAAAGACCCAGACTACATGACATGCCCTACAATACTACTTGGAAGGATGGAAAACCAGTAGCAAGATCAAATTGGAAGGAGACTCCCTATCCCTTGAAGAAGCATGGGGCACATGCACTAGATGCTACACCCTAGTGTTCACCTTGTCATAGACCCCATGACCCTGAACATTGTGCAGTAGCCTAGGCTTGTCAAGATGAATGGTCACAAGAGCAAGAAAGGGATGGTCACATTGTAAACATGCTAAGATGGAGGTCTTATCAAAATGAGGAAGGATATTCTTCATTTGAAGAAGGATATGAATATAATGTTGATAGTTAGAAGTAAAATGCGAATATGGAATAAGAGGTGTTTTTTGATCAAGAAGAAAACCTACAAGAGGCATCATATACATACAATACACCTCAGTTTCAACTAAGAACTCCATCAGAGGAAGAAAAGAGAGCTATCACAAGAAAAGCTGTAGCTAAGGCAAAAGGGAGGAGATACAATTTGAGAAGTAAGCCCACAGATGGAGACCAAGGGACACCAAGAAGCATGTTCATCAAAGATCAAAAGAACAAGGAGAACGTCCCATCTAATCAAAAGAAGGGTGAAATAAAGAAACCTTAGAAAGATGCTCAAAAGGAGAATGCAGATAATGAACTTGAGAAGAAGTTAAAAGATGACAAAATTCAAAATGAAGGGACAAGAAGTACTAAAATTGAGAAGGGTAAACAAGGGATCACTGCCCCTTCATTTGACATGGCCGAAGCATTGGCTCAGACAAAAATGATAGTTCCCTTAATGGAGCTAATGAATATTGATGAATTTAGAGATACAACCCTCAAAATGATCACCAACACATACCAGAAACAAAAGGGTTAGAAGAAGGAAGTAAATGTTGTGGAAAGGGAAACTGTGAAGGAACCAGAAGTATATTTGGGAGATACACTCACAAATAATCCTTCCCAAATAGATCCATTTTACACTACATTGGTGATCAATAACAAGGCAGTGAAGAATTGTATGATTGACTCAAGGGAAACAATCAATATCATGCCCCTGGATATCATGAAGGAGCTAGGTTTATGGGTGAATACTACACATTGGAAATGTTATGCCATGGATAATATATCAATCCCTATATTAGGAGTAATATGGGATGTAGAACTGAAGCTGGCATCGTATCCAGAGGTGACATACAAGAAAAATATTACTCTGGTAGATACTCCCCTTTACTATGTGATGTTACTATCAAGACAATGGAAAAAAACAATTGGTGGGAATTTTCAGTTAGACTTATCCTATGCTACAATTCCTATGAATGGGAAAGAATTCAAATTATATAGGGAGCCTAGGTCTGAACATGTCATCGAACTATTTGACCCCAATCAAATGAATTATTTATGTGATATGGACTTAGGGAGTTTTAGAATTGAACACTCAAACCCTAAATTATTAAACAAAGATCCAATTTCCAGTGACGTCTCCAAGAATGAGCATGGTATATGATGAATGTATTTTGATGGATCATGTAGTAGAGAAGGAAATGGAGCAGGAATTGTCTTCATTTCACCTGAAGGCATAATTTTCAAATATTCATTTTTGCTAACATTTGAGTGCACAAATAATATAGCTGAGTATGAAGCCCTGCTAATAGGTTTGAACATGGCTACTAAACACAGGATTAAACTATTAAATGTCCTAGGAGATTCTGAGCTAGTTGTTTCACAAGTGAGATCAAAATATTCCATAAAGAACAGAAGGATGAAGCAATATAGAAATGTTGTATGGGACACTATTGAGTTGTTTGATGCTTTCTCTATTGAGTGGATAGATAGGTCTAAAAACCTAATGGTTGATTTCTTGGTGAATGTAGCCTTGAAAAGGGATGATGTTACTTTAACGAGAATTTCATAGGTTGAACTTAAGACTAGGCCAACAATCACTAACAGCATCTACAATTGGAAATTTTTTAGTGATGATACTGATCTAATCAAGTTCTTACATTGCATTGATCAGTACAAAGCCCAAGAGATTGATTTTAATGCATTTTTGGAATAAGTAGACAGAAAAAAAATTGTGTTTGGTTAGGAAGTTGTGCAACTCAAGACAAACAAGATTCCTAAAGGACTAGTGGCACTAGAAAGAGTGTTTGATGGGAATGATCGAGCAGTCATGAAAAAACACCAGTAAGAAGGGAAGACATTGAAGAGATCAATTTAGACATTGAATTAGCGCCAAAGAAGGTATACATTGGGAAAAGGATAAGCCCCATAATTAGAAAGATGTTGATTGCATTGTTGAGGAAGTATAAGCATTTCTTCACATGGTTTTATGCTGATCTTAAGGAATACAAGGAAGATCTGTTCCAACATGAAATTCCACTTAAACCCGATGCAAAACCCTTTAGACAAAAGCAGAGACCAATAAACCCAACTTTGGAGCCCAAGATGCATGAGGAACTTATGAAGCTCAGGGAGGGAGGTATCATCAAGCCTATTAGGAATTCCACTTGGGTCTCAAACTTGGTGCCTATCGGAAAGAAGAATGGAGACATAAGGTAATGTGTAGACTTTAGAAATTTGAATTTCTCTTCCCTTAAAGACAATTACCCACTCCCAAATATGGAGGCCATGCTGTAGAGGGTGACAGGTTGTGAACTATTGTCCATGATGGATGGATTTTTCAGGGTATAACTAGGTGAAGGTGAAGGAATTAGAACAATATAAGAATACATTTACTACCCCCTTGGCACATATGTGTACGTAAGGATGCCATTTGGGCTAACAAATGTTGGTGCCACATTCCAACAAGCTATGGATGTTGCTTTTATTGATCTAATCAATACAATAATAAATATACCAAGATGATCTGACAACATATTCCAAGAAAGTAGAGGACCATGTTGCACACCTTGAGAAGATTTTCCTTAAAGCACTAGAGTATGGAATTTCCCTAAATCCTAAAAAAAATCATTTTTTCTATGACAAAGGGAAAGTTATTAGGGCACATAGTGTCCAAGGAAGGGTTAGAATTGATCCAGAGAGGGTAGAAGCTATAGATAAAATCCCTATTCCTAAAACTATTAAGGCCATTCAATCTTTCTTTGGATAAATAAACTTTGTCAGAAGGTTCATATCAATTTTTTTCTGAAATTGTCAAACCTATCTCAAAAATGTTAAAGAAAGGGGCTGAAATTAACTAGACTGTAGAAGAACTCAATGCATTTTTATCTATAAAAATGGAAATCAAAGAGGTCCCAGTGTTAAAATCCCCCAATTTCAGGAAGCCCTTTCAGGTCTTTTCATTTTCCTCATACCACACCATTGCAGTAGTAATGTTACAAAAGAATGATGAGGGGTATGCGTAGCCTATATCATTCTTTAGTAAGTCCCTCCAAGAGGATGAGTTAAAGTATGATATCACAGAGAAACAAGCATATTCTCTTGTCAAAGTAGTAAAAGCCTTCCAACCCTATCTGGTAGGAGCAAAACTAATTGCATATGTTCCCAATGCTGCAGTCAAGGATGTGTTTGTACAAACCAAAGTCACAGGGAGAAGGTGTAGGTGGATCAATAGAATTCAAGATTTTGATATTGAGATCCAAATCAGTAAGCTGGTAAGAGGGAAAGGCCTATCCAAGCTAATGGATGAGTCAAATTTTGAAGCATCTCAAATTTGTAACATAGGGGAAGAGGAAACCATGATCGCCAGCATAGAGAACACTACATGGTACACTGACATAATGTATTGCTTGAAGAATCATAAATTCCCTAAACACATGAATGAAAATTAGAAGAGATCCTTGAAGTTACATGCCTCCAAGTATGTTTTCATGGATGGTGACTTATATTGGAAAAACAGAGATGGAATACCACTGTTATGCCTGGATGAATCTCAAGCAAAACATGTATTAAGGGAGATGCACAAAGGAGTTTGTGGGGGACACTTTTCATCTAATACCACTGCCCATAATATATTGAGGGAAAGGTATTACTGGCCTAGGGATTTTAATGACTCTTTCACCTATGTAAGGAAATGTGAAGCCTACCAAAAATTATCTGGAAAAATGAAATATCAAGGAGCACTACCACTGAGACCAATGCAGGTTGATGCTTCCTTTCATCAGTGGGGGATTGAATTTATTGGGGAGATACCAAAAAAATCTAGTGGAGGTCACAAGTGGATATTAGTAGCAACTGATTACTTCATAAAATGGGTGGAAGACATCCCAACAAAATAGGCCACTAGCAAAGTTGTAGCCAACTTTCTGATGGAGTATATCATTACAAGGTCTGGGACACCTGTGTGGATAATCAAAGATAATGGTATGTGTTTTAGATCAGAGGAGTTCAAGAAATATTGTGAAACATATGGCATTACAATTTCATATGCCTCACCCTATCATTCGCAAGCTAATGGGCAGGTTGAATCAAGTAACAAGAATATTTTGAAAATCACTAAGAGGATGTTGGAAAAAAAATAAAAAGGCATGGGATTCTAGATTGAGGATGGCAGTATGGGTAGATAGAATCATTGTGAATAAGTCAATTGGTAGAACACCCTTTGAACTTGTTAATGGGGCACAAGTTAGAATGCCTATGCAAAATCTTCTACCTACATACAAATTCATACTTCAAGAAGATTTAGACATCCCTAAAGCTATGGAGGACATAATAGAACGATTGGCATAACTAGATGAAATTAGGAGTTTGGCCTAGGAGAAAAATACAAAAATACAATCACAAATGAAATATTTGTTTGAAAAAAGGGCCAAGGAATTTATTTTTGAAGAAAATGATATGGTCCTACTATGGAATGCAAGGTGTCAAGATAAAGGGAAGCATGGAAAGTTTGAAGCTCTCTAGATAGGACCATTTGTCATTATTGGAAAGGGAGGTGAAGATTCCTACTATCTACAGAAAATGTTAGGAGAAGATCAAGAATTGCTAGTGCATGGACAATTCTTGGAGCACTTCTTTTCTTAAATCAATTTTCCATGCACATTAGTTTAGGAGAAGGTCAAGAATTGCCAGTGCATGCACAATTTTTGAAATACTTCTTAAAAAAAATCTTCCATGCAAAGTAGTTTTAGGTTTCCATCTCATTTTCACTCCATCTTACCACAATTCATTCATGGTATGAATCCCAGAGATCATTTATAGATCCTTGCAATGACCACACACTCATCCATCCCCAATTGGAGCCACTGTTGGAGCCAAAAAATACACATTGGTTATTTTGCACACTTCCATTTTTTCCCATCTTCCCACATTCACCATATGTTCCATTTCCATTTCATATTAGCTGACACTAATACAAACCACCAAATAAGGCCTTTGATCATAACACTAAAGTGGATTCATTGTCTAAAGTATTCCTATGGCAACAAATGGCATGCCACCAAGACAATGCTATATCGAAGAGAGTCTCGCTAAAGTCTCTTGAATGCGAATAGAAAGGGCTGATGTGAAATGTAGACGAGACTCTCGAATGTCTAAGAGACCTACTCAAATATCTTCTTAGCAGCCTACAAAAAGATGTGTTTAAGAGACTTGGACATGTCATGGAGAAAATCTAACATGTCTTACCAATAAATCATATGGATTGTTAAACATTCAGGAAATAGAAAAACATCTCTCAGACATCAAGATATTTTCATAAAATAAATGATAAGTCACTAGTAAGACAGTGGAGAAATGACAATGTCGAAGAGACATCGATATATCAAGGAGAGAAGTAAGAGATTCTCTTCGACATTCAAGGAGAAAAATATCGACATGACATAAAGACATTGAACAGACATTGGAGAAGGTCTTATTGAAATCCTAACAATGATATGTCAAGGAGATACAAAGGTATTGAGCAAACATTCTCAAAAGTCTCCTCGACATTCTTGCACAAGTGTAAACACATGTTATTGATGAGATTAAGAGACATTGGAGAGAGGTGACCATGGGTCTCCCTGACATAACAAAGTCACATAGACATCATCAAAAAATAATACTGCCGAACGAAGAGATAAAGACATGTCAAGGAGACATAGGATTTATGGCAAGAGATATCTGCTAGCCTCATCGACAAAAGGAGGACCATAAGGGAAGAAACTGAAATGTAAATATCGAAGAGAGAAATCTTAATGTGTCTTAGACATTTCTCAAAAGATGGTCAAGAATATATCGAAGAGAGATATAGACATTATGATTAAAGTCTCTTCGACAAAATATGAAATAATTAAAACGAATTGATTTGCTTGATGAAGTCATTGAAGAGACAACTACCACTAATATGCAAGTTGATAGGAAGGGTGGCACAAGTACCATTTATGAACCAGATCTAGCTCAAGCATGTTGAATTTCAATAAATATAGCCTCTAAGGAATCAACATTCACCACAAATCGTGGCTAAGTATCTAGAGGATGGAGTTGGACGAAGGCAAGCAACTCATAATTTCTAGAATTCATTCAAGTAAGTACATCTTGGCTCAGCTGAACATAATTTTTTGAAGATAGCTTGAAGTACAACACAATTAGGGTTAAAATGGATAAAAGCCCAAAGAAAAGAAGGGAAAAGAGGCATAAAATAGAAAGTAGGCCACCTAATCAAGACTTAATAGACCAGTGTCCTGGGTCTAGGCCAAAAGCAAGAAGAATAGCTCAATTAAACCCATCATGTGATACCCTAGAGGACAAGCATAAGAATTTGGGAGATATGTGAACTCCACACAGGGGTTATGACTTGTTCATTTATCACTATAGAAAGAAGTACAAATATAGCCCGGTTTCAAACCCATGGAATTTGGATCTAGGAAAATTTGTGATGCCAAATGTTTTTGTGAACGTAGAACTAATTAAAACACTAACAAATAATTATAATCCCAAAATGAGGATAATTCACCTGCACGATGGGTCATATTTCATGATTATAACACATGATTACATTTGCATGGTTTTCCAATTGGACACCTCCCTGAAGATGAAATTGTAGATGAGAGAATTTTTGGAAGAATATCACTCTATCGATACAAGCTATAAGAGGTGGAAGCTACCTATGCACAGGACCAAAGGTCCAGGGAATCAACCTAGGATATTTTCTAGTGATGAAAGGCCCTCATTCTTATAGATTTGTTTGAATAATACTACCAATACACATACTACTCAGCTGGCCAAGTACTAGGAGTTGAGGCCCCTACTAACATGATAATAGCTCCCATGGTTCTGGCTATAGAAATTCAAAGCCAAGATGCCATACCCTATGAATATGCAGAGTATCAATCTAAGGCTATTAATAGTGCTCTTAATGTTATGAAACACAACAATGAAGCTATTTTCTTGAAACACTATTGATTTCTTATACATATGATATTGTATGAAGGGAAAGTGATGGGAATATGGGGAGAAGAATTAAGAATAAAGGATCTAGATAGTGATGGTAATGCTAGACCTATACAAATTTGGACATCAGTTTGTGATAGTAGATGTGGGAGGTCCCACTTCTTGTACTTTGAAGATAATTTTGTCAGCCCTTGTATAAATTACTTGACCATAAATGTGACTATAATCTATCTCTAGAAGTATAGAGGTTTCTCCGACCAAAGGAGAAGGGCCATGATGGAAAGATAAATCAAAATTAGGGAGATTGGTATGCATTTGCAGATTATACTATCATTAGAGTATATGGATTTGAGGTAGCACCATATTTACTTCCTAAGACTGTGGCAAATAGGGTTGCATATCTTGAGATCATAAGACAATTGTATTATTCAAACTTCATGTATTTGAAAAGCTATGGAAGGAAAAATTTCATGCCTTCCACTCTGTGTTTTGGTGACTTCACTATTATTGCTGATACAGGGTATGATTTGGTTGGAATCAAGTTAAATTATTATGGCTTGCCGGTGGGAAACAAGAGAGAAAAATTTGACCCTGAGCATTTAATTGATGATGCTAAAATTTCTCAAAAACTAAAAGGATATGAGCATGAGTTCCATGTCGATGATGTCATTAGGAACTGTGAGGAAAGTTAGGTGATCATGAGAACAAATGCATACAATTGAATTGTTATGGCTGAGGCTTGGAGAATGAATACTAACCCATCCTATGTGGAAGACTTTCATGGAATTAATGATCCTATGGAAAGAGTTGATCAATTTATCCTACATGAAGAAGAAATAATAAAGTATGTAGCTCTGGAAGCATTTGAAAGGAGAAGAAATGTTGGCTCTAGGAGGAAAGTAGAAAATTTAACACCACTGGGCCATTTGTCACCTTAGCCTACTCTAGAGGTAAGCTTCTTAGTTGACACCCCAATCATGGTTGAAGATGATACTGAGGGGGAAGAAGAGGTCACATAGATCAACACTCCTATTATTCCCCAATATGAAATGCTATTGTAGAGGAGTGTGATTACCTTTGAAGCTTCCAATGAGCTGTTTGATGATGTGAGACATCGTGCCAATCAAGAATTCATTACAGATGATGCATTTTCTAGACTTCTGAATTCAAGGTTTTCATCTATGAGTATGAAGGAAAGGTGATAAGGGAAAGGATAAAAGACATTGACCCTGAGAAGGAATTATATGCTTTGAAAGAGCTTCAACATGAAATTGATAGAGATGAAGAACATGATTGTCGAGAGAGGAAGAGCATTATTGCAAGAAGTTGGGGTTATGCTCCTTCCAGGATGGGATATTAGTTCAACCATTATATTTGATAGCTTTCTAAAGAGAAAAAATAAAACTTTGCAATTAAAAGAGGAAGATGGTGATAACATCTATACTAGATCAATATATAATCTTGATAATACTACTCTGCAGATATGGGCATTTTACCCGATAGGAAAAAAGCCCTCCCTTGTTGATAATGATTAGATTTTTGGACATCTTTTGGTACAGGGAGTAGGAGAGATTGATCCCATGGAAATTGTTGATTTGAACGTGAATGTGGCCAAGTTCACAAAGGCTTAAATTCAAAAACTAGTAAGGGATAATAAGGGGCTGATAGAAGAGAATGAATGGTTAAAACATGAGTTGATTAGCTATAGGGATAGACTGCCTTCTTCCTCAAGGATTTATTCCCCATTGGTTGAACATGAAAGAGAGGTGTTGGAGGAAATGTCAAAAACCACCTACTGAAAACACAAACATGAAGTTCATAAGGAACAAGAAGAGTTAAAAAGGAAAGCTCAAGACAATCACCTTTGAAATGGCATCAGAGATATTCTACATGAGATTTGAAGATATGTATAACCATGTTGAACAAGTTTGGTGTATTCATGACAAAACATATGCAACAATATTGGAAAATACCAGATTGGGTGATTGGATGAAGGAAGTAGAGTCTCACATCATAGCAAAGAAGGAAGATGACAAGCTACAAGAATATCAAGAGCTTATGAAAGCCCATAAAGATTTCCATAGCATCTTGACTCAACAGTTAAGTTATTTTAGTTAGCCACTATGTATGGCCTTGCCCAACTTCTTTGAGAAAACAAAATTTAAAGATTAGGATACATGGAAGGATGAGATAGCCCACTATTTTCCAGATGTTCTTGATGCAATCAATGATGAAGATAAGGTGCTTAAGAAAACACATCAACAACTTGGAAGAATGTTTGAATTGGAGTATTATATGAAAGATATTATACATAATGCAAACACTCATTCCAAAATTGGGTACATTGAGCATTTTTCGAAGATTAACTCATTCAATGCATAGGCCAAGTAAGAGAGGAGTAACAAGGATTGGAGTTTGATGGTTTTGGATACACGATCATGGTGCACGAGCCTTGAATAGGTCTTAGGTGATCATGGGCACTTGCTGGAGATTAACGGACATAATGCATCCATCAACAAACTCTCAATGTTTTTATGTTTATGGTAATTATGTTTTAGTTATGAAGAGATGTGACTTTTTGTAAACGAGCTTGAAGCTTGTTGCTTCCCATACAAATAGGGAAACTAGGGCCCAATTTTGAGATAATCATCATCATCATATCATATTCCAGTCCATTATATTGCATAATCCACCCATCCATATCATATTAAAAGACTTATGTTATAATGATTATACTTTGAAGTAATACAATGAAGCAAACTACTTATAAATCGTAATCCATTTTCAGTGTTCAATTACTATGTCAATTTTCATGATTAGCTATTACTTTGTTGTCTCCAAAGTGGTCTTTTTACGTTATTTAAGTCTACAAGATTTATTAGAACACATTTACTATTACTATGTGAATACTTTGATTGGTTTCTAGTTGGTGTGAATTAAAATCCTTTCAAATAGTTTACTTTAATTGGTCCCTTCATAGGGTTAAAATCCTTTTAAAGAAGTTGTTTTGATTGGTTTCCATTAAATTAAGAATTAAAGATTCTTTCATGATTTCACAATAAGTTGAGGGGATATCACTAGGATTATTAAAGAGCATTGTAATTAATAGACTTGCACGTTTGCACAAGGTGCAAACATCTCAAGTGCCCAGTAATTTGAGTTAAGCTAAATATTAGGTTACTTATCTTACAAATCTATATCCATTCCATAATCACCATCCACTCATTCACTCCATTCACCCAATAGGAATAGGCACTGGTCATACTTAGGACACTTCATATAAAATAAAACTTACAATCTTGAATTCTCCAAGTACTCTCAATGGGAATTATCTATCAAAGCTCTGCATCTGCTCCACCTTTACATGCCATAGTGAGTAGGTTGCTCAATCTAGGAACCACATCCAACTTCAAATTATCCTTATTGTTTAGGTATACCCACCTGGGTCTGGTAGAGCCTGAAGAGTAGGAGGTAATCAACTTTGTTTACCTCATTCATGGGCCAAAGGTGTATTAAGAGACTGACACCCTCTTATGGTTTAAAAACCTGTACTTTTGAGACCTATAACATCATTTCCTTCCTTTTTCATTATCTTTCTATAAATGTTTAATTACAAAACTAGGGTTTGACCAAGGCAAGCCCCCATACAAGCAAAACAATTTTTCCTCTTTGTGCATGTGTAGATTACAGGTTGATGAGGAATTGAAGAGATCTTGAAGGAGTAATTTTGTATTATTGTACAAGTTGTCATTTGTGGCAACAAAAAAAGTATCCCTCTACTTTTTCGTGCTTGTTTAGGTCCTCATTAAATAAAGCATAATCTTGCCTTGATTTAGTGTTGTAATGTATTTAACACATTCACATTAAGTATTGGGCCCTTGTAAACTAAATGAACCTAGTTGTACCTTATTTAAGGTGTTGTACCACATTTTCACACTAATCTAAGGTTTTCATTATTAATTGACCAGGCTACTTTATGCCTTATTTGGACTTATTTTACATCCACAAGCCTTAATTAATGTATCTTAATAAGGATAATCCTGACAAAAATCGACATCCAATCATGATTCAAGTGTTTTTGAATTGTATGGCCTAGATTTAATGATCTAGGACTCATACACCACCTTGGGCGTATGGGTCCCACTTAAGTTTTGGGGCCTCAATTTGGATTTCACATGAATCTAGACCTTTCCTAAAAAGTGTGTCCCAAGCTTAGCCTAATGGGACTCATACGACACTTCTGGCATATGAGTCTTGCTTAGCTTAGACCTAATTTAAATTCAAATTCTTGGCAGGATTTTATCTTCCTAGATCTGATGTCAACTTGTAGTGTAATTTTGGGAAATTCAGCATAGACAAGTATAAATACAAGGTTATTTCACTCATTTTACACCTCATAACTTGATTATTCATGCCTTATAGAAAATTTGAACATTCAAGAGTTTACAAGAGCATTCAAGTTTCTTCAAGTGGTTATTATCAAGAATCATGCCAAAGTCATCATGTATCATATTTATTTTTGAGCTAACAATTGTGATGTAGGGTTTCATGATTCAAGCTAGCATTCAATTCAAGATCTATCACATTCAAGCAAGATTCAAGATCTACATCCATTGGAGCCACTTCATACATGTTTGCAACACTTTATTTCTAAGGTTTGGTGAGTTGCAACATATTATCTTGTTAATTCATCATTTCTCTTTTCCATTTGATTTCATTACAAGGTTTGATTACCAAAATGGGGTTTGACCAAGGAAAACCCCTTTCCACTAACAAAACAACATTTTCCCCTCTTTAGTGTGTGATTTGTGGATCTAGGTTGAAGAACCTCTAAGGAGAAAGGTGTGAAAGAAGTTGTCAAGTGTACAAAGTCATCAAAGTTGTCACCTTATTTACAAGACCATTGAAGGACACCTACATAGCATAATTTTCCAATTCAGATCCAAAAACTAGGTCAAGAAGACAAAATGAAGATTGAAGAGAATATTTAGATCTTGATCTTCTAAAAAATCCAAAATGGACTGATACGCGACTTCTAGAATATGAGTCCCAATATAGTGAAATTTGAAGCTTTCAAGAGTTCTAAACTTGTCTCTTCCAGATTTTTGTTCCTACCCAAAAACACTAATTTGGGACTAAATCACCTAGCCTAATGTATGAGCCCCAATCTGCATTAATTTTAGTATTTTCTCTTCACAATAGACATTGCATCATGTATATATCATTCCATTTCATCCAACATATACTCATTAGCTCATCTCGTAAAATTATTGAAACCATCCTTGAACTCTTTGGTTCCTTAATCTTGAAATGGCATCATCATCAACAATGCACTCTTCTACAACCTCATCTAAAAAACCAAGGAATGATAGATCAAATGTTTCACCACTTTCCATGTCAGGACCTGTGTAGAACTAGTTGCCTTGGAAATATGATGCAACTTGTTTAAAACCATAAATTGTTTGAAACCATAACTTGTTTGAATCCATATCTAGTTTGAATCCATATCTAGTTTGAAACCATAACTTGTTTGAAAACATAACTCTCTCTACCAACTTCCTTTTCATTCCCAAAACTCTCTCTACCTTGATTGGATCTTTTAGCTTTTCCTTTTGAAGGATAGATTCCTCTATGAGGAGCCAACCTACAGTAAGTGTATCTGAAGAACATAATGGAGTTGCTTCCTTTTCTTTGTGCACTCCCTCCACCCTCAACCCTCAATTCTCATCCCTCAACCCTTAAACCTTAAACCCTAAACCCTCAACCCCTATACCCTCAACCCTAATCTTTCAACCATATACTCTCAAACCTATAACCTAAACCCTAAACCCTCTAC
>VDFB02193867.1:596424531-596444694 GCA_007258455.2 Sequoia sempervirens | reverse complement strand
CTCTCCCCACCCTCTCTCTCTCCCCCTCTCTCTCAATTCTCCCTTTCTCTCCCACCCCCTATCTCTCTCTCTCTCTCTATCCCTCCCACCCTACCTAGCTAAGTCCCTCTCACTCCAACCCCTTCTCTCCCACTCCCTCTCTCTTAGTCTCTCCCTTCCACCCCCTCTACCTCTCTCAAGACTCTCTCTCACTACCTCTCTACCTCTATCTCTCTCTCAGGTCTCTCCCTCCCTCTCTCTCGCCCACCCTACCTAGACAAATCTCTCTATCTCTCTCTTAAAATTCTCCCTCCCTCTAAAGACATACATAAATACATACATACTTGAATACATACAAGCATAATACATATGCACATATAATACTATGTACATACAAGAATACATGTAGATATGTAGATACAATCTTACATACATATAAGCATTCATACATACATGCATTGATACATACATACATACATACATACATACATACATACATACATGCATACATACATACATAAAAGCATGCATACATAATACATACATGCCATACAAGAATCCATGTACATACAAACATACAAATATATAAACATACATTCAATAGAGTAGTATTTAACATAAAGCAAGACATAACGCGAGTGCATTATAACACGCTTGCATTATGTCTTGCTAGACATGTCCCACACAAATGCAAAAACCATGTCAAAACTAGGATATAACGTGAGTGCATTATAACTTTCTTGCTTTATATCTTGCTTTGGGAATCCCAAAGCCTTGGGCTTGGTATTTTCCTTGGAATACCAACCTAAAGGCTTGGAGGGCCTTCCCAATGACCAGAGACATGTTTTTGCGAATTCTACAATATTTCACATAATCAGGTTTGTGCTCACCATTAGGATTGCACGTGTTTCAATGTCGAACAAATCAAACATCGGGTAATGTTAGGATCTCTCTTAGCTATCCAGCGATAGATTTTTTTTTTTCACTTTTTGACTATAAATATTTAAGCACGATCTATA
Source organism: Sequoia sempervirens (assembly GCA_007258455.2). Taxonomy (NCBI): domain Eukaryota; kingdom Viridiplantae; phylum Streptophyta; class Pinopsida; order Cupressales; family Cupressaceae; genus Sequoia; species Sequoia sempervirens. The sequence continues at coordinate 596,443,696 of VDFB02193867.1, read as the reverse complement.
ATTTCTTTTGTTTGTGTGTCTCCTTTTTGAAAAAGTATAGTGTTTCTTCATTATAAATTAACCGTTCATTGAAATTTAAAATAAATTACATTTTTAGAAACTAGACTCCATTCACAAATATTAAAAAAATAAATTCAATTAGTTTCCAAAATTTGTAGGGTAGCATGGCCAAAATTATGTTTTTCAAGAAAGTGTCCACTTTGAAAATTATTAAAAAATCAAATATTCATTAAAAATTATCAAAAATCATGCATCAACTACATATTGTTAGCTAATTTCTCACTAAAGTGATTTTAAAAATACTAAAAAAAAAGTTCACCATGCACTACATTCCCACAAAAGATGCTATGTTATGTTTTTCTAAAAAACAACACCAATTTCTGTGGGTCCCTCTTTTGAACCCCTTAATCTCAACCATTTTCAAAATAAATTAGTAGTTTAGAAAGTAGACTTAGAGCACTACGATCCTTGTTTTTGTTGCATCTCAAAATTTTGAGTGTAACTATCCTCAATTTCACGTCCAAGGTCAATATTTCTTGATTTCAGAAAAAAAGTGGCCACTTAAGCCCCCTTTTTGGCCCCCCATGTTTTTGCACTTACCCCGACATTGTTTTATGAGTATTTGGGGAATGATGATGTTTTTGAGCTCTATTATATCACTATGGAAAAGACATATGTTGACATTGAATCCATAGATCTATTATGTGTTATCTTTTGAGATTGCACATGGGAGAAACCCTTCTTCATGAAGTAGCTTTATTTGAAAACATATCATTGGAATAGGGCTTTCCAAATAAGCTCTCATTAGCCTTTTATCAATTGGAATGTATCATTTTCTACTTTAAATTAATTGCTCATAGCATGGTGTTTAGCAATTCCTTTAAAGTGGGGGAATACATTTGCATTATTTCATTTTGGTATTTGTACCTCCTAAGGTGAGTTTCATTTTTAATTTAGTATTTTGCTTCACTTTTGTTCACAAAAATTGAACTTAGTGTAGCATTGGCATAACACATTGATAATTTTGTGGTACCTTATCAAAGTTATCAGGGAGTATAACTTTTGGTATGGTTGATGTATGGGTACACACACCTTTTGATGACTTAAGTGTTTGTTTTCTCATCTTCCACATTTTTATGGGTACACACCTTCTAATGACTTAAGTGTGTGTTTATCATTTTTCCTTGGGACTCACCTAGTGTATATCAAAAAACACTAGCCCTTGTGAACATATTTTATGGACAAAAAACTTAGGCTTGATCCATCCTTTTTTTTCTTTTTGCATTGGCTTTGACATTGTATTCTTGTGTATCTTGTCTTGTTGCACATATCTTGCATACATGTGTGTCCCTTTGTGTTTATGTTGGTTTTCCATGGGATTTTGGATCCTGTGGGCTTGATCACCCTCCTTGATCCTTTGTCATTCTATCTCATCAACATTTGTGCACTTGGACCCCTCTTGACACATATTTGTCTACTTTAGTGTGAGTTTGAGAAGAAGTTCATACTCTCACTAAAGTGGGGGCTAAATGTAGTGTAGAGAATTGTAGATCTTTACAATTGCACACTATGTTTTGGTTTCATAATTTATTGGACTTAATTAAGCTTCTAATTTTCCAAATTACGCATTTTAATGCCTTATTTTTTTACCATTTTCTAAAAGGAGAAACGGCATTAAATAAATCCAATCAATTATTAAATCACCATGGAATATGCATGTCCTAGACATATGATTAAAATTCAACTTACAATTGTCGGCTTTTGGAATCAATTTTTTAGGAAATTAGATAAACACCTATAAATACATAGTATTTTTATCATTTTAAATCTAACACACATGATCAAGTATTTCCAAGAGAAAATATCATTGTAAAGATAATTCAAGAGCAAATTTATCAATCATTTGCAACAACATTTAAGATCCTAACATCATTGGTGTAGGAGCACCAAGGTCATTTTTGGGTAGATAGTGTCATAAAGGGAATTTTGGTGTTTAGAGTCTCTAAATTCATGTAATAAGGCCATAATAGGCCATTCTTTATTTCTTGAGTCAATTTGAGCTCATTTTGAAAATAATGTAAAAAGTTGCAAAAATTGCCAAAATGTTGTCATGGCAAAATTGCAAAGAAAGTGCAAAATGGAAGGTGAACGGTCATGTAAGTTAAAAAGTCAGTTTGGCTCAGTTATATGGGTTGGTTTTGATGTTCAAGGCTTATAAAAAATGTGTATGGTCGAATTCAAGAGTTAGTTGAAGATTTTGTTGAAAGGAAACAAATGAAAGCTCCATTTTTCTGTGTTTTTCAGTGAAATATGTTGTTCTTAGCCATTGTACGGCAACATACTGTGTGTTTTTGAATCCAAATGAATTTTACTTGATAGATAAAGGAGTTAAATTTTCTTTTGGTTTTTAATGATCAAATTTCATCAAGTTTGAAGCCATTTAGAGGCTTTTTGCTATAGGTGGCTTCAAAACCCTATTTGGAGGGTTTACGGGTAGGAAAAATGTGATTTTCACCCATTCCACTATTGGTTTCCCCTGTAACTTGGTGAAATGCATACTCTAGGGTAGATAAGAATGTCTATGGAGTTTAAGGAGCAGGGGAGGTCGTTTGCACTTTTTGAGGTAATGACCTAGTTGAAGATTATGCATGTTTTAAGCCAAAAATGATGGCTAAGAGATGACATATGATGAAATTTCATTGTTGGAGGCTGGGAGAAGGTTTATGAAGCATGTGTAGACCTTATGCAAGGTTTTTGAAGTGTTGGTAGAGTTTTGGAAGGTTTGGGAATAGGTTTTTCCAATAAATCCTCATTGGATTAAGCCTAGGTTGGGCAAAAGTGAGATTTTGTTGTTGGGAATGTATGAAACATTTATGGTGAGAAAAAATATTTAATTCAGTCCATTTGACATCTGAGGAGAGCTTTGGAGTTGGTTTAGAAGATTGGGACATTGATTTTCTCATACATGCTTTGTAAAAGTCGCCTAATTGGCCTTGTAGGACAACATAGTTTCATGAATTTGAAGGAGTTGGTTCAAAGTAAACTATTGAGGTTCTAAGACACGTTTTTGTATGGAAAAATGGGTGTCTAAAACACCTTTTTTTTGTGGGTTTGAGTTGGTTTTGGAAAGTTATGCTCCATTTCCACTGTGTGGACACTTATAAGAAAATTGTGACAGAATTGTGAAAACCCATTGAGATAGGGTTTTTGGAATTGGAAAAGTGTTCAATGGAGCTTGAATTGAGTTTTTTTGGATAAAGACCCCCCTAATCTGCATAAATTGGTATCAGAGCTTAGGAAGTAGATCATTTGAAGGTGAAAGTTACAGTTTGAGTTGTGGATGTTGAAGGGATAAGATGGCAAAAGAAATCAAAGAATTGAAAGAAAGATATGCTAAGTTGAAGGAGATGACTCAAAGGAGATCACTATTTAGAATAACCTGCAAATGCAAAGAAAATGTATGTAAAGTTGTGATAAATTTTGGTTCTATTGACAACATGGTTTCCATAGAAATGGTGGATAAACTAAATTTAGAAAGGATTCCTCATGAAACATCGTATAAAGCATCTTGGTTGAATGATAATTAGTCAATTTTGGTAAGTGAAAAAGTTTTGGTTGAATTTAATATTGGTGGATATATGGGTTGTTGTCATTTGTTATTTGGAAGACCATGGCAGTATGATAGACATGCCATATATGATGGAAGGTATAATACTTACACTATAGAAAAGGATGGAACCACTTTTACACTAACACCATTGCAGGAGAATGCTAAGGAGTAGACCAAAGAAGCAAGAGTAATCATGTTTGGAAAGGAGTATATGAAGTTTTAGGAAGACAAAAATGAAGAATGTGCAACCACTACAAAGGAAAAAGATGTAAAGACAACAAGTCTAGAAGGAAAATATGATGAGTTGGTGATAGAATCAAAGAAAGAGAAGGTCAAGGATGAATTCCTTGAGAAGACCTAATTTAGAGTGAAAAAGTGTGATGAGATTGTGGTTGGGATAGTGTTTTGTCCTTTGATTGCAAAATAAGTTTGTGGGCAGTTTCAATCTGCCAATATAGTGGATTATGAACTTGATAAGACAATAAGCTTGAAGAGTGTTTCAGTATTGGAGAAGGGAAATGATGTGGTGATAGAAAAGACAGGCCAAGAGAAGTCCAAAGGTGAGTTGTTGATGAAGACTCCAAATGGATTGGAGAAGCAAGAAGATATTGTGGTTAGGAAAATGCTTTGTCCTTTAATGCAAAGTGAGGTTAGAGTGCAGTCATATTATACCATGATAGAGGTTTGTGGACTTGATTATGCAGGGGTTCTAAGGATAGGGAACCTGAGAGTAGATGTGAAGACAAGTGGTGAAGTGAACAAGGTTGTTTGGAAAAAGCAAATGGATGAGTTTGAGTATGCAGCGAAGGTAAGGAAGAAGGACATTCATGGGACAGCTAGTAAGGACTTGTTTGTAGGTATGAAGAAAAGAGAAACACCAAATTTTAATGAGGCAAAGGGTAGAAGACAACTAACAGATTAGTTTGCAAGCACAAGACAATGGAAAAGAGAAAGCAAGTTCAAAGGTATAACGAATGATGCTATTTTTTAGTACCTAACCAAATGGAAAGGAAAACCAAACATGGGAGCATTTGAAGGTCAAGGAGATGCTATGAAGGAGCAAGATTCAAGGTAGTACAATCCTCATGGGACATGAGTTTTTTTTAGGTTGGTTGTATGGTGGAGGAGCACCAAGGTCATTTTTGGGTAAATAGTGTCATAAAGGGAATTTTGGTGTTTAGAGTCTCTAAAGTCATGTAATAATGCAATAATAGGCCATTCTTGATGTCTTGAGTCAATTTGAGTTCATTTGGCAAATAATGTAAAAAGTTGCAAAAATTGCCAAAATGTTGTCATGGCAAAATTGCAAAGAAAGTGCAATTTATGGAAGGTGAACGGTCATGTAAGTTAAAAATTCAGTTTGGGTTGGTTAGATGGGTTGGTTTTGACATTCAAGGCTTATAAAAAATTTCTATGGTCGAATTCAAGAGTTAGTTCAAGAAGATTTTGGTGAAAGGAAGCAAATGAAAGCTCCATTTTTATGTGTTTTTCAATGAAATATATTGTTCTCAGCCATTATATGGTCATATACTATGTGTTTTTGATTCCAAATGAATTTTAGTTGATAGATAAATGAGTAAACAACATTTTGGGTTTTTTTCTGATCAAATTTCATCAAGTTTGAAGCCATTTAGAAGCTTTTTGTTGTAGGTGGCTTCAAAATCCTATTTGGAGGGTTTGAGGGTAGGAAAAATGTGATTTTCACCAATTCCACTGTTAGTTTCCAATATAAATTAGTGAAATGGGTGCTATAGGGTAGATAAACATGTCTAGGGAGTTTAAGGAGAAGGGGAGATTGTTTGCACTTTTTGGGGTGATGACCTAGTTGAAGATTATGCATGTTTTAAGCCAAAATGATGGCTAAGAGATGACATATGATGAAATTGCATTGATGGAGGTTGGGATAAGTTTTATGAAGAATTTTTAGACCTTATGAAAGTTTTTTGAAGTGTTAGTAGAGTTTGGGAAGGTTTTAGAATAGGTTTTCCAATAAATCCTCATTGGATTAAGCCTAGGTTGGGAAAAAGTGAGATTTTGTTGTTGGGAATGTATGGAACATTTTTGGTGAGAAAATATCTTTGATTCAGTCCATTTGACATCTAAGGAGAGCTTTGGAGTTGTTTTGGAAGATTGGGGTCACATTGACTTTCTCATAAATTCTTTGTAAAAGTGGCCTAATTGGCCTTGCAAGACAACGTAGTTGCATGAATTTGAAGGAGTTGGGTCAAAGTAACCTACTGAGGTTTTAAGATATGTTTTTTTATGGAAAAATGGGTGTCTGAAACACCTTTTTTTTGTGGATTTGAGTTGGTTTTGGAAAGTTATGCTCCATTTCCTCTGTGTGGACACCTACAAGAAAATTGTGAAGGAATTGTGAAAACCCATTGAGATAGGGTTTTGGGAATTGGAAAAGTGCTCAATTGAGTTTGTTTGGCTAAATACCTCCTTGCTCTACATCAATCATGTCCAAATTTATGTGTGTTCATGTCATCTTGTGAAGGCTAATATGCATTGTTGATCCTAAAGAATCCAAGAATTTCTAGTATCCAAATCAATCAAGAAAAGCAAGATCCAATTCCTTTGGAGAGATGCATTTTGACTTTAGTCCTCTAAGAGAAGCCATTGAAGGGTGGTGAGTTATAGCAAGTATTGCTCATCCATCATTTCTTTCCTTTTTCATTATCTTTCTATCAAGGTTTAATTACCAAACTTGGATTTGACCGAGGCAAACCCCCATACAAACAAAATATTTTTTCATCTTTGTGTATGTGCGGATTACAAGTTGATGAAGAATTGAAGAAATATTGAAGGAGAAATTTTGCATTATTGCACAAGTTTTCATTATTGTTGTCAAGCCTAAAAAAATAAGTTTTAGAGTTTATTTTCATCACTCCAACAGTGGGACTTGTGTCAAATAGAAGCCAAGATCTAGCATCAGAGGACTATCAAAAGTTATTTTGGAAGCTCTAATTGAGACCCATTTCTTCATGGGTGAATCAGTCTCTTAGCAGACCTCAAAAACAACTAAATTGGTGATAGGTACATGCCATCATACCCTTCTCACATTTTCTTGTAAACTGTCATTTCTGTTTCTATATATTCTAGAATCTATATTTTATGTATTACATCTTATTGTTCAATTAGTTTGAGTGCTTCAAGTCATTTTGATTGATTTTCAGATCTTTCCTACTATCCTAAGGACTGAGATCTAGGTTTGATTGACTCACCATTGAGGTTGAAAGCCAATCTTTACACCTTGTGATCTCTTTCTTAATGAAATCCCTAGGAAAATAAACCTATTAAGATTCTTTAGTTTTAAGCACATTAGAACTTTGGGGATTCCTTTCCCCACATTTTAGAGACAAGGCAAGAGGTAGTACAATACAAGATTATGACAAGTGTCATCATATTACATGAGACACAAAGACATAGGTATCTTGAGTATACCCTAAAAGTTCCCTAATTAAATTTAACAACTTGTGTGTGAACAGGTCCTAGAAGAGAATCAATTAAAGAAATAACCTCATTCACACCAATATTTTGAATAAGTGTGATAATACCCTTTCAGATGATAATACATATATATGAAAGTCTAAACCACCAATTGGGAAGGGAAATTTAAAAAGAAATAATAATAAAATAAATTTTAATAATATCTTTGCTAAATGACAATAAAAGAAAAATATTACAAATGTTCAGGCATGCCCACTTCTTTGTATAGTCAAAAATCAAAGTTTTCTTTAGAAAAAAATGTTTAGTTGATGAATTTTTCTTCCTATTGTATTTGATAAACAATCAATCTAAAACAATACCATTCCTACCATTAAAGAGAACTAAAAGCAGTGTGAGAGAGACTATTCATCCAAATGATTGAATAATTACTTCTCATTTACATCATCAATAATTTAACAAAAAATAATAAATCAATAACATGGATGATATTTTCTTGACCCCACTCTAATCTATTTGAGTGTTACGGTTTTATTGTATTCCCTATGAATAAAAATTCCTCATCATACAAATGTGATAATGGGAAGGTAAAAAATCCAATCAAAGAACAACATGTGAGTCATGCCAAAGCATAGGACTAGCCCTATAGGAAATTATCAAAGAGGATTCACCATCTTCATTTATAGTAAAATAAACCTCTATTGAAATAATGAACAACTTGCACAAACATTACCTTTATCAAGCATCTTGGTCTCAAATAAGATTATGTTAAAAAATAGTTGTTGAAACACTATGACTATCTATCTCATCTCTTCTATCAATCTATGGCTATGGTTAGAGAATGTGCCTATATGTAGAGCTCTATGTTGGTGAATTTTTAACCTTATGGTAGTATTGTCCTATGACAAAACATAATATATAAAAGAATGGAAAAGAAATGCAATGATGAAGATAATAAGGTAAATGAACATCAAATACCTTAAAATTCTAGAGCATGTAGGGAAGTGGATAGTTTCATAAGGAGGGTCTATTGGAACTAGAGATTTCCTTTGTTGAGCTACAACTCACACGAACTAGTTAGGACTCGAACCTGGACCTTCCATTTTCTGATGAGGTGCTCTACCAACTAATCTACTCACCCCTCTTTGGCTAGCCCATCATTGGTGCAAGTGTGACTTATTTCTAACACCCCCCTTAGGCCACACTATAGGTGGTTGGGGCTCCTAACCTATCTCTAATACCACATGTTGAACTACAACTCATATGTACCAGCTAGGATTCAAACCTAGGACCTTTCATTTCTTTCATTTGCCACTAAAGTGCTCTACCAATTGAACTACTTGATCCTCTTTGACCAACCAATTGTCAGCTGAAATGTAACTTATTTCCAACATTATCAGCCCTGCTCTTGATATACTTGTACTATATGCCTAGCATTTGCTTTAATTCAATGAGCATATGAGGATGCCTAAGACATATTTTCATCTAAATCAGGAGCACATGGTCTGTCAATTTCATCAACAGCTTTCTACATTATCTCTGGTTGCAGCGACATCTCTGTTAACCACTCATTCTGTGATATTTGATGGCTTATCAACTACCTACGTACATCAGATCCGTCACTTGAGATTTGCTCTCTTCCAAACTGAGCGAGGAGTGCTGTCGCAAGATTATTTTACAGAGATCAAGACGCCCAACAAGTCTTGCGTTTCCTCTAAAGAGGATCATCCCCTCTTCAAACAAAATCCTCAGTGACGATCTTGATAATTGGAGTCATTCAAAATGCTCTTCTTATCTACCATGGAAGGCAGAGTTGGAAGACCTGTGTGAGCTTCCATTCATAACAGCTACATCTACATGCCGAGTCGTTATACCCTTTCAATGAGGGCGGGTGACTTCCATTTTGTATGCTTTATGACATCAAAAATTATATTTTCTTCATAACTTCAATAACTCCTCCATAATTTGTATTCCTCGCTCTTCATTTAACGTTGCGACCTCTTCTCTTCCCTTAAACATACATTTGACAGGAAATTTGTATGAACCATGCTAGAAAAATTTAAAAATAAACGTGTCATTTAGCTTTTATTAAGGTGTTCAGATCAGATTTTTTTCTTATATATTTTGATCTCACTTCATATTCACTAGATTCATATGAGTTGAGAGAAATTCAAACCTAGGAATGTTCAAATGAGTACAAACGGTTATAGGAAAATTCACGCCACCAATTCACCGATAGAAAATTCACCGTCAGTAATTTTTAAATCGTATTAATATTTTTTAATATATATTTCAAGAACTTTGATTTTTTTAATTTTTTTTTTTTTGCAAAAGAATATATATTAAAAAATATTAATGCGGTTAATTTTCCCTTGTAGTGAATTGTTGGTGTTGAATTTTACTTGACGGTGAATTTGTCATGACTACTCAATAAATACAAAATTGAAATGAGAAATAAAGCTATTTTAATCTTTATGAAGGTGCTCATTCTAACTTGTGTGACCTTTTCAATTAGCTGGAAGCATTTGGTCTCTCTTTGTTTATAACATTAAATAAGAAAAGAAGGAACTTTTATGATTCAGTCTATATTGAATTTAGTCAAGACTTTAATTTAGTTAATGGCCTCTTCAAGGAAATTATGTCATTCTTGTAATTAAGCTTATACTTTTTTAAGCCATTTAAATATGGTAGTAATGTTCACCACAAAGTTGTTTGGATTTCTCATGTTAAGATTTATAGGAAGCATATATTACTCATATGGTCCAAAGGATCATAGGACTATGGTAAGATGGTAGTGAAAAGGTATGACCTATAAATCAAGGAGGCCACAAATGAAAATCCTCCCATTATTAGAGTTATCAAAGTTGGAGGACTATGTTTAACAATTATCCTTCTATAGGATTGGTAATCATCCGTACTGATTATTAATCTATATTATCTTCTATCAAATTTATATTGATGGACATGTCAATTATGTTAGGATTTTATAACAAGATCATAATAGAAAAAACATTGTGCTTCCACAAAAACACTTGGAAACAATGAGCCTAATTCACATTATTAAAGAGATTGATAAAAGAGTTACTTAAAAAGTACAATAGGAGCTTTCCTATATAGGAAAGAAAGAGGAAATCCACCTATCATGTGGATTAACAAGTGCCCCATGATGTTAGACAAATAAGTAGATAAGTGTCCTATAGGTGTCAACCTTTGGATCACTTGGAATGTGCAAACCAACAACTTATTTGAACAAGTAATCAGCCTTGGTGACAAGTGTTGAATGACTACAAATGTGGCCTTTGAGGTGAGATGAAAATTCTTCCAACCTCAAGTGATGCACATAAGGTTTACCAAATAAATATGTAACCTCTAGAGGCCTAAAAGGTTGCACATTCAGTTAGACAAGATGTTGTCTAACCTCATCAACCTAAGTACACTTAAACTATAGTAAATAGATAAATTACTCACTCTAGCATCCCCCCTTAAGTGATACTTGGAGAGATCACAAAAGTGTAATAGATAGAAATGGGTCCCAACTACGTGGCTTGGTGAGATACCCATGTACAATTTAATCTCTCATAATTGGAGAAAGATATAAAATCCAATGGAAAAAACTATCCTCTAAAGGAGAGATAAGAATAGAAGAATTAAATCTCCTCAAAATATGTCTCATGATGATAGGAACGTGATGATGAAGAAATCTTAAAGCATGTTGAAGTTGTAAACTCTATCAAACATGAAATGGTGTTTGTTGGAATCAACGAACCTGCAAGAAATGTAGATCAAGATGCAAGATACAAAATACTACATGAGTGAACATATGAACACTACTCAGCAATGAATACACAAAGGCAATCAAACTTTATAAAGTTGAAAATACAGGTAGTACTTTGATTATGGAGTAGTAGAATCTAGCAAAATATGATCCACTAAAATAATTCCCCATTCAAGAGATAAATATAGAAGGTTCCTTCATTGCTCCATTGAAAGAAGTTGCTCCATTAAAAGAAGCATTAGCATAAAATTGTTATAATCCCTCCTTAATGCTAAGAGATATAAGTAAACTAACTGAAATTAGACACAAGAGTGTGTAAGGAATTTAGACCCATAATTAGGTCCAAAAACTTTACAAGAAACTGAAAAAGAGTGCATCAAGGTACACATGCATGAGGCAAGAATCGGGAGGAGCCATTCTTGTGATGGAAAATCAAGGCAACACACACATTTTATGAGAATAACGAGGATCCATATATGTGATGGCGAATCAAGGCTCTACACAATCCCCCATTACACTTTATAATTTATTGTAAGTATAAAATTTCCAGCCTAAGGAACACACATTTAGTTTTTGTGATAGTTTATATGAATGCATTTACAAATTTATTTATTGTTTTGAGTTCTTATAAATTTATGTCGTTTATGTCATGAGGTGAATAATGAAACATAGAATAAGTACGCCTTTTAAACCTCAAGAAAATGACGAAAACTTAAAATGAAAACCCCCATTATTCAAGAAATGACCCTCCCGTTTACAAGTTATTGCAAACAAAAAAACCCCATTACCAATTATAAAAAAAAAACTACCCACTTCTTCACAAATTTGAATTTGTAACCAAACAGCCTAACCAATGACTAGTAAGCAATGGTTACATAACTTTAACCAGTATGTTGAGCATTAAAAAATGGTTACAAAAATTGTGCCAAATTGTTAAAAAGTAAATAAACCATAGCAAATAATGCCTAAAGTAATGGGTAAGTGGGGGTTGATTGAGCCCGTGGGCAGACTCGTTGGAATTCGTTTGGATGAAAGGTGTCAAGTGTAGATTCCTGACTATTTCAAAGGGGCGGATACTAGATATAAGCTTGATTCGTGGAGATTTTGTTAACTTCTGCAACCTCCACGCCACACTCTCAGTTCTTGTAGCTCGCACCATCAAAGCGTCGTGCAAGTGTTGAAGACTCTGAGAATCGAATAATCAGCAAACTCCATGCATGTACAAAAGAAGATTTGATAAGCACCAATCCTATGATAAGTATATGCTGGCTAGCCTGGAAGCTGCGGCTGGAGCTACAGGAAAAGAGCAGATGAAGTCTCAACAAAAACAAGTGTTGGGCGAGTGGAGTGATGGAGGGAGATATCTTCATGCCAAAACCTTTACAAAGCCTCAGCCTGTTATCGGCCTGCAATATTGCAATATTGATGCGCCTTTCTCTAACGCCAAGCACCTTCAATGCACTTTGTTCACAATATAGATTTCTCTGTTAATTTATTGCAGGTCCAAGCTTTCCAAATTCTAGATCAAACTTTGTCAATGCCTCACACCTAGATTTGATGAGAGTCGACATAATAGTCTTCACTAAAGTCAAATGGAGGAGAGATCGACTGCAGGTGGAGGAATGGTGAAAAATCTGGGCACCAAGTTTACACTTGGTAGAGTCGAGGGTGTCGCCTCTATGAAGATAGCTGTGCCTTTATAGGAGCTCAGCGATACCTTGTTGTTGAACGATTTGGAGAAGAATTTGTGCTTGTATTGGAACCTTCAGAGGCCAATACTCTGTGATATGGAGCGCCCTACAAATATGACTAGGCATTGAATCAATGGAAATCCAATGAAACTTCACTATGGCGGCTCCAAAAAAACAATGATTTTTTATGCCTGCAATGATCACAATGAGCTGCAAATGTGGGGAACGCCTGGAAAAGTGAGGGTTGTTTGAGGCAGCTTTTGCACAAATTGCAGTTTGGACTACTGTTTGAAGGAGTGAAGACCTGTTCAAGGGCGTGGAGAGAGCACAAAAGGCATTGAAGGTTACAATGTCAAACAAAAGAAACCCTAGGAAGAGGCACCAATCTGTTGTGGGTATGAGTATGCAGGTGCTGTGGCAATGTTGGCAGATAATGTGGCACCCAAAACACCAACATATAAAACTAGCACTTCACCAAAAGAAGGTGCAATGGTTCTGCTGATAGTATTTTATAGAATATTTTATATGGTTTTGAATAGTATTTGTTGATGCCAAAATTTGACGAGGTAATAGTGTCTTATGAGAAACTCAGTTTATGGGGGACCTTTTGCGCTAAATTGAGTGACCTTCGGGTTTTTAGAGAAACCGACTTCTTTTGTAATGGGGGTTTGGAAAGAGAAAAATAAATAGATATAATAAAATAAAGTCTAACCTAAGGCAATGCGCTAAGACTTAATAATAGGCACGATAAATCATAGATCTAAGGGTTTGATTGGTGTTTGTAGTGTTCTAGAAAATTAGAAACTGAAGATTATATCATAGACAATCCATTCATTGACATAAAATAATATTGCATAAATTCCTACTGCCAAGAAGAGTCATTAGAGATGGTCTAGGTTAGCAAACTTGCATTCAACATATATAGAAGTTCTAATATGAAATGTCCAAACAATAAAAGCACAGTTTATAGTTTGCTCAAATAGCATGAAAGAATAGAAAGGTCGAACAATTGGCACAGTCTGAAATTTTTTTTGCAATAAAATAAGAAAGCAATAAAGGTCTGTCGTCTTTAACTAAAATCAGTGTTTCTTCCAAATTCTAGACCCTTTTCTCACAACAGAGAAAAGTATATATAGCAGGAAAAAATCCCCAATGCTTCGGAGAGTAGTAACATAAAATATTTCACAATCCCCTGACAATGATGCAAAAATAAGAATATTCCTCAAGTTGTTGCAACAAAAATGATTTGAAACCAAGCATCCAGTCATCCCAGACATAGGTGGATTCTCTACAAATGATGGTGGTGGTCCCAACAAGGCTTAATGATGCAAGTGTCACCATCCCGTACAAATGATTGTGACACATAGTGGCCAATAGCAACATTCAGTTCATTTGGTCCATCGCCCGAATATGAGATCCACTGACTAGGCACATGGTAGCATTTCGCTGCCCATGCGGACCTCTCTCTCCCACTTCTGAAGACTTGCGCTAAGGCTACACATGTCGAATGGGTGGAGCACTTAACCAATAGTGGAGGGAACGATCACCAGCCGGGCGCAAAAGAGACGCATGGCAACATTTCGCTGCCCGCGGTTGTTCTTTCATCTCTACACTGAAAGTTTTACAAAGAGCAGACACGTAGTAAGAGTACACCGTAGATAACAATTGTGGGGTCCACTAAATTTTTTTGGGAATGAGAGCTTCGTGGCACTTGAGCGGAGCCCAATGAGGCAGGAAGAAAGAATGATCAAAAGTATCGCGCAGCCACGACACGTGGAAGTATAGTGGGGTTTCATGGGATGCGAAAGGAATGCAGAAACTCGGGGTTGCAAGGAGTAGAAACGTGGAGCGGGAGAGCATAACTTAGATAAAAAACCAAGTTGATTACTTGTGATGCACAGGCTGATGCATAGAGGAAAATACACTCGAAGGGAGCTCGTTAAATATTTATTAACAACTTTTGGTGACTATTAGGGGCATTTCACCTGAGGAACGAAGAACCCAAATTTTTTCTAGTTTACAGGTTAGAGTGCCATTTCATTAGATAATGGAGTCAAAGATTGGAAAGAGCCACCTACAAAGGTGACCATTCATCCTCATATGGCTTCACCATGTTGCACAAATTCTCCTATGCTCCACTTAGATCAATAGTTTCTTTGTGAGGCAGTGCATTAGGTAAACCGACTCCTGCTTCACAATGAAATAGTAGCTGTGCAAGCGGATGAATCACTCCCTCAATGTCGATTGCCGTGGGAGGATGACTGAAATTCTTGAAACCTTCCAGATTATTTTCCTTCTCCTCTTTTTTTTTTACAATCTGCTTGGCCGTGGCAATAGAGCCATTTTCAAGGAACGGGGACGGCAAACCCATCTTGCTTAACTCGAAGAAACTCCCCCATATATTGTCTAGTGTCTTGCTTAGAGTAGCCGTGACTGCTTTAGTGTGCTGGAAGGTAGAGTGGCAATGGATGAACTTATTTTCCATCCGAGCAACAACATCTCGATCTTCAATACCCACTTTAGCGAGATTTTTATTAGAGACCGAGTATAATTTGGTGAGCAGATCTTTTGCTTCTAGAACCTTCTCCAAGATGAATAGTGGGAACTGCTCAATCGTATCATGAGCCTCCTGGCTCAGCTCTGATGCCTTGGTGATGAACCAGAGGGTAGGCTGCAGTGCTAGGAAAAAGGTTTTAATCTTTTCCCAATGAAAGATGTACAACTGCCTAACCAACGGAATGATGTTTGGTTGTGTAGGAGAAGATAGGAGAGAGCTTTTAAGAGAAGCAATCTTCACATCCCTTGAATTAATGGCCTCATCTAATTTTTCCCTTCTCTTTTTCTCAGATGCTAGTTGCTCCGCAGAGCTGCTCATTTCTTTATTCCAATTCTCCTCGGCTCGGGAGTGATTTGCTAAGTGCATGTCCAGAGAAGACTGTCTCTTGGAGCTCTTTTTCTAATTGAGCTTTTAGGCCCTTAAATTCAACCTCTTTTTCTTGTATTTTCTGTTCATATTGAGCTTTTTGGTGCTCCAAAGCTTCATTCCTCTTCATCGTTCCTTGACTATACTCAAGGCGAAGTTGCTCTAGCTCTAAATTCTTTAGTTGCAAATTCTACTCCATCTCCTGATTCTTAGATTGTAGCTCTTTTACCACTGTAGGGTCAATAGTTTGAATCTTTGCAAGTTCACCCTAAATTCTGTTCTTCTCATCCTCTGCTACTAGCGCCCTTTCTGTCATACGTGCAACATCTGCCTCTAAGAATTTCTTTTTTTCTCCAAAAAACTAACCCTTTCCCTTACCGCTTTAAACTGCTCATTCTTCTTCTTTAGCTGGTGGCCAGTTCTAAGGAAGTCAGAGGTGACCACCCATTGTGTTTCCTCCATGATCTCAACCTTATCCTGTGGTTGGGCCACCTTCATGTTAAGCCCTACCGCATATATTTCATAATATTTTGGGTGCATCTCCCCCTAAGGCTTGGTTACTCTCGGGTACATGGTTGCAAACTTCAATTCTTGTTGGGTTTCATCATAAAGAGTCTATATTTTTGGCTCAGTAGAAGCACTGTCATCTTTTACACTACACTTTTGTATTCTATTTGCGCATGCCTCCTTTTCACAATCAATCCGTGCCATAAATTTGGTTGGCAACGAAACTAGTCTGCCTACGAAAGGAGCACCAGAAGGTAGGGCATAGAGATAGGTAACCCTCATAGGCGCAGACATTTGTTTCTTCTAGAGTGATGGTTTGCGGGGAGAAGTAGGGCATGTTCCAAAGCTTGGTTTGAGGATTAGCAAAAGGGATAGTCATTTGTAATGACTGAATTGGCGAATTGGCCAGAGGACTCATAGGATGGGATGGTGGAGGAGTTTTCATTGCAGAGTTAGCCTATTGCGATGGAAAAGGATCCGCAACAATAGTGGAAGAAGGCATACTTGTAGGGGGCACATTTTCGAAAAGTCATACAAGGAGAGACCTAGTGACAACAGTGGGTGTAAGGGTTCGCGGAGGAGTAAGACCAAGTGGAGTGGTCTGCAAGAATTGGGCGAAACCTCCCGTATATGTTGGATCAAAAGTGGGAAACAGAGGGCCAATACTCGTGGTAGGGATCACCGCTGAGGCAGGGGCAAATACCTAAGAATGAGAAGCAAGGGAAGAATGAGATAATTTTACCTGTTAACTGGTCGATTGTGGCTCTAGAATCGTTGGTGACTCTTCCCCAGCCTCAGGCTCCTGGCTAGTTGCAAGCACTTGTCTTCTGGTGGGTTTTTGCGAACCTTCTCTGATAATGCTCTCTGTGCGTTGTCGCTTTGTGGGCAGGGTCTCCCGAGCTTTGGAAGCTATTTCCATTTGCTGCTGTGATATTCTAGTTGCCTTAGCGGCCCAAGTGTATGCGAAGCCCTTGATATAATAAAACACACATTTGTTGCCACATAGGGGGGTTGTCCGAACCCCTTTTCTGTCGTCGCGAAGGATGCAAAAGTTGCCACTTTTTCTTCTTGCTCTTCAGACTCATCCTCTGGGTCCTTGCTCCTATTAATGCTAAAGTCTGGGTTGGGGTGGTCATCATCCCACCATTTTTTCAAATTGCTTGTCATCCTTCAGACTATTATAATGGACATCCAGTTGCCCTATCTCTTGGCAGTACTTCCAGAAGCCTCTACTTTTTCATTAGTCCACTCCTCATCCTTCCACAACTTATTGTACATGGCACGCTCCATGTGGACATTATCCTTGGCCACCACCAAAACAAAGTAGAACTTGTGCCATGGCCCTCTGTTATCTTGCATGGAATACGCGCCAGTTCAACAAAACTTTCATCCTTGTTTGCCCGCGGGTTACGCTGCTTCTCCTAGTAAGGTCGGGGAACATGTGTAAATTTCATGTGTGGCTCTGACAAGTCATTGAAAGGGTTGTAATCCCACTTATTATTTACTAGAACCAACCCTAAATGAGCCAGTTTATCCTACAATAACTGATCTAATTGTTTCTTTAACAGAGTCACCGATTTGAAATTCTTCGGACAAGTGAAGAATCCTTTTCTCTTGACACTTTTACTGCTGTAGAAGGTAAAATCGATGATACACACCTTCCTATACATTTCAAGCATGAGCACCCTATCTGTGACATAGGCTGGGAGAAGGAAATGTTGACCAGTGAAGCCCTGCATCCAGAGCATCATGAAATATGTTCCTAAGAACCAATCATAGGCGGGAGTGAAACTCTGCATATATCTAGTCTAATCCAAAAATGCATAATAATCATATGACACAGAAAGAAAAGGCGTCCACATGGATACTAGCTTCCTCTTACCCCGTTCATCAAAAAATTATAATTCAAAATACCGGGCGAAGAAACTAGGGTTTTGATGTAGGAACATGTGAACTAGGAAAGAAAGAAATCTCAACTTTCCCTCCCCCAGGTAATTCTTTATTTTCCGTATCATTTCATTTACCATAAACTCAGCGAAATCATACTAGAAGGTATCGTACTGCTTGCGGAATTGGAAGGCCGGTCCCAGTTGAAAAATTTCCACCATCTTATCGGAGTCTTAGCCGCATATAAAAGCTAGTATGGACATTGCATCCTGCATATCCTTGTGTAATGCACCACGTGACAACGAAATACTTGGCAACTTAACACCTGTGACATTTTTCTTACCAATCTCCTCCAACAAGAAATCTAAGTTCTTTTTCATCATCTTTCATGTTTTTTCTCCTTTGCTAGGATAAAAGGACTCATTGTTCTCTCTTATTTTACTTGGGTCTGGGATGCATAGCATATGCCAAATGGCCTGTGGGGTGATGTGAACTCTTAAGTTTCGGCCCTCGATGTAGTGGGTGCTAGGGTTATAACACTGAATGGCAGCGTTAAGTATCTTCGGGTAGTAATGCACCAGCGAGACCATGTATTGTGGAAGACCACTGTACCAAACCTTTCTTGCTGTAGACGTGTTTGCCTTTGGTGCCGACAACCTTGCACAGGATGCTTCTCTTAAGGATTTAGGGTTTTTTGCGAGCCATGGGTCATGAATATTATCCCATTTCTCCTCAACCCTTTTCTTGTTTCTGCAATTTTTGGGCCTGCTTAGCTCTATCGTATACGCCCTCTTCGGCTTGCTTGGTACACCAGGCATAGCATATGCCAAATCCCCATAGACATACACATCCTCTAATGACCGTATGGTTGTAAACAACTCCTAGCCAATTTCCTCTTGCATTTTATGAGATGAACTCTCTGACATTTTTCTTTAGATGAAGACTTTTGCGAGCTCTGGATACATAAAAAAAGCTTCTCTACACCCTGAGCTTTGGAATTTTTGAAAATAATTTGAATCATTAAACCTTTTCATGTAATATTTGGCTATCTTTTCTCAAGGTGGTAGAGGAAAGCATGCTTTTTACATTTAATTCGACATGTACCGTTAATTTCACGATTCATAAAAAATGAACTACTTGCCATTTTGAGGCAGCAAGAGTTTATTATTGTGTTTGGCAATTGTGTGATATGCTGTGATCCCTTGAAAATTGAGCCAGAAATTTGCTTTCTAACCTTGTGTTAGTATGTGCTGGTAATTAATATCCTGGTCAGAATGATTAAGCCAAAGCAAACGATCACGACCTAAAAAGATATGGATATT
>VDFB02193867.1:596364754-596424431 GCA_007258455.2 Sequoia sempervirens | reverse complement strand
CATTTTTTTTTTGTGTTTTTTAGTGAAATATGTTGTTCTTAGCCATTGTATGGCCACATACTGTGTGTTTTTGATTCCAAATTAATTTTAATTGATAGATAAAGGATTTAACAAAATTTTTGGTTTTTTATGATCAAATTTCATCAAGTTTGAAGCCATTTAGAGGCTTTTTGCTATAGGCGGCTTCAAAACCCTATTTGGAGGGTTTAAGGGTAGGAAAAATGTGATTTTCACCCATTCCATTATTGGTTTCCCCTGCAACTTGGTGGAATGTGTTCTCTAGGGTAGATAAAAATTTCTATGGAGTTTAAGGAGCAAGGGAGGTCGTTTTCACTTTTTGAGGTGATGACCTAGTTGAAGATTATGTATGTTTTAAGCCAAAAATGATGGCTAAGAGATGACATATGATGAAATTTCATTGTTGGAGGTTGGGAGAAGGTTTATGAAGCATGTGTAGATCTTATGCAAGGTGTTTGAAGTGCTGGTAGATTTTGGGAAGGTTTGGGAATAGGTTTTTCCAATAAATCCTCATTGGATTAAGCCTAGGTTGGGCAAAAGTGAGATTTTGTTGTTGGGGATGTATGGAACATTTTTGGTGAGAAAAAATCTTTAATTCAATCCATTTGACATCTAAGGAGAGCTTTGGATTTGGTTTAGAATATTGGTACATTGATTTTCTCATACATTCTTTGTAAAAGCCACCTAATTGGCCTTGTAGGACAGCGTATTTGCATGAATTTGAAGGAGTTGGTTCAAAGTAACCTATTGAGGTTCTAAGATATGTTTTTGTATGGAAAAATGGGTGTCTAAAACACCTTTTTTTTGTGGGTTTGAGTTGGTTTTGGAAAGTTATGCTCCATTTCCATTGTGTGGACACTTATAAGAAAATTGTGAAAGAATTGTGAAAACCCATTGAGATAGGGTTTTTGGAATTGGAAAAGTGTTCAATTGAGCTTGAATTGAGTTTTCTTGGATAAAGACCCCCCTGCTCTGCATAAATTGGTATTAGAGCTTAGGAATTAGGTCATTTGAAGGTGAAAAGTTATAGTTTGAGTTGTGGATGTTGAAGGGATAAGATGGAAAAAGAAATCAAAGAATTGAAAGAAAGATATGCTAAGTTGAAGGAGATGACTCAAAGGAGATCACTATTCAGAACAAACTACAAATGGAAAGAAAAGGTATGTAAAGTTGTGATATATTTTGGTTCTATTGACAACATGGTTTCCATAGAAATGGTGGATAAACTAAATTTAGAAAATATTCCTCATGAAACATCATATAAAGCATCTTGGTTGAATGATAATTAGTCAATTTTGGTAAGTGAAAAAGCTTTTGTTGAATTTAATATTGGTGGCTATAAGGATACTGTTCTTTGTGATGTGTTACCTATGGGTTGTTGTCATTTGTTATTTGGAAGACCATGGCAATATGATAGACATGCCATATATGATGGGAGGTATAATACTTACACTATAGAAAAGGATGGAACCACTTTGACACTAACACCATTGCAGGAGAATGCTAAGGAGTAGACCAAAGAAGTAAGAGTAATCATGTTTGGCAATAAGGAGTATATGAAGCTTGAGGAAGACAAAAATGAAGAATGTGCAACCACTACAAAGGAAAAAGATGTCAAGACAACAAGTCTAGAAGGAAAATATGATGAGTTGGTGATAGAATCAGAGAAAGAGAAGGTCAAGGATGAATTCCTTGAGAAGACCTAATTTAGAGTGAAAAAGTGTGATGAGATTGTGGTTGGGGTAGTGTTTTGTCCTTTGATTGCAAAAGAAGTTTGTGGGCAGTTTCAATCTACCAATATAGTGGATTATGAACTTGATAAGACAATAAGCTTGAAGAGTGTTTCAGTATTGGAGAAGGGAAATGATGTGGTGATAGAAAAGACAGGACAAGAGAAGTCCAAAGGTGAGTTGTTGATGAAGACTCCAAATGGATTGGAGAAGCATGAAGATATTGTGGTTAGGACAGTTCTTTGTCCTTTAATGCAAAGTGAGGTTAGAGGGTAGTCATATTCTACCATGACAAAGGTTTGTGGACTTGATTATGCAGGGGTTCTAAGGATAGGGAACCTGAGAGTAGATGTGAAGACAAGTGGTGAAGTGAACAAGGTTGTTTGGAAAAAGAAAATGGATGAGTTTGAGTATGCAACGAAGGTAAGGAAGAAGGACATTCATGGGACAACTAGTAAGGACTTGTTTTTAGGTATGAAGAAAATAGAAACAACATATTTTGATGAGGCAAAGGGTAGAAGACAACTAACATATTAGTTTGCAAGCATGAGACAATGGCAAAGAGAAAGCAAGTTCAAAGGTATAAAGGATGATAAATTTTTTTAATACCTGACCAAATGGAAAGGAAAACCAGACATGGGAGCATTTGAAGGTCAAGGAGATGCTATGAAGGAGCACGATTCAAGGTAGTACAATCCTCATGGGACATGAGTTTTTCTTAGGTCGGTTGTATGGTGGAGGAGCACCAAGGTCATTTTTGGGTAAATAGTGGACCATAAAGGGAATTTTGGTGTTTAGAGTCTCTAAAGTTATGTAATAAGGCCATAATAGGCCATTCTTGATGTCTTGAGTCAATTTGAGTTCATTTGGAAAATAATGTAAAAAGTTGCAAAAATTGCCAAAATGTTGTCATGGCAAAATTGCATAGAAAGTGCAATTTATGGAAGGTGAACGGTCATGTAAGTTAAAAATTCAGTTTGGGTTGGTTAGATGGGTTGGTTTTGACATTCAAGGCTTATAAAAAATGTGTATGGTCGAATTCAAGAGTTAGTTGAAGATTTTGGTGAAAGGAAGCAAATGAAAGCTCCATTTTTTTGTGTTTTTCAATGAAATATATTGTTCTCAATCATTATATGGTCATATACTATGTGTTTTTGATTCCAAATGAATTTTAGTTGATAGAGAAATGAGTTAACAACATTTTGGGTTTTTTTTGATCAAATTTCATCAGGTTTGAAGCCATTCAGAGGATTTTTGTTGTAGGCGGCTTCAAAATCCTATTTGGAGGGTTTGAGGGTAGGAAAAATGTGATTTTCACCCATTCCACTGTTAGTTTCCCATGTAACTTGGTGGAATGGGTGCTATAGGGTAGATAAACATGTCCAGGGAGTTTAAGGAGAAGGGGAGGTTGTTTGCACTTTTTGGGGTGATGACCTAGTTGAAGATTATGCATGTTTTAAGCCAAAATGATGGCTAAGAGATGGCATATGATGAAATTGCATTGATGGAGGTTGGGAGAAGGTTTATGAAGAATTTTTAGACCTTATGCAAGGTTTTTGAAGTGTTATTAGAGTTTGGGAAGGTTTTGGAATGGGTTTTCCAATAAATCCTCATTGGATTAAGCCTAGGTTGGGCAAAAGTGAGATTTTGTTGTTGGGAATGTATGGAACGTTTTTGGTGAGAAAATATCTTTGATTCGGTCCATTCGACATATGAGGAGAGATTTGGAGTTGGTTTGGAAGATTGGGACATTGATTTTCTCATAATTTTTTTGTAAAAGTGGCCTAACTGGCCTTGCAAGACAACGTAGTTGCATGAATTTGAAGGAGTTGGGTCAAAGTAACCTATTGAGGTTTTAAGATATGTTTTTTTATGGAAAAATGGGTGTCTGAAACACCTTTTTTTTGTGGGTTTGAGTTGGTTTTGGAAAGTTATGCTCCATTTCCTCTGTGTGGACACCTACAAGAAAATTGTGAAGGAATTGTGAAAACCCATTGAGATAGGGTTTTGGGAATTGTAAAAGTGTTCAATTGAGTTTGTTTGGCTAAATACCTCCTTGCTCTACATCAATCATGTCCAAGTTTATGTGTGTTCATGTCATCTTGTGAAGGCTAATATGCATTGTTGATCCTAAAGAATCCAAGAATTTCTAGTATCCAAATCAACCAAGCAAAGCAAGATCCAATTCCTTTGGAGAGATGCATTTGACTTTACTCCTCTAAGGGAAGCCATTGAAGGGTGGTGAGTTATAGCAAGTATTTCTCATCCATAATTTCCTTCCTTTTTCATTATCTTTCTATCAAGGTTTAATTACCAAACTTGGATTTGACCGTGGCAAACCCCCATACAAACAAAATATTTTTTCATCTTTGTGTATGTGCGGATTACAAGTTGATGAAGAATTGAAGAAATATTGAAGGAGAAATTTTTCATTATTGCACAAGTTGTCATCATTGTTGTCAAGCCTAAAAAAATAAGTTGTGGAGTTTATTTTCATCACTCCAACAGTGGGACTTGTGTCAAATAGAAGCCAAGATCTAGCATCAGAGGACTATCAAAAGTTATTTTGGAAGCTCTAATTGAGACCCATTTCTTCATGGGTGAATCAGTCTCTTAGCAGACCTAAAAAAAAACTAAATTGGTGATAGGTACATGCCATCATACCCTTCTCACATCTTCTTGTAAACTGCCATTTCCATTTCTATACATTCTAGAATCTATATTTTATGTATTACATCTTATTGTTCAATTAGTTTGAGTGCTTCAAGTCATTTTGATTGGTTTTCAAATCTTTCCTACTATCCTAAGGACTGAGATCTAGGTTTGATTGACTCACCATTGAGGTTGAAAGCCAATCTTTACACCTTGTGATCTCTTTCTTAATGAAATCCCTAGGAAAATAAACCTATTAAGATTCTTTAGTTTTAAGCACATTAGAACTTTGGGGATCCCTTTCCCCACATTTTAGAGACAAGGCAAGAGGTAGTACAATACAAGATTATGACAAGTGTCATCATATTACATGAGACACAAAGACATAAGTATCTTGAGTATACCCTAAAAGTTCCCTAATTAAATTTAACAACTTGTGTGTGAACAGGTCCTAGAAGAGAATCAATTAAAGAAATAACCTCATTCACACCAATATTTTGAATAAGTGTGATAATACCCTTTCAGATGATAATACATATATATGAAAGTCTAAACCACCAATTGGGAAGGGAAATTTAAAAAGAAATAATAATAAAATAAATTTTAATAATATCTTTGCTAAATGACAATAAAAGAAAAATATTACAAATGTTCAGGCATGCCCACTTCTTTGTATAGTCAAAAATCAAAGTTTTCTTTAGAAAAAAATGTTTAGTTGATGAATTTTTCTTCCTATTGTATTTGATAAACAATCAATCTAAAACAATACCATTCCTACCATTAAAGAGAACTAAAAGCAGTGTGAGAGAGACTATTCATCCAAATGATTGAATAATTACTTCTCATTTACATCATCAATAATTTAACAAAAAATAATAAATCAATAACATGGATGATATTTTCTTGACCCCACTCTAATCTATTTGAGTGTTACGGTTTTATTGTATTCCCTATGAATAAAAATTCCTCATCATACAAATGTGATAATGGGAAGGTAAAAAATCCAATCAAAGAACAACATGTGAGTCATGCCAAAGCATAGGACTAGCCCTATAGGAAATTATCAAAGAGGATTCACCATCTTCATTTATAGTAAAATAAACCTCTATTGAAATAATGAACAACTTGCACAAACATTACCCTTATCAAGCATCTTGGTCTCAAATAAGATTATGTGAAAAAATAGTTGTTGAAACACTATGACTATCTATCTCATCTCTTCTATCAAGAATGTACCTATATGTAGAGCTCTATGTTGGTGAATTTTTAACCTTATGGTAGTATAGTCTTATGACAAAACATAATATATAAAAGAATGGGAAAGAAATGCAATGATGAAGATAATAAGGTAAATGTACATCAAATACCTTAAAATTCTAGAGCATGTAGGGAAGTGGATAGTTTCATAAGGAGGGTCTATTGGAACTAGAGATTTCCTTTGTTGAGCTACAACTCATATGAACTAGTTAGGACTCGAACTTGGACCTTCCATTTTCTGATGAGGTGCTCTACCAACTAATCTACTAGCCCCTCTTTGGCTAGCCCATCATTGATGCAAGTGTGACTTATTTCTAACACCCCCCTTAGGCCACACTATAGGTGGTTGGGACTCCTAACCTATCTCTAATACCACATGTTGAACTACAACTCATATGAACCAGCTATGACTCAAACCTAGGACCTTTCATTTCTTTCATTTGCCACTAAAGTGCTCTACCAATTGAACTACTTGATCCGCTTTGACCAACCAATTGTCAGTCCAAATGTAACTTATTTCCAACATTTCCAACATTATCAGCCCTGCTCTTGATATACTTGTACTATATGCCTAGCATTTGCTTTAATTCAATGAGCATATGAGGATGCCTAAGGCATATTTTCAATCTAAATCAGGAGCACATGGTCTGTCAATTTCATCAACAGCTTTCTACATTATCTCTGGTTGCAGCGACATCTCTGTTAACCACTCATTCTGTGATATTTGATGGCTTATCAACTACCTACGTACATCAGATCCGTCACTTGAGATTTGTTCTCTTCCAAACTGAGCGAGGAGAGCTGTCGCAAGATTATTTTACAAAGGTCAAGACGCCCAACAAGTCTTGCGGTTCCTCTAAAGAGGATCATCCCCGCTTCAAACGAAATCTTTGTTTGATAAGTAGAACGTGATATTTGTCCTTGGTGTGGATGGCCTCTTTTCATGGGTCTCTCGTTGCCTCCGATGTCTAGCCACCTCAAACACAAAATATAATCAGAGATGAGCATTCTAAAAAAATGTTTTATAAGATTCCTTACGTTGTGGAAGGTCTTGGGTTGTGCGGGAGATTGGGCAATGCACTGGTTCTAGATCCAGTGGACCATATCATCTGCCGCCTCCATCCGTTTGCCATGCAACCACTTAAGGCGTGAGGCTGTCAATAACTTTGACGCAATCACACATCACATTTTATCAGAATCTGATAAACTTTGCATATCCTACAATCATTACAGTCTACGTGAATGTATATCTCGAGGCAGTCTGTAAAAAAATCACTTACCTTGTCTGTGCTTCGAAAAATTCCCCTACCTTGTCTATGCTTCCTCATTTTGCTTGATGTGTACAAAGGCGATAGCAACTACAACATCTGACCAAATTCCTCTATCAAACTAAGCTTCAGTGACGATCTTGATAATTGGAGTCATTGAGTCTTATTCAAAATGCTCTTCTTATCTACCATGGAAGGCAGAGTTGGAAGACCTGTGTGAGCTTCCATTCACAACAGCTACATCTACATGCCGAGTCGTTATACCCTTCCAATGAGGGCGGGTGACTTCCATTTTGTATGCTTTATGACATCAAGAATTATATTTTCTTCATAACTTCAATAACTCCTCCATAATTTGTATTCCTCGCTCTTCATTTAACGTTGCGACTTCTTCTCTTCCCTTAAACATACATTTGACAGGAAATTTGTATGAACCATGCTAGGAAAATATAAAAATAAACGTTTCATTTAGCTTTTATTAAGGTGTTCACTTCAGATTTTTTTTTGAAATTTTTTTCTTATATATTTTGATCTCACTTCATATTCACTAGATTCATATGAGTTGAGAGAAATTCAAATCTAGGAATGGTCAAATGAGTACAAATGGTTTTAGGAAAATTCACGCCCCATCAATTCACGGATAGAAAATTCACGGCCATGATAAATTCACCGTCTGCAATTTAATCGCATTAATATTTTTTAATATATATTTCAAAAACTTTGATTTTTTGCAAAAGAATATATATTAAAAAATATTAATGCGGTTAATTTTCCCCTATGGTGAATCGCTAGCGGTGAATTTTACTTGACAATGAATTTGTCATGGCGGTGAATTTTCCCATGGTGAATTGTTGACGGTGAATTTTCTGTATGCCAGTACAAGTATTTAATGTCATCTCTAATTAATTCACTTCAATCAATATTTTGTATACTATCAAACTCTAGACATACATATCATATATCATTGGGAAAAATAAAAAGTTTACTTTTTTAACAATTTATGTACACATCTTGGTATACTATGATAAATTATTTTCTAAAACAGTCCATGAGTTTCATAATATTTAACTAATTATTAGCAAGCTTCATAACTTTTCAAATTTAATATAAAAATTATAGGCTCTTCTCGCAAGACAAGGAATTTGAAATGAGTTTTGTATATTTCTTATTCATAAAATAAGTGTATTAATTATAATATTGATCTCTTTTGTTCTTAATATATACCTTTCTTTATGTTTTCCTTGTAATTATACCGAAGTTTCTCAATTTTGTGTAGATCAATCTCTTCCATTACATTATGTGTATTTCCCGCTTTAATTTGTATTACAATTCTTGCTATGACCATGGATAAGACAATGTTTAGAGGAAATTCAAGTTTTGACTTATAGGCTCCCTTTGTTCATCAAAGGTAAATTTTATCATCTAACCTTCCAAAGAGTAACATTAAACCTCACATTCTCCAAGGGAAAGGAATTAGAGATCCCTTCAATCTAAATTATCTAATCCATTATGATCTCCCTGATATTTTGTTAAAATTTTGATTAACTATATGTTTTCTTATTTAGAATTACAATTAAAAATATTTTTTTCTTAACAAGTAATTAAATTAGAGTACTTGGTGGTTTAAATACATTGAATAACTACTCAATAAATACAAAATTGAAATGAGAAATAAAGCTATTTTAATCTCTATGAAGGTGCTCATTCTAACTTGTGTGACCTTTTCAATTAGATGGAAGCATTTGGTCTCTCTTTGTTTATAACATTCCAAATAAGAAAAGAAGGAACTTTTATGATTCAGTCCAAATTGAATTTACTCAAGACTTAAATTTAGTTAATGGCCTCTTCAAGGAAATTATGTCATTCTTGTAAT
The DNA here is from genome assembly GCA_007258455.2 of Sequoia sempervirens. Lineage (NCBI taxonomy): Eukaryota > Viridiplantae > Streptophyta > Pinopsida > Cupressales > Cupressaceae > Sequoia > Sequoia sempervirens. The sequence continues at coordinate 596,415,633 of VDFB02193867.1, read as the reverse complement.
TGAGCTTATACTTTTTTAAGCCATTTAAATATGGTAGTAATGTTTAGCACGGAGTTGTTTGGATTTCTCATGTTAAGATTTATAGGAAGCATATCATACTCATATGGTCCAAAGGATCATAGGACTATGGTAAGATGGTAGTGAAAAGGTATGACCCGCAAATCAAGGAGGCCACAAATGAAAATCCTCTCATCATTAGAGTTATCAAAGTTGGAGGACTAAGTTTAACAATTATCCTTCTATAGGATAGGTAATCATCCATACTGATTATTAATCTATATTATCTTCTATCAAATTTATATTGATGGACATGTCAATTATGTTAGGATTTTATAACAAGATCATAATAGCAAAAACATTGTGCTTCCACAAAAACACTTGGAAACAATGAGCCTCATTCACATTATTAAAGAGATTGATAAAAGAGTTACTTAAAAAGTACAATATGAGCTTTCCTATATAGGCAAGAAAGAGGAAATCCACCTATCATGTGGATTAACAAGTGCCCCATGATGTTAGACAAATAAGTAGACAAGTGTCCTATAGGTGTCAACCTTTGGATCACTTGGAATGTGCAAACCAACAACTTATTTGAACAAGTCATCAACCTTGGTGACAAGTGTTGAATGACTACAAATGTGACCTTTGAGGTGAGTGAAAATTCTTCCAACCTCAAGTGATGCACATAAGGTTTACCAAATAAATATGTAACCTCTAGAGGCCTAAAAGGTTGCTCATTCAGTTAGACAAGATGTTGTCTAACCTCATCAACCTAAGTACACTTAAACTATAGTAAATAGATAAATTACTCACTCTAACACCCCCCTTAAGTGATACTTGGAGAGATCACAAAAGTGTAATAGATAGAAATGGGTCCCAACTATGTGGCTTGGTGAGATACCCATGTACAATTTAATCTCTCATAATTGGAGAAAGATAGAAAACCCAATGGAAAAAACTATCCTCTAAAGGAGAGATAAGAAGAGAAGAAATCTCCTTAAAATATGTCTCATGATGATAGGAACGTGATGATGAAGAACTCCTAAAGCATGTTGAAGTTGTAAACTCTATCAAACATGAATGGTGTTTGTTGGAATCAACGGACCTCCAAGAAATGTAGATCAAGATGCAAGATACAAAATACTACATGAGTGAACATATGAACACTACTCAACAATGAATACACAAAGGCAATCAAACTTTATAAAGTTGAAAATACAGATAGTACTTTGATTATGGAGTAGTAGAATCTCACAAAATATGATCCACTAAAATAATTCCCCATTCAAGAGATAAATATAGAAGGTTCCTTCACTGCTCCATTGAAAGAAGTTGCTCCATTGAAAGAAGCATTAGCAGAAAACTGTCATAATCCCTCCTTAATGCTAAGAGATATAAGTAAACTAACTAAAATAAGACACAAGAGTGTGTAAGGAATTTAGACCCATAATTAGGTCCAAAAACTTTACAAGAAACTGAAAAAGAGTGCATCAAGGTACACATGCATGAGGCAAGAATCGGGAGGATCCATTCTTGTGATGGAAAATCAAGGCAACACACACATTTTATGAGAATAATGAGGATCCATAGATGTGATGGCAAATCAAGGCTCTACACAATCCCCCATTACACTTTATAATTTAGTGTAAGTATAAAATTTCCTCCCTAAGGAACACACATTTAGTTTTTGTAATACTTTATATGAATGCATTTACAAATTTATTTGTTGTTTTGAGTTCTTATAAATTTATGTTGTTTATGTCATGAGGTGAATAATGAAACATAGAATAAATACGCCTTTTAAACCTCAAGAAAATGATAAAAACTTAAAATAAAAACCCCCATTATTCAAGAAATGACCCTCCTCCCATTTGCAAGTTATTGCAAACAAAAAAACCCCATTACCAATTATAAAAAAAAAACTTCCCACTTCTTCACAAATTTGAATTTGTAACCAAACAGCCTAACCAATGACTAGTAAGCAATGGTTACATAACTTTAACCAGTATGGTGAGCATTAAAAAATGGTTACAAAAATTGTGCCAAATTGTGACTCAGCCCGTGGGCAGAAAAGTTGGAATTCCTTTGGATGAAAGGTGTCAAGTGTAGATTCCTGACTATTTCAAAAGGGCGGATACTAGATATAAGCTTGATTCGTGGAGATTTTGTTAACTGCTGCAACCTCCACGCCAAACTCTCAGTTCTTGTAGCTCGCACCATCAAAGCGTTGTGCAAGTGTTGAAGACTCTGAGAAGCGAATAATCAGCAAACTCCATGCATGTACAAAAGAAGATTTGATAAGCACCAATCCTATGATAAGTATATGCTGGCTAGCCTGGAAGCTGCGGCTGAAGCTACAGGAAAAGAGCAGATGAAGTCTCAACAAAAACGAGTGTTGGGCGAGTGAAGTGATGGAGGTAGATATCTCCATGCCAAAACATTTACAAAGCCTCAGCCTGTTATCGGCCTGCAATATTGCAATATTGATGCGCCTTTCTCTAACGCCGAGCACCTTCAATGCACTTTGTTCACAATATAGATTTCTCTCTTAATTTATTGCAGGTCGAAGCTTTCCAAATTCTAGATCAAACTTTGTCGATGCCTCACACCTAGATTTGATGAGAGTCGACATAATAGTCTTCACTAAAGTCAAATGGAGGAGAGATCGACTGCAGGTGGAGGAATGGTGAAAAATCTGGGCACCAAGTTTACACTTGGTAGAGTCGAGGGTGTCGCCTCTATGAAGATAGCTGTGCCTTTATAGGAGCTCAGCGATACCTTGTTGTTGAACGATTTGGAGAAGAATTTGTGCTTGTATTGGAACCTTCAGAGGCCAATACTCTGTGATATGGAGCGCCCTACAAATATGACTAGGCATTGAATCAATGGAAATCCAATGAAACTTCACTATGGCGGCTCCAAAAAAACAATGATTTTTTATGCCTGCAATGATCACAATGAGCTGCAAATGTGGGGAACGCCTGGAAAAGTGAGGGTTGTTTGAGGCAGCTTTTGCACAAATTGCAGTTTGGACTACTGTTTGAAGGAGTGAAGACCTGTTCAAGGGCGTGGAGAGAGCACAAAAGGCATTGAAGGTTACAATGTCAAACAAAAGAAACCCTAGGAAGAGGCACCAATCTGTTGTGGGTATGAGTATGCAGGTGCTGTGGCAATGTTGGCAGATAATGTGGCACCCAAAACACCAACATATAAAACTAGCACTTCACCAAAAGAAGGTGCAATGGTTCTGCTGATAGTATTTTATAGAATATTTTATATGGTTTTGAATAGTATTTGTTGATGCCAAAATTTGACGAGGTAATAGTGTCTTATGAGAAACTCAGTTTATGGGGGACCTTTTGCGCTAAATTGAGTGACCTTCGGGTTTTTAGAGAAACCGACTTCTTTTGTAATGGGGGTTTGGAAAGAGAAAAATAAATAGATATAATAAAATAAAGTCTAACCTAAGGCAATGCGCTAAGACTTAATAATAGGCACGATAAATCATAGATCTAAGGGTTTGATTGGTGTTTGTAGTGTTCTAGAAAATTAGAAACTGAAGATTATATCATAGACAATCCATTCATTGACATAAAATAATATTGCATAAATTCCTACTGCCAAGAAGAGTCATTAGAGATGGTCTAGGTTAGCAAACTTGCATTCAACATATATAGAAGTTCTAATATGAAATGTCCAAACAATAAAAGCACAGTTTATAGTTTGCTCAAATAGCATGAAAGAATAGAAAGGTCGAACAATTGGCACAGTCTGAAATTTTTTTTGCAATAAAATAAGAAAGCAATAAAGGTCTGTCGTCTTTAACTAAAATCAGTGTTTCTTCCAAATTCTAGACCCTTTTCTCACAACAGAGAAAAGTATATATAGCAGGAAAAAATCCCCAATGCTTCGGAGAGTAGTAACATAAAATATTTCACAATCCCCTGACAATGATGCAAAAATAAGAATATTCCTCAAGTTGTTGCAACAAAAATGATTTGAAACCAAGCATCCAGTCATCCCAGACATAGGTGGATTCTCTACAAATGATGGTGGTGGTCCCAACAAGGCTTAATGATGCAAGTGTCACCATCCCGTACAAATGATTGTGACACATAGTGGCCAATAGCAACATTCAGTTCATTTGGTCCATCGCCCGAATATGAGATCCACTGACTAGGCACATGGTAGCATTTCGCTGCCCATGCGGACCTCTCTCTCCCACTTCTGAAGACTTGCGCTAAGGCTACACATGTCGAATGGGTGGAGCACTTAACCAATAGTGGAGGGAACGATCACCAGCCGGGCGCAAAAGAGACGCATGGCAACATTTCGCTGCCCGCGGTTGTTCTTTCATCTCTACACTGAAAGTTTTACAAAGAGCAGACACGTAGTAAGAGTACACCGTAGATAACAATTGTGGGGTCCACTAAATTTTTTTGGGAATGAGAGCTTCGTGGCACTTGAGCGGAGCCCAATGAGGCAGGAAGAAAGAATGATCAAAAGTATCGCGCAGCCACGACACGTGGAAGTATAGTGGGGTTTCATGGGATGCGAAAGGAATGCAGAAACTCGGGGTTGCAAGGAGTAGAAACGTGGAGCGGGAGAGCATAACTTAGATAAAAAACCAAGTTGATTACTTGTGATGCACAGGCTGATGCATAGAGGAAAATACACTCGAAGGGAGCTCGTTAAATATTTATTAACAACTTTTGGTGACTATTAGGGGCATTTCACCTGAGGAACGAAGAACCCAAATTTTTTCTAGTTTACAGGTTAGAGTGCCATTTCATTAGATAATGGAGTCAAAGATTGGAAAGAGCCACCTACAAAGGTGACCATTCATCCTCATATGGCTTCACCATGTTGCACAAATTCTCCTATGCTCCACTTAGATCAATAGTTTCTTTGTGAGGCAGTGCATTAGGTAAACCGACTCCTGCTTCACAATGAAATAGTAGCTGTGCAAGCGGATGAATCACTCCCTCAATGTCGATTGCCGTGGGAGGATGACTGAAATTCTTGAAACCTTCCAGATTATTTTCCTTCTCCTCTTTTTTTTTTACAATCTGCTTGGCCGTGGCAATAGAGCCATTTTCAAGGAACGGGGACGGCAAACCCATCTTGCTTAACTCGAAGAAACTCCCCCATATATTGTCTAGTGTCTTGCTTAGAGTAGCCGTGACTGCTTTAGTGTGCTGGAAGGTAGAGTGGCAATGGATGAACTTATTTTCCATCCGAGCAACAACATCTCGATCTTCAATACCCACTTTAGCGAGATTTTTATTAGAGACCGAGTATAATTTGGTGAGCAGATCTTTTGCTTCTAGAACCTTCTCCAAGATGAATAGTGGGAACTGCTCAATCGTATCATGAGCCTCCTGGCTCAGCTCTGATGCCTTGGTGATGAACCAGAGGGTAGGCTGCAGTGCTAGGAAAAAGGTTTTAATCTTTTCCCAATGAAAGATGTACAACTGCCTAACCAACGGAATGATGTTTGGTTGTGTAGGAGAAGATAGGAGAGAGCTTTTAAGAGAAGCAATCTTCACATCCCTTGAATTAATGGCCTCATCTAATTTTTCCCTTCTCTTTTTCTCAGATGCTAGTTGCTCCGCAGAGCTGCTCATTTCTTTATTCCAATTCTCCTCGGCTCGGGAGTGATTTGCTAAGTGCATGTCCAGAGAAGACTGTCTCTTGGAGCTCTTTTTCTAATTGAGCTTTTAGGCCCTTAAATTCAACCTCTTTTTCTTGTATTTTCTGTTCATATTGAGCTTTTTGGTGCTCCAAAGCTTCATTCCTCTTCATCGTTCCTTGACTATACTCAAGGCGAAGTTGCTCTAGCTCTAAATTCTTTAGTTGCAAATTCTACTCCATCTCCTGATTCTTAGATTGTAGCTCTTTTACCACTGTAGGGTCAATAGTTTGAATCTTTGCAAGTTCACCCTAAATTCTGTTCTTCTCATCCTCTGCTACTAGCGCCCTTTCTGTCATACGTGCAACATCTGCCTCTAAGAATTTCTTTTTTTCTCCAAAAAACTAACCCTTTCCCTTACCGCTTTAAACTGCTCATTCTTCTTCTTTAGCTGGTGGCCAGTTCTAAGGAAGTCAGAGGTGACCACCCATTGTGTTTCCTCCATGATCTCAACCTTATCCTGTGGTTGGGCCACCTTCATGTTAAGCCCTACCGCATATATTTCATAATATTTTGGGTGCATCTCCCCCTAAGGCTTGGTTACTCTCGGGTACATGGTTGCAAACTTCAATTCTTGTTGGGTTTCATCATAAAGAGTCTATATTTTTGGCTCAGTAGAAGCACTGTCATCTTTTACACTACACTTTTGTATTCTATTTGCGCATGCCTCCTTTTCACAATCAATCCGTGCCATAAATTTGGTTGGCAACGAAACTAGTCTGCCTACGAAAGGAGCACCAGAAGGTAGGGCATAGAGATAGGTAACCCTCATAGGCGCAGACATTTGTTTCTTCTAGAGTGATGGTTTGCGGGGAGAAGTAGGGCATGTTCCAAAGCTTGGTTTGAGGATTAGCAAAAGGGATAGTCATTTGTAATGACTGAATTGGCGAATTGGCCAGAGGACTCATAGGATGGGATGGTGGAGGAGTTTTCATTGCAGAGTTAGCCTATTGCGATGGAAAAGGATCCGCAACAATAGTGGAAGAAGGCATACTTGTAGGGGGCACATTTTCGAAAAGTCATACAAGGAGAGACCTAGTGACAACAGTGGGTGTAAGGGTTCGCGGAGGAGTAAGACCAAGTGGAGTGGTCTGCAAGAATTGGGCGAAACCTCCCGTATATGTTGGATCAAAAGTGGGAAACAGAGGGCCAATACTCGTGGTAGGGATCACCGCTGAGGCAGGGGCAAATACCTAAGAATGAGAAGCAAGGGAAGAATGAGATAATTTTACCTGTTAACTGGTCGATTGTGGCTCTAGAATCGTTGGTGACTCTTCCCCAGCCTCAGGCTCCTGGCTAGTTGCAAGCACTTGTCTTCTGGTGGGTTTTTGCGAACCTTCTCTGATAATGCTCTCTGTGCGTTGTCGCTTTGTGGGCAGGGTCTCCCGAGCTTTGGAAGCTATTTCCATTTGCTGCTGTGATATTCTAGTTGCCTTAGCGGCCCAAGTGTATGCGAAGCCCTTGATATAATAAAACACACATTTGTTGCCACATAGGGGGGTTGTCCGAACCCCTTTTCTGTCGTCGCGAAGGATGCAAAAGTTGCCACTTTTTCTTCTTGCTCTTCAGACTCATCCTCTGGGTCCTTGCTCCTATTAATGCTAAAGTCTGGGTTGGGGTGGTCATCATCCCACCATTTTTTCAAATTGCTTGTCATCCTTCAGACTATTATAATGGACATCCAGTTGCCCTATCTCTTGGCAGTACTTCCAGAAGCCTCTACTTTTTCATTAGTCCACTCCTCATCCTTCCACAACTTATTGTACATGGCACGCTCCATGTGGACATTATCCTTGGCCACCACCAAAACAAAGTAGAACTTGTGCCATGGCCCTCTGTTATCTTGCATGGAATACGCGCCAGTTCAACAAAACTTTCATCCTTGTTTGCCCGCGGGTTACGCTGCTTCTCCTAGTAAGGTCGGGGAACATGTGTAAATTTCATGTGTGGCTCTGACAAGTCATTGAAAGGGTTGTAATCCCACTTATTATTTACTAGAACCAACCCTAAATGAGCCAGTTTATCCTACAATAACTGATCTAATTGTTTCTTTAACAGAGTCACCGATTTGAAATTCTTCGGACAAGTGAAGAATCCTTTTCTCTTGACACTTTTACTGCTGTAGAAGGTAAAATCGATGATACACACCTTCCTATACATTTCAAGCATGAGCACCCTATCTGTGACATAGGCTGGGAGAAGGAAATGTTGACCAGTGAAGCCCTGCATCCAGAGCATCATGAAATATGTTCCTAAGAACCAATCATAGGCGGGAGTGAAACTCTGCATATATCTAGTCTAATCCAAAAATGCATAATAATCATATGACACAGAAAGAAAAGGCGTCCACATGGATACTAGCTTCCTCTTACCCCGTTCATCAAAAAATTATAATTCAAAATACCGGGCGAAGAAACTAGGGTTTTGATGTAGGAACATGTGAACTAGGAAAGAAAGAAATCTCAACTTTCCCTCCCCCAGGTAATTCTTTATTTTCCGTATCATTTCATTTACCATAAACTCAGCGAAATCATACTAGAAGGTATCGTACTGCTTGCGGAATTGGAAGGCCGGTCCCAGTTGAAAAATTTCCACCATCTTATCGGAGTCTTAGCCGCATATAAAAGCTAGTATGGACATTGCATCCTGCATATCCTTGTGTAATGCACCACGTGACAACGAAATACTTGGCAACTTAACACCTGTGACATTTTTCTTACCAATCTCCTCCAACAAGAAATCTAAGTTCTTTTTCATCATCTTTCATGTTTTTTCTCCTTTGCTAGGATAAAAGGACTCATTGTTCTCTCTTATTTTACTTGGGTCTGGGATGCATAGCATATGCCAAATGGCCTGTGGGGTGATGTGAACTCTTAAGTTTCGGCCCTCGATGTAGTGGGTGCTAGGGTTATAACACTGAATGGCAGCGTTAAGTATCTTCGGGTAGTAATGCACCAGCGAGACCATGTATTGTGGAAGACCACTGTACCAAACCTTTCTTGCTGTAGACGTGTTTGCCTTTGGTGCCGACAACCTTGCACAGGATGCTTCTCTTAAGGATTTAGGGTTTTTTGCGAGCCATGGGTCATGAATATTATCCCATTTCTCCTCAACCCTTTTCTTGTTTCTGCAATTTTTGGGCCTGCTTAGCTCTATCGTATACGCCCTCTTCGGCTTGCTTGGTACACCAGGCATAGCATATGCCAAATCCCCATAGACATACACATCCTCTAATGACCGTATGGTTGTAAACAACTCCTAGCCAATTTCCTCTTGCATTTTATGAGATGAACTCTCTGACATTTTTCTTTAGATGAAGACTTTTGCGAGCTCTGGATACATAAAAAAAGCTTCTCTACACCCTGAGCTTTGGAATTTTTGAAAATAATTTGAATCATTAAACCTTTTCATGTAATATTTGGCTATCTTTTCTCAAGGTGGTAGAGGAAAGCATGCTTTTTACATTTAATTCGACATGTACCGTTAATTTCACGATTCATAAAAAATGAACTACTTGCCATTTTGAGGCAGCAAGAGTTTATTATTGTGTTTGGCAATTGTGTGATATGCTGTGATCCCTTGAAAATTGAGCCAGAAATTTGCTTTCTAACCTTGTGTTAGTATGTGCTGGTAATTAATATCCTGGTCAGAATGATTAAGCCAAAGCAAACGATCACGACCTAAAAAGATATGGATATTGCCTTGGGCTCTAGAAAATGCATGTGAGATGACACAATAGCCTACGGCCATGCAACTTATTGTTGATGAGTGCCACCTTTGTAAAACTAATTAATTAAAGCTCCTATTAATCTATCATGCATTGAACCGTATCTCCACAAATGCAACTAGTCCAAAAATGTGAGCAAACGAAGGCACGCCTTTCAAGTTGGCATCTAATTATCATCACGTTTTTCTCAAAATGGATTAGCATGCATCTTCTCATCTTTAATATAAATAGGCCAGTAAGTAGTGAGGAAATCATACTTAGCATTTGAGCAGTGATAGGTTGTTGGCATAGTTTTAAGCAAGCTTTCTCATAGGCTAGACAGTAGGTAAGTTTCAGTATTGGTTAGAAGGTATAAGCATAGTGTCTGAATCATGGATACTCCTATTAGTTTAACCTCTTATAAGTCACAGACAATGTTTCTAGGGGAGGTTTCTACTAGGCGGCTGAAAATAATGACCAGGAATAAGCATTCCTTGGTCCTAGTAGCCATAAAATGGGTTCTGGGTAGGGACTGCATAGAGTACGAGGATAAGTACCATGTGAATACTGATATCTGTTCACACTTTGTAGCGTTGATGTTAGACATTGAGATCCCCAGGCCTCTCATCTTGAAGCTGGTCAAGGAAATGTTTCCCATAAAGTACTTGAATGGCTTAGGTGAGGTTGTTGTTCATGTTGCATATGGGGTAGGCCTGCCATTAGCCAATGACCTCCATCACTATATTGAGGAAGAAGCGGTAGTTGTATGGCTGCTATTTCTCAGTGGATTCCACCTTCAGACATGTAATGAGCATTGGTAGAGGGTTACCTAGGCCTTGCACTTTCTATTTCGCAGCTACAACATGATATCATTATATGACGTCGATTGGTATACCAACTTCAGGAACTTGGTGTTTCCCCCGCCAATGGCGGTTGTGCTGAATGATGCTACCTCTGCTACTGAAGAACCTGCTAATGGAGAAGAGGTAGATGCTGCCATTGACGTGTCAATTGCTGCCTCCTGTGCCTTTGGATGAAAAGCCTCCCTACTCTTGAAAAACAAAATTCCTCCTAGTTCCTTTATTTTCTACTGTTGCATACACCACCTGCCTTATAGTTTTGTATATAAGCCTGAAAAAGGCTATAATTTTTTCATATATGAAGGAAAAGTTTGAATAGTCATATAATTTTTGGATTATGGCTTCCTTAGCCATTTTGTAATATAAAAACAAAATAATATATATATATATAAATAGATATATATCTTTATAAAAATCAATGGCTCTTTCTTTCATTCTGCATTTCAATTTTATGGGCTCTTCTATAGCATATGTGTTCATTTTATTTGCACATGGGTGTGTTTAAAATGTAAATCAATCCCGCTGCCCTATCCTTCGTAATAATGGGTTATTTTCGCAGAAGCACAAACCAATTTCGAAAAAGACTAGCCAAAGAAAGGGAAATAAAATAAAAGCATTATTCACATATGTACAAAAATAGAATTCAAAAATTAATGGAATGGCTTAAGGTGAATCCCATTGGCCGGGATTCCTAAGGGTTCTTGTTCCATATTCTCTAAGTCGAAAGTGTTATGCTCTTTGCACTGAATGATTTTAAAGGGGCCCTCCCATAGGCTATCAAATTTACTATGCTAACTTGGCTTAGCAACCCTTTTATCATACTTTAGTACTAAGTCTCCACACTTTAGGCCTTGGTTAGAAGCCTTCTTGTCAAACCATCGCTTGACCACTTGTTGGCGGTTTCTCATGGCTATTAGGGAATTCTCCCTTTTTTTGTACTTCTAACAGTTCGGCAAGCTGAACCTCCATGGCACCATTTTGTTCTATCTCGAGAGATTTCAACAATTGGAGTGATGGAATCTCCATGGATATAGGTAACAGTGCCTCTTTCCTATATACCAACTCATAAGGAAAAGTCTTAAGGACTTGCTTAGGAGTTATACGGTTTTCCCAGAGCGCTGCTCAGAGGTTTTTATGCCATTCCCTCTGGTGTTCCGAGCCAATTCTTTAAAGGAGTCAGACTAGGCTCTTGTTTGTTGACTCCACTAGGCTGTTTTCCTACAGGTAATAATTTGATGATGTTTTAAGGAATATGCCATTCGTTAATGCAAAGTGACATACCTTTGTGCCTAAGAAAGATTTGGCATTATCGGAAATGATAGTCTTCGGAGGACCGAACCTTGTCACTACCTCTTCGAGGAAATCCACAATCTCTATTTTTGTTGTGCTTTTAAGTGGAACGACCTCCATCCATCTTGTGAAGTAATCCATGGCAGTCAAAATCCACTTGTGTTCAACACTAGAAGCTAGATTAATCATCCCGATGAAGTCTAGGCCCCATTGTGCAAATGGTTCATTTGCCACTATAGGTTTGAGAGGCATTGAAAAAATCTTCCTTCTGTTAGTAAAGAACTCACATTTTTTGCAAGATTTTACCAAAGAGTGGGAGTCATTGAAAAGTGTAGGCCAATAGTGACCTACGCACATGATTTTGATGGCGGTGGTCTTAGCAGAGAAGTGTCAGCCCACAACGCTAAGGATCCTCTTTGCTTGCTCTGAAGTAACACATCACAGAAGTAGGCCATTGAAATTTATTTTGAAAAGGACCCCCTCCACTAGCATATATCCGCAATTTTGCAGCCGATAGTATCTCCTCTTTTGGGACGAGAGACTGCGTGGATACTTTCTAGTTTGCATAAACCTCATTCTATTTGTTAGCCAACAACCCTCTGATTTTGGCTCATTTGTCAGAATAAGCTCCGGTTGCTCTCCTGTGACAGGCATCTCCTTGTCCTATGCCATGTATTCGCACAATCATCTTCCTTTGATGGTTTTAGTGGGTTTGACCTCAATGTCATATTCAAGGATCTTGGTGATCCAATTAGCTTTTTTTTTGTGATTTCCCCTTCCATGATATATTCACACACACTGGAATGAGCGACATAAACAAACACCTTGTTGCAAGAAATTAAATGGCGAAACTTTTTAAGTCCCTTCACTATCGCAAAGGCCTGTCTTTCGATGAAATTATAATTCGTCTCATATTCCTTCAGGTTTCGGGAGTAGAATGCCACTGGATGTTCTCCCTTTCCTTCATCATCTTTTTGGGTTAGGACAGTAGCGATACTGGACTTGCTACTGAATGCATACATTATAAAATCCTTAGATAAATCTGGATTAACTAGTACTAGAGCTAACAAAATTTACCTTGCCCAGGAAGGACTAAACACCTTTCTTATTCACTAGAAGGGGAAGTTCCTTGATAGCTTTTTCTCATTCGGGGTCGATTGAAATTCCTTCCTTAGACACCACATGTCCTAACAGCTTGCCTTGCGGTACTTTAAATACACATTTTTTTGGATTTAGGGAAACCCTGAACTCCTGGCACTTTTGAAAAACTATTTCTAAGTGATCAAAATGATCATCCTTAGATTTAGAATAAACTAGAATAAACTTATTGATTATCTCCCTAAATGTGATATCGATCGCCCTCTGGAATGTTGCCCCTACGTTGGATAAACCAAAAGGCATTTTAGCATATGTAAATGTTCCCCAATTTGTGGTGAATGCGGTCTTGTGCTAATCCTCTTCTTTAACTCGGATCTAGTTGTAATCAAAGAAACCATCCAGCAGAGAAAACATTTTCGATCTTGCAACCGTTTGTAAGATTGAATCCATAGAAGGCAGCGGATAATGGTCCTTCAGGGATGCTTTGTTTAGGTCTCAGAAGTCTACACACAAATGGATATCTCCATTCTTCTTTTGGATCGAGACCAGATTGAATACCCAAGTACTATGCTTGATTGAGAAGACAATGCACGACTCAATTAGCTTAGTTAACTCTTGCGCCATTAGTGCTTTGATTTTAGGGTTTACTGGCCTCTACTTTTGTCAGACTAGTTTTGCACCTTCTATCAGCTCAATTGTGTGTTGAATGATATCAAGATCATATCCCTCTAGATTATCATAGGACCAGGCCACTACATATTTTTCGTAGAAACTAATGAGTTTTTCTTTATCATGGTGCGAGACATCTTTTCCAATGCAAAGATTCCTGCTATCTGAGACCCGAAGGTCCACGTAATCACTTTTTTTTGCTACAAAGTTTCGCTTATGATTTCTTGCATCATCACAATCAAATTTTTTTTTAGAGTAACCAATCCTTTCATAAGCTTGTTAGATTTGAGTTGCATAATTTTTCCTTCATAAGCTTCAGAAATCTTTGGTTGAAGCTGATCGGCGAATTCCCTCGACTGTTGGATGAACTAGGTGATGTGTTCATCACTTTCAAAAACTTTCCAACTCTGATCATTGTTAGTAATCACTGGTTGAACTAGTACTCGCACTGAATGTTTGTTATGTATAAGGTCAGAGGCAGGATCAAACTGAGCACCAATCACGACCATGTGATCTACATCACTATTCTATCCTCGGGGAATAGTCTGGATGTTGAAGGATTTCAAACTCTCAACCAGGTCCCAGACTCGGTGTCAATAGGATCTCATGCGAACATTCCTTGCCATGGAAATCCCTTGGAATTGGTTGACTATTAGTTTGGAATCTCTGAACACCATTAATTGCTTAATGCCCATTCGTTCTACAAGGCTTAAACCTTGAACTAATCCTTCATATTCAACCTCATTGTTTGAATAAGCAAAATGAAAATGGAAAGACCTTGGAAATTTCTCATCTTGTGGAGATATTAGACAAATCCTCGCTCCGGTGCCTACTTTACCTCTTGCTCCATCAAAGTACAACGCCCATAGCTCATTTTCTTGGCTACCTTTAGACTCTTTGGCAACCTTTGGGAGTACTTGGTCTTCATCATAAATTACATAGGTGCCCAATCCTGTAGCATGATAATTTCCGAAAGGGTCACTGTCCATGTGTTCACTCAACAGAGCATCTTCTTTTTCATTCTAGTCTCCACTCACCTTTTCTTCCTCTAGTAATTCAACGCAATACATTTCTTGCTTGGTGATAGAGGCATGCACAACTTCAAAATTGATCAAAGCTTCATCTGCTACATGTTCAAAATGGAAAGCCTCTGATTCTATCTTCATTTTTGTGTCGTGCTTGGTTCTAAGTATCAGATGTGACCAATCCAAGGATAGCTATTCGCCCACCTTTGAAGTAAATTATCGGGATAGATAGAGACCAAACATAGGAGGAACATCTATGATCACAATGTTTCACGACACTGTGATACTAAGGAAAGTAAATAGAGTTAAAGGAAGTTCCTTGATGAAACTTATAGTTTCAAATTTGTTCCCATCAAGTTGCATTAGCTCCCTTTTCATAGGTTCATAGTCGAGTCCTAAAGCTTCGACTATCTGTTTAGGCATAATTGTGGTGCTAGCCCCAGAATCAATCATAGCATTGTGCAATAACTTCTTTCCTATAATGAGAGTCAAGAAGAAGGGTTGGGGTTTTAACTTATCTCTAACTTCGACAGGGGATTATTTTGTATTGTTTGTAAATACTTTAGCCATCGGTATTTGATTAACAACCTCTGCACTAGCAAACTGCTCTGTTGGCACTGTGCTGACCTCTTCTTGAAGTGCCTTTTGTAATAGTTTTTTTTTCTTTGGGATAGCTAGAATGTCCCATAGAGACACATTAGCAGATGACTTCTTCAATTTTTCTACCACATTAAAAGGTGAAAAACTCAGAGGTTTTTACTCCTTGGCTCTTGTTGTAATAATTTCCTTCCATGGTTGAGATGGTGGCGGGACAATAGAAGTACCAGGAATTTGATCAGAAGCACCTTTGAGTTGTGGTCTGGCTGGATGCAGAACAACCAACTCATTGGTAAATATCCTCTTTGAGTGTGTGTTATAATAAAATTGCACTTGCAATGTTTTGGATATCAACGTATCATTAGCAAACACCATTTCTTCTTCCTCCATCTAGGAAAAAAGCATGTGATCAGGAGCGATATCAGATTTTTGTTCTAGAGACATTCCTTGCAATTGTGTGGTAAGAACCACACTCTCTATTTGTGGTGAGGCATATATATAACCTCTGTGTTCTATCACCACACCTTGGATGCATTGCTCCACCACCTTTTGTTGCAAGCTACGACAAGGAGAGTTCCAGGGCATATGTGCATCGTTGCAAGGGAAGCACCACAAATTGATGTCATCAATGAGGTTGTTTTGCTCTGTAGTTAATTCCCTACTCGAGGTTGGTGAAGCTCGTCAGTGAAGTTGGAACCAACACCATTTGGTTGGCAGTTGGAGCTGGTGGATTAGTGCGAGGTGTGCCCTAGTACTGATTCTGCTGATATGAGGACCACCCGCCTTGATAGTATAGATATGCAGGCTTCAGAGGCATTGATTGGTTCCGCTTAAGAGTGGTTATATCATTTTTCATGGTCCGCAACATCTCTTTAAAGTCGCTCATTTCATCTTTGGAAGAACCTAATGTAGAGGCTACATTTTGTGGGGCTGCCACATATGTGTACATCGACTAGGGAGTTGTGGGTATGCTAGTTGACATGATTTCTTGTGCATGAATCGATATTTCAGGAAATATCAGCATAATAGGTCAAGGAGGAAAATTTCTGCAATCTATCAAATGATTCTCGGCTTTGATAGCGACACCGTAAGCATCTGGTTGAGTAGCTCCTCCAAAAAACTTGATCATCATAGAAATGTCAGAATTGATGGACATTAGATAAAATATGAACGCCAACTCAAGAGTCGAGCATATAGTAATAGAGATCCACTGCCAATTTTTTTTGAAATCAGGCATTAAAGTCCATTAGAGCCTCTTGGGGGGTTCATTTTATGACAGATAGTTGATAATACAGTGAAGAGCAATCTCCATCATTCAAGAACCTCTCATAGAATGGATCTCCGAGCTCGTCCCAGGTCTGAATAGTGCTAGGTGACAGTGTTCGGTACCAATCCAACACCTTGCCTTTAAAAGATGCACCGAGAAGCCTGAGAGCTACATTCTGCACTATAATCCTATGTACCAGACACACGTCTGCCACATCTTGCAAATGTTTTGTGGGTGTTCTTGAGTCATCTTTGATAAACTTGGGTATAGCCTTCATAGCTGAAACTGGGATAATGCCCCAGACAGTGGGTGCTACTGGGGCTGCTAGGGGACTTTCGGTGTCCCATGCCATGTAATTTCTATTGGTGACCGAAAACATGGTTAGAGGAATGGGTGGTGGGAATGGAACAGTTACCAACTGATTTACTGCTTGCACTATTCCCAGTGGAGGTACTAGCAAATTGGGGTTTCTTATGGTTTGAGATCTAGTTACAGGCCGATGGCTCATACACCCTTTTAAAACGCAAATTCATTTAAGCTCTATCCCACTGAGCATGCTAGAAAAAGAACAAACTGTTGATGCCAAAATTTGATGAGGTAATAGTGTCTTATGGGAAACTCAGTTTATGGGGGACCTTTTACGCTAAACTGAGTGACCTCCAGGTTTTTAGAGAAGTTGACTTCTTCTGTAATGGGGGTTTAGAAAGGGAAAAAGAAACATATATAATAAAATAAAGTCTAACCTAAGGCGATGAACCAAGAATTAATGATAGGCACAATAAATCATAGATCTAAGGGCCTGATTGGTGTTTGTAGTGTTTCAAAAAATTAGAAACTGAAGATTATAGCATATACAATCCATTCATTGACATAAAATAATATTGCATACATTCCTACTGCTAAGAAGAGTCATTAGACATGGTTTAGGTCAACAAACTTGCATTCAACATATATAGAAGTTCTTAAATGAAATGTCCAGACAATAAAAGAACAGTTTATAGTTTGATCAAATAGCATGAAAGAACAAAAAGGTCGAACAATTGGCACAGTTTGAATTTTTTTTTGCAATAAAATAAAAACAACAATAAAGGCTCGATGTCTTTAACTAAAACCAGTGTTTTCTCCAAATTTCAGACCCTTTTCTCACAAGAGAGAAAAGTATATATAGCAGGAAAAAACCCCCACCACTTCGGAGAGCAGTAACAAAAAATATTTTGCAATCCCCTAGCAATGATGCAAAAATTAGAATATTCCCCAAGCCATTACAATAGAAATGATTTGAAACCAAGCATCCAGTCATCCCAGGCACAGGTGCATCCTCCGCAAATGATGGCAGTGGTCCCGACAAGGCTTAATGATACAAGTGTCACCATCCCATGCAAATGATCATGAAACGTAATCACCAATAGCAACAATTGGTTCATCTGGTCCATCGCCCAAATATGAGATCCATTGACTAGGCACGTGGCAGCATTTCGCTGCCTGTGTGAACCTCTCTCTCCCGCTGCTGAAGGTTTGTGCTAAGGCTACATGTGTCGAATGGATGGAGCACTTAACTAATAGTGGAGGGAACGATCATTGGCCAGGCACAAAAGAGATGCGTGGTAGCATTTCACTGCCCACAGTTGTTCCTTCATCTCTACACTGAAAGTTTTGTGAAGAGCAGACGCATAGCAAGAGTACATTGCAGATAACAATTGTGGGGCCTGCCAAAAAATTTCAGGAATGAGCGCTTTGTGGCACTCAAGCGGAGCCCGATGAGGCAGCAAGAAAGAATGATCAAAAGTATCCTGCAACCACGACACATGGAAGCATAGCGGGGTTTCCCGGGATGCGAAAGGAATACAGAAACTCAGGGTTATGAGGAGTAGACACGTGGAGCGGGAGAGCATAACTTAGATAAAAATCTGAGTTGATTACTTGCAATGCACGTGCCGATGCATAGAGGAAAATACACCCGAAGGGAGCTCGTTAAATATTTATTAATAGTATTCTAATAAGAATTTTCAAAATTTCATGTAATTGCTACTTTTATTTATATTAATGCCTTCCACTATTTATTCTTATTCTTATTCTTATCTGTAAAAAATATTTATGTTACTTGTTTGGCCTTTAATATCTTTTATGCTTGTATCCTTAGCTATACTATACTTTCTAGTTTTTCTTAGCCTCCTCCATTTTATGATCTTCACTTCTAATCATTTTACAACTATAACTTACACACATTCCAATATTACGCTTTTCATTCAAAATGAATCATTATTTGAATAGAATGCTTGGAAAAGATGAAAACCAATATATGGAAAGTATGGAAATATAGACAAGACACGTGAACTAATTGACAAAACAAGTCAAAAATATGTAAACACATGGAACGTAATGGATATGATGAAAATGGTGTAGTGCTAAATTGCCAATCAATAAACCACATTTCCTACTCTATAATTATACAATTGTTTTTTGCTTGTTTGCATCCATACATACAACAATTCCACTATCTATACATGTATTTGGACCAACAAACCACTTCCTTATAAGGGAAGTTGTGTTTCCTAAAATTCAATTCAATTTTATATTCATTAGATTTGTGCAAAGGAGATCTAACAACAACAAAAATGCCACTGCGGGCAAAGAATTCTGTCGAATTTGTTTGTTGTCTCTGTCCAACAAATTTTTCCACTCTAAAGAAGTGCTTTAATTGTAATTTTTGGTTTAAACAAGCACTTTCCTCTATTAGGAACAACATAAATCTTTACCTCTATGCAATCATAATATCTAATGAAAGTGAAGATTTGGATAAATGAAAAAAATTATGACTACATTCTTAGCTTCTTGTGTCCAATCTCCTCACATTTCTAAGATTTCTATTTCAACCTATCTTGGGTTTCATTGGGCAAACAAAATCTCATATTATTTCTTCTCATTCAAATAGATAAGTAGTTTCAGTTAATTAAAATTGGTATGCAGTGCATATCATAAATTTTTTATAGTTCCTTCACTGACTATAAATAAGTGTGTGGAAATCATTTTATAAATGTTTATGTACCATAGAAAAATGGATCATTGAAATTTTCATGGTTATTTAGGTCTTTCTCTTGTGATGCTTGGTCTATTTTTCTTTGATTTAATGTTGCAATGTAACTTATGCATTCACAATAGTTCCTAAAAATTCAAATTATGGCATCTTGTGAAGGTGTTGTGAAATTTTGTAACACATTACTACACTTTTCTAGACTCTTTTCATTATAATTCACCTAAAAATCACCTTTTCATCACTTGTCAACTCCTATTTTAAAGTGTTGTAAAGTCAAGTGTAACAAGATTTCATGCTTTTCTAATCTTGTTTTCACTATTTACACCTTTCTTATGCTTTATTTGACCCCTTTATGCACTCACAAGACTTAATTAAGTGTATTTTTGAATGTAAACCTGACAAACAACATTAAATGTGACTTAATTTCTAACACCCACATACAAGCCCAAGGTGGGACCCATTCACCATGGGTGGTGAATGAGTCCCTCTTGGCTCCAAATTCAAAATAATTCAAATTTTCTTTTGGGTTTTTATTTATAAATACCTTATGTCAGCCTATGATGAGGTATCATTGGGTAATTAGGGCACAAGTGTGTATAAATAAGTGTTTCTCTATCCATTTTAACCCCCATTCAACTAATTCATTCAAGCATCCACTCATTGAACATCAATTATCATTTGAGCACTTTGCATCAAGCATCAATCAAGCATCTTGGAGAAGCCATTGATATATCTTCAGATTTCTTGGACAAGGTTGTGGTGAGTTTAGGACATTTTCATGTTATTTATTCATCTTTCCTTGTTCATTTCATTCCATTTCTTCATTAAGGGTTTGATTACCAAAGTGGGATTTGACCAAGGAAAATCCCTATAACTTAACCCTTAACCATTTTTCGCCTTTTCCATGTGTGTTTGGAGACTTTTGTATGCATATTTGTAGAGTAATTAGGTGTTGAAAGGTGTTCAAGAAGTCAAAAAAGTGTTTCAAGTCAACTAAACCCTATTTAAAGCTTGGAGACAACCTACAGTCCATTTTCTGCAGATTTGACTTCGTTAACCCAATAAGAAGATAAATGCAAATCTGGAGCTACATAACTGACCTTTGATTTCATAGAATTTTAGGAGAGGAATGATTCACCATTAGTGGAAAATGAGTCCCACCTTAAGGATGAAAAAGTAGATTTTGTCAGATTTCAATTCCTGACTGTCAGAACACCATTTTAGGAGATTTTACCAGTAGGAGGACTAATTCACCATCAGTGGAAAATGAATTCCATTGGTCATCAACAGTGATTTTTCCAGCATTCTAGAATCTTCTCAAGTCTGCAATCGACCTCCAGGTGCACTCTGTCAAGCCTTCTTTGAATTTTGTTTTGCATTTGTTCATATTTTAGTTCATTCTTGCATATCACATTATGTTTTCAAAAATTGCATATTTCATAGGTTTTGCATGAATAGTCAATCAATTTCATTAGTTAGTTACATTTACAACATTGCATTTAGTCTTAATTACATCACATAATCCTCTATTTGAGTGAACCACTTCAATTTTGTAGGTTATTCTATCTCTCTCTTTTTAGGTGGAAGATCCTAAGAGTGCAAGAGTAGTCTATAGAAACCCTACCACAAAATTGATGGTTCATTTTGGTGAGTTCTATCATATTGAACACTTTATCTTTTTGACTTCCATTGCATCTTGCATCCTAGGTTTCATTTGCAGTAACATTCACTTAGGTTTTGTTTTGATTTTGCATCCTAGGGTTTCTCAAATTGCATTAGTGAAAGACTCATTTAGATTTAATTTTTGCATATCAAATCATTGAAAAAATTGAAAATGTGCGTTTGCATCCTCATCCTGCATCTAAAAAGCATTGAAATAATTTTAAATTTTCTAAAAACTACAAAAAAATACCATACGAGGACTCATTCGCCACCCTAGGCGAATCAGTCCACTTGCACATTTTGAATAGCATTTTTAGGCATTTTCAGGGTATTTCTTGCATTATTGTTTTTTCTAGTGACTTTCTGTTAAATTTTCCAGATTGTCTATTTTCTCTTCTTTCTTGCATCTTAGTCTACTTGCATTCATTGTTATCATGGCTTTTTCTTTTAACAAGTTCTGGAATTCATTGAAATCCTTGGTAGACATGTCCAATTGTGCCTTTGGTTGTGATCTTAATGACCTTGAGCTTCCTCATGCTCCTTCAACTCCTCATGATTGTCCTCCTCGTGATGTAGACATCATTGGAGAAGATGACGATAGCATGAATAAGTTCTTAAATGAATGTCTTGATAACCTTAAAGCCAATGCAACCTTTTACCCATACATGAAGTCCCAAGATCTTCCTATTATTGCACCTCCTGATCACTTTGGACATCTATGTCCTGAAACAAATGACAAACCTAAGTTCCCTTCATCAAGTGGACCTAGTTCCTCTAAACAAGCACACCCTCAACCATAACCAAGTTACAAACACAACAATAAACCTTGAAGAAACATATGGAAAAGGCTTTACTATCCTAAGTAAACAAGGTTGTGACATAACAAATGAACATAACATTCACCAACTTCTCAAACAAAAATCGATAGAAGAAAACACAACAAGAATTAGATATCAAGATCCTCCTCATGCTACTAAGCCTCATTTTGAATATTGGAGACTTTGCGATGATGCTACAATGATCTTTGATTCTCCTCCTGACTTGCATATCCTCCTTCATTGTGAACAACGATTACCTGATTCTAATAACAAGGATTCTAGATCCCCATGGGTCCTCTTCCTCCTTCCATTCATGAACAAGGAGAAACTAGTAAATGAAAGCGGCCTTACGAATTGAAAAAACTCAAGTTTCCTACCCATCCACCACCTGAATGTCAAAGGAGACTTCTATTGCTTTTAAAAAAAGGCCTTATACTCTTACCACCTTCAAACAAGTTGGTAATCTGTCCTAAAGACTCTAACATACCATATCACAAATATCGTCATCTTCTTGGACACCGAACTAAAGAATGTTGGACATTGAAGGACACACTGGACAAGTATCACTTCACTGATACCGACTGGTTCCCTACCATCCCTTAAAACCAAAACCCCTTTATCATGTCATAGTTGTAGAATTTTCCATTCTCACTATTGTATGATCCCTCCCATCACCTACCTTGGCTCATTCTTGTCTTACACTCTATGGAGGCAAGAGTTTGTTAGCTTTGTCCCCGTAATGCATTTGTCCTTTGTTGCTTAACTGTGTTATCCGCCTTCTGCTTATACTACTTGAGATTGAGAATCCAATAAATCGGTTAATGGTTGAATTGCATTTTCCTTACTACCCTTTTTGCATTTTCCTTTTACAGTGCTTTTATGTGTGTATTGTGTTCCCCTGTAATGTGCGTTTGATGTTCTCTCTCTTTGTACACTTCCTCTATTTGTACCTCTATTCTTCTATATGTCATACTTTATCTTTTCATTTTTGATTTTATTTTGTGTTCTCCTTTTGGGGATGATGCAAAGCATTGAGATGTTCTATGTCTCTTCCATGTTGACCCAATCGGTCCCTTTTTCTTTTTCCTTTGTCTTTTTCTTGTGTTTTCCTTTTGGGTATGACACAAGGCATTGAGACCGCAATGTCTCCTTCATGTTGACCCAAAAGCTTTCCCCTTTTCTTTTTCCTTTTCGTTTGTGTTTTCCTTTTGGGGATGATGCAAAGCGTTGAGATCACAATGTCTCTTCCATGTTGACCCAAAACAGACTTTGTTTTTTGTTTTTTTTCACTCTCTTTGTGTCATTCTTCCAGTTCTATGTGCTTTGGGGAATGATGAAAATTTTGAGATATTTAATAAAAACATTGAAGCAACGAACATGTTGACCCCAAATCCATAGATCACTTATGTGTTTGGTGTGTTCCTTTATGGGGGGAAAACCTCCCTTTCTTTTTTTTCTTTTTCATTTACATGAAGCATCCTTACTTGGAAACATATGACTTGGCATAGGGGATTTCCACGTTGGATCTCATGTCTTGTTTTTATTTTTGCATTTTCTTTCCTTCACTACTTTAAAGTATTTTCTCACATAACGGTGTGTAGCGATTTATTTAAAGTAGGGGGCATACATTGGCATCATTTCATTTTACATTCTTGGTTCCTAGTGTAGCCTTGTCACTTCATACGAGGTGTTTGTCACTTTGTGGATGATATTGGGTGTGATGTCCTTCATAAGTGTGATCTATCTTAGCATATTATATTCCTCTTAGTGGCCTGATGTGACACACTGCATCCCCTAAGTTGTGAATATTTTATTCTTTGATGGATCCTCTCTTGGAGACATTAGACACAATGATCTGGGCTAAGTTATAGACCTCACATGAACTTGACAAGAATCCTTTGAACATCTTTTACATTTTACATTTTTTCATTTTGCATCATTGCCACCTTGCATAATGTAGCTTGCATTCCTGCGGTACCTTTACCTTTGTTCATGAGTTCTAAGCATACAAAGCTTTGCTGGTCTCATGAAGCACAAATCGACATTTTCCTTTGTGGCACCTTGTTAAAGTTATCATGAGGTATAACTTTAATATGGTTGAGCGGGAAGCCCACTTAGCAGCATGAATTTCCCCATATCCACCTATGTGTTTGTGAGTTCATACTAACTAGTGTATGTTTCTCACCTTTTGGGTCTTCTCACCTGATGGACCGTCATAAGTTTTGTCACCCCAGAGTGAGTATACATTCTCTTTTTCTCACAAACAACCTAGATCTTATCCACAACTAGTTGGACAAATGATCAAAGCTTGATTTGATTCTTTCTTCTCTCTTTCTCTTTCACATGTGTGTTCCTTTGTTCTTATGTTTAGTTTGCCATGGGATCTTCATCCTGGATGCTTGATCATCCCTCTTGATCATTGTCATTCCATCTTGCTAGCATAAGTGCATTTAGATCCTTCTCGATATGCATGGCTACTTTAGTGTGAGTTTGAAGCAAGTTCATCCTCTCACTAAAGTGGGGGCTAAATGTACCATAGAAAAATGGATCATTATCATTTTCATGGTTATTTAAGTCTTTCTCTTGTGATGCTTGGTCTATTTTTATTTAATTTAATGTTGCAATGTAACTTATACATTCACATTAGGTCCTAAAAATTCAAATTATGGCATCTTGTGAAGGTGTCGTGAAGTGTTGTAACACATTTCTACACTTTTCTAGACTCTTTTCATTATAATTTACCTAAAAATCACATTTTCATCACTTGTCAACTCCTATTTTAAAGTGTTGTAAAGTCAAGTGTAACAAGATTTCACACTTTTCTAGGCTTTTTTTCACTATTTACACCTTTCTTATGCTTTATTTGACCCCTTTATGCACTCACAAGACTTAATTAAGTTTATTTTTGAATGTAAACTTGACAAACAACATTAAATGTGACTTAATTCTTGACACCCACTTACAGGACCCATTCGCCATGGGTGGAAAATGAGTCCCTCTTGGCTCCAAATTCAAAATAATTCAAATTTTCTTTTGGGTTTTACTAAAAAATACATTATGTCAGCCTGTGATGAGGTATCATTGGGTAATTAGGGCACAAGTGTGTATAAATAAGTGTTTTTCTATCCATTTTAATCCCCATTCACCTAATTCATTCAAGCATTCACACATTCACTCATTGAACATCAATTAACATTTGAGCACTTTGCATCAAGCATCAATCAAGCATCTTAGAGCAACCATTGATATATCTTCATATTTCTTCAACAAAGTTGTGGTAAGTTTAGGAAATTTTCATGTTATTTATTCATCTTTCCTTGTTCATTTCATTCCATTTCTTCATTATACCAAAGTGGGATTTGACCAAGGAAAATCCTTATAACCTAACCCTTAACCATTTTCCCCTTTTGCATGTGTGTTTATAGACTTTTGTATGCAGATTTGTCAAGAAATTAGGTGTTGAAAGGTGGTCAAGAAGTCAGCAAAGTGTTTCAATTCAACTAAACCCTCTTTCAAGCTTGGAGACAACCTATAGTCTGTTTTCCATAGATTTGATTCCTTTAGCCCAACAAGAAGACAAGTGTAGATATAGAGCTACAAAATTGACCTTTGATTTTATAGAATTTTGGGAGAGGATTGATTCACCATCAGTGGAAAATGAGTCCCACCTGAAGGCTAAAAAAGTAGATTTTGTTAGATTCTAGTTCCTGACAGTTGGAAACCTGTTTCAGGAGATTTTACCAGTAGGAGGACTGATTTGCTATCAGTGGCGAATGAGTCCCATTGGTCATCAACAATGATTTTTCTAGCATTTCAGAATCTTCTTAATTCTACAATATGCCTCTAGGTGCACTTTGTTAAGCCTTCTTTCAATTTTGTTTTGCATTTGTTCATGTTCTAGTTCAATCTTGCATATCACATTATGTTTTCAAACATTGTATATTTCATAGGGTTTGCATGAATAGTCAATCAATTTCATTAGTTAGTTACCTTTAAAACATTTCATTTAGTCTTAATTACATCACACAATCCTCTATTTGAGTGAACCACTTCAATTTTGTAGGTTATTTTATCTCTCTCCTTTTAGGTGGAAGATCCTAAGAGTGCAAGAGTAGTCTATAGAAACCTTACCACAAAATTGATGGTTCAGTTTGCAAAATCCATTTCTTGAAATAAGAAAGTAAATTTACAAAATATGGAAAACAAAATGCCTTGAAAGAAGCTACGTTGAAAAAATTAGCACTACTATTTAAATTAATGTATGTAAACCATCTTAACCTTGGAAAAAAAATTAAATTAATTTATATTTTTGCTTAACCAAACTATATGTTTTGTTCAATACTGTGTACAATAAAAAAGCAAAGAAGAAAGGGTGCTTAAATACAAAGCAACAGATAAGGATTCTTATTAATAATCAAAGACACACATATATTGACAATACAACACTACTTGCCAATGTTTTTACATGGCACATAGGTATATAAATAAATCTGAGTTACAAAACCTACAATTTTTTAGGTTATCTGGGCTCTTATCAAACTTGAAACGCTTGCTAGACAAATAAAGTACATGTATTTAAGTAGGATAAGATGTTGTGTACTGAAAGACACCCTCATAGAATGGGTGGAAGTCAGAGTCATGCTATGATGTTGAATAGGATGTTGTGTACTGAAAGACACCCTCATAGAATGGGTGGAATTCAAAGTCATGCTATGATGTTGAACTCTTGCAATCCTACATATGGAGCGAAGTATTATGAGATTGCATCAATCATTAAGAAAATTGTATACATATCAATATTTTTTTGGCTTAAAACATGGTTGTAATGTGGCAAACATATCTTGTGTTGGAGCCATGTGATGTGAAGCTCTATAATCAAGAACAAAATTCTTTGTAGTAGGCACAATAATTGCAATAAGCATCTCTCCCTTTCCTTTATTACTCAAAGCTCTTTAAATTTGGTAAGCTGAAAACCCCTTTATCCATTCCATTATTTAATGAAATCAATTGAATACAATTGAACCTAATCCTGTTTATGAGGATTGAGAATGTAAATGTACAAGTTTACATATCACATACATACAACAATAAGCATGCTAGAGCAAGAAAAGAACTGAAAGAAATGTATCATATGGCTAGTGGGTAGAAACTCATACTGCATCCGACTGTGTGTATCAAGAGTTTCCCCTTGGTCCTGACATCTTAAGCGCAATGCTATTCCCACAAGGAAAATTTATGGATAAGTTAAATATACAAGTAGAGAACGTAATTATATATCACATACATATGACAAATAAGCATGCTAGAGCAAGAAAAGAATTGAAAGAAATGCATCCTTTGGGGCTACTTAATAGAAACTTGATGAAAGAAGTTCTATGTGAAGGAGAACAAACTAGGAAACTAATATGGTATGTTCAAACAATGAATTCCCATGTCAATTCCTTTCTATCGGGTATGTGTAAGATCACCATGGAAAAAACAGGCCCTTAAGTGGCAAAAAATTCAGAAAAATCAGAGTTATGCAACTTGACATAAAATTTGACTAAGTTATTTATACTATTTCAAAAATATGTAAGAATAGAATCTATAGCAAATTGAATGTAGTTTCTAAACTACTAGGTTTTTAATATATATATATATATCTATTTTGTGAAAATTTGAAATTTCAATGCAGTGGTACTTCAATTTCAAGGAAAAAATAAGAAGTGTCTGTCTGACCACCCTAACCACAATAAAATGATAATATTTTTTTATTAGATTTTAGATATAAGTAGAGGACTCATGCCCCGATGTGATGCATATTTTATTATTATTATTTTCCAAGTAAATTGTTAATTATGAATTTTTTATTACAACTTTTTAAAAAATATAAAAACTCGTATGTCTGACCACCTTAACTTGGTCAAAACTTCATGAAATTCAATTTTTATTTTTTTAATCCTATAATATGCAAAGCATAGAATGTGACACATGTTTTGTATTCAAAAAATGTGATACCATTTGAAAGCTATAGATGTTTTTCAATCAACTTATGAACCAGGACTTTAGTGGTAATTTGAATAGAAAATGAATAATAATTACTTATTAAATTCAAAGTAAAGCATAATTTATTTTGGTGGAAAGCTGAGAATCTCCTTTAAAAACCCTTTTCATTTCATAAATTTTGGGTAAAAAAATAGTCGTCAGCCACATACCCATCATATTGCCACTTTTTGGCCCATCATAATCCTGCACATACCCTACCCTTTCTATTTCTTCTTGAGAGATTGACAACATTCCCTAGAGTCCATCATGGCAGTTAAAAATATATTATTCTCCTAAATATTACTCCATAGAACTCATCAATCCTTCTTGCTATTTACAATGAGAACAAAGAAGATCAAATAGTTTATAATCATAAATGAACAAGGCTATACTACTTTTCTAATCCTACATAAATTTAAAGTGGGTGCCATAAGGCTGTCCTCTGGAAGAGGAACCTTTTACATTTTTTTGTACAACAAATTTTATTTGACATAAATTATCACACAACAGGAGAGGCTCAACTCTAAGAAGAAAAGTCTGTCTGTATACTTACACAAAGACAAGAAAAATGTCCACAAACCTATCCACAAACCGATCTAGTAGTTCCCAATTTATTACTTGAAAAAACTTTAAATGATACTTAAGTTCTCAAAGGGAACTTTCCTGTCTTTGGCCACTAAAAGGATGGTAATGATAGTGATTAAGAAGTGAAACCCCCATCCATGCTAAATATTTGATCAAGTTGCTCAATTTCCTTCAAAAGCTTGACAACTTCAATCATGAATGGGTGCTTCCTTGGATCTTCAAATGTGCATAATCCTGCTTTGTGCAACAC
The DNA here is from genome assembly GCA_007258455.2 of Sequoia sempervirens. Classification (NCBI taxonomy): domain Eukaryota; kingdom Viridiplantae; phylum Streptophyta; class Pinopsida; order Cupressales; family Cupressaceae; genus Sequoia; species Sequoia sempervirens. Next base: position 596,387,056 of record VDFB02193867.1, on the reverse strand, counting down.
TTGTACCATTTGAGACTTCCAAGATCCATTAGAATTGAAGGGATCTAGGGTCTCTTCTACAAGACCCATCTTGGTCATATGTGACACCCATCCAACAAGATTTCCACCTTTTGCTTCTTTGAAGTCTGTACCTATAGGTTCTTTACCTATCAACAACTCCAATAAAATAACACCATATATATATACATCTCTCTTGGTTGTTGGATTTTTAGCTCTGTCCATACTATGGAGGTTCAATCTAACACAAGCAGGTGTTGGGTTGCATGCTCTCCTAGCTTTACATTTCTATGTACTTTACAAGCACTGAGCAGTCCTCCCCAGTTGCAGGCATCAAGTTCCACTTGCATCTTATTAATGAATTCATATGCTTCATTTAGGTGGCCAGCTCGGCCAAGAAGGTCTACCATACAGGCATAGTGTTCCACAGTGGAGAATTTTCATGGATTCCCAACAAGGCATTAAAAGTAGAGGATTTTGATTTCATATTAGAGTGCAAATGTCATTGCAACTATAAGCAATTGACTAAAGGGCCACTATAAAACCTCATTATGCATAAAAGCAACCCAACCCACAATAAAATACATATCTTGATCCTTTCCTTGCACTAATACGACAAAGTGATTGAATTAGGAGTGAAGAGAACCAACAAGAAACTATGAAACCCCAACAAAGAAAATGTAATATAATGAAATAAGCCCCAAAAATCTAGAAATATTTTAGGACTCTTCAATACCAATATGTTCTGCTAACAATAGAAGTGTTCTAGAATGAAATAGAAAACAACAAAAGTGAACTTGTCATGTACAAATTCTAGTAAAAATAAAAGACTCACCGTGGCAAGTGACTTTCCTTAAGATTCTGCATGAATTCTAGTTAGCTGTCAACCATGTCGATGATATTTCTTCTCATTCAAATAAAAATGAGAACAAAAACTAATCTTTTTATATAATGGGTGGTATTTAGGTCACTACATGCAATGGATGGTTAATCATGAAGACTATTGAGACTGACGGTGATTTTATGAGAAATCCGATTTGAAATGGCGGTGGTTGGTGTGGGCTTAGTTGATGTGAAACAAATAGAGTCAAAATTTGTATTCAGGCATGAGAATTGTTCAAAGATTATTTTCCAACGTGCACAATTCTAGCATGAGACAATTTCAGTGGGTTGTGCCCACAATATATAGCCTATAGGCTAATAAAAAAACCACAATATAGATTACAAAAGGTTTTGCATAGCTTCCTTCACAATTGTCAAATTATCCAGCAAATAAATTATAAATATTTGTCAATATTGCTTCACAAAGCATGATTCAAAGCTCAACAAATGTTAAATGTCAATTTGCACCCTCAAATCTTCATGGCAGCAACATTCTTTATTTTCTACACCTCTAAAAATTCCCAATGACTTTATCTGCAATCACCATTCAACCTCTTGCAGGGACAACCCTCCTTCAAGAGATTATTCACACAATTTTGAAGAGATTTGGTGCAAGGACAAGTGGTCTCAAGTTGATTTATGTTAACAGACAGGGGTGCAATAATACAAAATCACTATTGTTATAAAATGATTGACAGAATAGGAAAAATAAAACACAACATAGAGACAATAGAATGTATGACATACCAAAATAGTTTTATACATTTTCCTTTACTATTAAAAATTACAAAAACCACAATGTATTTGCTCTATTTTACAATACAAAATATATTATATTCAATTTGTATTGATATCAAATACTTGGAACTGTTCAAACACCTAAAATGATGTTTATTGCATTGTTGCATTTGCTTTTTGTTCGTCCCCTATTTCTACTGAACATTCCATTTTGTTCACTGTTGCTATCTCCTTGTCCTCAGTTGAACATTCTTCTTCTTCTACAGCTGCAGGTTCTTTCAATCTCCAAAAATTAACTCTAAAAAATGCACGGTAACATTCCTTTTGTTTGTCTTATTTTCAAGTTAAATTTTTTTACCTAACTTCTTAAATGCTAGCAAGTAAAGCAGTTTAAGTCTGACATGAAGTAGGGGAGACAAGTCTGCTAACTATAGATTAATTATTTCCAACACCCCCCCTTAATTTGAATTCGTATGTCATTTTACAATTTCCTTTCAAAGGTGATCTTCAAAGCTGTTTACAATGACAAACTGTCTATCTCTTAGGAATTTGAAACTATCGTTTGGCAATGCCTTGGTGAAGATGTTAGTGGGATACTTCTCAAATCTGCAATATTGTAATTCAGTTTGACCATGTTCTCCCAACTCCATTATGAAGTGATAACAAATATCAATGTGCTTGCTTCATCCATGGAAGACTGCATTCTTTGTCATGGCTATTGAAGAAACATTGTCACAATATATGGTTGTACTATCTTCTTGATGTTCCTTCAAATCTGCAAGGATTCTTCTCAACCAAATAGTTTGACATGCTACTGTGTTTGTTGTAATATACTCAACCTCTACTGTGGAGAGAGATACAATGGGCTATTTCTTGGATGCCCATGAAATTGCACTCGATCCCATGTGGAACACATATCCTGATGTGCTCTTCCTATCATCTACATTACCCACTAGCTTATGTTGGGAAAATGTGTCTCAACCTTGCAATTATATAAAGGTTATTGTTGAGAGGATAAATATACTTCCTAGTTACACCGATAGGTGTAATATACAATGGGATCAAGAGGGAGGAGTGGAATGCGTGTAAACAAGTTTTTGTTAAATTTTTTAGGAAGCTACTAAAATGGTCGACATACATTAGATAAAGTATACTATGTAAATCTAGACTGTTAATTATTAGGCTTTAGATCTAATGGTGGATATTTTGTTGGCCTATATTTCCATAGAATGTAACCCTATTTTATGAGGGCATTGCATTATGGTTGTTGTAGAGAGATGATGATGTATTATGAGAGTCTGATAGTGGTCGTGTTGTCTCTTGATCTCTGAGTGGTGATACTCTTGTAAGAAGCTTTCTCTACAAGTGTATTGTAATCTTTGTGATTTATTGAATAATATATTAGAAAACTTTTGGAGTGTGGGGTTTTTCTCCCAAAAGGGTTTTCCCCACGTAAATCACTGTGTCGTGGTATGCATGATATTTGTGTTTATTTCTATTTAAGTTTCTATAACTACTAAAGATCTATAAATTTTTTGCATTATTCTCCTCTCAATATTAGTGTAGGAAGTTGTTCCACTACCTTAGCTTCCTTAGAAGTGGTATTAGAGCTTGATCACCTTTGGTTTCAATTGTGGGTTGTTGGGTTTTTTAAACTAATCTATATTTGAGTGGGAGCTTGTGCAAAAGATACTTTGTGATCTTGTTGCAAGAATTTTCAAATGGAAAGTTCATTAGGGAGAATAGAGGTGGAGAAATTTTTTGGAAATAATTTTGAAATGTGGAAGCTGAAGATGAAGGATTTGTTGATAGATCGAGAACTATGGGATGTTGTTGATGAGGATGTTTCAAGGCCTATAGATCCTACTCAGGTTGCTCAATATGATGTTATGGACTGTAAATCTAAGGGTTTAATCAAATTGTGCTTGGTAGAATCTATTTTAATTAATGTCCATGAGGAGACAGGTCATCATAGAAACTATGGAAGAAGATTGGTGAGATGTATTAGGCCAAATCTTTAGTGAATAATATTTTCTTGAGGAAGAAGTTGTATTTATTGAGAATGGAAGAGGGTGGATTAATCACAGACCACTTGGAAGCATTCAATATGATGGTGGCTCAATTGGAATCCATTGGTGTCAAAATGGATGAGGAGGAAAAATGTCAGATCTTGCTTTGTTCTTTGCCTGATTCATGGAATTCTTTGGTTATGGCTATTGAGAGTACTTCTATAATTTTGGACACTGAATATTTGGTGGGTTCTTTTCTTTCTAAAGAGATGAGGAGGAAGGTATCTATCACTTCTAAGGAGGCCCTAAATTTTCATGGAAGACCTAAGAAAAAGGAAAGAAGAATGAGAAGTGTGACAAATACAACTCAAGGGGGAGATCTAAATCTCTTGGAAAGTCCAAAGTTAATTGCTAGAACTATGGTAAGCCTTGACATGTTCATAAGGAATGCAAAGAAGAAAAGAAGAAGAAAAAGAAGAAATTTGGTTATGATTTTGAGTCTGAGAAGGAAGATGGTGACACATTCATTGTAGCTTTGGAAACTCGTGCAAGTAATGATGAATGGTTAATTGACCTAGGTGCATCTTTCTATATGACCTTTAATAGAGATTGGCTTTCTGAATATGAAGAATTTGATGGAGGTAAGGTGTACTTGGGTGATGATTCTCATTTAGACATTGTTGGCTATGGTAAAATTAAAATCAGATTTCCTGATGGTAGAATAAAAATGATTAATGGTGTGTTGCATATCCCTGGATTAACATGAAATTTGATATATGTGAGCAAACTAATAGATGCAGGTGTGTAGGTAGTATTTCCTGATGTAGGATGTATGATGGTTAGAGGTGCTATGGTGATTACTAGATGTGTTAGATATGGCACATTGGATAAGCTTGATGCATGCACTGTTGAGTGCAATAGTACTTCCATGAAAATCAAGTCTATGGAAGAAGTGAGGGTTTCACCTTTAGTAGATGGTCATGGATTTTGGGTACCCAAGGGTGCTCTTTCTTCTAAAACAAAGTTACATGTAGAGAAAACTATGTTATGGCACTAGAGACTTGGCCACATTGGAGAAAAGGGTCTAAGGACCTTGAAAAATAAAAACCTTGAAGTTTTGTCTGATTGTAATCTTGAATACAATTTTTGTGAGCATTGCATTTATGGAAAACAAAACCGCATTTGTTTTTACTCGAGTTCTCATAAATATTGTGGTGTATTGGATCTTATTCATTCTACTGTGTTTGGTCCTATAGATGTTCCTTCAATTGGTAAATTCACATATTATGTTTCATTTATTTATGGTTATAGTAGAAGGACATGTGTATATTTTCTAAAGAATAAATCTAAAGTTTTCAGTTGATTTAAAGAATTTAAAGCAATGGTTGAGTTGTAGAATGGAAAGAAAATAAAATGTTCAAGGAATGATAATGGAAATGAATTTTTCTCTAATGATTGTGATAGATTATGTAAAGATTGTGGTATTCATAGATAGAAGACAACTCCGTATTCTCCACAACAGAATGGAGTTACAGAAAGAATGAATAAGACACTAATGGAGAAGGATAGGAGTATGTTGAGTGGTGTTGTTCAAGAACAAAGGTTTTGGATTGAAGCTGTTTCCACTACTTGTTACCTGTTTAACAGGTCTCCCACATCATCTCTTGTTGGCGTATGTGCAGGATCATGATGGGCCAAAAAGTGGCAATATTATGGGTATTTGTAGGGTATGTGGCTGACAACTTTTTTTTACCCAAAATTGATGAAACGAAAAGGGTTTTTAGAGGATATTCTCAGGTTTCCACCAATATAAATTATACTTTAATTTGAATTTAATAAACAATTATTATTCATTTTCTATTAGAATTATGACTAAAGTCCTTATCGATAGGTTGATTGAAAAACATCTATAACTTTCAAATGGTATCACATTTTTTGAATCTGAAACATGCATCACATTCTATGCTTCACATACTATAGGATTAAAAAAAGAAAAATTAAATTTCATGAATTTTTGACCAAGTTAATGTGGTCAGACATACGAGTTTTTATATTTTTTAAAAGTTGTAATAAAAAATTCATAATTAATTATTTACTTGGAAAAAAATTACAAAAAAATATGTATCAAATCCAGACATGAGTTCTATACTTATATATAAAATATTATAAAAAAATATTATCATTTTATGATGGTTAGGGTGGTCAGACAGACACCTACTTCTTATTTTTTCCTTGAAATTTAAGTACTACTGCATTGAAATTTCAAATTTTCACTAGATAGATTTTATTTATTTTTAAATAAACCTAGTAGTTTAGAAACTACATTAAATTTTATACAGATTCTATTCTTACATATTTTTGAAATAATATAGATAACTTATTCAAATTTTTACGTCAAGTTGCCTAACATTGATTTTTCTGAATTTGTTGCCACTTAAGGGCATGTTTTTTCCATGATGATCCTGCACATACCTGTTGATAAGATGCATATAGAGGAATGGGCAGTCACAAGCCTTCATTAAGAAATCTTAGATTTTTTGGTTGTGAGGCATATGCACATGTGCCAAAGGAGAAGCGAAAAAAGTTGGAGAACAAGGCTGTGAAATGTATCTTAATCGGATATAGTTTAGTGTGAAAGGATACAAGATTTGGGATCCTATTGCACAAAAGGTAATATATAGTAGAAGTTTTATTTTTTAGAGAAACTAAGCCTTTTTCTATTACATTGTAGCAAGAACAAAGTAAACAGGAAGATGCAATTCAATTTCCTACTACACCTGAGAAAGATGAATCAAGACCCAAGGATAGACAAGAAGTTGAGGAGAGCTCATCTAGCTTTGGATCTTCAGAAGAGGAGGAAGAACCTACTACTCAACTTGTTCATAGGTCTACAAGGAATAGAAAACCACCTGAAAGGTATACACTTGATGATTGGAGATGTATTTTTTCTTTGAATACTAACATGGATGAACCAAAATCTGTAGAAGAGGCATTGGATAAGAATGATGTAGAATCCAAGAAGATTGCTATGGATGAAGAAATGACATATTTGAAAAAGAATGATACATGGGATCTTGTACCATTTCCTGAAGGATGGAAACCTGTTGGTTGCAAATGGGTGTTCAAGAAAAATATTGGTTCAGATGGAGGTATTGAGAAGTACAAAGCAAGGTTGGTTGTGAAAGGTTACTCTCAAGTTGAGGGTGTTGATTATGGTGAGATATTTTCTCCTGTTGCAAAAATGGAATCCATTAGATTCTTGCTTACTATTGCTACTACTTATGATTTAGAGGTTGAGCAAATGGATGTGAAAAATAATTTCCTTCATGGTGACTTGGAGGAGGATATTTATATGACTCAGCCAAAGCACTACACGATGAAAGGTAAAAGTAAGTTGTTTTGCAAATTGAAGAAATCTTTGTATGGCTTAAAATAAAGTCCTAGGATGTGGTACCATAAATTTGATACATATGTAATGAGTTTTGGATTTGAGCATTCTAAATCAGATCATTGTGTTTATTATAAAACTAATAGTGATCGTTTCCTATTTATTGCATTGGGTGATCCCACAATATTGGTTTATAATTTTTGGTCAAACTGGACATTGAACTGATTCATGGGCCAAAGATGTATTAAGAGACTAGCACCCTCTTATGGTTTAAAAACCTGCACTTTTTAGACCTAATAGATTGGTGACTCTATTGGGACACAAGCCAATTCTGAAGCCAAGCCCTCCATCATAGAGTCATTCAAAAGCATCAAAATAGATTAAGGAGTCCACTAGGAAAAGAAAAAAATAACTCAAAACCCTAAATTGTTCTACTCATGAAAAGGTAGGTGGCAACTTTGAATAATTTTTATGATTGATAAAGTAAACATTAGATCAAAAAGAATAGACCATAAACACCAAAGATACACTATACCATCTAACATGAATTGTATAATATCTTTGCATTAGGAGAGCCCCAAGAAGAACAATGTCAGGTTGACAGATAAACATGGATCCCCTATTTCAAAGTTTGACACAAACAAGAACAAACAAACATCTAAGAAACCATATACGACATTTAGTGATAAGGAGAATGTATTTGAACAACCACCTACAATAGATAAAAAATTTGACCCATTGCATGGGTCAGAAAATCATGAAGATAGTCTATGCAAGGATCCCCAGACTCCACTAGGACAAGAAAACAATAATCATCCTATCTACCTCAATATTGATCCACAAAAAAAAGATGAATTTATTTCCCAATTGGAGGAAGAAGGGGAATGAATACAAATGGATTATGATCAGATATCTTCATCACAACAAGAAGGGGAAGCCCAACATGCCTCTACAAGTTATTATTTTCTTGTTAAGAATTTTGAGGGGATTACCACTCAAGAAATAAAAGATTACATACAATGGCAAGAAGAAGAGCTTAAGGAAAGATAACAACAGATAAAAAGGAGTCTTGATCTGAGTCAACAATTTTCCCAATTAGATGTTAATGCACCAAAACAACCCAAATACATCCCAACTCATAAACATGGAAACAATACCAATACACAAGGGTCATCCCAAAATATAGGTGGCCCCAGTTCTTTAAGAACACCCTGTAACATGGTTGGAAGAACAAATCAGCCTATGCAACACCATGTAAATTCCACATCATCATGTCCCACAATAATACCCTCCACATAATCCCCAACAAAATGTGTACCAATGGCCTCAACATGGATATCAATATTACCCTATTCCACCACCTCAGAATCCTTATCCACAGAACCCCATGAGCATAAGTAGACAATTTAATCTATTAGGATACCAATTGTATCCATTTCAAATTGATAGTAATTGGAGAAATATTGTTCCCAAGTTCACAGGGAATAATGTCACAAAAAATGAAGAACATATGAAAAACTTCAATGCCTTTGTGCAAGACATAGGCATGGAACATGAGGATGTGAATATGATTTTTTTCATGATGTCCCTAACTGAAGAGGCAAGGTATTAGTTTAATAGTTTTCCTGATGCTTTAATCACCTCTGTAGTAGAATTTTAGAATCAATTTCTTGAGAAGTATGGAAATCAATGTGGTCCTGAGTTTTCTCTACATGAACTAATAAGTATTCAGAAACACCAGAACGAGTTAGTCTATGATTTCAATCAAGGTTTATCCAAGATCTTTAATAAAATACCACATGGTCCAAATTGACTAATCCTGTAGCTCTGAGTATTTATCTAAAGGCCCTTGATCCAAAAATGAGATATGAGCTAAAAAACAAGTGCCCTAGAAGTTTGACTAAAGAACAAAAGGAAACCTTAACCATTGAAAATAATAGAAAGGTTACAGGCATGACTGGAAAAAGGGACAACCTTAGGATCCCACAAAACCCCAACCCTCCCCAAAATAGACAGGAGAATCAATACAAAAATGAAAGACCCAAACTACATGACATTCCCTACAATACTACTTGGAAGGATGGAAAAAAAATAGCAAGATCAAATTGGAAGGAGACTCCCAATCCCTTGAAGAAGCATGGAGCACATGCACTAGATGCTACACCCTAGTGTTCATCTTTTCATAGATCCCATGACCCTAAACATTGTGTAGTAGCCCAGGCTTGTCAAGATGAATGGTCACAAGAGAAAGACAGGGATGGTCACACTGTAAACATGCTAGGATGGAGGTCTTATCAAAATGAGGAAGGATATTGTTCATTTGAAGAAGGATATGAATAAAATGTTGACAGTTAGAAGTTCAATGTGAATATGGAATAAGAGGTGTTTTTTGATCAAGAAGAAAACCTACAAGAGGCAACATATATATACAACACACCTTAGTTTCAGCTAAGAACTCCAACAGAGGAAGAAAAGAGAGCTATCACAACAAAAGCTATAGTTGAGGCAAAAGGGAGGATATACAATCTGAGAAGTAAGCCCACATATGGAGATCAAGTGACACCAAGAAGCATGTTCATCAAAGAACAAAAGAACAATGAGAATTCCCCATCTAATTAGAAGAAGGGTGAAATATAGAAACCTCATAAAGATGCTCAAAAGGAAAATGTAGATAATGAACTTGAGAAGAAGATAAAAGATGAAAAAATTCAAAATGAAGGGACAAGAAGTACTAAAATTGAGAATGGTAAACAAGGGATCATTGCCCCTTCATTTGACATGGCCCAAGCATTGGCTCAGACAAAAATGATAGTTCCCTTAATGGAGCTAATGAATATTGATGAATTTAGAGATACAACCCTTAGAATGATCAACAACACATACTAGAAATAGAAGGGTCAGAAGAAGGAAGTAAATGTTGTGGAAAGGGAAACTACGAAGGTTCCATAAGTATATTTGGGAGATACACTCACAAAGAATCCTTCCCAAATAGATCCATTTTACACTACATTGGTGATAAACAACAAGGTGGTGAATAATTGCATGATTGACTCAGGGGCAACAATCAATATTATGTCCCTGGCTATCATGAAGGAGCTAGGTTTATGGGTGAATACTACACATGGGAAATGTTATGCCATGGATAATAGACCAGTCCCTATATTAGGAGTAATATGGGATGTAGAAGTAAAGTTGGCATTGTATCCAGAGGCGACATACAAGAAAAATACTACTCTGGTAGATACTCCCCTTTACTATGTGATGTTACTATCAAGACAATGGACAACAAAAGTTGGTGGTAATGTTTAGTTAGACTTATCCTATGCCACTATTCCTATGAATGGGAAATAAGTCAAATTATATAGGGAGCCTAGGTTTGAACATGTCATCGAACTATTTGACCCCAATCAAATGAATTGCTTCTATGTATGGACTTAGTTTTAAAATTGAACACTCAAACCATGAATTATTAAACATGGATCCAATTTCTAGTGATGTCTCCAAGAATGAGCATGGTATATGATGAATATATTTTGATGGATCGTGTAGTAGAGAAGGAAATGGAGCAGGAATTGCCTTCATTTCACCTAAAGGCATAATTTTCAAATATTCATTTTTTCTAACATTTGAGTGCACAAATAATATAGCTGAGTATGAAGCCCTATTGATAGGTTTGAATATGGCTACTAAACACAAGATTAAACTATTGAATGTCCTAGGATATTTTGAGCTAGTTATTTCACAAGTGAGATCAAAATATATTCCACAAAGAATAGAAGGATGAAGCAATATAGAAATGTTGTATGGGACACTATTGAGTTATTTGATGCTTTCTCCATTGAGTGGATAGATAGGTCTAAAAACCTAATAGCTGATTTTTTGGTGAATGTAGCCTTGAAAATGGATGATGTTACTTTAGCAGGAATTTCGTAGATTGAACTTAAGACTAGGCCAGAAATCACTCAAAACATCTACAATTGGAAATTTTTCAATGATCATACTGATCTGATCAAGTTCTTACATTGCATTGATCAATACGAAGCCCAAGAGATTGATTTTAATGCATTTTTGGAAGGAGTAGATGGAAAAAAAATTGTGTTGAAGTTGTGCAACTCAAGACAAACAAGATTCCTAAAGTACTAGTGGCACTGGAAAGAGTGTTTGATGGGAATGATCTAGTAGTCATGAAAAACACTAGTAAGAAGGGAAGACATCGAAGAGATCAATTTAGACATTGAATTAGCACCAAAGAAGGTATAAATTGGGAAAAGGATAAGCCCCATAAGTAGAAATATGTTGATTGCACTATTGAGGAAGTATAAGTATGTCTTCACATGGTTTTATGATGATCTTAAGGCATACAAGGAAGATTTGTTCCAACATGAAATTCCAGTTAAACCTAATGCAAAACCCTTTAGACAAAATCATAAGCCAATAAACCCAACTTTGGAGCCCAAAATGCATGAGGAACTTATGAAGCTCAGAGGGGGAGGTATCATCAAGCCTATTAGCAATTCCACTTGGGTCTCAAACTTGGTGCCTATTAGAAAGAAAAATTGAGACATAAGGTTATGTGTAGACTTTAGAAATTTGAATGTCTCTTCCATTAAAGACAATTACCCACTCCCAAATATTGAGGCCATGCTATAGAGGGTGACAGGTTGTGAACTATTGTCTATGATGGATGGATTTTTAGGGTATAACCAGGTGAAGGTGAAGGAATTAGAACAATATAAGACTACATTTACTACCCCCTAGGCACATATGTGTAAATAATTATGCCATTTGGGCTAAAAAATGTTGGTGTCACATTCCAACGAGCTATGGATGCTGCTTTTACTAATCTAATCAATACAATAATGGTAGTATACCAAGATGATCTCATTGCATATTCCAAGAGAGCAGAAGGCCATGTTGCACACCTTGAGAATATTTTCCTTAAAGCACTAGAGTATGGAATTTCCTTAAATCCTAAAAAAATTGATTTTTCTATGACAAAGGGAAAGTTATTAGGGCACATAGTGTCCAAGGAAGGGGTTAGATTTGATCCAAAGAGGATAGAATCTATAGATAAAATCCCTATTCCTAAAACTATTAAGTCCATTCAATCTTTCTTTGGATAAATAAACTTTGTCAGAAGGTTCATATCAAAGTTTGCTAAAATTGTCAAACCTATCTCAAAAATGTTGAAGAAAGGGGCTGAAATTAACTAGACTGCAGAAGCACTCGATGCATTTTTATCTATAAAAAGGGAAATCAAAGAGGCCCTAGTGTTAAAATCCCCCAATTTTAGGAAGCTCTTTCAGGTCTTTTCATTTGCCTCATACCACACCATTGCAGTAGTAATGTTACAAAAGAATGATGAGGGGTATGAGTAGCCTATATCATTATTTAATAAGTCCCTGCAAGGGGTTGAGTTAAAGTATGATATCATAGAGAAACAAGCATATTCTCTTGTCAAAGCAGTAAAATCCTCTAGACCCTATCTAGTAGGAACAAAAATAATTGCATATGTTCCCAATGTCATAGTCAAGGATGTGTTTGTACAAATCAAAGTCATAGGGAGAAGGTGCAGGTGGATCAATAGAATTCAAGAGTTTGATATTGAGATACAAATCACTAAGCTAGTAATATGCTTTGTGTTTTAGATCAGAGGAGTTCAAGAAATATTGTGAAACATATGGCATTACAATTTCATATGCCTCACCCTATCATTCACAAGCTAATGGGTAGGCTGAATCAATTAACAAGAATATTTTGAAAATCATTAAGAGGATGTTGGAAAAAAAAAAAGTTATGGGATTCTAGATTGAGAATGGAAATATGTGAAGAAGTCAATTGGTAGATTACCCTTTGAACTTTTTTATGGGGCACGAGCTAGAATGCCTATGCAAAATCTTCTACCTGCATACAAATTCATACTTCAAGAAGATTTAGACATCCCTAAACCTATGGGGGGCATAATAGAACAATTGGCAGACTTAGATGAAATTAGGAGTTTGGCCCAGAAGAAAGATACAAAAATAAAATCACAAATGAAATATTTGTATGAAAAAAGGGCCAAGGAATTTTTTTTTGAAGAAAATGATATGGTCCTACTGTGGAATGCAAGGTGTCAAGATAAAGGGAAGCATGGAAAGTTTGAAGCTCTCTAGATAGGACCCTTTGCCATTATTGGAAAGGGAGGTGAAGATTCCTACTATCTACAAAACATGTTAGGAGAAGACCAAGAATTGCTAGTGCATGGAAAATTCCTGAAGCACTTCTTTTCTTAAATCAATTTTCCATGCACAGTAGTTTAGGAGAAAGTCAAGAATTTATGGTGCATGGAAAATTCTTGAAATACTTCTTAAAAAATAATCTTCCATGCACAGTAGTTTTAGGTTTCCATCTCATTTTCACTCCATCTTACCACAATTCATTCATGGTCTGAATCCAAAAGATCATTTCTAGATCCTTGCAATGACCACATGCTCATCCATCCCCAATTGGAGCCACTGTTGGAGCCAAAAAATACACATTGGTTATTTTGTACGCTTCCATTTTCACCCATCTTCCCACATTCGCCATATGTTTCATTTCCATTTCATATTATCTAACACTAATACAAACCACCAAATAAGGCCTTTTATCATAACACTAAAGTGGATTCCTTGTCTAAAGTATTCCTATGGCAACACATGGCATGTCACCAAGAAAATGATATATCAAAGAGAGTCTCACTAAAGTATCTTCGATGCAAACATAAAGGGCTGATGTGAAATGTAGATGAGACTCCCGAATGTCTAAGAGACCTACTCAAATATCTTCTCACTAGCCTACAAAATGATGTGTATAAGAGACTTGGACATGTCATGGAGAAAATATAACATGTCTTACCAATAAATCATATGGAGTGTTCAACATTTAGGAAATAGAAAAACATCTATCGTACATCAAGAGATTTTCATAAAATAAATGATAAGTCACTAGTAAGACAGTGGACAAATGACAATGTCAAAGAGACATCGATATATCAAGGAGAGAAGTAAGAGAGTCTCTTTGACATTCGAGGAGAAAAATATTGATGAGACATAAAGACATTGAACATACATTGGACAAGGTCTCATTGAAATCCTAACAATGATATGTCGAGGAGATACAAAGGTATTGAGAAAACATTCTTAAAAGTATCCCCGACATTCTTGCGCAAGTGTAAACACATGTTATCGATGAGATCAAGAGACATCGAAGAGAGGTGACCATGGGTCTCCCCGACATAACAAAGTCACATAGAAATCATGAACAAATAATACTACCAAATGAAGAGATAAAGACATGTCGAGGAGACATAGGCTTGTCGGCAAGAGACACCTGCTAGCCTCATCGACAAAAGGAGGACCATAAGGGAAGAAACTAAAATGTAAATATTGAAGAGAGAAATCTTAATGTCTCTTAGAAATTTCTCAAAAGATGGTCAAGAATATATCAAAGAGAGATATAAATGTTATGATTAAAGTCTCTTCGACAAAATATGAAATAATTATCAACGGATTGATTTGACTGATGAAGTCAATGAAGAGACAACTGCCACTAATATGAAAGTTGATAGGAAGGGTGGCGCGAGTTCCATTTATGAACCAGAGATAGCTCAAGCATGCTAAATTTCAATAAATATAGCCTCTAAGGAATCAAAATTCACCATGAATTGTGGCTAAGTATCTAGAGGGCGGAGTTGGACGAAGGCAAACAACTCAGAATTTCTAGAATTCATTCAAGTAAGCACATCTTGGCTCAATTGAATGTAATTTTTTGAAGATAGCTTGAAGTACAACACAATTAGGGTTAAAATGGATAAAATCCCAAATAAAAGAAGGGAAAAGAGGCATAAATAGAAAGTAGGCCACCTAATCAAGACTTAATAGACCAGTGTCCCGGGTCTAGACCAAAAGGGTCTAGACCAAAAGCAAGAAGAATAGCTCAATTAAACCCATCATGTGAGACCCTAGAGGATAAGCATAATACTTTGGGAGATGTGTGGACTCCACATAGGGGTTATGCCTTATTCATTTATCACTATAGAATGAAGTACATATATAGCCCATTTTCAACCCATGGAATTTGAATCTAGGAAAACTTGTGATGCCAAATGTTTTTGTGAATGTAGAACTAATTAAAACACTAGCAAAGAATTATAATCCCAAAATGAGGGTAATTCACTTGCACAATGGGTCACAGTTCATGATTATAACACAAGATTACATTTGCATGGTTTTCCAATTGGACACCTCCCTGAAGATGAAATTGTGGATGAGACAATTTTTGGAAGAATATCGCTCTATTGATACAAGCTATAAGAGGTGGAAGCTACCTCTGCACAGGCCCAAAGGTCTAGGGAATCAACCTAGGATATTTTATAGTGATGAAAGGCCCTCATTCTCTATAGATTTGTTTGAAGAATACTACCAATACACATACTACTTAGCTGGCCAAGTACTAGGAGTTGAGGCCCCTGCTAACACGACAATAGCTCCCATGGTTCTAGCTATGGAAATGAAAATCCAAGATGCCATGCCCTATGAATATGCAAAGTATCTATTTGAGGCCATTAACAATGCTCTTAATGTTATAAAACACAACAATGAAGCTATTTGCTTCAAACACTATTGATTTCTTATGCATATGATATTGTATGAAGGGCAAGTGATGGGAATATGGGGAGAAGAATTGAGAATAAAGGATCTAGATAGTGATGGTAATTCTAGACTAGTACAAATTTGGACATCAGTTTGTGATAGTAGATGTGGGAGATCCCACTACTTGTACTTTGAAGAGAATTTTGTCAAACCCTTGTACAAATTACTTGGCCATAAATGTGACTATAATCTATCTCTAGAAGTACAGAGGTTTCTCTGACCAAAGGAGAAGGGCCATGATGGAAAGATAAGTCAAAATTAGGGAGATTGGTATGCGTTTGTAGATTATATTTTCATTAGAGTATATGGATTTGAGGCAGCACCATATTTACTACCTAAGACTATGGTAGATAGGGTTGCATATCTTGAGATCATAAGACAATTGTCTTATTCAAACTTAATGCATTTGAAAAGCTATGGAAGGAAAAATTTCATGCCTTCCACTTTGTGTTTTGGTGACTTAACTATTATTGCTGATATAGGTTATGATTTGGTTGGAATAAAATTAAATTATTATTGCTTTCTGGTGGGAAACAAGAGAGAAAAATTTGACCCTGAGCATTTCATTGATGATGCTAAAATTTTGCAAAAAAAAAAGGATATGAGCATGAGTTCCATGTCGATGATTTCATTAGGAACTGTGAGGAAAGTAAGGTGATCATGATAAAATATTCATACAATTGAATTGTTATGGTTGAGGCCTAGATAATGAATACTAACCCATCCTATGTGGAAGCCTTTCATGGAATTCATGATCCTATGGAAAGAGTTGATCAATTTCTCCTACATGAAGAAGAAATAATAAAGGATGTAGCTCTGGAAACATTTGAAAGGAGAAGAAATGTTGGCTCTAGGAGGAAAGTAGAAAATATAACACCATTGGGCCATTTTTTACCTCAACCTACTCCAGAGGTAAGCTTCTTAGTTGACACCCCAATCATGGTTGAAGATGATACTGAGGGGGAAGAAGAGGTCACATAGATCAACACTCCTATTATTCCCCAATATGAAATTCCACTGTAAAGGAGTGTGATTACCTTTGAAGCTTCTAATGAGCTGTCTGATGATGTGAGACACTGTGCCAATTAGGAATTCATTGCAGATGATGCATTTTTCCAGACTTCTGAATTTAAGGCTTTCATCTATGAGTATAAAGGAAAGGTGATAAGGGAAAGGATAAAAGACATTGACCTTGAGAAGGAAGTGCATGCTTTGAAAGATCTTCAACATGAAATTGATAGAGAGATGAAGAACATGATTGTCGAGACTGGAAGAGCATTATTGCAAGAAGTTGGGGTTATGCTCCTTCCAGGATGGGATATCAATTCAACCATTGTATTTGATAGCTTTCTAAAGAGAAAAAATAAAACTTTGCAATTGACAGAGGAAGATGGTGATAAAATCTATACTGGATCAATATATAATCTTGATAATACTACTTATGGGCACTCTACCCACCAAGAAAAAAGCCCTCCATTGTTGATCATGATTAGATTTTTGGACATATTTTTGTACAAAGAGTAGGAGAGACTGATCCCATGGAAATTGGTGATTTGAACATGAATGTGGCCAAGTTCACAAAGGCTCAAATTCAAAAACTGGTAAGGGATAACAAGGGGCTAATAGAAGAGAATGAACTGTTAAAACACGAGCTAATTAGCTACAGGGATAGACTGCCTTCTTCCTCAGGGATTTATTCCCCATTGGTTGAGCATGAAAGAAAGGTGTTGGAAGCAATGTCAAAAATTACCTTCTGAAAACACAAACATGAAGTTCATAAAGAACAAGAAGAGTTGAAAGGAAAGCTCAAGACAACCACCTTTGAAATGGTATCAAAGATATTTTGCATGAGATTTGAAGATATGTATAACCATGTTGAACAAGTTTAGCATATTCATGACAAAACATATGCAACACTATTGGAAAACACCAGATTGGGTGACTAGATGAAGGAAGATGACAGTGTTGTGCTACAAGAATATCAAGAGCTTATGAAATCCCATAAAGATTTCCATAGCATCTTGACACAACAGTTAAGTGATTTTAGTTAGCCACTGAGTATGGCCTTGCCCAACTTCTTTGAGGAAACATAATTTAAAGATTAGGATACATGGAAGGATGAGATAGTCCACTATTTTCCAGTTGTTCTTGATGTAATCAATGATGAAGATGAGGTGCTTAAGAAAATACATCAACAACTTGGAAGAATTTTTGAATTGGAGTATTATATGAAAGATATTATACATAATACAGACACTCATGCCAAAATTGGGTACATTGAGCATTTGTCGAAGATTAACTCATTCAATGCACATGCCAAGTAAGAGAGGAGTAACAAGGACTAGATTCTGATGGTTTTAGATACACGATCATGGTGCATGAGCCTTGAATAGGTCTTAGGTGATCATGGATGCTTGTTGGAGATTAACGGATGTAATGCATTCATCAACAAACTCTCAATGTTTTTATGTTTATGCTAATTATGTTTTAGTTATGAAGCGATGCGACTTTTTGTAAATGAGCTTGAAGCTTGTTGCTTCCCACACAAATAGGGAAACTAGGGCCCGATTTTGAGATGATCATCATCATCATATCATATTTCATTTCATTATATTGGATAATTCACCCATCCATATCAATTTAAAATACTTATGTTATAATGCTTATACTTTGAAGTAATACAATGGAGCAAACTACTTATAAATCGTAATCCATTTTCAGTGTTCAATTGCTGTGTTAATTTTCATCATTAGCTATTAATTTTTTTGTCTCCAAAGTGGTCTTTTTAAGTTATTTAAGTCTACAGGATTTATCAGAACACATTTTCTATTATTGTGTGAATGCTTTGATTGGTTTCTAGTTGGTGTGAATTAAAATCCTTTCAAATAGTTTACTTTAATTGGTCCCTTCCTAGGGTTAAAACCCTTTTAAAGAAGTTGTTTTGATTGGTTTCCATTAAATTAGGAATTAAAGGTTATTTCATGTTTTCACAATAACTTGAGGGGATATCAGTAGGATTATTAAAGAACATTCTAATTAACAAACTTGCACATTTGCACAAGGTGCAAACATCTCAAGTTCCCAGTAATTCGAGTTAAGCTGAATAATAGGTTACTTATCTTACAAATTTGTATCCATTCCATAATCACCATCCACTCATTCACTTCATTCACCCAATAGGAATAGGCATTGTTCATACTTAGGACACTTCATATAAAATACAACTTACAATCTTGAATTCTCCAAGTACTCTCAATGGGAATTAGCTATCAAAGCTCTGCATCTGCTCTACCTTTACATGCCATAGTGAGTAGGTTGCTCAATCTAGGAACCACATCCAACTTTAAATCTGCCTTATTGTTTAGGTATACCCACCTAGGTCTGGTAGAGCCTGAAGAGTAGGAGGTAATCAACTTTGTTTACCTCATTCATGGGCCAAAGGTGTATTAAGAGACTAACACCCTCTTATGGTTTAAAAACCTGTACTCTTGAGACCTAACACATCATTTCCTTCCTTTTTCATGATCTTTCTATCAAGGTTTAATTACAAAAATAGGGTTTGACCAAGGCAATCCCCCATACAAACAAAATAAATTTTCCTCTTTGTGCATGTGCAAATTACAAGTCAATGAGGAATTGAAGAGATCTTGAAGGAGTAATTTTGTATTATTGCACAAGTTGTCATTTGTGGCAATGAAAAAATTATCCCTCTACTTTTTTGTGCTTGTTTAGGTCCTCCTCATTAAATAAAGCATAATGTTGCCTTGATTTAGTGTTGTAATGTGTTTAACACATTCACATTAGGTATTGGGCCCTTGTAAACTAAATGAGCCTAGTTGTACCTTATTTAAGGTGTTGTAAAGTGTTGTACCACATTTTCACACTAATCTAAGTTTTTATTATTAATTGACCAGGCTACTTTATGCCTTATTTGGACTTATTTTACATCTACAAGCCTTAATTAATGTATCTTTCTAAGGATAATCCTGACACAAACCAACATCCAATCATCATTCAAGTGTTTTTGAATTGTATGGCCTATATTTAATGATCTAGGACTCATACACCACCTTGGGCGTATGGGTCCCACTTAGGTTTTGGGGCCTCAATATGGATTTCACATGAATCTAGACCTTTCCTAAAAAGTGTGTCCCAAGCTTAGCCTAATGGGACTCATACGACACTTCTAGAATATGAGTCCTAGTTAGCTTAGACCTAATTTAAATTCAAATTCTCAACAAGATTTTATCTTCCTAGATCTAATGTCATTTGGTAGTGTAATTTTGGGAAATTCGGCATAAACAAGTATAAATACAAGGTTATTTCACTCATTTTACACCTCGTAACTTGAGTATTCATTCCTTATAGAAAATTTGAACATTCAATAGTTTACAAGAGCATTCAAGTTTCTTCAAGTGTTGATTATCAAGCATCATGCCAAAGTCATCATGCATCATATTTATTTTTGAGCTAACAATTGTGATGTAGGGTTTCATGATTCAAGCGAGCATTCAATTCAAGATCTATCACATTCAAGCAAGAGTCAAGATCTACATCCATTGGAGCCACTTCATACATGTTTGTAGCACTTTATTTCTAAGGTTTGGTGAGCTACAACATATTATCTTGTTAATTCATCATTTCTCTTTTCCATTTGATTTCATTACAAGGTTTGATTACCAAAACGGGGTTTGACCAAGGAAAACCCCTTTCCACTAACAAAACAACATTTTTTGCTCTCTTTAGTATGTGATTTGTAGATCTAGGTTGAAGACCCTCTAAGGAGAAGGGTGTGAAAGAATTTTTCAAGTGTGTTAAGTCATTAACATTGTCACCTTATTTACAAGACCATTGAAGGACACCTACAAAGTAGAATTTTCTAATTCAGATCTAGAAACTAGGTCAAGAAGACAAAATAAAGATTGAAGAGAAGATTCAAATCTTGATCTTTTGAAAAAGCCAAAATGGACTGATATGCCACTTCTAGAATATGAGTCCCAATATAGTGAAATTTGAAGCTTTCAAGAGTTCTAAACTTGTCTCTACCATATTTTTGTTCCTACCCATAAATGCTAATCTGGGACTAAATCACCCAACCTAGTGTATGAGCCCCAATCTACATTAATTTTAGTATTTTCTCTTCATAGTAGACATTGCATCATGTATATATCATTCTATTTCATCCAACATATACTCATTAGCACCTCGTATAATTATTGAAACCTTCCTTGAACTCTTTGGTTCCTTAATCTTGGAATAGCATCATCATCACCAATGCACTCTTCTACAACCTCATTTGAGAAACCAAGGAATGATAGATCAAAATTTTCACCACTTTCCATGTTAGGAATTGTGTAGAACTAGTTTCCTTGGCAACATGATGCAACTTTTTTAAAACCATAACTTGTTTGAAACCATAACTTGTTTGAATCCATATCTAGTTTGATACCATAAATTGTTTGAAACCATAACTTGTTTGAATCCATATCTAGTTTGAAACCATAACTTGTCTGAAAACATAACTCTCTCTACCAACTTCCTTTTCATTCCCAAAACTCTCTCTACCTTGATTGGATCTTTTATCTTTTCCTTTTGAAGGAGAGATTTCTCTATGAGGAGCCAACCTATAGTAAGTGTATCTGAAGAACATAATGGGGTTGCTTCCTTTTCTTTGTACACTCCCTCCACCCTCAACCCTTAAACCATAAACCGTTAAACCCTCAACCCTTAATTCTCATCCCTCAATCCTTAATCCCTCAACCCTTAACACTTAAACCCTAAACCCCCAACCCCTATACCCTCTACCCTATACATTGGACCCTCAACCCTAATCCTTCAACCATATACTCTCAAACCTATAACTTAAACCCTAGACCCTCTATGCCTAACCCTAAACCCTCAACCCTAAACCCTTAAACCTTCTACCCTCACCCTCAACCCCAATCCTCAACCCTATACCCTCAACCCAATACCCTAAACCATCAACCCTATAGGTCCTCAACCCTATACCCTCAATTCTCAACCTCTACCCTATACATTGGATCCTCAACCCTCATATATCTTTGTCCCTCCCTCCTCTTCTCTCCTTCTCTCTATCTCACTTATCCCTCCATATCTCCCTCCATCCATCCCTCCCTCTCTACCCTAATCCCTCAAATATATACCCTCAACCCTTAAAACCTTAAAAACTCAACCCTAAACCCTAAACCCTAAACCCTGAACCCTTAAACCATAAACCCTTAAACCCTCTACCCTCTACCCTCTACCCAGTACCCTCCACCCTCAACCTTAATCCCTTGACCCTTAAACCCTTAAACCTAAGTAAACTCTCCACCCTAATCCCTCAACCCTCAACCCTTAATCCCTCAACCCTTAAACCTTCAACCCTCTACCCTCTACCCTCAACCCTTAAACCCTAATCCCTCAACCTCTATACCCTCTACCCTATACAATGGACCCTCAACCCTAAACCCTAAACCCTCTACCCTCAACCTTAAACTCTCAACACACAATCTATAAACCCTAAACCATTAAACCCACTACACTCTACCATCTACCCTATACAATTTCGTCATAATGAAATTCCCAATTTATGGTTTTTATTTTCTGTTCT
>VDFB02193867.1:596331986-596364654 GCA_007258455.2 Sequoia sempervirens | reverse complement strand
GACTGATTGGGTCAACATGGAAGAGACATAGAATGTCTCAATGCTTTGCATCATTCCCAAAAGGAGAACACAAAAAAAAAAAGAAAAAAGGAAAAGATAAAGTACGACATATAGAAGAATAGAGGTACAAATAGAGGAAGTGTACAAAGAGAGAGAACATCAAATGCACATTACAGGGGAACACGATATGCACATAAAAGCACTGTAAAAGGAAAATAGAAAAATGGTAGTAAGGAAAATGCAAGTCAACCATTAACCAAGTTATTGGCTTCTCAATCTCAAGTAGTATAAGCGGAAGGTGGATAACATAGTTAAGAGACAAAGGAAAAATACATTACGGGGACAAAGCTAACAACCTCTTGCCTCCACAAAGTGTAAGACAAGAATGAGCCAAGATAGGTGATGGGAGGGATCATACAATAGTGAGAATGGAAAATTCTACAACTATGGCATGATAAAGGGGTTTTGGTTTTAAGGGATGGTAGGAAAGCAGTCGATATCAATGAAGTGATACTTGTCTAGTATGTCCTTCAATTTCTGACATTCTTCAGTTCAGTGTCCAAGAGGACGATGGTATTTACAATATGGTATGTTAGAGTCTTTAGGACAGATGACCAACCTGTTTGAAGGTGGTAAGAGTATAAAGCTTTTTGTTTAAAAGAAATTGAAGTCTCCTTTCACATTCAGGTAGTGGATGGGTAGGAAACTTTATTTTTTCAATTTGTAAGGCTGCTTTCGTTTACTAGTTTCTCCTTGTTCATGAATGGAAGGAGGAAGATGACCCATGGGGATCTAGCATCCTTGTTATTAGGATCAGGTAATCATTGTTCACGAGGAAGGAGGATATGCAAGTCAGGAGGATAATCAAAGATCATTGTACCATCATCGCGAAGCCTCCAATATTCAAAATGAGGCTTAGTAGCATGAGGAGGATCTTGATCTCTAAGTCTTGTTGTGTTTTCTTCTGTTGGATTTTGTTCGAGAAGTTGGTGAATGTTATGTTCATTTGTTATGTCACAACCTTGTTTACTTAGGATAGTAAAGCCTTTTCCATATGTTTCTTCAAGTTTTATTGTTGTGTTTGTAACTTGGTTATCATAAAATGGTTGAGGATGTGCTTGTTTAGAGGAACTAGGTCCACTTGATGGAGGGAACTTAGGTCTATCATTCGTTTCAGGACATAGATATCCAAAGTGATCAGGAGGTACAATAGTAGGAAGATCTTGGGACTTCATGGATGGGTAAAAGGTTGCATTGGATTCAAGGTTATCAAGACATTCGTTTAAGAACTTATTCATGCTATCATCATCTTCTCCAATGATGTCTACATCACAAGGAGGAAAATCATGAGGAGTTGAAGGAGCATGAGGAAGCTCAAGGTCATTAGGATCATAGCCAAAGGCACAATTGGACATGTCTACTAAGGATTTCAATGAATTCCAAAACTTGTTAAAAGAAAAAGCCATGATGACAATGAATACAAGTAGACTAAGATGCAAGAAAGAAGAGAAAACAAAACAATCTAGAAATTTTAATAGAAAGTAACTAGGAAAAACAATAATGCAGGAAATACCCTGAAAATGCTTGAAAATGTTGTTCAAAATGTGCAAGTGGATTGATTTTCCCAGGGTGGCGAATGAGTCCAGGTATGATATTATTTTGTATTTTTCAAAAAAATTAAAATGATTTCAATGTTTTTCAGATGTAGGATGAGGATGCAAATGCATGTTTTTAGTTTTTTCAATGATTTGATATGCAAAAATCAAATCTAAATGAGTCTTTCACTAATGCAATTTGAGAAACCCTAGGATGCAAAAACAAAACAAAACCTAAGTGAATGTTACTGCAAATGAATCTAGGATGCAAGATGCAATGGAAGTTAGAAAGATAAAGTGTTCAATAAGCAGGAACTCACCAAAATGAACCATCAATTTTGTAGTAGGGTTTCTATAGATTACTCTTGCATTCTTAGGATCTTCCACCTAAAAGGAGAGAGATAGAATAACCTACAAAATTGAAGTGGTTCACTCAAATAGAGGATTATGTGATGTAATTAAGACTAAATGCAATGTTGTAAATGTAACTAACTGATGAAATTGATTGACTATTCATGCAAAACCTATGAAATATGCAATGTTTGAAAACATAATGTGATATGGAAGAATGAACTAAAACATGAACAAATGAAAAATGGAATTGAAAGAAGGCTGAATAGAGTGCACCTATAGGCAAATTACAGACTTGAGAAGATTCTAGAATGCTGGAAAAAACATTGTTGATGACCAGTGGGACTCATTTGCCACTGATGGTGAATCAATCCTCCTACTGGTAAAATCTCCTGAAACAAGTTTCCGACTGTCGGGAACTGAAATCTGACAAAATATATTTTTTCATCCTTAAGGTGGGACTCATTCGTCACTAATGGCGAATCATTCCTCTCCCAAAATTCTATGAAATCAAAGGTCAATTTTGTAGCTCCAGATTTGCATTTATCTTCTTGTCGAGTTGACAGAGTCAAATCTGTAGAAAATGGATTGTAGGTTGTCTCCAAGCTTTAAATAGGGTTTAGTTTACTTGAAACACTTTCTTGACTTCTTGACCACCTTTCAACACCTAATTGCTTGACAAATTTGCATACAAAATTATGCAAACACGCATGTAGAAGGGGAAAAATGGTTAAGGGTTAGGTTATAGGGATTTTCCTCAGTCAAATCCCACTTTGGTAATCAAACCCTTAATGAAGAAATGGAATGAAATGAACAAGGAAAGATGAATAAATAACATGCAAATGTTCTAAACTCACCACAACCTTGTTGAATAAATCTGAAGATATATCAATGACTGCTCCAAGATGTTTGATTGATGCTTGATGCAAAGTGCTCAAATGCTAATTGATGTTCAATAAGTGAATGCTTGAATGCTTGAATGAATTAGGTGAATGGGGGTTAAAATGGATAGAAAAACACTTATTTATACACACTTGTGCCCTAATTACCCAATGATACATCATCACAAGCTGACATAAAGTATTTTTAAATAAAAACCCAAAAGAAAATTTGAATTATTTTGAATTTGGAGCCAAGAGGGACTCATTCACCACCCATGGTGAATGGGTCCCACCTTGGGCTTGTAAGTCACATTTAATGTTGTTTATCGAGTTTACATTCAAAAATACACTTAATTAAGTCTTGTGAGTGCATAAAGGGGTCAAATAAAGCATAAGAATGTAAATAGTGAAAACAAGCCTAGAAAAGCATGAAATCTTGTTACACTTGACTTTACAACACTTTAAAATAAGACGTGACAAGTGATGAAAAGGTGATTTTTAGGTGAATTATAATGAAAAGAGTCTAGAAAAGTGTAGAAATGTGTTACAACATTTCACAACACCTTCACAAGATGCCATAATTTGAATTTTTAGGAACTAATGTGAATGCATAAGTTACATTGCAACATTAAATCAAAGCAAAATAGACCAAGCATCACAAGAGAAAGACCTAAATAACCATGAAAATGTCAATGATCCATTTTTCTATGGTAAATAGACATTTATAAAATGATTTCCACACACTTATTTATAGTCAGTGAAGGAACTGTAAAAAATCTATGATATGCACTGCATACCAATTTTAAGTAACTTAAACCACTTATCTATTTGAATGACAAGAAATAATATGAGATTTTGTCTGCCCAATGAAACCCAAGATAGGATGAAATAGAAATCTTAGAAATGTGAGGAGATTGGACACAAGAAGCTAAGAATTCAGTCATAATTTTTTTCATTTATCCAAATCGTCACTTCATTGGATATTATGATTGCATAGAAGTAAAGATTTATGTTGTTCCTAATGGAGGAAAGTGCTTGTTTAAACCAAAAATAAAAATTAAAGAATTTCTTTAGAGCAGAAAAATTTGTTGGATAGAGACAACAAACAAATTCGATAGAATTCTATGTCCAGAGTGGCATTTTTGTTGTTGTTAGATCTCCTTAGCACAAATCTAATGAATATAAAACTGAATTGAATTTTAGGAAACACAACTTCCCTTATAAGGCAGTGGTTTGCTGGTCCAAAGACATGTATAGACAGTGGAATTGTTGTATGTATGGATACAAACAAGCAAAAAATAATTGTACAATTATAGAGTAGCAAATGTGGTTTATTGATTGGCAATTTAGCACTGTACCATTTTCATCATATCCATTATGTTCCATGTGTTTACATATTTTTGACTTGTTTTGTCAAGTAGTTCACATGTCTTGTCTATATTTCCAGACTTTGCATATATTGGTTTTCATCTTTTTCAGACATTCTATTCAAATAATGATTCATTTTGAATGAAAAGCATAATATTGGAATGTGTGTATGTTATAGTTGTAAAATGATTAGAAGTGAAGATCATAAAATGGAGGCTAAGAAAAACTAGAAAGTATAGTATAGTTAAGGATACAAGTATAAAAGATATTAAAGGCCAAACAAGTAACATAGATATTTTTTACAGATAAGAATAAGAATAAGAATAAATAGTGGAGGGTATTAATATAGGTAAAAGTAGCAATTACATGAAATTTTGAAAATTCTTATTAGAATACTATTCAAAACCATATAAAATATTTTATAAAATACTATCAGCGGAACCATTGCACCTTCTTTTGGTGAAGTGCTAGTTTTATATGTTGGTGTTTTGGGTGCCACATTTTCTGCCAACATTGCCACACCACCTGCATACTCATCATACTCATACGCACAACAGATTAGTGCCTCTTCCTAGGGTTGCTTTTGTTTGACATTGTAACCTTCAATGCCTTTTGTGCCCTCTCCACGCCCTTGAACAAGTCTTCACTCCTTCAAACAGTAGTCCAAACTGCCATTTGTGCAAAAGCTGCCTCAAACAACCCTCACTTTTCCAAGTGTTCCACAGATTTGCAGCTCGTTGTGATCATTGCAGGCATAAAAAATCATTGTTTTTTGGAGCCGCCATAGTGAAGTTTCATTGGACTCCCATTGATTCAATTCCTAGTCATATTTGCAAGGCACTCCATATCACAGAGTAATTGCCTCTGAAGGTTCCAATACAAGCACAAATTCTTCTCCAAATCGTTCAACAACAAGGTATCGTTGAGCTCCTATAATGTAAATATTAAATAAGCAGAGAAAGAGAATGAAATAGAAAAACAAAGAACAAAATATAAGACATAGATTTATAGTGGTTCGGCAACAGCCTATGTCCACTCTCAAGCAGGGAATAATTCTATTAATCAATCACCAATCAACTACAGAATACATGATAAGCCATATATTTATACAAGGCTGGTAGAATATGAATGGTCATATGACCGTTGGGCTTCACATCCCAACAATCTCCCCTTTGAAGTCCAACCGGCACAACCATGCACTGTCATCCCCTACATTTCACTTCGAAACGCACATCATAATGAGGCCCATTGAAGATTTTAGTTTTTCCAGACTTTGTTCACGAACACTCCAGATTAATCATCTTCAATCTGATCAGAAGCAAAGACATCTTTGCCTACAACTTTTCCAGGTGCAAACTCACCTCCAAATTGTAGAGGAGTCACTCCTTCCCAAAATGCATCATCATTCACAGTTAACAATGCAGGATCGATGATCTCAAGCTTGTTTGTAGCACCAAAAAAGAAAACTATTTTCGTTGCTATAATACCATCCATCTCTGTCAACGACTGATTAAGGACTTTGTTTGTAGCACCACTTGCATCCCCAATACTACTTCCACATTGTGTAGCAAGCTCACCAAAAAATAGGACACAAGGAGCTGACCCTCTAGCTTTATCAAAAATTTCTCTCACATTAGCCTCACTCTCTCCAAACCACATTGTTAACAATTCGGGGCCCTTCACACTGATAATCGTCACTACCGGCAAAGCTTTATAGCCAATCCTAACATTTTCCACATCCTTTTCATAAACAAACTTGTTATTCACACAAGTGATCTTGTCCTCCGCCGAGACATTCAGAATTCCATTGGCGTCTCTGTCAAGGCACACATTGATCTGTGGGACTCCCCTGGGTGTCAGTGGGATGCCAGAGAGCTTGAATTTCCCAAGCAGATTGTTGTCGTGAGTGCTAGGCCACTCGCCCTCATACACCTGGGGCAGCAAATCATTCATTGTCTCCCCTACAACAGGCAGAGCTCCCGGCAAGTTTTTAAGAGTATTGGGCTCAAATCCAGCTTGCTTCTGCTTCTTTCACTGGACATTCTTCCCAGAGTGCCATTCCCCAGCACCCACAACAGTATAATTACAAAATGGCCGAGCCTTAGCCAAGTAAAACCTCCTATAATTCTTATACATGACATCCCTCTCGGGATGAATAAAATCACGCTCCTCCACTTCGGTATTTCCTTCCTTGGCTTGCCACTTACGCTTTTTATCCTTCTCCCTTTCTCTCTCATATTACCTCTATCGTTCCTTCTCTCGTTTCTTCACGGTGGATAGAGGGACACTATTCAGATCATCCTTAACGTGTGATGGAAGTTCAATATGTTTTGTAACCGGCAGCGTATGAAGAGTGGTGCCAAAAACATTCCTAGGAGGCAGCGCAATACCCTTTGCTTGATGCATAATATCTCCACCATCCTCATCTGCTACCACGATGAGACGTTTCAATTTCCTGCGATCCCCACCTTCCCTTTTTCGCCGTTTGAAAGGACGGCCATCTTGGTTGCTATCTCCGCTGTTTCTTTCCTCATAAGAGCATTTGGGCCTTTCTGCACTTTCTAATTTACCTAATCTTCTTCTTCTAGAAAATTTTGTTCCCCTGTTACTCCAAGAATCACTCAGCTGACCACCTTGTTGGATCGCAGAAATTATTCTTTGTTTCAAGTCCTTTATCCTCCTCTCAATTGCAAAGCGGCGCAATATCCAGTTGCTACCTAGACATGATAGAGTGGCAGGTACAATAGCACATGGATCAACTATGTCGTCGGTGTCAACGAAAATATCTCCGACTTCTTGCAACCATTCGTTCACAGGGTGTTTCACCAAATTCTCTAGTGATATAGTCTTCTCAAGGCAGGCATCCAAATAAGACACTCTACCCTTCTCAAGGTTTGATAGTTCATTATCTATCAAAGGAAGCCTAACAAGATGCTCCCCATGTGAGGATGCATCGGTTGGTCCATCCAACTTCTCATCGTTCTTTTGTAATCTTCTTGAATTCCTTCTGTTTCTTAAGTAGGCTGCATGCCTTTGCGGTTTTTTGTCTCTGTAAATCACACCCCGAGCAATGGTCTTCACTTCCACATCATCGGAAAGAAGTGTATTTTGCAAGTAAAGCTCTAAAATTTCTTTTCTACCTCTAGGATGCTTCATGTGCTTGCCAATACGCCCGTGCCTTACACTTAAATGTCCTCTCTTCTTCGTGTGCTTCTTCAATCGAATCGTCATCAAGGCTCCTCCTCTTCTACTGATTGAACTACCACTTTCCTCCTGAACATGAGATTTCCGAACAAGAAATGTGTTGGTGACATCAACGCCTCGCCTGTAGACATTAGAGTGGGTCATGGGCTCGACTTCATGGATGACCTCTGCAACAGAGGGAGGAATAACAACATCCTCAAAGGCGTTCATGATCTCCTTGTCTTTATGCCTTTTAAAATCATTAGCCCATACCCCTGTATTTCTAATTTCTATATTTTCTACAAAAACTCTTGCACTATCTTGCACAAATGCTTGATCAAATTCCAATTGGTTAGCAAGACTCTCTACAACATACAAGGTACCTACTTTGTTTCCCCGAGCAATTATCAAAGCTCCTTTTGTGACTTTCCAACTATTCAAATGAAAATCGACTTTACATCCTTGTGAAAACAACCGTCCAGCTGAGATCAAATTTTGTTTGAGTTGAGGGACATAGCTAACATCTCGCAACAGCCAACTATTTCCATTTTTAAATTTTAACAAAACATCCCCTTTTCCAAGAACATCACAAGATTCATCATTGCCAAGAAGAACCTTACCAAAGTCACCGCTTTGCAGATTTTTGAAGTACTCCTTGCATAGAGTGGCATGAAACGATGCTCCCGAACTGAGCACCCAAACATTTGGTGTTGTTTCTTCCCAGGCTGAAACAAGAACACCAATTGTTGCACCGGCATCCTCTTCACGTACCAAATTCACTTCACCTTCTTTTGGCTGATTTTCAGCCTTCTTCAAAAACCAACAATTCTTCTTGATGTGGCCTTGCTTGCCACAATACCAGCAACCAACATCTCTCCCACTAGATTTTGACCTCTCTTGTGATTTCCTATGACTTCCTTCATCAGGTGGCATTGCTCCCACTCAAAATCAAACCTCTCATGTCAAGAGATCGAGCACCATGGCTCTGATACCAATTGTAAATATTAAATAAGCAGAGAAAGAGAATGAAACAGAAAAACAAAGAACAAAATATAAGACATAGATTTATAGTGGTTCGGCAATAGCCTACGTCCACTCTCAAGCAGGGAATAATTCTATTAATCAATCACCAATCAACTACAGAATACATGATCAACCATATATTTATACAAGGCTGGGAGAATATGAACGGTCATATGACCGTTGGGCTTCACATCCCAACATATAAACATCCCAACATATAAAGGCACAGCTATCTTCATAGGGGCGACACCCTCGACTCTACCAATTGTAAACTTGGCGCCCAGATATTTCACCATTCCTCCACCTGCAGTCGATCTCTCCTCCATTTGACTTTAGTGAAGACTATTATGTCGACTCTCATCAAATCTAGGTGTGAGGCATCGACAAAGTTTGATATAGAATTTGGAAAGCTTCGACCTGCAATAAATTAACAGAGAAATCTATATTGTGAACAAAGTGCATTGAAGGTGCTCGGCGTTAGATAAAGGCGCATCAATATTGCAATATTGCAGGCCGATAACAGGCTGAGGCTTTGTAAATGTTTTGGCATGGAGATATCTACCTCCATCACTTCACTCGCCCAACACTCGTTTTTGTTGAGACTTCATCTGCTCTTTTCCTGTAGCTTCAGCCGCAGCTTCCAGGCTAGCCAGCATATACTTATCATAGGATTGGTGCTTATCAAATCTTCTTTTGTACATGCATGGAGTTTGCTGATTATTCGCTTCTCAGAGTCTTCAACACTTGCACAACGCTTTGATGGTGCGAGCTACAAGAACTGAGAGTTTGGCGTGGAGGTTGCAGCAGTTAACAAAATCTCCACGAATCAAGCTTATATCTAGTATCCGCCCTTTTGAAATAGTCAGGAATCTACACTTGACACCTTTCATCCAAAGGAATTCCAACTTTTCTGCCCACGGGCTGAGTCACAATTTGGCACAATTTTTGTAACCATTTTTTAATGCTCACCATACTGGTTAAAGTTATGTAACCATTGCTTACTAGTCATTGGTTAGGCTGTTTGGTTACAAATTCAAATTTGTGAAGAAGTGGGAAGTTTTTTTTTTATAATTGGTAATGGGGTTTTTTTGTTTGCAATAACTTGCAAATGGGAGGAGGGTCATTTCTTGAATAATGGGGGTTTTTATTTTAAGTTTTTATCATTTTCTTGAGGTTTAAAAGGCATATTTATTCTATGTTTCATTATTCACCTCATGACATAAACAACATAAACTTATAAGAACTCAAAACAACAAATAAATTTGTAAATGCATTCATATAAAGTATTACAAAAACTAAATGTGTGTTCCTTAGGGAGGAAATTTTATACTTACACTAAATTATAAAGTGTAATGGGGGATTGTGTAGAGCCTTGATTTGCCATCACATCTATGGATCCTCATTATTCTCATAAAATGTGTGTGGTGCCTTGATTTTCCATCACAAGAATGGATCCTCCCGATTCTTGCCTCATGCATGTGTACCTTGATGCACTCTTTTTCAGTTTCTTGTAAAGTTTTTGGACCTAATTATGGGTCTAAATTCCTTACACACTCTTGTGTCTTATTTTAGTTAGTTTACTTATATCTCTTAGCATTGAGGGATTATGACAGTTTTCTGCTAATGCTTCTTTCAATGGAGCAACTTGTTTCAATGGAACAGTGAAGGAACCTTCTATATTTATCTCTTGAATGGGGAATTATTTTAGTGGATCATATTTTGTGAGATTTTACTACTCCATAATCAAAGTACTATCTGTATTTTCAACTTTATAAAGTTTGATTGCCTTTGTGTATTCATTGTTGAGTAGTGTTCATATGTTCACTCATGTAGTATTTTGTATCTTGCATCTTGATCTACATTTCTTGGAGGTCCGTTGATTCCAACAAACACCATTCATGTTTGATAGAGTTTACAACTTCAACATGCTTTAGGAGTTCTTCATCATCACGTTCCTATCATCATGAGACATATTTTAAGGAGATTTCTTCTCTTCTTATCTCTCCTTTAGAGGATAGTTTTTTCCATTGGGTTTTCTATCTTTCTCCAATTATGAGAGATTAAATTGTACATGGGTATCTCACCAAGCCACATAGTTGGGACCCATTTCTATCTATTACACTTTTGTGATCTCTCCAAGTATCACTTAAGGGGGGTGTTAGAGTGAGTAATTTATCTATTTACTATAGTTTAAGTGTACTTAGGTTGATGAGGTTAGACAACATCTTGTCTAACTGAATGAGCAACCTTTTAGGCCTCTAGAGGTTACATATTTATTTGGTAAACCTTATGTGCATCACTTGAGGTTGGAAGAATTTTCACTCACCTCAAAGGTCACATTTGTAGTCATTCAACACTTGTCACCAAGGTTGATGACTTGTTCAAATAAGTTGTTGGTTTGCACATTCCAAGTGATCCAAAGGTTGACACCTATAGGACACTTGTCTACTTATTTGTCTAACATCATGGGGCACTTGTTAATCCACATGATAGGTGGATTTCCTCTTTCTTGCCTATATAGGAAAGCTCATATTGTACTTTTTAAGTAACTCTTTTATCAATCTCTTTAATAATGTGAATGAGGCTCATTGTTTCCAAGTGTTTTTGTGGAAGCACAATGTTTTTGCTATTATGATCTTGTTATAAAATCCTAACATAATTGACATGTCCATCAATATAAATTTGATAGAAGATAATATAGATTAATAATCAGTATGGATGATTACCTATCCTATAGAAGGATAATTGTTAAACTTAGTCCTCCAACTTTGATAACTCTAATGATGAGAGGATTTTCATTTGTGGCCTCCTTGATTTGCGGGTCATACCTTTTCACTACCATCTTACCATAGTCCTATGATCCTTTGGACCATATGAGTATGATATGCTTCCTATAAATCTTAACATGAGAAATCCAAACAACTCCGTGCTAAACATTACTACCATATTTAAATGGCTTAAAAAAGTATAAGCTCAATTACAAGAATGACATAATTTCCTTGAAGAGGCCATTAACTAAATTTAAGTCTTGAGTAAATTCAATTTGGACTGAATCATAAAAGTTCCTTCTTTTCTTATTTGGAATGTTATAAACAAAGAGAGACCAAATGCTTCCATCTAATTGAAAATTTCACACAATTTAGAATGAGCACCTTCATAGAGATTAAAATAGCTTTATTTCTCATTTCAATTTTGTATTTATTGAGTAGTCATTCAATGTATTTAAACCACCAAGTACTCTAATTTAATTACTTGTTAAGAAAAAATAAATTTAATTGTAATTCTAAATAAGAAAACATATAGTTAATCAAAATTTTAACAAAATATCAAGGAGATCATAATGGATTAGATAATTTAGATTGAAGGGATCTCTAATTCCTCTCCCTTGGAGAATGTGAGGTTTAATGATACTCTTTGGAAGGTTAGATGATAAAATCTACCTTCGATGAACAAAGGGAGCCTATAAGTCAAAACTTTAGTTTCCTCTAAACATTGTCTTATCCATGGTCATAGCAAGAATTGTAATACAAATTGAAGAGGGAAATGCACATAATGTAATGGAAGAAATTGATCTACACAAAATAGAGAAACTTCGGTATAATTACAAGGAAAACATAAAGAAAGGTATATATTAAGAACAAAAGAGATCAATATTATAATTAATACACTTATTTTATGAATGAGAAATATACAAAACTCATTTCAAATTCCTTGTCTTGTGAGAAGAGCCTATAATTTTTATATATTAAATTTGAGAAGTTATGAAGCTTGCTAATAATTAGTCAAATATTATGAAACTCATGGATTGTTTTAGAAAATAATTTATCATAGTATACCAAGATGTGTACATAAATTGTTAAAAAAGTAAACTTTTTATTTTTCCCAATGATATATGATATGTATATGATATGTATGCTTAGAGTTTGATAGTATACAAAATATTGATTGAAGTGAATTAATTAGAGATGACATTACATACAGAAAATTCACCGCCAACAATTCACTTTGGGAAAATTCACCGTCATGACAAATTCACCGTCTAGTAAAATTCACCGCCAGCAATTCACCAGAGGGGAAAATTAACCGCATTAATATTTTTTAATATAAATTCTTTTGCAGAAACACAAATTATGGAGGAGTTATTGAAGTTATGAAGAAAATATAATTTTTGATGTCATAAAGCATACAAAATGGAAGTCACCCGCCCTCATTGAAAGGGTATAACGACTCGGCATGTAGATGTAGCTGTTGTGAATGGAAGCTCACACAGGTCTTCCAACTCTGCCTTCCATGGTAGATAAGAAGAGCATTTTGAATAAGACCCAATGACTCCAGTTATCAAGATTGCCACTGAAGCTTCGTTTGATATAAAGGAATTTGGTCAGATGTTGTAGTTGCCATCGCGTTTCTACACATCAAGCAAAATGTGGAAGCACAGACAAGGTAAGTGATTTTTTTGACAGACTGCCTCGAGATATACATTCACGTAGACTGTAATGATTGCAGGATATGCAAAGTTTATCAGATTCTGATAAAATGTGATGTGTGATTGCGTCAAAGTTGTTGACAGCCTCACGCCTTAAGTGGTTGCATGGCAAACGGATGGAGGAGGCAGATAATATGGTCCGCTGGATCTAGAACCAATGCATTGTCCAATCTCCCGCACAACCCAAGACCTTCCGCAACGTAAGGAATCTTATACAACAATTTTGTAGAATGCTCATCTCTGATTATATTTTGTGTTTGAGGTGGCTAGACATCGGAGGCAACGAGAGACCCATGAAAAGAGGCCATCCACACCAAGGACAAATATCACGTTCTACTTATCAAACAAAGATTTCGTTTGAAGCGGGGATGATCCTCTTTAGAGGAACCGCAAGACTTGTTGGACGTCTTGATCTCTATAAAATAATCTTGTGACAACACTCCTCGCTCAGTTTGGAAGAGAGCAAATCTCAAGTGACGGATCTGATGTAGGTAGGTAGTTGATAAGCCATCAAATATCACAGAATGAGTGGTTAACAGAGATGTCGCTGCAACCAGAGATAATGTAGAAAGCTGTTGATGAAATTGACAGACCATGTGCTCCTGATTTAGATTGAAAATATGCCTTAGGCATCCTCATATGCTCATTTAATTAAAGCAAATGCTAGGCATATAGTACAAGTATATCAAGAGCAGGGCTGATAATGTTGGAAATAAGTTACATTTGGACTGACAATTGGTTGGTCAAAGAGGACCAAGTAGTTCAATTGGTAGAGCACTTTAATGGCAAATGAAAGAAATGAAAGGTCCTAGGTTTGAGTCCTAGCTGGTTCATATCAGTTGTAGTTCAACATGTGGTATTAGAGATAGGTTAGGAGCCCCAACCACCTATAGTGTGGCCTAAGTGGGGTGTTAGAAATAAGTCACACTTGCACCAATGATGGGATAGCCAAAGAGGGGCTAGTAGATTAGTTGGTAGAGTACCTCATCAGAAAATGGAAGGTCCAGGTTCAAGTCCTAACTAGTTCATGTGAGCTGTAGCTCAAGAAAGGAAATCTCTAGTTCCAATAGACCCTCCTTATGAAACTATCCACTTCCCTACATGCTCTAGAATTTTAAGGTATTTGATGTACATTTACCTTATTATCTTCATCATTGCATTTCTTTCCCATTCTTTTATATATTATATTTTGTCATAGGACTATACTACCATAAGGTTAAAAATTCACCAATATAGAGCTCTACATATAGGCACATTCTCTAACCATAGCCATAGATTGACAGAAGAGATGAGATAGATAATCATAGTGTTTCAACAACTATTTTTCTACATAATCTTATTTGAGACCAACATGCTTGATAAGGGTAATGTTTGTGCAAGTTGTTCATTATTTCAATAGAGGTTTATTTTACTATAAATGAAGATGGTGAATCCTCTTTGATAATTTCCTACATGGCTAGTCCTATGCTTTGGCATGACTCACATGTTCTTTGATTGGATTTTTTACCTTCCCATTATCACATTTGTATGATGAGGAATTTTTTTTCATAGGGAATACAATAAAACCGTAACACTCAAATAGATTAGAGCGGGGTCAAGAAAATATCATCCATGTTATTGATTTATTATTTTTTGTTAAATTATTGATGATGTAAATGAGAAGTAATTATTCAATCATTTGGATGAATAGTCTCTCTCACACTGCTTTTAGTTCTCTTTAATGGTAGGAATGGTATTGTTTTAGATTGATTCTTTATCAAATACAATAGGAAGAAAAATCCATCAACTAAACAATTTCTTCTAAAGAAAACTTTGATTTTTTACTATACAAAGAAGTGGGCATGCCTGAACATTTGTAATATTTTTCTTTTATTGTCATTTAGCAAAGATATTATTAAAATTTATTTTATTATTATTTCTTTTTTAATTTCCCTTCCCAATTGGTGGTTTAGACCTTCATATATGTATTATCATCTGAAAGCGTATTATCACACTTATTCAAAATATTGGTGTGAATGAGGTTATTTCTTTAATTGGTTCTCTTCTAGGATCTTTTCACACACAAGTTGTTAAATTTGATTAGGGAAATTTTAGAGTATACTCAAGATACTTATGTCTTTGTGTCTCATGTAATATGATGACACTTGTCATAATCTTGTATTGTACTACCTCTTTCCTTGTCTTTGAAATGTGGGGAAAGGGATCCCCAAAGTTCTAATGTGCTTAAAACTAAAGAATCTTAATAGGTTTATTTCCCTAGGGATTTCATTAAGAAAGAGATCACAAGGTGTAGAGATTGGTTTTCAACCTCAATGGTGAGTCAATCAAACCTATATCTCAGTCCTTAGGATAGTAGGAAAGATCTAAAAGTACTCAAACTAATTGAACAATAAGATGTAATACATAAAATATAGATTCTAGAATGTATAGAAACATAAATGATAGTTTACAGGAAGATATGAGAAGGGTTTGATGGCATGTACCTATCACCAATTTAGTTGTTTTTGAGATCTACTAAGGGACTGATTCACCCATGAAGAAATGGCTCTCATTTAGAGCTTCCAAAATAACTTTTGATAGTCCTCTGATGATGGATCTTGGCTTTTGTTTGACACAAGTCCCACTATTGGAGTGATGAAAATAAACTCTATAACTTAGATTTTGTGGCTTGACAACAATGATGACAACTTGTGCAATAATGCAAAATTTCTCCTTCAAGATCTCTTCAATTCTTCATCAACTTGTAATCTACACATACAAAAAGATGAAAAAATATTTTGTTTGTATGGGGGTTTGCCTCAGTCAAATCCAAGTTTGGTAATTAAACCTTGATAGAAAGATAATGAAAAAGGAAGGAAATGATGGATGAACAATACTTGCTATAACTCGCCACCCTTTAATGGCTTCCCTTAGAGGACTAAAGTCAAACGCATCTCTCCAAAGGAATTGGATCTTGCATTTCTTGATTGATTTGGATACTAAAAATTCCTGGATTCTTTAGGATCAACAATGCATATTAACCTTCACAAGATGGCATGAACACACATAAACTTGGAGATGATTGATGTAGATCAAGGGGGTATTTAGCCAAACAAACTCAATTCAAACTCAATTGAACACTTTTCCAATTCCCAAAACCCTATGTCAATGGGTTTTCACAATTCCTTCACAATTTTCTTATAGGTGTCCACATAGAGGAAATGGAGCATAACTTTCCAAAACCAACTCAAACCCACAAAACAAAAGGTGTTTTAGATGCCCATTTTTCCATAAAAAAACATATCTTAAAACCTCAATACGTTACTTTGACCCACCTCCTTCAAATTCATGCAACTGTGTTGTCCTACAAGGACAATTAGGTCACTTTTACAAAGAATTTATGAGAAAATCAATGTCCCAATATTCCAAACCAACTCCAAATCTCTCCTTAGATGTTAAATTGACTGAATCAAATATATTTTCTCACCAAAAATATTTCATACATTCCCAACAACAAAATATCACTTTTGCCCAACCTAGGCTTAATCTAATGAGGATTTATTTGCCACTAATGGCGAATCAGTTTGCCTACTGGTAAAATCTCTTGAAACGGGTTTCTGACTGTCGGGAACTAAAATCTAAAAAAATATACTTTTTCATCCTTCAGGTGGGACTCATTTGCCACTAATCGTGAATCATTTCTCTCCCAAAATTATGTGAAATCAAAGGTCAATTTTGTAGCTCCAGATCTACATTTATCTTCTTGTCAAGCTAACAAAGTCAAATCTGCAAAAAATGGACTGTAGATTGTCTCCAAGCTTTAAATAGGGTTTAGTTGACTTGAAACACTTTGTTGACTTCTTGACCACCTTTCAACACCTAATTGCATGAAAATATACATACAAAATTCTACAAACACACATGCAATTTAGGGAAAAATGGTTAAGGGTTAGGTTATAGGGATTTTCCTCAGTCAAATCCCACTTTGGTAATCAAACCTTTAATGAAGAAATGGAATGAAATGAACAAGGAAAGATGAATAAATAACATGCAAATGTCCTAAACTCACCACAACATTGTTGAAGAAAACTGAAGATATATTAGTGGCTTCTCCAAGATGTTTGATTGATGCCTGATGCAAAGTGCTCAAATGTTAATTGATGTTCAATGAGTGAATGCTTGAATACTTGAATGAATTAGGTAAATGGGGGTTAAAATGGATAGAAAAGAACTTATTTATACACACTTGTGCCCTAATTACCCAATGATACCTCATCACAGGCTAACATAAGGTATTTTTAAATAAAAATCCAAAAGAAAATTTGAATTATTTTGAATTTGGAGCCAAGAGGGACTCATTTGCCACCCATAGTGAATGGGTCCCACCTTGGGCTTGTAAGTGGGTGTCGGGAATTAAGTCACATTTAATGTTGTTTTCCAGGTTTACATTCAAAAATACACTTAATTAAGTCTTGTGAGTGCATAAAGGGGTCAAATAAAGCATAAGAAAGGTGTAAATAGTGAAAATAAGCCTAGAAAAGCGTGAAATCTTGTTACACTTGACTTTACAACACTTTAAAATAGGACTTAACAAGTGATGAAAAGGTGAATTTTAGGTGAATTATAATGAAAAGAGTCTAGAAAAGTGTAGAAATGTGTTACAACATTTCACAACACCTTCACAAGATGCCATAATTTGAATTTTTAGGACCTAATGTGAATGCATAAGTTACATTGCAACATTGAATCAAAGAAAAATAGACCAAGCATCACAAGAGAAAGACCTAAATAACCATGAAAATGTCAATGATCCTTTTTTCTATGGTACATAAACATTTATAAAACAATTTTCACACACTTATTTATAGTCAGTGAAGGAATTGTAAAAAATCTATGATATGCACTGCATACCAATTTTAATTAACTGAAACCACTTATCTATTTGAATGAGAAGAAATAATATGAGATTTTGTCTGCCCAATGAAACCCAAGATAGGGTGAAATAGAAATCTTAGAAATGTGAGGAGATTGGACACAAGAAGCTAAGAATGCAGACATACTTTTTTTCATTTATCCAAATCTTCACTTTCATTGGATATTATGATTGCATAGAGGTGAAGATTTATGTTGTTCCTAACGGAGGAAAGTGCTTGTTTAAACCACAAATTACAATTAAAGCACTTCTTTAGAGAGAAAAAAATTGTTGGATAGAGACAACAAACAAATTCGACAGAATTCTTTGCCCACAGTGGCATTTTTGTTGTTGTTAGATCTCCTTTGCACAAATCTAATGAATGTAAAACTGAATTGAATTTTAGGAAACACAACTTCCCTTATAAGGCAGTGGCTTGCTGGTCCAAAGACATGTATAGACAGTGGAATTATTGTATGTATGGATGCAAACAAGCAAAAAACAACTGTACAATTATAGAGTAGGAAATGTCGATTATTGATTGGAAATTTAGCACTACACCATTTTCATCATATCCATTATGTTCCATGTGTTTACATATTTTTGACTTGTTTTGTCAAGTAGTTCACGTGTCTTGTCTATATTTCCATACTTTGCATATATTCTTTTTCATCTTTTCCAAGGATTCTATTCAAATAATGATTCATTTTGAATGAAAAGCGTAATATTGGAATGTGTGTATGTTATAGTTGTAAAATGGTTAGAAGTGAAGATCATAAAATGGAGGAGGCTAAGAAAAACTAGAAAGTATAGTATAGTTAAGGATACAAGCATAAAAGGTATTAAAGTTCAAACATGTGTAACATAGATATTTTTTGCAGATAAGAATAAGAATATGAATAAATAGTGGAGGGTATTAATATAGGTAAAAGTAGCAATTAAATGAAATTTTGAAAATTACTATTAGAATACTATTCAAAACCATATAAAATATTTTATAAAATACTATCAGCGAAACCATTGCACCTTCTTTTGGTGAAGTGCTAGTTTTATATGTTGGTGTTTTGGGTGCCACATTATCTGCCAACATTGCCACACCACCTGCATACTCATCATACTCATACGCACAACAGATTAATGCCTCTTCTTAGGGTTGCTTTTGTTTGAGATTGTAACCTTCAATGCCTTTTGTGTTAATTTCTTATAACCCAGCTACAGATTAATTGCACAATAAATTCACATAAAATAAATCTGATTTATAACAATTAATACACTGGGTTAAATAACAACTAATAACAGCAGAAGCAAAATTAACATGAAGCCAATCACAAATAGAAAGTAACACAGATATACCCAGGAAACCCTAATGCGGGGAAAAACGTAAAAATGTTGGATCTTCTATTCAGCCTAATAGCAAACTTTTCTTTCGAAAATACAATATGAGTTTGCTACAACAGTTTTACATTTATAGAGTCTAGCTACTTTACTTAGCATGCAAGAAAAAAACCTTTCCTTGCTTTCTTTGGCTTTAATTACACATAAAATCACTCTTGGATTTATCTTATCCTCACAAACTTGGAAACATTCTATTAAAGAATAAAAACTACAATTGCTAAAAATCCAACTTGAATTTTTTTAAAGCATTTCTAACTCAAGTTGCTTTAAAGTGATTTAAAGCATATCTAACTCGAGTTGCTTTAAAGTGATTTAAAGCATATCCAACTCGAGTTGCTTTAAAACAACTCCACATCCCACCTTTTGAGCTACAAAAATAAACACTCACTCTTAGCGACGAAGGTGTTCTGCACCACACCCAACTTGTCCCTGAAGAATTCAAACTTGCTCTTCATCAAGGCCTTTGTAAGGATATATGCTATCTATTCATCTGTAGGAATGTAAATGAGCTTCACTATCCCCTTCTCCACACAATCTCTGATGAAGTGG
Source organism: Sequoia sempervirens (assembly GCA_007258455.2). Lineage (NCBI taxonomy): Eukaryota > Viridiplantae > Streptophyta > Pinopsida > Cupressales > Cupressaceae > Sequoia > Sequoia sempervirens. Next base: position 596,344,932 of record VDFB02193867.1, on the reverse strand, counting down.
TACTTGATCTCAATGTGTTTTGACTTGTCATGAAACACTAGATTCTCAGAGAGTTTGATACAATTATGATTATCACAATAAATGACTATAGGATCCAATTCCTGATCAAAGAGCCCAGCTAGAAGTTTCTGAAGCCAGATAGCCTCACATACATAGCCATACTAGCTGCCATATACTCGGCCTCTGCAGAACTCGGTGCAACTGACTTTTGTTTCCTATTGTACCAAGAGACTACTCCTGATCCCAAACTAAAACTGCACCCTGAAGTGCTCTTCCAATCAGCTGTACTGCCTGCCCAATTTGCATCAGTAAACCCCTCGAGCTTCACTCCATCCTGCTAAACATGCTTCATCCCATAATCAACTATGCCTCGAAGATATCTCAAAACATGCTCCATAGTTATCCAATGCACACATTTAGGTTCCACCATAAACTGACTAAGTGAGTTCACTACAAAAAAAATGTATGGCCTAGTGTTGACCAGATACATAAGAGAGCCTATCAACTATCTATATAAAGTCGGGTCCACTGCCTCTGATTTAGAAGCATCAATCTTCTTCCAATTGGTCACAAGTGGCATTGACATAGGCTTACATTTTTCCATCCTGAATCGCTTCAAGATATCAATTAAGTACTTCCCTTGTCCAAGGAAGATCTCTCTCTGCCACAACTCCAATCCTAGAAAGTAGTGCATCAACCCCAAGTCCTTCATCTCAAACTCTCCTGCAAGATCCCGCTTGCAGTGTGTTATGAGCTCCTCTGACCCTGTGAGAAATAGGTCATCAACATATAACACCAATATGAGAATTTCACCCTTCACCAAGTAACATAGTACAAGTTCGGATCCGCCTCACTCTTGATGAATTCCACGCTCTACAAGTAACTATCAATACGTGAATACCACGCCCTGGGAGCCTGCTTGAGTCCATATAGTGCTCTTTTCAACCTGCATACATTAGAATCTCTCCCGTGTGCTTCAAATCCTTTTGGTTGCTCTATGTAAATCTCTTAATCACTCCATTGAGGAAGGCCATTTTTACATCCATCTGGTGAATCCTCCAACCCATTTGTGCTGCTACAGAAATGATAGCTCTTACGGATGAGTACCTGGCTACTGGAGTGAAGGTCTCGTCATAGTCGACTCCTTCCTTCTGAGAAAACCCCTTGGCCACAAATCGAGCTTTAAAATTTTCCACACTACCATCTACAGCATGCTTAATCTTATACAACCATCTTGAGCCCACCACATACTTATCTTCTAGTCACGGTACTACCTCCCACACACTATTCTTCATGATGGAAGAATACTCTTCCACCATGGCATCTCTCCACACTTGGTGCTTGGATGCCTCCTAAAAGATGGAAGGCTCTTCTTCAATTAATTAACTCATAAGTGCCACATACTCAGAATAATGTTTGGGAGCCCCTCTCTGTCTGACTGAATCTTGAGGATCACCTACATATTCTTGAGCCTCTCTCAATGTCTACTTAGTTTCCCTATTTCTCCTCTTCCCAGTAATAGGAATATAAGCCTGAGGAATTATTTGTTCCTCTGTCTGATCACCCTGCTCGGCTTGCTTGCTCTGCTCTCCAGCTTGCGTGACTAAAGTTTGAGAAATTTTTGCTACCTCAACCGTGGGTGATTATTTCTCCTCATTCATCAAGTTGTTTGACTTCTAAAGATCCCTCTCTTCCTCGAACTTCACATCTTTGTGAATCACTGTTTTCCTGAGAGTAGGAATGTAAACCCGATAAGCCTTAGAAGTTTCACTATACCCAACAAGGATACCCTTCTCTGCAGTAGGTTCCAACTTGGTTCTCTTCTCAATAGGAATGTGACAATACACAAGGCATCCAAAGATGCGAATGTGCCCCAAATCTAGTTTCTTACCAGTGAAGGCCTCTTCTGGAGTCAACTTGCCCAACACTTTGTGAGGGCTCCTATTCTGTAAATACACAATTGTATTGCAAGCTTCTGCCCATAAGAACCAAGGCAGATCCTGATCATGAAGCATGGCCTTGGCTGCTCCAACTATAGCCCTATTTTTCCATTCAGCAACCCCATTCTGTTGCGGGTTGTACGGAACTATCAACTCTTTCTTGATACCTTCCTAAGCACAAAAATATTTGAAGGCATTCAAGGTATACTCGCCTCCATTATCAGACCTTAGTATCTTGATCTTCCTCCCTGTTTGGTTCTCCACGAGAGCCTTAAACTCTTTGAACCTACTTAAGACTTCATCTTTGTTCTTCATAAAATATATCCATGTCTTCCTGGAGAAGTCATCAATGAAAGTAACAAAATACTCGTACCCATTCAAGGATGTTGTTGACATGGGCCCACACACATCTGAGTGTACAAGATCCAAAATCCCTTCGGATCTAGTGTCGCTATTTGGAAAAATGGTCTTGGTATATTTCCCAAGTGCACAGCCTTTGTACACCTCATGCTTTTCTATTTTCATCTCTGGCAGCCTCGTCACTATTTCCTTAAGAATATTAAGTGCTCCATGGTGAAGATGAGCCATCCTCCTGTGCCACAATTCTCCTATCCCTTTACAGCTACTAACCAATGCATGTGTTGGCTCAAATTGTAACCAAAACAAGCTTCCATGCCTGACTCCAATCACTTTTGCAACCTTGGAATCTTTGGGACAAATATAGACTTTTCCCCTCTTAAAGGTCACGATGTAACCCTTGTCTTCCAAAGCAGAAACTGAGATTAAATTCTTTGTCATGCCAGGGACATACAACACATCCTCCACCAACAAAGGTTTTCTAGACTTCCTCTGAAACTTGACGGTGCCAATACCAGTTGCATGATACTTCTAGCATTGTCTTCGAGCTCAATATAGAAGTCCAACTTCTTCTCCTCCAACTTGGTGAAACATTCTCTAACTCTCGTCATGTGGCGAGAAGCCCCATTGTCAATATACCATACCCTATTGGCAATTGAACTTGAGAGACAGGCAATGAGTGAAAACTCATTCTCAAATCGTGATGCAAACTCGTCCACCTCTACTATAGCAGCAAATTATTTCTTCTGCTTGTCCTTATTTTTCTTATTCAGACATTGACTAGCATAGTGACCCATCTAATGGCAGCAAAAACATTTAATCTTGCTTAGATCTTTCTTCTTCCCACTCTTGGAAGAAGAACCTTCTGATTGCTCTTTATTGGACTTCTTCTTACCCTTGCTTGCAAGAGCAATATTTTCTTCGTCTTGACCCTTCTTCGTCTGATCTCCTCAATGAGTACCTTCATGGATCTCCCCCTGAACAAAATCATCCCAAAGTCTTTCCCAATCAGGTAGCCGATCTCTACCGACAACACACTTGACAAACACTTCCCAGTGCTTCGAAAAACCATTCAAGGCTATATGCACCAACTCATCTTCATCAATCGTCTCTCCAATAGCAACAAGCTCATCCCTGACCTGTGTCAGCTTGGACAAGTAAGAGGTCACACTCTCGCCTTTGGACATCTTGGGATTATGCAATTTTTCCTTGAGCATCATCTTACGACTTTGATAGTCACTCTGATAAATTTTTGTGAGCGTATCCCACATCTCCTTAGCGGTGTTTTTTCCCGATAAATGAGGAATTAAATAATCTCTTACTCCATCGAGGATAATCCTCTTAGCCTTGGCCTCTTTGACTTCATGTGAATCTAAGGCAATAGGATCATTTGTTGGTGGTGTCACTTCTATGCTAGCATAGATCCACAGCCTATTCTCCTTGAGAACATATGTAATCTGAACCTTCCACTGCAAGAAGTTAGACGCACCTTCAAGCTTGTCCTCGTATCAAACACTGGTTGCCATAGCCACAAAAGAAAATTGGAGATGAAAATATGATATTTTTTTCTTCTTGAAGTCTGTGTCACAAATCTTGACTTCGTATTCAGAGTTTAGTGCTTTGATACTATGTTAATTTCTATAACCTAGCAACAAATTAATTGCACAATAAGTTCATAGAAAGAAATCTTATTTATAACAATTAATACAACTGGGTTAATTAACAACTAATAACAGCGGAAGCAAAAATAACATGAATCCAATCACAAATAGACAATAACATAGATATACCCAGGAAACCCCAATGCGGGGAAAAACCTGCAAATGTTGGATCTTCTATTAGGCCTAACAGCAAACTTTTCTTTTGAAAATACAATATGAGTTTGCTACAACAATCTTACATTTATAGAGCTTAGCTGATTTACTTAGCGTGCAAGAAAAGAATCTTTCCTTGCTTTCTTTGGCTTTAATTACACATAAAATCAATCTTGGATTTATCTTATCCTCACAAACTCGGAAACATTCTATTAAAGAATAAAAACTACTATTGCTAAAAATCCAACATGAATTGCTTTAAAGCATATCTAACTTGAGTTGCTTTAAAGTGATTTAAATCATATCCAAGTCGAGTTGCTTTAAAACAACTCCACATCCCACTTTTCGAACTACAAAAATCAACATTTTGTGCCCTCTCCACGCCCTTGAACAGGTCTTCGCTCCTTCAAACAGTAGTCCAAACTGCCATTTGTGCAAAAGCTGCCTCAAACAACCCTCACTTTTCCAGGCGTTCCCCACATTTGCAGCTCGTTGTGATCATTGCAGGCATAAAAAATCATTGTTTTTTGGAGCCGCCATAGTGAAGTTTCATTGGATTTCCATTGATTCAATGCCTAGTCACATTTGCAGAACGCTCCATATCACAGAGTATTGGCCTCTGAAGGTTCCAATACAAGCACAAATTCTTCTCCAAATCGTTCAACAACAAGGTATCGCTGAGCTCCTATAAAGGCGCAGCTATCTTCATAGGGGCGACACCCTCGACTCTACCAAGTGTAAACTTGGCGCCCAGATATTTCACCATTCCTCCACCTGCAGTCGATCTCTCCTCCATTTGACTTTAGTGAAGACTATTATGTCGACTCTCATCAAATCTAGGTGTGAGGCATCGACAAAGTTTGATCTAGAATTTGGAAAGCTTCGACCTGCAATAAATTAACAGAGAAATCTATATTGTGAACAAAGTGCATTGAAGGTGCTCGGCGTTAGAGAAAGGCGCATCAATATTGCAATATTGCAGGCCGATAACAGGCTGAGACTTTGTAAATGTTTTGGCATGGACATATCTACCTCCATCACTCCACTCGCCCAACACTCATTTTTGTTGAGACTTCATCTGCTCTTTTCCTGTAGCTTCAGCCGCAGCTTCCACGCTAGCCAGCATATACTTATCATAGGATTGGTGCTTATCAAATCTTCTTTTGTACATGCATGGAGTTTGCTGATTATTCTATTCTCAGAGTCTTCAACACTTGCACGACGCTTTGATGGTGCGAGCTACACGAACTGAGTGTAGCGTGGAGGTTGCAGCAGTTAACAAAATCTCCACGAATAAAGCTTATATCTGGTATCCGCCCCTTTGAAACAGTCAGGAATCTACACTTGGCACCTTTCATCCAAAGGAATTCCAACTTTTCTGCCCACGGGCTCAGTCAACCCCCACTTACCCATTACTTTAGGCATTATTTGCTATGGTTTATTTACTTTTTAACAATTTGGCATAATTTTTGTAACCATTTTTTAATGCTCACCATACTGGTTAAAGTTATGTAACCATTGCTTACTAGTCATTGGTTAGGCTGTTTGGTTACAAATTCAAATTTGTGAAGAAGTGGGTAGTTTTTCTTTTATAATTGGTAATGGGGTTTTTGGTTTCAATAACTTGCAAATGGGAGGAGGGTAATTTCTTGAATAATGGGTGTTTTCATTTTAAGTTTTTGTCATTTTCTTGAGGTTTAAAAGGTGTACTTATTCTATGTTTCATTAGTCACCTCATGACATAAACGATATAAATTTATAAGAACTCAAAACAACAAATAAATTTGTAAATGCATTCATATAAAGTATCACAAAAACTAAATGTGTGTTCCTTAGGGAGGAAATTTTATACTTACACTAAATTATAAAGTGTAATGGGGGATTGTGTAGAGCCTTGATTTGCCATCACATCTATGGATCCTCGTTATTCTCATAAAATGTGTGTTGCCTTGATTTTCCATCACAAGAATGGATCCTCCTGATTCTTGTCTCATGCATGTGTACCTTGATGCACTCTTTTTCAATTTCTTGTAAAGTTTTTGGACCTAATTATGGGTCTAAATTCCTTACACACTCTTGTGTCTGATTTCAATTTCAGTTAGTTTACTTATATCTCTTAGCATTAAGGAGGGATTATGACAGTTTTATGCTAATGCTTCTTTCAATGGAGCAGTGAAGGAACCTTCTATATTTATCTCTTGAATGGGGAATTATTTTAGTGGATCATATTTTGTGAGATTCTACTACTCCGTAAACTTTTTATTTTTCCCTATGATATATGATATGTATGTCTAGAGTTTGATAGTATACAAAATATTGATTGAAGTGAATTAATTAGAGATGACATTAAATACTTGTATATCAAGAGCAGGGCTAATCATTAGTTAAATATTATGAAACTCATGGACTGTTTTAGAAAATAATTTATCATAGTATACCAAGATGTGTACATAAATTGTTAAAAAAGTAAACTTTTTATTTTTCCCAATGATATATGATATGTATGTCTAGAGTTTGATAGTATACAAAATATTGATTGAAGTGAATTAATTAGAGATGACATTAAATACTTGTACTGGCATACAGAAAATTCACCGTGGGAAAATTCACCGCCATGACAAATTCACCGTCAAGTAAAATTCACCGCCAGCAATTCACTGGAGGAGAAAATTAACCACATTAATATTTTTTAATATATATTCTTTTGCAAGAATACAAATTATGGAGGAGTTATTGAAGTTATGAAGAAAATATAATTTTTGATGTCATAAAGCATACAAAATGGAAGCCACCCGCCCTCATTGAAAGGGTATAACGACTCGGCATGTAGATGTAGCTGTTGTGAATGGAAGCTCACACAGGTCTTCCAACTCTGCCTTCCATGGTAGATAAGAAGAGCATTTTGAATAAGACTCAATGACTCCAATTATCAAGATTGCCACTGAAGCTTCGTTTGATATAAAGGAATTTGGACGTCAGATGTTGTAGTTGTCATCGCCTTTGTACACATCAAGCAAAATGTGGAAGCACAGACAAGGTAAGTGATTTTTTTGACAGACTGCCTCGAGATATACATTCACGTAGACTGTAATGATTGTAGGATATGCAAAGTTTATCAGATTCTCATAAAATGTGATGTGTGATTGCATCAAAGTTGTTGACAGCCTCACGCCTTAAGTGGTTGCATGGCAAACGGATGGAGGAGGCAGATAATATGGTCCGCTGGATCTAGAACCAATGCATTGCCCAATCTCCCGCGCAACCCAAGACCTTCCGCAACGTGGCTAGAATGCTCATCTCTGATTATATTTTGTGTTTGAGGTGGCTAGACATCGGAGGCAACGAGAGACCCATGAAAAGAGGCCATCCACACCAAGGACAAATATCACGTTCTACTTATCAAACAAAGATTTCGTTTGAAACGGGGATGATCCTCTTTAGAGGAACCGCAAGACTTGTTGGGCGTCTTGATCTCTGTAAAATAATCTTGCGACAGCACTCCTCGCTCAGTTTGTAAGAGAGCAAATCTCAAGTGATGGATCTGATGTACGTAGGTAGTTGATAAGCCATCAAATATCACAGAATGAGTGGTTAACAGAGATGTCGCTGCAACCAGAGATAATGTAGAAAGCTGTTGATGAAATTGACAGACCATGTGCTCCTGATTTAGATTGAAAATATGCCTTAGGCATCCTCATATGCTCATTGAATTAAAGCAAATGCTAGGCATATAGTACAAGTATATCAAGAGCAGGGCTGATAATGTTGGAAATGTTGGATATAAGTTACATTTGGACTGACAATCGGTTGGTCAAAGAGGATCAAGTAGTTCAATTGGTAGAGCACTTTAGTGGCAAATGAAAGAAATGAAAGGTCCTAGGTTTGAGTCCTAGCTGGTTCATATCAGTTGTAGTTCAACATGTGGTATTAGAGATAGGTTAGGAGCCCCAACCACCTATAGTGTGGCCTAAGGGGGGTGTTAGAAATAAGTCACACTTGCACCAATGATGGGCTAGCCAAAGAGGGGCTAGTAGATTAGTTGGTAGAGTACCTCATCAGAAAATGGAAGGTCCAGGTTTGAGACCTAACTAGTTCATGTGAGTTGTAGCTCAACAAAGCAAATCTCTAGTTCCAATAGACCCTCCTTATGAAACTATCCACTTCCCTACATGCTCTAGAATTTTAAGGTATTTGATGTACATTTACCTTATTATCTTCATCATTGCATTTCTTTCCCATTCTTTTATATATTATGTTTTGTCATAGGACTATACTACCATAAGGTTAAAAATTCACCAACATAGAGCTCTACATATAGGCACATTCTCTAACCATAGCCATAGATTGATAGAAGAGATGAGATAGATAGTCATAGTGTTTCAACAACTATTTTTTCACATAATCTTATTTGAGACCAAGATGCTTGATAAGGGTAATGTTTGTGCAAGTTGTTCATTATTTCAATAGAGGTTTATTTTACTATAAGTGAAGATGGTGAATCCTCTTTGATAATTTCCTACAAGCTAGTCCTATGCTTTGGCATGACTCACATGTTGTTCTTTGATTGGATTTTTTACCTTCCCATTATCACATTTGTATGATGAGGAATTTTTATTCATAGGGAATACAATAAAACTGTAACACTCAAATAGATTAGAGTGGGGTCAAGAAAATATCATCCATGTTATTGATTTATTATTTTTTGTTAAATTATTGATGATGTAAATGAGAAGTAATTATTCAATCATTTGGATGAATAGTCTCTCTCACACTACTTTTAGTTCTCTTTAATGGTAGGAATGGTATTGTTTTAGATTGATTCTTTATCAAATACAATAGGAAGAAAAATTCATCAACTAAACAATTGTTTCTAAAGAAAAATTTAATTTTTGACTATACAAAGAAGTGGGCATGCCTAAACATTTGTAATATTTTTCTTTTATTGTCATTTAGCAAAGATATTATTAAAATTTATTTTATTATTATTTCTTTTTTAATTTCCCTTCCCAATTGGTGGTTTGGACCTTCATATATGTATTATCATCTTAAAGGGTATTATCACACTTATTCAAAATATTGGTGTGAATGAGGTTATTTCTTTAATTGGTTCTCTTCTAGGACTTGTTCACTCACAAGTTGTTAAATTTAATTAGGGAACTTTTAGGGTATACTCAAGATACTTATGTCTTTGTGTCTCATGTAATATGATGACAATTTTCATAATCTTGTATTGTCCTACCTCTTTCCTTGTCTTTGAAATGTGGGGAAAGGGATCCCCACAGTTCTAATGTGCTTAAAACTAAAGAATCTTAATAGGTTTATTTCCCTAGGGATTTCATTAAGAAAGAAATCACAAGGTGTAAAGATTGGCTTTCAACCTCAATGGTGAGTCAATCAAACCTAGATTTCAGTCCTTAGGATAGTAGGAAAGATCTGAAAACCAGTCAAAATGACTTGAAGCACTCAAACTAATTGAACAATAAGATGTAATACATAAAATATAGATTCTAGAATGTATAGAAATGGAAATGATAGTTTACAGGAAGATTTGAGAAGGGTATGATGGCATGTACCTATCACCAAATTTTTTTTAGGTCTGCTAAGAGACTGATTCACCCATGAAGAAATGGGTCTCAGTTAGAGCTTCCAAAATAACTTTTGATAGTCCTCTGATGCTAGATCTTGGCTTTTGTTTGACACAAGTCCCACTGTTCGAGTGATGAAAATAAACTGTACAACTTAGATTTTGTGGCTTGACAACAATGATGACAACTTGTGCAATAATGCAAAATTTAACCTTCAAGATTTCTTCAATTCTTCATCAACTTGTAATCTACACATACACAAAGACAAAAAAATATTTTGTTTGTATGAGGGTTTTCCTCGGTCAAATCCAAGTTTGGTAATTAAACCTTGATAGAAAGATAATGAAAAAGGAAGGAAATGATGGATGAATAATACTTGCTATAACTCACCACCCTTGAATGGCTTCCCTTAGAGGACTAAAGTCAAATGCATCTCTCCAAAGGAATTGGATCTTGCTTTTCTTGATTGATTTGGATACTAGAAATTCTTGGATTCTTTAGGATCAACAATGCATATTAGCCTTCACAATATGACATGAACACACATAAACTTGGACATGATTGATGCAGAGGAAGGGGGTATTTAGCCAAAAAAACTCAATTCAAACTCAATTGAACACTTTTCCAATTCCCAAAACCCTATCTCAATGGGTTTTCACAATTCCTTCACAATTTTCTTATAGGTTTCCACACGAAGGAAACGGAGCATAACTTTCCAAAACCAACTCAAACCCACAAAACAAAGGTGTTTCAAACACCCATTTTTCCATAAAAAAAATAGATCTTATAACCTCAGTAGGTTACTTTGACCCAACTCCTTCAAATTCATGCAACTACATTGTCCTACAAGGCCAATTAGGCCACTTTTACAAATAATTTATGAGAAAATCAATGTCGCAATCTTCCAGACCAACTCCAAAGCTCTCCTCAAATGTCAAATGAACTGAATCAAAGATATTTTCTCACCAAAAACATTACATACATTCCCAACAATAAAATCTCACTTTTGCCTAACCTAGGCTTAATCCAATGAGGATTGATTGGAAAAAACTATTCCAAAACCTTCCCAAACTCTAATAGAACTTCAAACACCTTTTATAAGTTCTACACATGCTTCATAAACCTTCTCCCAACCTTCATCAATGCAATTTGATCAAATGTCATCTCTTAGCCATCATTTTTGGCTTAAAACATGCATAATCTTCAACTAGGTCATCACCCCAAAAAGTGCAAAAGACCTCCACTGCTCCTTAAACTCCCTAGACATGTTTATCTACCCTAGATCACCCATTCCACCAAGTTACAGGGGAAACTAACAGTGGAATGGGTAAAACTTATATTTTTCCTACCCTCAAACCCTCCAAACAGGGTTTTGAAGCCGCCTACAACAAAAATCCTCTAAATGGCTTCAAACTTGATGAAATTTGATTAGAAAAAACCAAAAAATGTTGTTAACTCATTTATCTATCAACTAAAATTCATTTGGAATCAAAAACACATAGTATGTGACCGTATAATGGCTGAGAACAATAGATTTCACTGAAAAACACAGAAAAATGGAGCTTTCATTTGCTTCCTTTCACCAAAATCTTCAACTAACTCCTAAATTTGACCATACACATTTTTTATAAGCCTTGAACATCAAGGAAAACCCATCTAACCAACCCAAACTGACTTTTTAACTTAGATGACTGTTCACCTTCCATAAACTGCACTTTCTTTGCAATTTTGCCATGACAACATTTTGGCAATTTTTGCAACTTTTTACATTATTTTCCAAATGAACTCAAATTGACTCAAGACATCAAGAATGGACTATTATAGCCTTATTACATGACTTTAGAGACTCTAAACATCAAAATTCCCTTTATGAAACTATTTACCCAAAAATGACCTTGGTGCTGCTCCACCATACAACCGACCTAAAAAAAACTCATGTCCCATGAGGATTGCACTACTTTGAATCTTGCTCCTTCATAGCATCTCCTTGACCTTAAAATTCTCCCATGTCTAGTTGTCCTTTCCATTCAGGTAATAAAAAATTGCATCATCCTTTATACCTCTGAACTTGCTTTCTCTTTGCCATTGTCTCATGCTTGCAAACTAATCTGTTAGTTGTCTTCTACCCTTTGCCTCATCAAAATTTGATGTTGATCTTTCCTTCATACCCGCAAACAAGTCCTTACTAGTTGTCCCATAAATGTCCTTCTTCCTTACCTTTGCTGCATAATCAAACTCATCCATTTGCTTTTGCCAAACAACCTTGTTCACTTGACTACTTTTCTTCACATCTACTCTCAGGTCCCATGTCCTTAGAACCCCTACATAATCAAGTCCACAAACCTTTGTCATGGCAGAATATAACTACCCTCTAACCTCACTTTGCATTAAAGGACAAAGCACTGTCCTAACCACAATATCTTCATGCTTCTCCAATACATTTGGAGTCTTCATCAACAACTCACCTTTGGACTTATCTTGGCCTATCTTTGCTATCACCACATCATTTCCCTTCTCCAATACTAAAACACTCTTCAAACTTATTGTCTTATCAAGTTCATAATACACTATATTGGCAGATTGAAATTGCCCACAAACTTATTTTACAATCAAAGGACAAAACACTGTCCCAACCACAATCTCATCACACTTTTTCACTCTAAATTCTAGGTCTTCTCAAGGAATTCATCCTTGACCTTCTCTTTCTTTGATTCCATCACCAACTCATCATCTTTTCCTTCTATACTTGTTGTCTTGACATATTTTTCCTTTGTAGTGGTTGCACATTCTTCATTTTTATCTTCCTCAAACTTCATATACTCCTTGCCAAACATGATTAGTCTTGCTCCTTTGTTCTACTCCTTAGCATTCTCCTACAATGGTGTTAGTGTAAAAATGGTTGCATCCTTTTCTATAGTGTAAGTATTATACCTCCCATCATATATGGCATGTCTATCATACTGCCATGGTCTTCCAAATAACAAATGACAACAACTCATATGTAACACATCACAAAGAACATTATCCTTATAGCCACCAATATTAAATTCAACAAAATATTTTTCACTTACCACAATTGATTAATTATCATTCAACCAAGATACTTTATACGGTCTTTCATGAGGAATCCTTTCTAAATTTAGTTTATCCACCATTTCTATGGAAACCATGCTGTCAATAGAACTAGAATCTATCACAAATTTACATACCTTTTCTTTGCATTTGTAGGTTGTTCTAAATAGTGATCTCC
>VDFB02193867.1:596224772-596331886 GCA_007258455.2 Sequoia sempervirens | reverse complement strand
TTTTATGATCAAATTTCATCAAGTTTGAAGCCATTTAGAGGCTTTTTGCTATAGGCGGCTTCAAAACCCTATTTGGAGGGTTTAAGGGTAGGAAAAATGTGATTTTCACCCATTCCATTATTGGTTTCCCCTGCAACTTGGTGGAATGTGTTCTCTAGGGTAGATAAAAATTTCTATGGAGTTTAAGGAGCAAGGGAGGTCGTTTTCACTTTTTGAGGTGATGACCTAGTTGAAGATTATGTATGTTTTAAGCCAAAAATGATGGCTAAGAGATGACATATGATGAAATTTCATTGTTGGAGGTTGGGAGAAGGTTTATGAAGCATGTGTAGATCTTATGCAAGGTGTTTGAAGTGCTGGTAGATTTTGGGAAGGTTTGGGAATAGGTTTTTCCAATAAATCCTCATTGGATTAAGCCTAGGTTGGGCAAAAGTGAGATTTTGTTGTTGGGGATGTATGGAACATTTTTGGTGAGAAAAAATCTTTAATTCAATCCATTTGACATCTAAGGAGAGCTTTGGATTTGGTTTAGAATATTGGTACATTGATTTTCTCATACATTCTTTGTAAAAGCCACCTAATTGGCCTTGTAGGACAGCGTATTTGCATGAATTTGAAGGAGTTGGTTCAAAGTAACCTATTGAGGTTCTAAGATATGTTTTTGTATGGAAAAATGGGTGTCTAAAACACCTTTTTTTTGTGGGTTTGAGTTGGTTTTGGAAAGTTATGCTCCATTTCCATTGTGTGGACACTTATAAGAAAATTGTGAAAGAATTGTGAAAACCCATTGAGATAGGGTTTTTGGAATTGGAAAAGTGTTCAATTGAGCTTGAATTGAGTTTTCTTGGATAAAGACCCCCCTGCTCTGCATAAATTGGTATTAGAGCTTAGGAATTAGGTCATTTGAAGGTGAAAAGTTATAGTTTGAGTTGTGGATGTTGAAGGGATAAGATGGAAAAAGAAATCAAAGAATTGAAAGAAAGATATGCTAAGTTGAAGGAGATGACTCAAAGGAGATCACTATTCAGAACAAACTACAAATGGAAAGAAAAGGTATGTAAAGTTGTGATATATTTTGGTTCTATTGACAACATGGTTTCCATAGAAATGGTGGATAAACTAAATTTAGAAAATATTCCTCATGAAACATCATATAAAGCATCTTGGTTGAATGATAATTAGTCAATTTTGGTAAGTGAAAAAGCTTTTGTTGAATTTAATATTGGTGGCTATAAGGATACTGTTCTTTGTGATGTGTTACCTATGGGTTGTTGTCATTTGTTATTTGGAAGACCATGGCAATATGATAGACATGCCATATATGATGGGAGGTATAATACTTACACTATAGAAAAGGATGGAACCACTTTGACACTAACACCATTGCAGGAGAATGCTAAGGAGTAGACCAAAGAAGTAAGAGTAATCATGTTTGGCAATAAGGAGTATATGAAGCTTGAGGAAGACAAAAATGAAGAATGTGCAACCACTACAAAGGAAAAAGATGTCAAGACAACAAGTCTAGAAGGAAAATATGATGAGTTGGTGATAGAATCAGAGAAAGAGAAGGTCAAGGATGAATTCCTTGAGAAGACCTAATTTAGAGTGAAAAAGTGTGATGAGATTGTGGTTGGGGTAGTGTTTTGTCCTTTGATTGCAAAAGAAGTTTGTGGGCAGTTTCAATCTACCAATATAGTGGATTATGAACTTGATAAGACAATAAGCTTGAAGAGTGTTTCAGTATTGGAGAAGGGAAATGATGTGGTGATAGAAAAGACAGGACAAGAGAAGTCCAAAGGTGAGTTGTTGATGAAGACTCCAAATGGATTGGAGAAGCATGAAGATATTGTGGTTAGGACAGTTCTTTGTCCTTTAATGCAAAGTGAGGTTAGAGGGTAGTCATATTCTACCATGACAAAGGTTTGTGGACTTGATTATGCAGGGGTTCTAAGGATAGGGAACCTGAGAGTAGATGTGAAGACAAGTGGTGAAGTGAACAAGGTTGTTTGGAAAAAGAAAATGGATGAGTTTGAGTATGCAACGAAGGTAAGGAAGAAGGACATTCATGGGACAACTAGTAAGGACTTGTTTTTAGGTATGAAGAAAATAGAAACAACATATTTTGATGAGGCAAAGGGTAGAAGACAACTAACATATTAGTTTGCAAGCATGAGACAATGGCAAAGAGAAAGCAAGTTCAAAGGTATAAAGGATGATAAATTTTTTTAATACCTGACCAAATGGAAAGGAAAACCAGACATGGGAGCATTTGAAGGTCAAGGAGATGCTATGAAGGAGCACGATTCAAGGTAGTACAATCCTCATGGGACATGAGTTTTTCTTAGGTCGGTTGTATGGTGGAGGAGCACCAAGGTCATTTTTGGGTAAATAGTGGACCATAAAGGGAATTTTGGTGTTTAGAGTCTCTAAAGTTATGTAATAAGGCCATAATAGGCCATTCTTGATGTCTTGAGTCAATTTGAGTTCATTTGGAAAATAATGTAAAAAGTTGCAAAAATTGCCAAAATGTTGTCATGGCAAAATTGCATAGAAAGTGCAATTTATGGAAGGTGAACGGTCATGTAAGTTAAAAATTCAGTTTGGGTTGGTTAGATGGGTTGGTTTTGACATTCAAGGCTTATAAAAAATGTGTATGGTCGAATTCAAGAGTTAGTTGAAGATTTTGGTGAAAGGAAGCAAATGAAAGCTCCATTTTTTTGTGTTTTTCAATGAAATATATTGTTCTCAATCATTATATGGTCATATACTATGTGTTTTTGATTCCAAATGAATTTTAGTTGATAGAGAAATGAGTTAACAACATTTTGGGTTTTTTTTGATCAAATTTCATCAGGTTTGAAGCCATTCAGAGGATTTTTGTTGTAGGCGGCTTCAAAATCCTATTTGGAGGGTTTGAGGGTAGGAAAAATGTGATTTTCACCCATTCCACTGTTAGTTTCCCATGTAACTTGGTGGAATGGGTGCTATAGGGTAGATAAACATGTCCAGGGAGTTTAAGGAGAAGGGGAGGTTGTTTGCACTTTTTGGGGTGATGACCTAGTTGAAGATTATGCATGTTTTAAGCCAAAATGATGGCTAAGAGATGGCATATGATGAAATTGCATTGATGGAGGTTGGGAGAAGGTTTATGAAGAATTTTTAGACCTTATGCAAGGTTTTTGAAGTGTTATTAGAGTTTGGGAAGGTTTTGGAATGGGTTAGTGGCAAATAAATCCTCATTAGATTAAGCCTAGGTTGGGCAAAAGTGATATTTTGTTGTTGGGAATGTATGAAATATTTTTGGTGAGAAAATATATTTGATTCAGTCAATTTAACATCTAAGGAGAGATTTGGAGTTGGTTTGGAATATTGGGACATTGATTTTCTCATAAATTCTTTGTAAAAGTGACCTAATTGTCCTTGTAGGACAACACAGTTGCATGAATTTGAAGGAGGTGGGTCAAAGTAACGTATTGAGGTTTTAAGATATGTTTTTTTATGGAAAAATGGGCATCTAAAACACCTTTTGTTTTGTGGGTTTGAGTTGGTTTTGGAAAGTTATGCTCCATTTCCTCTATGTGGACACCTATAAGAAAATTGTGAAGGAATTGTGAAAACCCATTGACATAGGGTTTTGGGAATTGGAAAAGTGTTCAATTGAGTTTGAATTGAGTTTGTTTGGCTAAATACCCCCTTGATCTACATCAATCATCTCCAAGTTTATGTGTGTTCATGCCATCTTGTGAAGGTTAATATGCATTGTTGATCCTAAAGAATCCAGGAATTTTTAGTATCCAAATCAATCAAGAAATGCAAGATCCAATTCCTTTGGAGAGATGCGTTTGACTTTAGTCCTCTAAGGGAAGCCATTAAAGGGTGGCGAGTTATAGCAAGTATTGTTCATCCATCATTTCCTTCCTTTTTCATTATCTTTCTATCAAGGTTTAATTACCAAACTTGGATTTGACTGAGGCAAACCCCCATACAAACAAAATATTTTTTCATCTTTTTGTATGTGTAGATTACAAGTTGATGAAGAATTGAAGAGATCTTGAAGGAGAAATTTTGCATTATTGCACAAGTTGTCATCATTGTTGTCAAGCCACAAAATCTAAGTTATAGAGTTTATTTTCATCACTCCAATAGTGGGACTTGTGTCAAACAAAAGCCAAGATCCATCATCAGAGGACTATCAAAAGTTATTTTGGAAGCTCTAAATGAGAGCCATTTCTTCATGGGTGAATCAGTCCCTTAGTAGATCTCAAAAACAACTAAATTGGTGATAGGTACATGCCATCAAACCCTTCTCATATCTTCCTGTAAACTATCATTTATGTTTCTATACATTCTAGAATCTATATTTTATGTATTACATCTTATTGTTCAATTAGTTTGAGTACTTTTAGATCTTTCCTACTATCCTAAGGACTGAGATATAGGTTTGATTGACTCACCATTGAGGTTGAAAACCAATCTCTACACCTTGTGATCTCTTTCTTAATGAAATCCCTAGGGAAATAAACCTATTAAGATTCTTTAGTTTTAAGCACATTAGAACTTTGGGGATCCCTTTCCCCACATTTCAAAGACAAGGAAAGAGGTAGTACAATACAAGATTATGACAAGTGTCATCATATTACATGAGACACAAAGACATAAGTATCTTGAGTATACTCTAAAATTTCCCTAATCAAATTTAACAACTTGTGTGTGAAAAGATCCTAGAAGAGAACCAATTAAAGAAATAACCTCATTCACACCAATATTTTGAATAAGTGTGATAATACGCTTTCAGATGATAATACATATATGAAGGTCTAAACCACCAATTGGGAAGGGAAATTAAAAAAGAAATAATAATAAAATAAATTTTAATAATATCTTTGCTAAATGACAATAAAAGAAAAATATTACAAATGTTCAGGCATGCCCACTTCTTTGTATAGTAAAAAATCAAAGTTTTCTTTAGAAGAAATTGTTTAGTTGATGGATTTTTCTTCCTATTGTATTTGATAAAGAATCAATCTAAAACAATACCATTCCTACCATTAAAGAGAACTAAAAGCAGTGTGAGAGAGACTATTCATCCAAATGATTGAATAATTACTTCTCATTTACATCATCAATAATTTAACAAAAAATAATAAATCAATAACATGGATGATATTTTCTTGACCCCGCTCTAATCTATTTGAGTGTTACGGTTTTATTGTATTCCCTATGAAAAAAAATTCCTCATCATACAAATGTGATAATGGGAAGGTAAAAAATCCAATCAAAGAACATGTGAGTCATGCCAAAGCATAGGACTAGCCATGTAGGAAATTATCAAAGAGGATTCACCATCTTCATTTATAGTAAAATAAACCTCTATTGAAATAATGAACAACTTGCACAAACATTACCCTTATCAAGCATGTTGGTCTCAAATAAGATTATGTAGAAAAATAGTTGTTGAAACACTATGATTATCTATCTCATCTCTTCTGTCAATCTATGGCTATGGTTAGAGAATGTGCCTATATGTAGAGCTCTATATTGGTGAATTTTTAACCTTATGGTAGTATAGTCCTATGACAAAATATAATATATAAAAGAATGGGAAAGAAATGCAATGATGAAGATAATAAGGTAAATGTACATCAAATACCTTAAAATTCTAGAGCATGTAGGGAAGTGGATAGTTTCATAAGGAGGGTCTATTGGAACTAGAGATTTCCTTTCTTGAGCTACAGCTCACATGAACTAGTTAGGACTTGAACCTGGACCTTCCATTTTCTGATGAGGTACTCTACCAACTAATCTACTAGCCCCTCTTTGGCTATCCCATCATTGGTGCAAGTGTGA
Source organism: Sequoia sempervirens (assembly GCA_007258455.2). NCBI lineage: Eukaryota > Viridiplantae > Streptophyta > Pinopsida > Cupressales > Cupressaceae > Sequoia > Sequoia sempervirens. The sequence continues at coordinate 596,326,039 of VDFB02193867.1, read as the reverse complement.
CTTATTTCTAACACCCCACTTAGGCCACACTATAGGTGGTTGGGGCTCCTAACCTATCTCTAATACCACATGTTGAACTACAACTGATATGAACCAGCTAGGACTCAAACCTAGGACCTTTCATTTCTTTCATTTGCCATTAAAGTGCTCTACCAATTGAACTACTTGGTCCTCTTTGACCAACCAATTGTCAGTCCAAATGTAACTTATTTCCAACATTATCAGCCCTGCTCTTGATATACTTGTACTATATGCCTAGCATTTGCTTTAATTAAATGAGCATATGAGGATGCCTAAGGCATATTTTCAATCTAAATCAGGAGCACATGGTCTGTCAATTTCATCAACAGCTTTCTACATTATCTCTGGTTGCAGCGACATCTCTGTTAACCACTCATTCTGTGATATTTGATGGCTTATCAACTACCTACGTACATCAGATCCGTCACTTGAGATTTGTTCTCTTCCAAACTGAGCGAGGAGAGCTGTCGCAAGATTATTTTACAAAGGTCAAGACGCCCAACAAGTCTTGCGGTTCCTCTAAAGAGGATCATCCCCGCTTCAAACGAAATCTTTGTTTGATAAGTAGAACGTGATATTTGTCCTTGGTGTGGATGGCCTCTTTTCATGGGTCTCTCGTTGCCTCCGATGTCTAGCCACCTCAAACACAAAATATAATCAGAGATGAGCATTCTACAAAATTGTTGTATAAGATTCCTTACGTTGCGGAAGGTCTTGGGTTGTGCGGGAGATTGGACAATGCATTGGTTCTAGATCCAGCGGACCATATTATCTGCCTCCTCCATCCGTTTGCCATGCAACCACTTAAGGCGTGAGGCTGTCAACAACTTTGACGCAATCACACATCACATTTTATCAGAATCTGATAAACTTTGCATATCCTGCAATCATTACAGTCTACGTGAATGTATATCTCGAGGCAGTCTGTCAAAAAAATCACTTACCTTGTCTGTGCTTCCACATTTTGCTTGATGTGTAGAAACGCGATGGCAACTACAACATCTGACCAAATTCCTTTATATCAAACGAAGCTTCAGTGGCAATCTTGATAACTGGAGTCATTGGGTCTTATTCAAAATGCTCTTCTTATCTACCATGGAAGGCAGAGTTGGAAGACCTGTGTGAGCTTCCATTCACAACAGCTACATCTACATGCCGAGTCGTTATACCCTTTCAATGAGGGCGGGTGACTTCCATTTTGTATGCTTTATGACATCAAAAATTATATTTTCTTCATAACTTCAATAACTCCTCCATAATTTGTGTTTCTGCAAAAGAATTTATATTAAAAAATATTAATGCGGTTAATTTTCCCCTCTGGTGAATTGCTGGCGGTGAATTTTACTAGACGGTGAATTTGTCATGACGGTGAATTTTCCCAAAGTGAATTGTTGGCGGTGAATTTTCTGTATGTAATGTCATCTCTAATTAATTCACTTCAATCAATATTTTGTATACTATCAAACTCTAAGCATACATATCATATACATATCATATATCATTGGGAAAAATAAAAAGTTTACTTTTTTAACAATTTATGTACACATCTTGGTATACTATGATAAATTATTTTCTAAAACAATCCATGAGTTTCATAATATTTGACTAATTATTAGCAAGCTTCATAACTTCTCAAATTTAATATATAAAAATTATAGGCTCTTCTCACAAGACAAGGAATTTGAAATGAGTTTTGTATATTTCTCATTCATAAAATAAGTGTATTAATTATAATATTGATCTCTTTTGTTCTTAATATATACCTTTCTTTATGTTTTCCTTGTAATTATACCGAAGTTTCTCTATTTTGTGTAGATCAATTTCTTCCATTACATTATGTGCATTTCCCTCTTCAATTTGTATTACAATTCTTGCTATGACCATGGATAAGACAATGTTTAGAGGAAACTAAAGTTTTGACTTATAGGCTCCCTTTGTTCATCGAAGGTAGATTTTATCATCTAACCTTCCAAAGAGTATCATTAAACCTCACATTCTCCAAGGGAGAGGAATTAGAGATCCCTTCAATCTAAATTATCTAATCCATTATGATCTCCTTGATATTTTGTTAAAATTTTGATTAACTATATGTTTTCTTATTTAGAATTACAATTAAATTTATTTTTTCTTAACAAGTAATTAAATTAGAGTACTTGGTGGTTTAAATACATTGAATGACTACTCAATAAATACAAAATTGAAATGAGAAATAAAGCTATTTTAATCTCTATGAAGGTGCTCATTCTAAATTGTGTGAAATTTTCAATTAGATGGAAGCATTTGGTCTCTCTTTGTTTATAACATTCCAAATAAGAAAAGAAGGAACTTTTATGATTCAGTCCAAATTGAATTTACTCAAGACTTAAATTTAGTTAATGGCCTCTTCAAGGAAATTATGTCATTCTTGTAATTGAGCTTATACTTTTTTAAGCCATTTAAATATGGTAGTAATGTTTAGCACGGAGTTGTTTGGATTTCTCATGTTAAGATTTATAGGAAGCATATCATACTCATATGGTCCAAAGGATCATAGGACTATGGTAAGATGGTAGTGAAAAGGTATGACCCGCAAATCAAGGAGGCCACAAATGAAAATCCTCTCATCATTAGAGTTATCAAAGTTGGAGGACTAAGTTTAACAATTATCCTTCTATAGGATAGGTAATCATCCATACTGATTATTAATCTATATTATCTTCTATCAAATTTATATTGATGGACATGTCAATTATGTTAGGATTTTATAACAAGATCATAATAGCAAAAACATTGTGCTTCCACAAAAACACTTGGAAACAATGAGCCTCATTCACATTATTAAAGAGATTGATAAAAGAGTTACTTAAAAAGTACAATATGAGCTTTCCTATATAGGCAAGAAAGAGGAAATCCACCTATCATGTGGATTAACAAGTGCCCCATGATGTTAGACAAATAAGTAGACAAGTGTCCTATAGGTGTCAACCTTTGGATCACTTGGAATGTGCAAACCAACAACTTATTTGAACAAGTCATCAACCTTGGTGACAAGTGTTGAATGACTACAAATGTGACCTTTGAGGTGAGTGAAAATTCTTCCAACCTCAAGTGATGCACATAAGGTTTACCAAATAAATATGTAACCTCTAGAGGCCTAAAAGGTTGCTCATTCAGTTAGACAAGATGTTGTCTAACCTCATCAACCTAAGTACACTTAAACTATAGTAAATAGATAAATTACTCACTCTAACACCCCCCTTAAGTGATACTTGGAGAGATCACAAAAGTGTAATAGATAGAAATGGGTCCCAACTATGTGGCTTGGTGAGATACCCATGTACAATTTAATCTCTCATAATTGGAGAAAGATAGAAAACCCAATGGAAAAAACTATCCTCTAAAGGAGAGATAAGAAGAGAAGAAATCTCCTTAAAATATGTCTCATGATGATAGGAACGTGATGATGAAGAACTCCTAAAGCATGTTGAAGTTGTAAACTCTATCAAACATGAATGGTGTTTGTTGGAATCAACGGACCTCCAAGAAATGTAGATCAAGATGCAAGATACAAAATACTACATGAGTGAACATATGAACACTACTCAACAATGAATACACAAAGGCAATCAAACTTTATAAAGTTGAAAATACAGATAGTACTTTGATTATGGAGTAGTAAAATCTCACAAAATATGATCCACTAAAATAATTCCCCATTCAAGAGATAAATATAGAAGGTTCCTTCACTGTTCCATTGAAACAAGTTGCTCCATTGAAAGAAGCATTAGCAGAAAACTGTCATAATCCCTCAATGCTAAGAGATATAAGTAAACTAACTAAAATAAGACACAAGAGTGTGTAAGGAATTTAGACCCATAATTAGGTCCAAAAACTTTACAAGAAACTGAAAAAGAGTGCATCAAGGTACACATGCATGAGGCAAGAATCGGGAGGATCCATTCTTGTGATGGAAAATCAAGGCACCACACACATTTTATGAGAATAATGAGGATCCATAGATGTGATGGCAAATCAAGGCTCTACACAATCCCCCATTACACTTTATAATTTAGTGTAAGTATAAAATTTCCTCCCTAAGGAACACACATTTAGTTTTTGTAATACTTTATATGAATGCATTTACAAATTTATTTGTTGTTTTGAGTTCTTATAAGTTTATGTTGTTTATGTCATGAGGTGAATAATGAAACATAGAATAAATATGCCTTTTAAACCTCAAGAAAATGATAAAAACTTAAAATAAAAACCCCCATTATTCAAGAAATGACCCTCCTCCCATTTGCAAGTTATTGCAAACAAAAAAACCCCATTACCAATTATAAAAAAAAAACTTCCCACTTCTTCACAAATTTGAATTTGTAACCAAACAGCCTAACCAATGACTAGTAAGCAATGGTTACATAACTTTAACCAGTATGGTGAGCATTAAAAAATGGTTACAAAAATTGTGCCAAATTGTGACTCAGCCCGTGGGCAGAAAAGTTGGAATTCCTTTGGATGAAAGGTGTCAAGTGTAGATTCCTGACTATTTCAAAAGGGCGGATACTAGATATAAGCTTGATTCGTGGAGATTTTGTTAACTGCTGCAACCTCCACGCCAAACTCTCAGTTCTTGTAGCTCGCACCATCAAAGCGTTGTGCAAGTGTTGAAGACTCTGAGAAGCGAATAATCAGCAAACTCCATGCATGTACAAAAGAAGATTTGATAAGCACCAATCCTATGATAAGTATATGCTGGCTAGCCTGGAAGCTGCGGCTGAAGCTACAGGAAAAGAGCAGATGAAGTCTCAACAAAAACGAGTGTTGGGCGAGTGAAGTGATGGAGGTAGATATCTCCATGCCAAAACATTTACAAAGCCTCAGCCTGTTATCGGCCTGCAATATTGCAATATTGATGCGCCTTTATCTAACGCCGAGCACCTTCAATGCACTTTGTTCACAATATAGATTTCTCTGTTAATTTATTGCAGGTCGAAGCTTTCCAAATTCTATATCAAACTTTGTCGATGCCTCACACCTAGATTTGATGAGAGTCGACATAATAGTCTTCACTAAAGTCAAATGGAGGAGAGATCGACTGCAGGTGGAGGAATGGTGAAATATCTGGGCGCCAAGTTTACAATTGGTAGAGTCGAGGGTGTCGCCCCTATGAAGATAGCTGTGCCTTTATATGTTGGGATGTTTATATGTTGGGATGTGAAGCCCAACGGTCATATGACCGTTCATATTCTCCCAGCCTTGTATAAATATATGGTTGATCATGTATTCTGTAGTTGATTGGTGATTGATTAATAGAATTATTCCCTGCTTGAGAGTGGACGTAGGCTATTGCCGAACCACTATAAATCTATGTCTTATATTTTGTTCTTTGTTTTTCTGTTTCATTCTCTTTCTCTGCTTATTTAATATTTACAATTGGTATCAGAGCCATGGTGCTCGATCTCTTGACATGAGAGGTTTGATTTTGAGTGGGAGCAATGCCACCTGATGAAGGAAGTCATAGGAAATCACAAGAGAGGTCAAAATCTAGTGGGAGAGATGTTGGTTGCTGGTATTGTGGCAAGCAAGGCCACATCAAGAAGAATTGTTGGTTTTTGAAGAAGGCTGAAAATCAGCCAAAAGAAGGTGAAGTGAATTTGGTACGTGAAGAGGATGCCGGTGCAACAATTGGTGTTCTTGTTTCAGCCTGGGAAGAAACAACACCAAATGTTTGGGTGCTCAGTTCGGGAGCATCGTTTCATGCCACTCTATGCAAGGAGTACTTCAAAAATCTGCAAAGCGGTGACTTTGGTAAGGTTCTTCTTGGCAATGATGAATCTTGTGATGTTCTTGGAAAAGGGGATGTTTTGTTAAAATTTAAAAATGGAAATAGTTGGCTGTTGCGAGATGTTAGCTATGTCCCTCAACTCAAACAAAATTTGATCTCAGCTGGACGGTTGTTTTCACAAGGATGTAAAGTCGATTTTCATTTGAATAGTTGGAAAGTCACAAAAGGAGCTTTGATAATTGCTCGGGGAAACAAAGTAGGTACCTTGTATGTTGTAGAGAGTCTTGCTAACCAATTGGAATTTGATCAAGCATTTGTGCAAGATAGTGCAAGAGTTTTTGTAGAAAATATAGAAATTAGAAATACAGGGGTATGGGCTAATGATTTTAAAAGGCATAAAGACAAGGAGATCATGAACGCCTTTGAGGATGTTGTTATTCCTCCCTCTGTTGCAGAGGTCATCCATGAAGTCGAGCCCATGACCCACTCTAATGTCTACAGGCGAGGCGTTGATGTCACCAACACATTTCTTGTTCGGAAATCTCATGTTCAGGAGGAAAGTGGTAGTTCAATCAGTAGAAGAGGAGGAGCCTTGATGACGATTCGATTGAAGAAGCACACGAAGAAGAGAGGACATTTAAGTGTAAGGCACGGGCGTATTGGCAAGCACATGAAGCATCCTAGAGGTAGAAAAGAAATTTTAGAGCTTTACTTGCAAAATACACTTCTTTCCGATGATGTGGAAGTGAAGACCATTGCTCGGGGTGTGATTTACAGAGACAAAAAACCGCAAAGGCATGCAGCCTACTTAAGAAACAGAAGGAATTCAAGAAGATTACAAAAGAACGATGAGAAGTTGGATGGACCAACCGATGCATCCTCACATGGGGAGCATCTTGTTAGGCTTCCTTTGATAGATAATGAACTATCAAACCTTGAGAAGGGTAGAGTGTCTTATTTGGATGCCTGCCTTGAGAAGACTATATCACTAGAGAATTTGGTGAAACACCCTGTGAACGAATGGTTGCAAGAAGTCGGAGATATTTTCGTTGACACCGACGACATAGTTGATCCATGTGCTATTGTACCTGCCACTCTATCATGTCTAGGTAGCAACTGGATATTGCGCCGCTTTGCAATTGAGAGGAGGATAAAGGACTTGAAACAAAGAATAATTTCTGCGATCCAACAAGGTGGTCAGCTGAGTGATTCTTGGAGTAACAGGGGAACAAAATTTTCTAGAAGAAGAAGATTAGGTAAATTAGAAAGTGCAGAAAGGCCCAAATGCTCTTATGAGGAAAGAAACAGCGGAGATAGCAACCAAGATGGCCGTCCTTTCAAACGGCGAAAAAGGGAAGGTGGGGATCGCAGGAAATTGAAACGTCTCATCGTGGTAGCAGATGAGGATGGTGGAGATATTATGCATCAAGCAAAGGGTATTGCGCTGCCTCCTAGGAATGTTTTTGGCACCACTCTTCATACGCTGCCGGTTACAAAACATATTGAACTTCCATCACACGTTAAGGATGATCTGAATAGTGTCCCTCTATCCACCGTGAAGAAACGAGAGAAGGAACGATAGAGGTAATATGAGAGAGAAAGGGAGAAGGATAAAAAGCGTAAGTGGCAAGCCAAGGAAGGAAATACCGAAGTGGAGGAGCGTGATTTTATTCATCCCGAGAGGGATGTCATGTATAAGAATTATAGGAGGTTTTACTTGGCTAAGGCTCGGCCATTTTGTAATTATACTGTTGTGGGTGCTGGGGAATGGCACTCTGGGAAGAATGTCCAGTGAAAGAAGCAGAAGCAAGCTGGATTTGAGCCCAATACTCTTAAAAACTTGCCGGGAGCTCTGCCTGTTGTAGGGGAGACAATGAATGATTTGCTGCCCCAGGTGTATGAGGGCGAGTGGCCTAGCACTCACGACAACAATCTGCTTGGGAAATTCAAGCTCTCTGGCATCCCACTGACACCCAGGGGAGTCCCACAGATCAATGTGTGCCTTGACAGAGACGCCAATGGAATTCTGAATGTCTCGGCGGAGGACAAGATCACTTGTGTGAATAACAAGTTTGTTTATGAAAAGGATGTGGAAAATGTTAGGATTGGCTATAAAGCTTTGCCGGTAGTGACGATTATCAGTGTGAAGGGCCCCGAATTGTTAACAATGTGGTTTGGAGAGAGTGAGGCTAATGTGAGAGAAATTTTTGATAAAGCTAGAGGGTCAGCTCCTTGTGTCCTATTTTTTGGTGAGCTTGCTACACAATGTGGAAGTAGTATTGGGGATGCAAGTGGTGCTACAAACAAAGTCCTTAATCAGTCGTTGACAGAGATGGATGGTATTATAGCAACGAAAATAGTTTTCTTTTTTGGTGCTACAAACAAGCTTGAGATCATCGATCCTGCATTGTTAACTGTGAATGATGATGCATTTTGGGAAGGAGTGACTCCTCTACAATTTGGAGGTGAGTTTGCACCTGGAAAAGTTGTAGGCAAAGATGTCTTTGCTTCTGATCAGATTGAAGATGATTAATCTGGAGTGTTCGTGAACAAAGTCTGGAAAAACTAAAATCTTCAATGGGCCTCATTATGATGTGCGTTTCGAAGTGAAATGTAGGGGATGACAGTGCATGGTTGTGCCGGTTGGACTTCAAAGGGGAGATTGTTGGGATGTGAAGCCCAACGGTCATATGACCATTCATATTCTACCAGCCTTGTATAAATATATGGCTTATCATGTATTCTGTAGTTGATTGGTGATTGATTAATAGAATTATTCCCTGCTTGAGAGTGGACATAGGCTGTTGCCGAACCACTATAAATCTATGTCTTATATTTTGTTCTTTGTTTTTCTATTTCATTCTCTTTCTCTGCTTATTTAATATTTACATTATAGGAGCTCAACGATACCTTGTTGTTGAACGATTTGGAGAAGAATTTGTGCTTGTATTGGAACCTTCAGAGGCAATTACTCTGTGATATGGAGTGCCTTGCAAATATGACTAGGAATTGAATCAATGGGAGTCCAATGAAACTTCACTATGGCGGCTCCAAAAAACAATGATTTTTTATGCCTGCAATGATCACAACGAGCTGCAAATCTGTGGAACACTTGGAAAAGTGAGGGTTGTTTGAGGCAGCTTTTGCACAAATGGCAGTTTGGACTACTGTTTGAAGGAGTGAAGACTTGTTCAAGGGCGTGGAGAGGGCACAAAAGGCATTGAAGGTTACAATGTCAAACAAAAGCAACCCTAGGAAGAGGCACTAATCTGTTGTGCGTATGAGTATGATGAGTATGCAGGTGGTGTGGCAATGTTGGCAGAAAATGTGGCACCCAAAACACCAACATATAAAACTAGCACTTCACCAAAAGAAGGTGCAATGGTTCCGCTGATAGTATTTTATAAAATATTTTATATGGTTTTGAATAGTATTCTAATAAGAATTTTCAAAATTTCATGTAATTGCTACTTTTACCTATATTAATACCCTCCACTATTTATTCTTATTCTTATTCTTATCTGTAAAAAATATCTATGTTACTTGTTTGGCCTTTAATATCTTTTATACTTGTATCCTTAACTATACTATACTTTCTAGTTTTTCTTAGCCTCCATTTTATGATCTTCACTTCTAATCATTTTACAACTATAACATACACACATTCCAATATTATGCTTTTCATTCAAAATGAATCATTATTTGAATAGAATGTCTGAAAAAGATGAAAACCAATATATGCAAAGTCTGGAAATATAGACAAGACATGTGAACTACTTGACAAAACAAGTCAAAAATATGTAAACACATGGAACATAATGGATATGATGAAAATGGTACAGTGCTAAATTGCCAATCAATAAACCACATTTGCTACTCTATAATTGTACAATTATTTTTTGCTTGTTTGTATCCATACATACAACAATTCCACTGTCTATACATGTCTTTGGACCAGCAAACCACTGCCTTATAAGGGAAGTTGTGTTTCCTAAAATTCAATTCAGTTTTATATTCATTAGATTTGTGCTAAGGAGATCTAACAACAACAAAAATGCCACTCTGGACATAGAATTCTATCGAATTTGTTTGTTGTCTCTATCCAACAAATTTTTCTGCTCTAAAGAAATTCTTTAATTTTTATTTTTGGTTTAAACAAGCACTTTCCTCCATTAGGAACAACATAAATCTTTACTTCTATGCAATCATAATATCCAATGAAGTGACGATTTGGATAAATGAAAAAAATTATGACTGAATTCTTAGCTTCTTGTGTCCAATCTCCTCACATTTCTAAGATTTCTATTTCATCCTATCTTGGGTTTCATTGGGCAGACAAAATCTCATATTATTTCTTGTCATTCAAATAGATAAGTGGTTTAAGTTACTTAAAATTGGTATGCAGTGCATATCATAGATTTTTTACAGTTCCTTCACTGACTATAAATAAGTGTGTGGAAATCATTTTATAAATGTCTATTTACCATAGAAAAATGGATCATTGACATTTTCATGGTTATTTAGGTCTTTCTCTTGTGATGCTTGGTCTATTTTGCTTTGATTTAATGTTGCAATGTAACTTATGCATTCACATTAGTTCCTAAAAATTCAAATTATGGCATCTTGTGAAGGTGTTGTGAAATGTTGTAACACATTTCTACACTTTTCTAGACTCTTTTCATTATAATTCACCTAAAAATCACCTTTTCATCACTTGTCACGTCTTATTTTAAAGTGTTGTAAAGTCAAGTGTAACAAGATTTCATGCTTTTCTAGGCTTGTTTTCACTATTTACATTCTTATGCTTTATTTGACCCCTTTATGCACTCACAAGACTTAATTAAGTGTATTTTTGAATGTAAACTCGATAAACAACATTAAATGTGACTTACAAGCCCAAGGTGGGACCCATTCACCATGGGTGGTGAATGAGTCCCTCTTGGCTCCAAATTCAAAATAATTCAAATTTTCTTTTGGGTTTTTATTTAAAAATACTTTATGTCAGCTTGTGATGATGTATCATTGGGTAATTAGGGCACAAGTGTGTATAAATAAGTGTTTTTCTATCCATTTTAACCCCCATTCACCTAATTCATTCAAGCATTCAAGCATTCACTTATTGAACATCAATTAGCATTTGAGCACTTTGCATCAAGCATCAATCAAACATCTTGGAGCAGTCATTGATATATCTTCAGATTTATTCAACAAGGTTGTGGTGAGTTTAGAACATTTGCATGTTATTTATTCATCTTTCCTTGTTCATTTCATTCCATTTCTTCATTAAGGGTTTGATTACCAAAGTGGGATTTGACTGAGGAAAATCCCTATAACCTAACCCTTAACCATTTTTCCCCTTCTACATGCGTGTTTGCATAATTTTGTATGCAAATTTGTCAAGCAATTAGGTGTTGAAAGGTGGTCAAGAAGTCAAGAAAGTGTTTCAAGTAAACTAAACCCTATTTAAAGCTTGGAGACAACCTACAATCCATTTTCTACAGATTTGACTCTGTCAACTCGACAAGAAGATAAATGCAAATCTGGAGCTACAAAATTGACCTTTGATTTCATAGAATTTTGGGAGAGGAATGATTCGCCATTAGTGACGAATGAGTCCCACCTTAAGGATGAAAAAATATATTTTGTCAGATTTCAGTTCCCGACAGTCGGAAACTTGTTTCAGGAGATTTTACCAGTAGGAGGATTGATTCACCATCAGTGGCAAATGAGTCCCACTGGTCATCAACAATGTTTTTTCCAGCATTCTAGAATCTTCTCAAGTCTGTAATTTGCCTATAGGTGCACTCTATTCAGCCTTCTTTCAATTCCATTTTTCATTTGTTCATGTTTTAGTTCATTCTTCCATATCACATTATGTTTTCAAACATTGCATATTTCATAGGTTTTGCATGAATAGTCAATCAATTTCATCAGTTAGTTACATTTACAACATTGCATTTAGTCTTAATTACATCACATAATCCTCTATTTGAGTGAACCACTTCAATTTTGTAGGTTATTCTATCTCTCTCCTTTTAGGTGGAAGATCCTAAGAATGCAAGAGTAATCTATAGAAACCCTACTACAAAATTGATGGTTCATTTTGGTGAGTTCCTGCTTATTGAACACTTTATCTTTCTAACTTCCATTGCATCTTGCATCCTAGATTCATTTGCAGTAACATTCACTTAGGTTTTGTTTTGTTTTTGCATCCTAGGGTTTCTCAAATTGCATTAGTGAAAGACTCATTTAGATTTGATTTTTGCATATCAAATCATTGAAAAAACTAAAAACATGCATTTGCATCCTCATCCTACATCTGAAAAACATTGAAATCATTTTAATTTTTTTGAAAAATACAAAATAATATCATACCTGGACTCATTCGCCACCCTGGGAAAATCAATCCACTTGCACATTTTGAACAACATTTTCAAGCATTTTCAGGGTATTTCCTGCATTATTGTTTTTCCTAGTTACTTTCTATTAAAATTTCTAGATTGTTTTGTTTTCTCTTCTTTCTTGCATCTTAGTCTACTTGTATTCATTGTCATCATGGCTTTTTCTTTTAACAAGTTTTGGAATTCATTGAAATCCTTAGTAGACATGTCCAATTGTGCCTTTGGCTATGATCCTAATGACCTTGAGCTTCCTCATGCTCCTTCAACTCCTCATGATTTTCCTCCTTGTGATGTAGACATCATTGGAGAAGATGATGATAGCATGAATAAGTTCTTAAACGAATGTCTTGATAACCTTGAATCCAATGCAACCTTTTACCCATCCATGAAGTCCCAAGATCTTCCTACTATTGTACCTCCTGATCACTTTGGATATCTATGTCCTGAAACGAATGATAGACCTAAGTTCCCTCCATCAAGTGGACCTAGTTCCTCTAAACAAGCACATCCTCAACCATTTTATGATAACCAAGTTACAAACACAACAATAAAACTTGAAGAAACATATGGAAAAGGCTTTACTATCCTAAGTAAACAAGGTTGTGACATAACAAATGAACATAACATTCACCAACTTCTCGAACAAAATCCAACAGAAGAAAACACAACAAGACTTAGAGATCAAGATCCTCCTCATGCTACTAAGCCTCATTTTGAATATTGGAGGCTTCGCGATGATGGTACAATGATCTTTGATTATCCTCCTGACTTGCATATCCTCCTTCCTCGTGAACAATGATTACCTGATCCTAATAACAAGGATGCTAGATCCCCATGGGTCATCTTCCTCCTTCCATTCATGAACAAGGAGAAACTAGTAAACGAAAGCAGCCTTACAAATTGAAAAAATAAAGTTTCCTACCCATCCACTACCTGAATGTGAAAGGAGACTTCAATTTCTTTTAAACAAAAAGCTTTATACTCTTACCACCTTCAAACAGGTTGGTCATCTGTCCTAAAGACTCTAACATACCATATTGTAAATACCATCGTCCTCTTGGACACTGAACTGAAGAATGTCAGAAATTGAAGGACATACTAGACAAGTATCACTTCATTGATATCGACTGCTTTCCTACCATCCCTTAAAACCAAAACCCCTTTATCATGCCATAGTTGTAGAATTTTCCATTCTCACTATTGTATGATCCCTCCCATCACCTATCTTGGCTCATTCTTGTCTTACACTTTGTGGAGGCAAGAGGTTGTTAGCTTTGTCCCCGTAATGTATTTTTCCTTTGTCTCTTAACTATGTTATCCACCTTCCGCTTATACTACTTGAGATTGAGAAGCCAATAACTTGGTTAATGGTTGACTTGCATTTTCCTTACTACCATTTTTCTATTTTCCTTTTACAGTGCTTTTATGTGCATATCGTGTTCCCCTGTAATGTGCATTTGATGTTCTCTCTCTTTGTACACTTCCTCTATTTGTACCTCTATTCTTCTATATGTCGTACTTTATCTTTTCCTTTTTTCTTTTTTTTTTTGTGTTCTCCTTTTGGGAATGATGCAAAGCATTGAGACATTCTATGTCTCTTCCATGTTGACCCAATCAGTCCCTTTTTTTTTTCCTTTGTCTTTTTCTTGTGTTTTCCTTTTGGGGATGACACAAGGCATTGAGACTCCAATGTCTCCTTCATGTTGACCCAAAATCTTTCCCCTTTTCTTTTTCCTTTTTTGTTTTCTTTTCATTTGTGTTTTCCTTTTGGGGATGATGCAAAGCATTGAGACCGCAATGTCTCTTCCATGTTGACCTAAAAAAGACTTTGTCTTTTGTTTGTTTTCACTCTCTGTGTCATTCTTCTAGTTCTATGTGCTTTGGGGAATGATGACAGTTTCAAACTCTTTAATAAAAACATTGAAGCAACAAACATGCTGACCCCAAATCCATAGATCCCTTATGTGTTTGGTGTGTTCCTTTCTGGGGGGAAATCCTCCCTTTCTTTTGTTTTCTTTTTCATTTACATGAAGCATCCTTAGTTGGAAACACATGACTTGGCATAGGGGCTTTCCACGTTGGCTCTCATGTCTTGTTTTTCTTTTTTCATTTTCTTTCCTTCACTAGTTTAAAGTAATTTCTCATAGAACGGTGTGTAGCAATTTCTTTAAAGTAGGGGACAAACATTGGCATCATTTCTTTTGCATTCTTGGTTCCTAGTGTAGCCTTGTCACTTCATACGAGGTGTTTGTCACTTTGTGGATGACATTAGGTGTGATGTCCTTCATAAGTGTGATCTATCTTAGCATATTATATTCCTCTTGGTGGCCTGATGCGACACATTGCATCCCCTAAGTTGTGAATCTTTTATTCTTTGATTGGTCCTCTCTTGGAGACATTAGACACAATGTTCTGGGCTAAGTTATAGACCTCACATGAACTTGAAAAGAATCCTTTGAACATCTTTTACATTTTACATTTTTTCATTTTGCATCATTGCCACCTTGCATAATGTAGCTGCATGCCTGTGGTACCTTTACCTTTGTTCATGAGTTCTAAGAATACAAACCTTTCTTGGTCTCCTAAAGCACGAACCAAAATTTTCCTTTATGGTGCCTTGTTAAAGTTATCATGAGGTATACTTTAATATGGTTGAGCGGGAATCCCATTTAGCGACACGACTTTCCCCATAGCCACCTATGTGTTTGTGAGTGCATACCAACTAGTGTATGTTTCTCACCTTTTTGGTCTTCTCACTCGACGGATCTTCATAAGTTCTATCGCCCTAGAGTGAGTATACATTCTCTTTTTCTCACAAACAACCTAGATCTTATCCACAACTAGTTGGACAAACGATCGAAGCTTGATTCGATTCTTCCTTCTCTGTTTCCCTTTCACATGTGTTTTCCTTTATTCTTATGTTTAGTTTTCCATGGGATCTTCATCCTGGAGGCTTGATCATCCCTCTTGATCGTTGTCATTCTATCTTTCTAGCATAAGTGCATTTGGATCCTTCTTGATATGCATGGCTACTTTAGTGTGAGTTTGAAGCAATTTCACCCTCTCACTAAAGTGGGGGCTAAATGTACCATAGAAAAATGGATCATTGACATTTTCAGGTTATTTAGGTCTTTCTCTTGTGATGCTTGGTCTATTTTTCTTTAATTTAATGTTGCAATGTAACCTATACATTCACATTAGGTCCTAAAAATTCAAATTATGGCATCTTGTGAAGGTGTTGTGAAGTGTTGTAACACATTTCTACACTTTTCTAGACTCTTTTCATTATAATTCACCTAAAAATCACCTTTTCATCACTTGTCAAGTCCTATTTTAAAGTGTTGTAAAGTCAATTCTAACAAGATTTCACACTTTTCTAGGCCTTTTTTCACTATTTACACCTTTCTTATGCTCTATTTGACAAATATATTGACAATGATACAAGACTGCTTGCCAATGTGTTTACATGGCACATAGCTATAGAAATAAATGAGTTACAAAACCTGTAATTTTTTAGGTTATCTTGGCTCTGAACAAACTTGAAATGCTTGATAGACAAGAAAAGTACATGTATTTAAGTAGGATAGGATGTTGTGTACTAACATACATCCTCATAGAATGGATGTAAGTCAAACTCATGTTGTGATGTTGAACTCTTGCAATCCTACATATGGAGTGAAGTATTATGAGATTGCACCAATCATTATGAAAACTGTATACATATCAATTGTTTTTGGCTTAAAACATGGTTGTAATGTGGCAAACATATCTTGTGTTGGAGCCATGTGATGTGAAGCTCTATAATCAAGAACACAAGTCTTTGTAGTAGGCACAATAATTGCAATAAGTGTCTTGTCCTTTCCTTTATTACTCAAAGCTCTTTAAATTTGGTAAGCTGAAAACCCCTTTTTCCATTCCATTATTTAATGGAATCCACTGAATACAATTGAACCTAATCCTGTTTATGAGGATTGAGAATGTAAATGTACAAGTTTACATATCACATACATACAACAATAAGCATGCTAGAGCAAGAAAAGAACTGAAAGAAACGTATCATATGGCTAGTGGGTAGAAATTCATACTGCATTCGACTATGTGTGTCAAGAGTTTCCCCTTGGTCCTGGAATCTTAAGCCCAATGCTATTCCCACAAGGAAAATTTATAGATAAGTTAAATATACAAGCATATAACGCAATTATATATCACATACATATGACAAATAAGCATGCTAGAACAAGAAAAGAATTGAAAGAAATGCATCCTTTGGGGCTACTTAATAGAAACTCAATGAAAGAAGTTCTATGTGAAGGAAAACACACCAGGAAACTAATATGGTATGTTCAAACAATGAATTCCCATGTCAATGCCTTTCTACCCTTTCTATTTCTTCTTGAGAGATTGACAACATTCCCTAGAGTCCATCATGGCAGTTAAAAATACAATATTCTCCTAAATATTAGTCCACATAACTCATCAATCCTACTTGTTATTTATAGTGAGAAAAAAGAAGATCAAATAGTTTATCATCTTAAATGAAAAAGGCTATACTACTTTTCTAATCGTACATAAATTTAAAGTGGGTGCCATAAGGCTATCCTCTGGAAGAGGAACCTTTTATAATTTTTTGTACAACAAATTTTATTTGACATAAATTATCACACAACAAGAGAGGCTCAACTCTAAGAAGAAAAGTCTATCTGTATACTTACACAAAGACAAGCAAAGTGTCCACAAAGCAATCTAGTATTTCCCAATTTCTTACTTGAAAAAACTTTAAATGATACTTAAGTTCTCAAAGGGCACTTGCTTGTATTTTGCCACTAAAAGGATGGTAATGATAGTGATTAAGAAGTGAGACCCCCATCCATGCTAAATATTTGATCAAGTTGCTCAATTTCATTCAAAAGTTTGACAACTTCAATCATGAATGGGTGCTTCCTTGGATCTTCAAATGTGCATAATCCTGCTTTGTGCAACACTTGTACCATTTGAGACTTCCAAGATCCATTAGAAATGAAGGGATCCAGGGTCTCTTCTACAAGACCCATCTTGGTCATATGTGACACCCATCCAACAAGATTTCCACCTTCTTCTTCTTTGAAGTCTATAACTATAGGTTCTTTACCAATCAACAACTCCAACAAAATAACACCATAGATATATACATCTCTCTTGGTTGTTGGCTGTCCAGCTCTGTCCATACTATGGAGGACTCTAACACAAAAAGGTGTTGGGTTGCATGCTCTCCTAGCTTTACATTTCTATGTACTTTACAAGCACCGAGTAGTCCTCCTCAGTTGTAGGCATCAAGTTCCACTTGTATCTTATTAATGAATTAGTATGCTTCATTTAGGTGGCCAGCTTGACCAAGAAGGTCTACCATACAGGCACAATGTTCCACAGTGGATAATTTTCATGGATTCCAAACAAGGCATTAAAAGTAGAGGAATTTGATTTCATATTACAGTGCAAATGTCATTGTAACTATAAGAAATTGACTAAAGGGCTAGTATAAAACCTCATTATGCATAAAAGCAACCCAACCCACAAGAAAATACATATCTTGATCCTTTCCTTGCACTAATATGACAAAGTGATTGAATCAAGAGTGAAGAGGAGCAACAAGCAACTATGAAACCCCAACAAAGAAAAGGTAATATAATGAAATAAGCCCCAAAAATCTAGAAATATTTCCTCTTCAATATCAATATGTTCTGCTAACAATAGAAGTGTTCTAGAATGAAATAAAACACAACAAAATGAACCTGCCACATACAAATTCTAGTAAAAATAAAAGAGTCACCGTGGCAAGTGACTTGCCTTAAGATTCTGCATGAAATGTGCTTGCTTCATCCATGGAAGACTGCATTCTTTGTCATGGCTATTGAAGAAGCATTGTCACAATATATGGTTGTACTATCTTCTTGATGTTGCTTCAAATCTGCAAGGATTCTTCTCAACCAAATAGCCTGACATGCTATTGTGTTTGTTCTAATATACTCAACCTCTACTGTGGAGAGAGATACAATGGGATACTTCTTGGATGCCCATGAAATTACACTTGATCCCATGTGGAACACATATCCTAGTGTGCTCTTCCTATCATCTACATTACCTGCTAGCTTATGTTGGGAAAATGAGTCTCAACCTTGCAATTATATAAAGGTTATTTTTGATAGGATAAATATACTTCCTAGTTACACAGATAAGTGTAATATACAATTAGATCAAGGGGAAGGAGTGGGATGCATGTAAAAATTCATTTGTTAACTCTTTTAGGAAGCTACTTTAAAATGGTCGACATACATTAGATAAAGTATACTATGTAAATCTAGACTGTTAATTATTAGGTTTTAGATCTAATGGTGGATATTTTGTTGGCCTATCTTTCCCTATAATGTAACCCTATTTTATGAGGGCATTGTATTATGGTTGTTGTAGAGAGACGATGATGTATTTTGAGAGTCTAATAGCAGTCGTGTTGTCTTTTGAGCTCTAAGTGGCGATACTCTTGTAAGAAGCTTGCTCTGCAAGTATATTGTAATCTTTGTGATTTACTGAATAATATATTAGGAAACTTTTGGAGTGTGGGTTTTTTCTCCCGAAAGGGTTTTCCCCACGTAAATCACTATGTTGTGGCATGCATGATATTTTTGTTTATTTATATTTAAGTTTCTATAACTACTAAAGATCTATAGAAGTTTTTCATTATTCTCCTCTCAATATTAGTGTAGGAAGTTGTTCCACTACCTTAGCTTCCTTAGAAGTGGTATTAGAGCTTGATCACCTTTGGTTTCAATTGTGGGTTGTTGGGTTTTTTGAACTAATCTAGATTTGAGTGGGAGCTTGTGCAAAAGATACTTTATGATCTTGTTGTAGGAATTTTCAGATGGAAAGTTCATCAAGGAGAATAGAGGTGGATAAATTTTTTGGAAATAATTTTTAAATGTGGAAGCTGAAAATGGAGGATTTGTTGATAGATCGAGATCTATGGGATGTTGTTAATGAGAATGTTCAAGGCCTATAGATCCTACTCAGGTTGCTCAATATGATGTTATGGACTGTAAATCTAAGGGTCTAATCAAATTGTGCTTGGAAGACTCTATTTTAATTAATGTCCATGAGGAGACCTCTTCATAGAAACTATGGAAGAAGATTGGTGAGATGTATTAGGCCAAATCTTTAGTTAATAATATTTTCTTAAGGAAGAAGTTGTATTTATTGAGACTGGAAGAGGGTGGATGAATCACATACCACTTGGAAGCATTCAATAGGATGGTGGCTCAATTGGAATCCATTGGTGTCAAAATGGATGAGGAGGAAAAATGTTAGATCTTTCTTTGTTCTTTGCTTGATTCGTGGGATTCTCTGGTTATGGCTATTGAGAGTACTTCTATAATTTTGGGCACTGAAGATGTGGTGGGTTATTTTCTTTCTGAAGAGATGAGGAGGAAGGTATCTGTCACTTCCAAGTAGGCCCTAAATTTTTGTGGAAGACCTAAGAAAAATGCAAGAAGAATGAGAAGTGTGACAAATCCAAGTCTAGGAAGAGATCTAAATCTTCTGGAAAGTCCAAAGTTAATTGCTAGAACTGTAGGAAGCCTTGACATGTTCATAAGGAATGTAAAGAAGAAAAGAAGAAGAAAAAGAAGAAATTTGGTTCTGATTTTGAGTCTAAGAAGGAAGATGGCGACACATTAATTGCAACTTTGGCAACTCGTGCAAGTAATGATGAATGGTTAATTGAATCAGGTTCATCTTTCCATATGAGCTTTAATAGAGATTGGCTTTCTAAATATGAAGAATTTGATGGAGGTAAGGTGTACTTGGGTGATGATTCTCATTTAGACATTATTGGCCATGGTAAAATTAAAATCAGATTTCCTGATGGTAGAATAAAAAGGATTAATGGTGTGTTGCATATCCCTGGATTAGCATGAAATTTTTTATTTGTGAGCAAACTAATAGATGTAGGTGTGTAGGTATTATTTTCTAATGTAGGATGTATGATGGTTAGAGGTGCTATGGTGATTACTAGACAGGTTAGATATGGCACATTGTATAAGCTTGATGCATGCACTGTTGAGTGCAATAGTACTTTCGTGAAAAGCAAGTATATGGAAGAAGTGAGGGTTTCACCTTCAGCAGATGGTCATGGATTTTGGGTACCCAAGGGTGATATTTTTTTTGAAACAAAGTTACCTATAGAGAAAACTATGTTATGGCACCAGAGACTTGGCCACATTGGAGAAAAGGTTCTAAGGACCTTGAAAAATAAAAACCTTGTTGAAGGTTTGTCTGATTGTAATCTTGAATTCGATTTTTGTGAGCATTGCATTCATGGAAAAAAAAACCACATTTAGTTTTACTCAAGTTCTCATAAATCTTGTGGTGTATTGGATCTTATTCATTCTAATGTGTTTGGTCCTATAGATGTTCCTTCGATTGGTAAATCCACATATTATGTTTCATTTATTTATGGTTATAGTAGAAGGACATGGGTATATTTTCTAAAGAATAAATCTAATGTTTTCAGTCGATTTAAAGAATTTAAAGCAATGGTTGAGTTGTAGAATGGAAAGAAAATAAAATGTTTGAGTAATGATAATGGAAATTAATTTTTCTCTAATGATTTTGATAGATTGTGTAAAGATTTTGGTATTCATAGATAGAAGACAACTTTGTATTCTCCACAACAGAATGGAGTTGCAGAAAGAATGAATAGGACACTGATGGGGAAGGATAGGAGTATGTTGAGTGGTGTTTTTCTAGAACAAAGGTTTTGGACTGAAGCTATTTCCACTACTTGTTACATATTTAACAGGTCTCCCACATCATCTCTTGTTGATAAGACACTTATAGAGACATGGGCAGGTCACAAGCCTTCATTAAGACATCTTAGAGTTTTTGGTTGCGAGGCATATGCACATGTGCCAAAGGAGAAGCAAACAAAGTTGGAGAACAAGGCTGTGAAATGTATCTTCATCGGATATAGTTTAGTGTGAAAGGATACAAGATTTGGGATCTTGTTACACAAAAGGTAATATATAGTAGAAGTTTTATTTTTTAGAGAAACTAAGCCTTCTTCTATTACATTGCAACTAGAACAAAGTAAACATGAAGATGCAATTCAATTTCCTAGTACACCTGAGAAAGTTGAATCAAGACCCAAGAATAGACAAGAAGTAGAGGAGAGCTCATCTAGCTCTGGATCTTCAGAAGAGGAGGAAGAACCTCCATCTCAACTTGTTCATAGGTCTACAAGGAATAGACAACCACCTGAAAGGTATACACTTGATGATTGGAGATGTATTTTTTCTTTGAGTACTAACATGGATGAACCAAAATCTGTAGAAGAGGCATTGGATAAGAATGATGTAGAATCCAAGAAGATTGCTATGGATGAAGAAATGACATCTTTGAAAAAGAATGATGCATGGGACCTTGTACCATTTCCTGAAGGATGGAAACCTGTTGGTTGCAAATGGGTGTTCAAGAAAAATATTGGTTCAGATGGAGGTGTTAAGAAGTACAAAGCAAGGTTCGTTGTGAAAGGTTACTCTCAAGTTGAGGGTGTTGATTATGGTGAGATATTCTCTCTTGTTGCAAAAATGGAATCCATTAGATTCTTGCTTGCTATTGCTGCTACTTATGATTTATAGGTTGAGCAAATGGATGTGAAAACTGCTTTCCTTCATGGTGACTTGGAGGAGGATATTTATATGACTCAGCCAAAGCCCTATGTGGTGAAAGGTAAAAGTAAGTTGTTTTGCAAATTGAAGAAATATTTGTATGACTTAAAACAAAGTCCTAGGATGTGGTACTAAAAATTTGATACATATGTAATGAGTTTGGGATTTGAGCATTCTAGATCAGATCATTGTGTTTATTATAAAACTAATGGTGATCATTTCCTATTTATTGCATTGGGTGATCCCACAATATTGGTTTACAATTTTTGGCCAAACTAGACATTGAACTGAATTTTTTTAAAACTAAATCTTCACTTTTAGGCCCCTGTAGCGGCTAAACCACGAGGAATTTGAAGATGATGCAAACTAGTGATTTGTGAAATTTTTTCTATAGATTCTATTTATATTTTTTTTTTCAAAATTTTTGGAATCAGATTGTACTTCTTTTTCCATTTCATTCAAAAAATAGTTTTTAACAGTAAACACCATTTTTAAAGAGCGACGTTTTGATTAGAGGTAAAAAATGGGTTTTGAAGGGGCCCAAAACCCTTTACAAGGTAAAACAGCTAATAAAAAAAAAACATTAAGCAACAATCAGCCCAACGACAAAAATCCAACAGCCAAAAAGCAGCCAAAAAGAAGGTAACCAACCAACAACACTACATATTGTTCAAAATCTCAACAACTTCCATTTCACTAGCAGGAAAATTTTGCACCTTATCCACAATATCAGACCCCTCAATACCCAAGGCCCTTAATTGAGCTTTCATTTTGTTTCTAGTTCTGGCTCTCAACCCACCAGTTTTTACCTCACCACTCAAAACACTACCTTTAGCAGCATCCTTCTCACCAACATAATCCACAACCATCAACTTTCCCCTAGCAACATCAACAGATACATTCTCCTTTCCATTTTTCACAGTATTCACAAGGGAGATTGCCTTAGTAGAGTCCGAAATAGCCAAGACCTTAGAGACATCTCCACCCTTCACCACAACATTCCATATCTTATCCAATTTATCCTCAAGGGATAACATTCTTCCTTCCAAATTTTGTTTTAGATTAATGGTTTCCTCCACCATAGTATTAGCCACAGTATTGAGAGAATCC
The DNA here is from genome assembly GCA_007258455.2 of Sequoia sempervirens. Taxonomy (NCBI): domain Eukaryota; kingdom Viridiplantae; phylum Streptophyta; class Pinopsida; order Cupressales; family Cupressaceae; genus Sequoia; species Sequoia sempervirens. The sequence continues at coordinate 596,303,045 of VDFB02193867.1, read as the reverse complement.
ATTAAATTATCAAATTGGCTTTGGACAGAAGGATCCTTAGCCTTACTAGCTAACACAACTTTTTTTCTATAAAGGATAAAATTCTAATTTTTTCGAATTTAGATTCATAACTACAATATCTAGTGCATGGAATTGGTTTCATAGCATTTCATTCAATATTTTTTTCTTAATTAAGTTTCAAAGTTAGACTAGTTACAATTTAGACATGATTCATTGGCTAAAACATAAATTTTTTTGTATGTATTGAAATTCTTTTTTTTTTTGTTGGATCAAGGACATCAATATCTAGTGCATTGATATTTTACAATTTTTTTTTGATAATATACTATTTTTCCACGTGTAGAAAAGAGAGCTTGATTTTCAGTGAAAAACCTATGTTAAATCAAAGTAAAAAAAATAATAAAACCAAAACGTATTAAAATTATATTCGATGGATAGCTCATTTCGAGGACTACCATCATCCACTTGGGTCTGCGAAGTCTCTTCCATTTTCATCGTCAACTTGAGCTTCAAAGGAAAATTTTTTGTAGAGATTTGGTAGAAGAGGGGGAGAAGGGGGAAAAGGGGGGGATCTAGTGAACCAAGGTTTGCTAGAACTAAGGGGATTTCTAGAACCCCCCTTCTAGGGAATCCCCCTTTAAATGCAATTAAAATATAAAACCCTATACCATAGAAAAAAGACAACTTGCTTGATTTGGGGAACAATTAAGGATAAATAGAACTTAATGAGGCCTTGATTTAATGTTTTCAGGTGTTTTACACATCCACATTAGGTCTTGGACCCTTGCAAATGCATTAAATGATGTCTTGTGAACGTGTTGTGAAGTGTTGTAACACATTTTTACCAGTGATAACTTTAAGAAACCCCCCTCAAAAAAAGATATAAAATCCTGGCGAATCTTTCATTTTTTAGGAAAAATATTAATTTCTATTGGCAAATATTTCCTATTTTTTGAAAAAAATATTAATTTTATTGGCGATTTCTTTTACATCACTAAAATTTTGTAGAAAATTTTGGTGAATCTTGAAAAATAATAGGAAAATGCATTAATTATGATGGCGAATCTATCCAATCTAAAAATAATTCTCATGGAAAAGTAGGGGCCCGAGGGTGGAAATTATCAATGGGTTGAAGGGGTAGACTATAATATTTACTTTCCACCATTGTTTGAAAATATAATATAATGGATCTCATTGTATTTTGTGAGGTAAAATGTACCCATGATCTGTAATTCTCATGGGCTCAAAATTTCTTTTAGATCATTGATCTAACGACCCTCATTGTACTTTGTAAGGTAAAATGTACCCACAATCTATAATGCTCATGAGACCTAAAATTGTGGGGCTCCTTAGCATTACATATCATGGGTATATTTTACCTCATGGAATATAACAAGAGCCATTAGATTATATTATAAATCAAATGGAAAAAACTAAAGATTAGAAATATGGTCCTAAAGCAACTAATAATTATGATATACTATTGGCGAATTAATATAGATTTCTACTATAATTTATAAAATTTAGGTGAATTTGATCTAATCATGTATCGAATATTGTGGCGAATTATTGAGTTAAAATTTTAAATAAAATAAATTATTTGGCGATTTAAATAAGACTAAAATTAAATTTTGTAAAAATGTGGCAATTCAAGTCACGTTGTAGCTCAAACTATTAGCCAATTTTGGATTCCCAAATTTCAACTATTAGCCAATTGGTGAATATTAGCCACTAAAAAAATCACTGATTTCTACATTTTCCTAGACTCTTCTCATTATAATTCATCTAAAAATCACCTTTTTATCCCTTGTCAAGTCCTATTTTGAAGTGTTGTAAAGTCTTGTAACAAGATTTCACACTTTTCTAGGCTTGTCTTCACTATTTACACCTTTCTTATGCTTTATTTGACTCCTTTATGCACTCATAAGACTTAATTAAGTGTATTTTTGAATGTAAACCTGACAAAAAACATTAAATGCAACTTAATTCCTGACACCCACTTACAAGCCTAGAGTGGGACCCATTCACCATGGGTGGCGAATGAGTCCCTCTTGGCTCCAAATTCAAAATAATTCAAATTTTCTTTCGGGTTTTTATTCAAAAAGACCTTATGTTGGCTTGTGATGTTGTATTATTGGGTAATTAGGGCATAAGTGTGTATAAAAAAGTGTTTTTCCATCCGTTTTAACCCCCATTAATCTCATAACTCATTCACACATCTCTTATCATTCATTCATCATTTCAAGCAAGCTAGGGTTTCATCATTGCAAGTCATCAAGATAGCTTCCTAAGACATTCAAGGGTAGATTCTTCATGTTTTGTTGCAGAAATTCAAGCTCAATCTTCATGGCAAGGTAATAACTCCATTATTGCATGCTTCATTACATTCTTTTCTCATTTTAGTTTAATTACTTAAAAAGGGTTTGACCAAGGCAAACCCCCATGCCCTAACATTCAACATTTCTCTCTCTTGTCTTGTGTGTTTGAAGATTTAGGAATCTTGAAGGCTTGGAAATCATTGGAGACTGTGTTGCAAAGTTGTTTAAGTCATCTCTTCATTGGATAAGGCAAAATACCCACAAAAAGTCACTTTCAGGCCCAAATTTGATAGTTTCAAAACTAGACACCTAGAGAAGCAGAAAATGCAGACCAAAGGCTCCTGTTTCCACCTTTGAATCTTCAAAAATTCAAAAGTGGACTCATTCACCATGGGTAGAGAATGAGTCCCACTTCCAGGCTGATTTTGGTTTTTTGCATTTTTAGATACCCATTTGTCTGAAACAGGCTCTGTAATAGTTTCACAAAATAGGGACTCATTTGCCCAAAATGGAGAATGAGTCCCACTAGGCCTAAAAAATAGGATCAGTAGCATTCCAAAAGTCATTTCTAGTCTCCATCAAGATCTAAAGTTCACACTTTCAGTTTCATCCATTTTTGTTGCAATTTACATTCATTTCTAGGTGTTTTTTCATTACACAATGTGTTTTCAAACAATCTACATTTCATTGGTTTTGCATTAATAATAAATCTATCTTATCATTTTATTGCATTCAAACATTTCATCTAGGTATATTACATCCATATTCCATCCACATTGCATTGACTTTGAGTGTAACATTGCCCAGTTTTTCCCTTCTTTCTCCTTTTAGGTGAAAAACCCTAGAAGTGCTAGAAAGGATTAGGAAGCTAAAACCCATTAAAGGGGGGTTCACTAGAAGGGGGGATTCTAGCAAACCCCCTAATTCTAGCAAACCCTTTAGGGGGTTCTAGCGAACCCCCTAAAGTGTTTTCCATTTGAACATGCATTTTTCCTTCCTCAATGGAATTGTAAATCAGTTTTGTGGGTTTACCCCATTATATGTTGATGATATATTATTTATTGGAAAAAGGAAAAGTATGATTTCAGAACTAAAATCTCAACTTTTTGTTAAATTTGAAATGAAATATCTTGGTGCAACTAGGCACATTCTTGGAATGGAAATTAAAAGAGATAGAGTGGACATAAAGCTGTGGCTTGGCCAAAGTAAGTATGTCAATTCAATTTTATAGAGATTTAACATGCATGATTGCAAACCATTGTGTGTTCCTATTTCAATTGGAACAATTTTTTCTATTTTATATTGTACAACATCTCCATCAAAGATGGAAGACATCAGTAGGGTTCCTTACTAGAGTGTAGTTGGAAGTTTGATGTATGCTATGGTTTGTACTAGACCAGAAATTGCCCAAGTAGTGGGAGTTCTTTCCAGATATATGTCTAATCTTGGTAGAGTTCATTGGGATGCAGTTAAAAGGGTCTTCAAATATTTGTGTGGTACCTTTGATCATTCCTTGTGTTATCATAGTAATGTGACTAAAGACGAGATTTCCCTTGATATTCATGGTTATGTGGATTTAGAATGGGCAGGTGATATTGATAGTAGATGATCCACCAGTGCTTATGTGTTTACATTATTCGGTGGTGCAATCAGTTGGATGAGTAAGCGATAGAATGTCGTTTATTTTTCCACTAATGTAGTAGAGTATATGGGAGCTACTCATGCTTGTAAAGAAGCCATTTGGATTAAGAGACTCTGCTCAAATATTGGAATAAAACAAGGTGCGGTGAAAATTCATTATGACAGTCAAAGTACGATATGTCTAGCCAAGAACTCGACATTTTGTGCCAAGACCAAGCACATTGTTGTATAGTATCATTTTTTTCAAGATATGGTCAAAGATGCCAGGGTGAAGTTGGTTAAGGTAGAGACTTTGATAAATGTTGTAGATTCTTTAACTAAGCTTGTGAGCATAGAGAAGTTCATATAGTGCTCATAGATTATGGGCCTTTTGGCCTTGAGAAATTAATAGACAATGTTTACTACCTCTCATTGCTCTTGCAAGGTGTTCGACAAGTGGGAGATTTGTTGGGAAAATGTGTCTCAACCTTGCAATTATATAAAGGTTATTGTTGATATATATATATATCCTAGTTACACTGATAGGTGTAATATACAATGGAATCAAGGGGGGAGGAGTGGGATACGTGTAAACAAGTTTTTGTTAACTTTTTTAGGAAACTACTAAAACAACCTACATACATTAGATAAATGATATAATATAAATCTAGACCGTTAATTATTAGTTTTTGATCTAATGGTGGGTATTTTGTTAGCCTTTGTTGCCCTAGAATGTAACCATATTTTATGAGGGTGTTGTATTATGACCTTGGTAGAGAGATAGTGATGTATTCTGAGAGTCTGATAATGGTCATGTTCTCTCTTGATATTTGAGTGGTGATACTCCTGTAAGAAGCTTTCTCTACAAGTATATTGTAATCTTTGTGATTTAATGAATAATATATTGGGTGGCTTTTAGAGTGTGGGGTTTTTCTCCCGAAAGGGTTTTCTCCAAGTAAATCACTGTGTCATAGTATGCATGATATTTGTGTTTATTTCTATTTAAGTTTTTGTAACTGTTAAATATCTATAAAATTTTTGCATTATTTTCCTCTCAAGATTAGTGTAGGAAGTTGTTTCGCTATCTTCGCTTCCTTACAGCTTAAACTCAGATGCACCATACAAAATTCCATAACCTACTGCTCCATTCACATATCTCAGAATCCTATTTCCTTCTTGCTAATGTGTGTCCTTAGGTTTCTCCATGAGCCTACAAATTAATCTTACTACATACATAAAATCAAGCCTATTGGATGGGTATGTGCAGGATCATCATGGAGAAAATAGGCCCTTACGTGGCAAAAAATTTAGAAAAATCAGAGTTAGGCAACTTGACGTAAAAAAATGAATAAGTTATCTATATTATTTCAAAAAAATGTAAGAATATAATCTGTAGAAAATTGAATGTAATTTCTAAACTACTAGGTTTCTTTAAAAAAAAAAATCTATTTGGTGAAAATTTGAAATTTCAATGCAGTAGTACTTAAATTTCAGGGGAAAAATAAGAAGTAGGTGTCTGTCTGACCACCCTAACCATAATAAAATGAGAATATTTTTTTATAAGATTTTAGACATAAGTAGTGGACTCATGTTCGGATGTGATGCATATATTTTTGTAATTTTTTTCCAAGTAAATAATTAATTATGAATTTTTTATTACAACTTTTAAAAAATATAAAAACTCGTATGTCTAACCACCTTAACTTGCTGACAACTTCATGAAATTCAATTTTTCTTTTTTTTATCCTATAGTATGTGAAGCGTAGAATGTGATGCATGTTTTGGATTCAAAAAATGTGATACCATTTGAAAGATATAGATTTTTTTCAATCAACCTATCAATCAACACTTCAGTTGTAATTCAAATAGAAAATGAATAATAATTATTTATTAAATTCAAAGTAAAGCATAATTTATATTGGTGGAAAGCTGAAAATCTCCTTTAAAAAACCTTTTCATTTCATCAATTTTGGGTTAAAAAAAGTCATCAGCCACATACCCTACAAATACCCATCATATTGCCACTTTTTGGCCCATCATGATCCTCCACATACCCAGATGCCAAATATATCAAACTTCCAACCATGCTCTTATAAAGGGTTGGATTCACTTTATTGTTGTCTTCTTTACATATTTTGGACCTAGTATTGTTGGTGTTGGGGCAAGTTTGTTGTTCTCCATTTTAAATCTCCTTAAAATTTGTTTGACATAGTTTGCAAAATAAATATGCCATGCTCTGTTTGTTGAAATTTAATACCAAGAAAATATTTCAGCAGACCTAAGTTTGTCATCTCAAATAAATTCTTCATTACCTCATTGAAATCAACAATGAAGCTATAATTGTTTCTAGTAAAAATCAGATCATCTACATATAAAACAACAATTAAAATATTACCTTGAGCTACTTTGATGTGAAGTGTGGGCTCATTGTTTTTTTTACTAAAGCCATTACTCATTAGATATGAGTCTACTATACTATACCATGCCTTTGGAGCTTGTTGGAGCCTATATACTTTGTCTTCTTGCCATTGGACTTCATAATTAGGTGGTTGCTCTACATACACTTCCTCTTTCAGTGCTCCATTCAAGAAGACCAACTTTACATCTATTTGGAAAACCTTCCAATTATGCTGGGCTGCAATTTTTATGACTGAATGAACTATTTCTAGCCTTGCAAATGGTGTATATATCTCATCATAGTCTTTTCTAGGCCATTTTCTTATCCTTTAATTACTAGCCTTACTTTGTGCCTTTCAATCTTACCTTCAACCATACACTTGGTATTGTAGACCCACTTAACTCTAATCACTTTTTCAGCCTTAGATATTTGGTTCGTTTCCATGTTTGATTTCTCTCTATAGCATCCAACTCTTCATCCATGGTCTTACACCACTTCTCTTCTTTCACTACTTCCTCAAAGTGTGTTGGATCACAATAGGAAAATAATCCAAAATCTAAATTCTCATCAAAATCAACATACCTTGTGATATCATAAATCTCCCTCACACTCTTTTTCCTTCATGGCATCAATGATGCAAGTGTAGGGTTTGAATTACCTTTGGAGTTGTTGTATTGCTGACTGTCCGAGCTACTATTCTACTGTATTATGGAGTTGCTACTCTATTGTTCCTATCTAGAGCTGTTGTTCTATTGAATACCTCTAGAACTATTATTTTTATGAAAAACTTCAGAGCTACTATTTTCCAATACTCTATAGTAGTTTCTTCTCGAGCTGTCCTCTCTTGAGCTCCCCTTAAGTTGTTGTCCTCTAGAGCTTCTTCATCTTCAAGGGGTATTGTAATTGAAATACTTGTGGTGTCATCCAACGTTCCATCCCATGCTATTGGGAATATGATGTCATTTAATTGCAATCCTAAACATATTTGATGTATCTTCCAAGTCCTTGGAAAGTGTTCCCCAACACTAGGATTAGAAAGAGATTAAATTTGAATGAAATGAACATGTAAATCAACATTTGTAATTATTCCTAAATGATAGGAACATGTGGGGTTGTCTAAGAAGATCTCCTACAAGATAGGAACACATGGGGCACCCACATGGAAGGTGGAATCCACCTTGCTTCAGTTAACTGTTTGGAGGATTGATCATAACACTTCAGTAATGCGTGTAAAGATCCTACAAGTTAGGGATTGATATTTACATGAGTGGAGTTCAGTTTAGTTTAGTTTAGTTTAGTTCAATATCAGTTTAGTTTAGTTCAGTTCAGTTTGGTTCAAACCCTCACACATGCACAAGCTCAACCTACTAACATGCAACGTGCTACAACAAACTCTGATTGGCTTGCTACAATAAATAGAAAATAATGAGCATGTAAACTCATAAGAGTTGTACAATACAAGAGCATAAAGCTCCTCACAAAAATCTACACCTAGACTGGGTAAGTAGAGTTCCACAATGTAATATGAAGTCAAACCAAAGTCTTCCTCAATTTAGGCGTCCCAAATTGAACACTTAATTGGACGTTGGTTAAGAAAATATCTTGCAAGCTTCATCTAAAAGTTGGCACCTAAGAATGGGCCCACTTGACTGAGCCTTGTAAATATCTTCTCATGCAAAAGGTGTTAACTCAAAGATGCCAACTTGGGTGCCCAAGGTGGGTCCAAGTCAATCTTAGTTAACTAAAACACATATCTCCACCAATTCATGCAAACATTATGCATGATTGATCATCCCCACTTAACTGAAAGTATCCACTTGTTATTTGTCATTCTATTGAAGTCATTAGTCTTGAAACTTAAGTCAACTAAAGTCAACTAGCATTCAACTCAAACTAACTACATGCAACTGAAGATAACTGAACCATAACTGAAATGAACTGAACTGAACTGAAACTGAACTAAATTGAATTGAATTGAACTAAACTGAATTGAACTAAATTGAACTGAATTGAACTCCACTCATGTAAATATCAATCCATAACTTGTAGGATCTTTACATGCATTACTGAAGTGTTATCAATCCTCCAAACAGTTAACTAAAGCGAGGTGGGTTCCACCTTCCATGTGGGCACCCCATGTGCAACTATCTTGTAGGAGATCTTCTTGGATTCCCCCACATGTTCCTATCATTTAGGAATAATTACAAATGTCTATTTACATGTTCATTTCATTCGAATTTAATCTCTTTCTAATCCTAGTGTTGGGGAACACTTTCCAAGGACTTAGGAGATACATGATATATGTTTAGGATTGCAATTAAATGGCATCCTATTCCAAACATTCTCCCACTTAACATTATACATGTTGCAATTATTCTAAACAAGGAATTATTATTATAAATCAAGTACAGGACTCAAGGCCAATGGCCTTCCTGCACCAAGATAACTTATCTGTAGGGACTGGTTTCGTAAGATAATCTACAACATTGATCAAAGTGTCAACTTTCTCAATCAATACCCTCCCACTCTCAACCATTTCTCACACAGAGTGATAATGAACATCAACATGCTTAGTATGAGAATGATACATAGTATTTTTTGCTAAACAAATAGCACTCTGACTATCACATTCAAGTTTAATTTGCTTGCAATTAAAACCAATACCTTTCCCAATTATTTTTAACCAAATTATCATAGGTAGAACTTCATGCTATCAACATAACAACCAAAATTTGCAAAAAAGTCCCTATATATCCACCATCCTGAAAAATAAGGCTCCAAGGTAATAACACACATAGACATGCGATAAAAAACCTTTGAAGTAACTCATTGTAGTAAAGTGTAACTAGTCCAAGAGAGGTGCCCCTCTCATACATAACACATATACCTTTTGGAACTACCACTGCATAGGTAATGTCAAATCTGAAAACAAGATCACAACATTAACAATTCCTCCTATAACACTTCACATAGAGGATGTTGGGTATGTGCAGGATCATCATGGAAAAAACAATCCCTTAAGTGGCGAAAAATTCAAAAAAATTAGAGTTAGCAACTTGATGAAATAATTTGAATAATTTATCTATATTATTTCAACAATATGTAAGAATAGAATCTATAACAAATCGAATTTAGTTTCTAAAATACTAGATTTATTTTAAAAATAAAAATCTATTTGGTGAAAATTTGAAATTTCAATGCAGTAGTACTTAAATTTCAGGGAAAAAATAAGAAGTAGGTGTCTATTTGACCAGCTTAACCACAATAAAATGATAATATTTTTTTATAATATTTTAGATATAAGTAGAGGACTCATGTCTCGATGTGATGCATTTTTTTTTTGTAATTTTTTTCCAATCAAATAATTAATTATGAATTTTTTATTACAACTTTTAAAAAATATAAAAAACTCGTATGTCTAACCACCTTAACTTGGTCAAAACTTCATGAAATTCATTTTTTTAAAAATCCTATAGTATGCAAAGCATAGAATTTGATGTATGTTTCAAATTCAAAAAATGTGATACCATTTGAAAGCTATAGATGTTTTTCAGTTAGCCTATCAATCGAGACTTTAGTCATAATTCAAATAGAAAATGAATAATAATTATTTATTAAATTCAAAGTAAAGCATAATTTATATTGGTGGAAAGCTAAGAATCTCCTTTAAAAACCCTTTTCATTTCATCAATTTTGGGTAAAAAAAAGTTGTCAACCACATACCCTACACATACCCATCATATCGCCACTTTTTGGCCCATCATGATCCTGCACATACCCTATGGCTAACTCCTCTATCATAGTGTCAAAGAAAAATACAATGATATTCAAAATACATCTCTCATAACATAAGAATCTTCAAGAAGAAGACAATATTCCCACAAAGAGAGAACTTGCAAATCAAACCATGCTCTTATACCACACTAACATGTGCCAAACTATGTAAAGTAAGATCTCCTTCAACACTCCCAAACTGAAATGATATCAACATCTAACCATTTGACTTATAATAAAACATGACATAACTTAGATGTAAACCTCTCACAAAAAGTAGATCAAACTTAGCCAAACATTCCCTCAACAAAAAAGGAATATACCCAAAGCCATTAACTATCTCCCATACCGAGCTCCTAGACCTAAATCCTCATAACTAACTCAAGTTCAAGATTGCATGGAGAACAATGGAAATAACATAAAATCATGCATCTACTTCTCAAAAATCCCTCAGAACTCAATTTTCAAGACTAATGCATAAAAGAAGACAAGATACATATAAATAATGCATCTAATAATCAGGTGGGCGACACCCCTTAGATCATTTATCTGCCAAGTAGACCAAGAGTGGGATACAAGATTTTCCTGTGCATACAACACCAAGAAATATAAGATTTCAATAAATACAACCTTTTCATTAGGTTTATGATGGACTCACATCCATTTCCAGGTGAAGGCTCCTCAGTCTTTACTATTGAAATTTTTTTATAACAAGTAACCATTCCAACACATATCTCTGAACATAAGAAATATCTAGCGTAACCCAAGTCTCTCTAGTATCTGTGAGCACCCACCAATCAATCCATGCCAACTTCAAATGCAACCTGCATAATCATGAAGCTCCAAGCAAATGATTAATACTCAAAACCAAAAAGAACTACATCCTCTCCAATGGAAGAACAATAACACCTTTACCAAAGACTCTAAGGGTCCTCCATGAAATAAGATGTTAAAACCTATTCAAATCTCATGAAGATAACCATATCCTACCAAAGCTCCCATTGAACTATGATATTGAGCTATGCATGGCAACAAGATAAACATCAAACCATCACTGTCAAAAACTCCCCCTGAAACATGTAACCAAGCTATCCATGACATCGTGATAACCATCTCCTAAATGAAGATCATCCATGGCCTCAACACAATAAAAAAAGCTATTGCTAATGACACAGGTCCCAAAAGGTCAAGAAAACCATTATCTCTAAACCATGAAGATAAAACATACTTCTTTTACAAATCTGTAATAACACAATAGTAAAAAAGCTCCCACTATAGCCAAAAAACCTTCAAAATTTTAAGAGAAAGGTGTCCCAAACCCTAACTAGCCACTAGATTTGATACCAAATGTTGAAAATGAAGGTGATATTGTAGCTTAAAACTTGTAAAAATATGAGACTGTAGATCTAATTAAGTGTTCTTTGGCACAATTCTTTGTGTATGATTAACTGTTTAGATCAATTTTACCAATTGTAGAAAGAGATAGAAGATTGTAGAAGAATGAGACAAGAAGATAGAAGTGACACGACATATATGTGGAGAAACCCTTTCAGGAAAAAACTCCACCAGAATCAATAGTGCTTGTATTATTTAACCTTAGAAAAAGATTACAATAATACTTTATCAATCCTTGATTGATATGCTTCCTTTCCTTCAACACATGCTTCATTATCAATGAACTCAACATCCTTGTTCATCACTACCTTCTTGGTGATGGGATTGTACAACTTGTAGGCTTTTGACTCTTCACTATAGCCTATGATTTAATATATTTTTCACCTTTGCAATCAAATTCCTACCTCTTCTCTTTTGGCATGAATGCATATGCCACTCACCCAAAATTATTAGATTCTCAACACTCCATTCATGTTGTTTGTCCATGCCTCTTGTGGAATCCTATCACGAAAAACCTTCATAGGAAACCTATTCAATAGGTAAATAGTTGTTGCTACAACTTCACCCAAAAAAAACACATGACAACCCTTTTGATTTCAACATGCTTTCTGCCATCTCTTGAATGGTTTAGTTTTTCCTTTCAACCACTCCATTTCATTGTGGATTATAACTAGTTGTAAATTATTTATCAATTCCTTCACTCCTACAAAAAATTACAAATTATTTGGAGATGTATTCTCCCCCTCTATCTATTCTTAAGGCTTTGATAAAGTGGCTACTTTGCTTTTCAATTGATTCCTTAAACCATTTGAACTTTGCAAACCTGCTTTTGATTTGTTTTTCAAGAAGTAAACCCATATTTTCTACTGTAATCAGCTATGAATGTCATGAAATAAGTATTTCCACCTAAGGTGGGGGTTTTCATGGGTCCACACAAATCTGAGTGCACCAACTCCAATGGTGATTTTTCTCTCCTCGAATACCCTAATTGAAAGGTTTGTCTATGTTTTTTTCCTAAAATGTAGGCTTCACATTTTCAATCGGGTTCTACAATGGATGGTAACCCTCTAACCATGCCTTTCCTAGACAATAAACTCAAACTAGAAAAGCTTAAGTGCCCATACCTAAAATTCTAAAGTTTGGATGGGTCTTTGATGATTATCCTGAAAGTAGACTGTTGTTCTAGTGTCGATTTCTATTCTACCATTGTGAACGTTAGAGAAAATTGTTGTTATTGTCCTTCTGCTATGAGCGCCAATGATACAATATGCATCCTAAGAGGAAAAATTCTATTTCTTGTCATCTGCATTGTTTCAATCACTTTCTTGCTACCTCCTTTGTCAAATATCATACATTCACCATTCTCCATCAGGATTTTATAACCATTTTGGACCATTTTTCCAATGCTCAATAGGTTATGCTTTATACCAGGGGCATAATAGACATCTTAGATTTTTCTCCTTTCACCATTCTTTGTTTAGATGTTGACTTACACATTTTCCCATGATGGGAAATTTATCATTGTTTCCTATTTTAACGTATTTTTCTATGCTGCTATCTATGGAGGAAAATTTTGAAACTATGATATCCTCTATTAATCTCCTATAGCTTCTCTCCCTTCTGATCTCCAAGTTTGAAACTCTGAATTCAAACTTGTAGGTGACTTTCCGTAATCTTGCAAGAAAGGTGACAAATTTGACAACTTTCTCCAATCTTGCTCTTCAATGGATCTTCAACCTAAATCTACAAATCACACATCAAAGAGAGAGGAAAATGTTGTTTTGTCAATGAATAGGGGTTTTCCTTGGTCAAACCTCATTTTGGTAATCAAATCTTGAAATAAAATGAAATAGAATGGAGGAATGATGAATGAACAAATAGACTAGATGTTGCAACTCACCAAACCCTTGGAATAAAGGCTACAATATTTTGTGAAATGGCTAGCATGAATGTAGATCTTGACTCTTGATTATATGTGATGGATCTTGACTTGAATGCTTACTTGAATCATGAAACACTTACATCAAAAATGTTAGCTAAAAAATAAACATGGTGCATGATGACTTTGATATGATGCTTGATTCTTAAATTTATGGCCAAAATGATTGATAATCAAATCTTGCATGCTCTTGTAATGAAAAAAATTCTATTATGGTTGAATACTTGAATTTCTAAGAGAAAATATGTCAAATAACCTTGTATTTATACTTGTTTATGCCAAATTTCCCAAAATTACAACACTACAAGCTGACATTAGATCTAGGAGAATAAAATTCTGCCAAGAATTTGAATTTAAAATAGGTCCAAGCTAAGTGGGACTCATATGCCAGTTGGGGTGTATGAGTCCCAATAGCCTAGGCTTGGGACACAAAATTCAAGAAGTGTTAATCTCTATGCCAAATTCAAGACTAGGCCCCAAACCTTAGGTGGGACCCATATGCCCAAGGTGGTGTATGAGTCCTAGATCAATAAATATGGGCCATACAATCCAAAATCACTAAATTATGATTGGTTATTAGATATATGTTGGTATCATCCTTGAAAATATGCATTAAGGCTTTTAGATGCAAAATAGGACCAAATAAGGCATAAAGAAGCCCAATTTTAGTAGGGAGGGTCCAAACAAGTGTGAAAATGTCAAGGGGTACATTTTTCTACACTACAGTAACATTTAAAATTAGGTCCTAAGACCTAGGTGGGACCCATACGCCTGGAGAGGCATGAGTCCTAGATCCCTAGATCTGGAACACATAACCACAAACATTAAATTATGATTTATCATTTGTTAAATGTCGAGATTATCCTTAGAAAAATGCATTTAATTAGGCTTGTGGATGCAAAATAGGACCAATTAAAGCATAAATAAACCATATTTTAACACAGAGGGCCCAAAAAAGTGTGAAAATGTAAAGGGATACATTTTTCTATACTACATTTAGCCCACACTTTAGTGAGAGGATGACCTTATGTCAAACTCACACTAAAGTAGACAAATTTGCATCAAGAGGGGTCCAAGTGTACCAATGCTAGTGAGATTAGACAACAATGATCAAGAGGGATGATCAAGCCCCTAGGATCAAGATTCTATGGAAAAGCAACATAAGAACAAAAGAACACACATGTGAAAGGTGTATGAAGCAACAACAAGACACAAGCATACACTGTCAAAGACATAAAGAAGAAAGAAAAGAAAAAAGAGAGGGGTGGAAAGCCTCGACTGTTTGTCTAACATGATGTTGATCAAGCCTTAGTTGTTTGTCCAAAAAAGAATTACAAGTGGAACATGATGTCCACTATAGAAACAAAATGCATGCTCACACGGGCTAGTGGAATTCGATATCGACTAGGTGAGCCCCCAGAGAGGTGAGAGACATACGCATGCAACCAGTATATACTCACACACTGATAAGCAAGCAGCTATGGGAAAGTCATGCCTACGGTCGGATCCCATATGTACTAGCCATACCAAAGCTATACCTCCTGATAACTTTGATAAGGTTCCACACAACATGAACAATAGGATTCATGAGGCAAGCAAAAATTCATATACTAGCACCCATGAACAAACAAGATGGCTCTACAGGAAAGCAAAGTGTGTTATGTAAGGTGGCCATATAACAATTTTTTATAAATGCAAAATAGTGTAAGGTACATTCAAAGTGGTTTTTCTTAGTTAATGTAAGGTCTCAACCTAGGAAACATCATGCCTAATGTCTCCAAGAGAGGACCAATCGAAGAATAGAAGATTCACAACTTAGGAAACACACACCATTTGGCATTACCACTAATAGGAATATAATATGCTAAGAGAGATCATGCTCTTGAAGGACATCACACCCAATGTCATTAATAAGAGAAAAATGCATCACATGAAGTAAGAATACCACACAATGAAACATGAGTTGTAAAATGAAAAAGAATAATGTCAATGTATGCCCCCACTTTAAAGGAATTGCTAAACACCATGCTATGAGAAATTACTTTAAAGTAGAAAATGATAAATGCTAATAGTAAAGAGGACATGAGATCTTATTTGGAAAGCCCTATGCCAAACATATGTTTTCAAATAAAGTTACATCATGAAAAGGGATTTCCCCCAAAATGAAATCCCAAAATCACATAAGGGATCCACAGATTCAGGGTCAATATGTCTTTGCTACAATGTTGTTAGAGAGATCAGAAACATCATCATTCCCAAAATACTCATGGAATGGGAAGAATGACACAAAGTGAAAAAAAAAAGCTTTTGGGTCAACATGGAAGAGACCTAAATGTCTTGATGCCTTGTGTCATCCCCAAAAGGAAAACACAAGAAAAATAAAAGATAAAGGATAATATTTTGGGTCAAAATGGAGGAGACCTAAATGTCTCGACACCTTGCATCATCCCCAAAAGGAAAAAAAAAGACAAAGAAAAGATAAAGATTTTACAACATACATAAGAATGTAGATACAAATAGAGGAATGTCACAAAGAGAGATACATCAAATAGAATGGCATGGGAGATCATGTCACGCACATGCAATCACACACATAACATGAAAAGGGAAAATAAAGAAAAAATTAGTAAGGAAAATGCTAGTCAATCTATAATAGGTCATCCACATCCCAATCTTGTTCATTGTATGTAGAAGGAAGACAACTAGCCAAAGGGACAACAATGAGTATGATACTAGGACAAGGCTATCAAATTCTTGTCCCCACTATGTGCAAGAAAAGAATGAGCTTCAAGGTAGGTGATGAGAAATAGATCCTTGCATTTAGAAATGATTTTAAATGAATGTAAATCATGTAATAGTGAGACTATTAGGATCCTACAACTATTACATGGCAAGGAGTGGAAGGGCATGCTTTTAAGGGACTATTTCTATGATATCAAACCTCTTAAATATTCATTTTAAAGCATGTCACTCATCAGTACTATGTCCAAGAATTCTATGATATCGACAATGAGACATGTTTGTGTTTTTAGGATTTGGATTTGGATTTTTTTTAATGGGTGATAATGTTATGAGTCCTTGACTTAAAATTATGTGTAAGGTTCTTTCAGTTTCAAACACTGGACATTGAAATTTGAGTTTCTTAAGTTTGTAAGACTTTTGTTTCTTTCTTGATTCACAAACTTGTTTAGGTAGATGTTGAGGAGGAGGACCTAAGATGATCCTATCATCCTTGTAAAGAATTGGTTGTTCTTTAGGAAGGACACTTATGTCAGGAGGAGGATCTTGGTACCCTACTCCTTTTGTTTCTTCAGTTGGTATTTGTTCTAAGAATTTATGAATTTCATGTTCGCTTGTGTCACATCCTTTTTTTCTTAATATCATGAAGCCATTTCCATATGTCTCTTCTAGGTTGATTGATGTGTTGGTCACTTTGTTAACATAGAATGGTTGAATGTTTTATTGGCTAGAGGATCTAGGTTCATCTACTATAGGGAGCTTAGGTTTCGTTTGTGCCTCAATTTTAGGACGCAAAAGATGAAACATCTCAATTTGCATTGGTTATGTCATGGAAGGATAAAAGGATGCATTAGTCTCAAGATTGTCAAGGAAATTGTTTATAAAGTTGTTCATGCTATCATCATCTTCTCCAATGATGACAACTTCACAAGGAGGATATGCATTAGGAGTTGATTGAGTACATGAGTAGGTTCAATTTCATTAGGATCATTTCCAAAAGCATAGCTTGACACATCCACTAATGATTTCAAAGACATCCAAAACTAACCAAAACATATATCCATGATGAAATGCAAGACTAATAGTTGACTGATTTAGAATGCAAGAGATCCTAAAATGATGTGATTACAATTTTTATGTTTACCAATGCAATTGAAATGAAACCAGTTTTGAAAAGATTACCAATGATAGTAACTTTGAAAACTAAAACAATAATTTAAAGACAACAACCAGAAGCACATATGAAAAGATTTTAATGTTGTAAAATGCAGATTCATACCTAAACAAGGACTAATACACCTAGCTAGGCATATGGGTCCCACTTAGGGTTTGTGGAAAATTTTGATAGTGAAAAATAGACAACACAAAATTCCTAGGAATCTGAGAAAAAGGCCTATGCAGGGACTAAATCACCTAGATGGGTGAATGAGTCCCGAATTAGGGTTTTTAAGTCTAAATGAAAAAAATCTAAGTTGATTGTAATGTGTCTAGGTTGTATGCTCAATTGACTATCTACAAATTTTCACTAATGCAAGATTTAGAAGCCCTAAATGCAATTCAACTAATGCAAATCTAATGCAAAGTTAATGCAATCTAGATCTGAGACTAAATTTTTTTGCAAATCAAAAATTCAAGGGTCCAAAGGTCGAGTTCACCAAAATGAACACAAAGGAAAAATGGGTGTCCACCTTTTGGGAGATGGAACTTGGACCTATTTTGTACTTTGGTTCATTAGGAAACCAAGATCCCTCAACCAAGTGACTCAATTGAGGGATGGACTAGGGGTTTCCTTATGTGATTAGATGGGGGTTCACCATTTAAATCAAGTTTCAAAGGAGAAATGCAAACACCTATGCACAAAACCCTAAAAACTTGAGAACATGAAATTAGATTGAAAAATAGAATGAAATAGAAAAGTATTTGGAGGAGTGGAGAGGAATTTTTTTTTCTAAAAACACTAAAAATATGCCTTTTGAAGTGCGCTAGGACTGATATGCCAATCTAGGCAATTTAGCCTTGCTATAGGAATCTGGGTAGAATCTAGAACCTTTTGGTGACTGATCAGGATCTGCAAAAAGATGACAAAAGGGATGTACAGGGACTCATACACTAGGTAGGGAAATTTAGTACCATTACTAGGGTTTGACTAATATTTTTTAGCCTCTAGTGATTTTTGTAGCTTCCTTCTTGTTTGATCTTCAAGTCCAAAAGTTTGAATTCTAGCTTGTAGGTGAGTTTCCATGAATATGACAACTTCTTGACAACTTTGACAACTTTTGCAACTTTATCTTCAAAGGATCTTCAAGCTTCAATTCACCTAGATATACAAAAACACATCAAGAGAGAAAAATGTTTATGTGTTAGGGAATAGGGGATTGCCTTGGTCAAACCCCATTTTGGTAAATGAAACAGAAAAGCATCCATGGATGATGAATGGACAAATGTAATGTTGCAACTCACCAAACCCTTGAAATGAAGTTTGAAAACTTGTGTGATTTATTGCTAGCATGAATGTGGATCTTAACTCTTGATTGAATGCTTGAAACTTTGTCTTGAATGCTTGCTTGAATCATGAAACCTACATCACAAATTTTAGCTCACAAACACACATGATGCTTGAATCTTGAATGTAGCTCCAAATTCTTGATGATTTTCTCTTGAATGCTCTTGTGAAGTCTTGATATCATAAATTTTCTATTAGGACTTGAACACATGAAACCTTAGATCAAAATATGTGAAATAACCTTATATTTATACTTGTTTATGCCAAATTTCCCAAAATTACAACACTACAAGCCGACATTAGATCTAGGATAATAAAATATTGCCAAGAATTTTAATTAAAATAGGTCCAGGTTAAAGCGAGACTCATACGCCAAGTTGGGAATGAGTCCCAGTAGCTTAAACCTGGCACACAAATTTTGAGAAGTGTTAAGTTGAATGTAACATTTAAAATAAAGTCCCAAGACCTAGGTGGGGCCCTTACGCCCAGAGGGGCATATGAGTCCCAGATCCCTAGATCTAGAACACATAACCATAAACATTAAGTTATGATTTTTCATTTGTTAAATGTCAGGATTATCCTTAGAAAAATGCATTTAATTAGGCTCGTGGATGCAAAATATGTTGGAATATGTGCCTCAATCTCACAGGCTGTAACCCTTGGAAAAGCAAAGTCGGTGTGACATTCCTTTTGTCTGGCCGACTGGTAGCTTTGGAACCTTATGGTTTGCACTGGTCGCTGAGACTTTGTTTTAGTCTTGCCGAATGGACATATCACTATGACATGGAGAATTGGTGAGATCTCTTACCGATATGGAATGTCTCAGTGATAGAAGGTTTTGTTATCGAGTGCCTAGCGTATGTTGGGGAGACCTATAGCGACAGGGAGATGTCTTTCCGATTGTAGTCATTGGGGTGACTTGAACATTCGGGAAGATCTCTTGGCAACTGGGAGATGTCTGGCCAACTGTATACACTCAGAGTAACTCGAGGGTCTCGGTGAGAAGTCTTGGTGATATGTGAAGTCTTGTCGATAGCATCTGCTTGTAGTCGTCAGTGTAACTCATATGTGTCAGAATGATGTCTTGGTGATGATAGGAAGTCTTGCCAATATCAGCATGACCTTTGGTCTATCTGGCCAATGTGGAAACCGGTATGACTTGTTCCTATCGGCATGAAGTCTTGGTGACCAGGAGATGTCTCACCAAATGGAGTCATCAGGCTAACACAAGGGCTTCGGTAAGATGTCCTAGTGAGAATGGAAGGTCACGCCGACAGGGATACAGCTGAAGTCATCAGAGTAGCTTAAGGCGATCGGTGAAAGGTCTTAGCGAAGGTCAAATGTCTTGTCGACTCGGTAAGACATGAGTGCTCGGTGAAAGGTCTCGGCGAAAGACAAAATTCTTGCTGACTCAGTAAGACTTGGTTGCTCGATGAAAGGTCTTGACGAAAGACAAATGTCTTGCTGACTATTAGGTGCTTTGGTGAAACTTGAGGAGACTCGGCAAAACATCTTGGCGAACGGTTGTCTTGCCGATGGAAAAGCTAACATCGATATGACCTTTGAAATTTGGTATGATGTCTCATCGAATGGTGATTGTCTCGCCGATGAGAATGCTAAGGTCGATGTGACTTGAATAATTCGGTGTAATGTCTGGGTGAAGAGCGATAGTCTTACCGACTGATGAACTCTTTGGAATACCTTGTGATCTTCGGTGTGAGGTCTTGGCGACATGGCGAAGTCATAGCGAGAGCTCTCTAGACTCAATGTAACCTCTTGCTGATAGGGATGACTCTTGGCGATATCGAATGCTAGCTGTGTTGGCATCTGGGGTGTCTCACCAACATGACAACACAGGTTGAACGCCCTTGACCATTTGGATGACTATCCTACGTGGTGTGATTTGGACCAATCAGAGAAAGCAGGATGTGAACCGTTTGCTGAACCGTTTCTGTGTGAAAGTTGGAAAACTAAAACACGAGAAAGTGGAAACATCTAATGATGTTGGGCTGGATGATTTGTGAGTTCTGATCCGACAGTTGGAAAAGAATGATTTCATAGAGCCTGTAGAGAATGAATGTATATACGTATGCATTGGACGTTCTGAAGTAGAGAGTTGATAAGCCAAGGAGCTGAGGCCGAGAGCTAGAGAGAGAATGATAGAGAGAGGACCGAGTGGCTGGATGAAAGGCCGAGGCCATGAGGTCAAAGCAGAGGATTGAGAGGCAGAGTTAAGCTGCTGGAATCTCTCGTGATCATGATTGCTTTGGTTGATCTCTCAGGGATAGTTTTGCTACCAGTTGTATCTAGAATGAACAAGATGTAATCTCTGAAAGGCTAAGAGCCTGAAACTGTATTGTAGCTTTTTGTTGCTGAATAATATAATGGCTCAAACTTTGGAGAAGTGTGGTTTTTCACCCGAAAGGGTTTTCCCCACGTAAAATCTTTATGTTCTATTTTCTGTAGTATCTTTCATCTATGTTGTTGCTTGCTATTGATTTTACTTGTGTTTCTCTCAGAAGGATTAATGTGGGAAATGAATTGTGTCTGTTTCTGCTTTAGGACATAGTAGTATGTGTCTTTGAGGCAACCTAATGAAATCAAATTTATTGAAGGAACTACTGTTCTTGGAGGTTACTCTGAGATGCCATCCATTTTTCCTTACAAAATAGGACCAATTAAAGCATAAATAAACCATACTTTAATAGGGAGGGCCCAAAAATGTGTGAAAATGTAAAGTGATACATTTTTCTACACTACAGTCATGAACATGCATGAAAATTTCATTCCTTCACCTAATTTTATGTCTTTCTTCTCTTTCCTCCTATAGACTTGCATAAAATTACCACATGTCAACATTCCATTAATAACTATTCAAGTTTTCTAAACCCAATCAAACATTTTGGATAAGGGTTCAATATCCATTTCAAGTCTCATTCCCTAACTTACTAATGATCCCCACAAGATTTCAAAACCTAATTAGACATTTGGGATAAGAGTCCAATATCCCTTTTAATTTTTGATCCTCGATTGGTCAATAGACCTTTTAGAGTTTTTATCCTTAATCAAATCTTTGGTAAAAGGGTCCCAAGAGACCCTTTTCCTCCTATAGTTCTTCTTCTCACTTAATAAAGTGAAAACATTGTGAACACATGACAACCATTTGATATAATGTTAGAAAGTCAAGGAAACATGTCAACATTTTGTGTTTCCACACGACTCTCTTTCTTCCTCTTAAATTTCCTCTTGTGAACTTATGGAAAACTTCCATGTGTCACCACTCTACAATTTCATACATATTGAACTAGGACCCACCATATCCCTTGTAGATAAGTGAAATCACACCAGGTGTCATCTGTACAAGACACTTTCTATCTAGGGCTGCCATTTACATGTTAGCTATATCACCATTGTCACCATTTTGCACTTCCACATGAACACAAAAGGCATCCAATATTAATCCCACAAATGAGTAGACATATGGGACCTATTGCATTGATGTCAATAATATCATTGCTAGAGTAAAGACTTGAACCATCAATTTTGAAGGTTTTATGGACTTCTCTTACACTCTTAAGATCTTTCACCTAAAAGGAGAGAGATAGAACCCTAAAATTGAGGTGGTTCACTCAAATAAAGGAGTGTATGATTGAATTAAGACTAAATGAAATGAACTAAATGCAACTAATTGATGAGATTGATTGATTATTAATGCAAAACTAAAGAAATATACAATGTTTGAAAACACAGTGAGGTATGCAAAAATGAACTAAAAACATGAACTAATGCAAACAAAATTGAATGAGGTTTTACAGAGTGCAACTGGAAGTTGAATCCAAAGCCTAGAAGGTTTTGGAAACTAACACAAATCACTATTAATCACCAACGAGACTCATTCGCAACTGATGACAAATCATTCCTGCTATTGGTAAAAAGACCTGAAATTGCTTTCTGACTTTCGGGAACTGGATTCTAACAAAATAAAAATTTTCAGCCCTCAAATGGGACTCATTCACCACTGATGGTGTGAATCAGTCCTCCTCCCAAAATGTACAAATTCAAAGGTCAATCCTATAGGTCTAGATCTACACTTGTCTTCTTGTCGGGTTGACAAAGTCAAATCTACAGAAAATAGGTTGTAGGTTGTCTCCAAGCTTGAATTAGGGTTGAGTTGAATTGAAAAAATTTGTTGACTTTTTGACCACCTTTAAACACCTATTTTCTTAACAAATCTACATACAAAAGTCTGCAAACACACATGCAAAAGGGGGAAAATGGTTAAGGGTTAGGGTATAGGGATTTTCCTTGGTCAAATCCCACTTTGGTAATCAAACCCTTAATAAAAAAATGAAATGAAATGAAGAAGGAAATGATGAATTTAACAACATGCAAGTGTCCTAAACTCACCAAATCCTTGTTGGAGAAATCTGAAGATATGTCAATGGCTGCTCCAAGATGCTTGATGATTGCTTGATTAAATGATGCAATGATTCTTTGAATGCAAGAATGCTAATTGATGTTGAATGAGTGAATGCAAAAATGAATGGGGGTGAAAATGGATGGAAAAAAACTTATTTATACACACTTATGCCCTAATAACCCAATAATACCTCATCATAGGCCGCCATAAGGTCTTTTTGTATAAAAACCCAAAAGGAATTTTGAATTAGTTTAAATTTGGAGCCAAGAGGGACTCATTCGCCACCCATGGCAAATGGGTTCCACCTTAGGCTTGTAAAGTGGGTGTAGGGAATTAAGTTGCATTTAATTTTTTTTTTAGGTTTACATTAAAAAATACACTTAATTATGACTTATGAGTGCATAAAGGGGTCATATAAAGCATAAGAAAGGTGTAAATAGTGATAACAAGCCTAGAAAAGTGTGAAATCTTGTTACAAGACTTTACAACACTTTAAAATAGGACTTTATAAGGGATAACAAGGTGATATTTAGATGAATTATAATGAGAAGAGTCTAGAAAAGTGTAGAAATGTGTTACAACACTTCACAACACCTTCACAAGACACCATAATTTGAATATTTAGGACCTAATGTGAATGCATAAGTTACATTGCAACATTAAATCAAAGAAAAAAATCATAAGAAAGACCTAAAAGACCATAAAAATGTCAATGATCCATTTTTCTATGGTACAGGACTTTAGAAAAGGGAAATATTTCAAACCAGAGGCAAGCAGTGAGCTATGCTAGTAATCAATGACAATAGAGGACATAACATGTAACTTAAGTGACTAAAAACTCCTATGGTAATCAATGATGAATTAGAAGATAAAGTGCACACCCAAATATCTAACACTTATGGTTTTGAAGAATTAGGGAAAAAACCCTAGAAAAAAATGAAATCCTAATCGTGATGTAGTCTAGAGAGGTTCAAACTGCCATTTTATATCCAAGACCATAACACTTTTCCAATTCAAATGAAGAAGTATTATCTAAATGCTCATCAAAATAATTTATTTTTTGCAAGGATGCAAATATTTTTAAAGTTTTTTGAAATTTGGGATCACCTACACATGAGGGATGAAAGCTAAAGAACCCCCATCACCATCATCAACTTATTTTTTTATATTTTTGATGTAGAACAAGATTGAGCAAATGCAATGCAAGAATCCTTAGGTTTGGATTGTGAGATTTTATACGCATCTACAAAGGAGGGTGTAAAATATAATGAACCTCAATTGTTACCAAAACATGCACTTGATGTTGAAGCATTATTTTGATAATTAGTTGTACTAGATGCTACCACATTTGAATCTTAGGGATTTGATAGTGATATTCTAGAATCCCCATTAAGGAGGTGTAAAATATAACAATCATAAATCATCACCCAAGAGTGTATCCATAGTAGATCATTATCATTGAAAGGTAATGGTTCCACTTTGGAAGATGGAATTAAAATATTAAGAGAGTTGAAAGTGTTGTGTTCAACTTCAATGTATGAATTATAGCTTTTTTTGGTCACTTTTACCATATAAACCTTGTTGTTATATTCATACTTCATCTTATGATGAAAAGTATACAAGAATCCTTTCATGGCATGAATCCATGATCTACCTAGGAGAAGATTATATGAAAGAGGTCCCAACATGATATGGATAGGGGTAGGAAAAATCATGGGTCCTACCTTAATGTGTAGTGTGATTGTCCCCAATGAAGGGCACACAATATACTGAGAGGGGGGGGGGGGGTGAATAAATATATTAAAAATATCAACTTCAAATAAAAAATATCTGTAGTAGCATTTCTAGAGCTTAATTTATCATTAAAACACTTAAATTCAAATGATAACATGAACACACATCCACACATGCGAACACTAAATATATGTGGAAAACCAAGATGGAAAAACCACGATGAGAATAGCTATTTTAGCCTCACAAAATAATGAAAAAAATACAATTGAATGAAGTAGGAACCAAACTACTAGAGACACCAATCCCTTGTTGTATTTGTAGCCACCAACCTAATGGAGAGACCAATCCCCAATACAAATATTTGAGCACCAACTCAAAGAGTATAAAACTAGTCTTATTGGAATACAAAGATAAATATTGTGGATATTTAATGTTGATAACATAGCTTACTTAAGATCTGAGCATTCCTCAGATACTCTCTTACAGTCCTTAAGATCTTCTGGTAATGACATGCTATAATTGAGATGCAACTCCCATTGAATTAAACTTGCTCACACAATTGATCTCACACTTTCATACACAATCCATACATTTTCACTACATATCATGTGAAGTGAGATTATGATTATATAAAACACACTATAATAACCTCAATTCATGTCATTGAGGAATCCACAATTAACCAAGATGACATAAGGTGGACCTAAATTCAAAATACATGAAACGTGTAACAGGTCAATCCTAAAAAAAATATGTTTCTATCAAAATAACATGATGTCATGCACTTCCATAGGAACCTTAACCTAGATCTATTTTATCATCACACATTATCTCTGGATGGCACACACTACTAGTTGTTGCCACACAATTTTGAAACATCAAATGGTTAACTAAAAAGCATAATGAACTTTCTATCACTTCAAACTATTTGCATGTTGAACATAGCTTCCAAAAACTCTAGAATATGATAGAACATGTGTAGGCATACTCTCCTTTCAAACCATAGAGAAAAACTCACATCAAAAAGGGAATGCGAAACATAACTATATTGCTAGAGAAATCTCTTTATCCAGAGTAACTAATCTACAACATTCCAGATAAGACTTCCGTATTAATAATTATATCAATAGTATAGATGGAAGAATGATATTGCAAGCATACTCTAATTGATATTGTGTCCTATTACTGATTTCCCAAAACATGGGGAGCACAAATGCATAGACAATCATTCTGGACAACATCCTTTTAGAACATACATCACTTTAGACATCATCCTTTCAGATGCCAAATCAACAATGATAGAACTGACTGACACCTTTGACATCAATGAAAACCTTTTTCCAGCATCTAATGTGTGCATACTAACATTATCAAATACTTGAATAGTAAGATTAGTAGGTTGTATAAGTTTCTTATCCAAATTGAGCTTATCTAGACGATCAATGATACAAAATTTAAGACCTGATCCATTGTCAATAAGTGTACGTATAATCCAAAAATTTATAATGAAAACACATATAATTAGAGCTTAATATTTATTTTGGACCTCAAGAAAAGGTAATTCATATTGAGGGAAGGTAATATGCAACTTATTTGCTAGCATACAATCAAACAAGGTTGCTACATCATTCTATTTGATAGAAGGTGAGATATCAATCTTTTGTAAAGAGTCTTGGAGCATTATGTAGTATATAGGTGATGTTTGAATCAAGTCCCAAAGGGAGATCTTGGCTAGATTATTAGAAATTTTCCCAAAAAGATCATATTCTTTACCTTTGCATTGAGGAAGGCTAGGTGGGGGTGGAAGATATGGTTGGGGTATAGGAATGGATGTTGGTGTATGTTTGGTTGCTTATTATTTAATATAGTATTATATGTGTGAGAAACTGCATGATAACATGGTTTCTTCAACACATCTTTTTGTGTAAGGTTACTAGTGAGTTGTTTTACAAATTTCAGGATATGGCCATGAGGTTTGGGAGGTCTTCTAGTGAGAGGTGGTTTAGGAGGTCCAATAATTAAATGTGGGTGTATAATTTTAGCTTGTTGGAAATCTTCTATCAATGGATGATATAATGTCATTTTTGAACCTTCATCTATGCAAGCCACCTTACTATAATTTGAAAATGTATCAATGATTTTATCCTCTTGTGCCACGATATCTTCCCAAGTAGGAGAGGTATTGGGAGGGAAACAAACACGATTTGTATGATTCTCCATGATTTGTTCCTCTTGCATCAAGATATGCTTACAACTAGGAGAGATATTCAGAGAAGAAAAAACATGATTGTCAATGATTGGATCCTCTTGCACCAAAAAACTCTCTCAAGTAGGGGATATTTTGGGGAGAAGAATGAAGATTAGGTGAAGTGGTGTTAATCAATGTGTCAATTTTTTTTTTTGTTTCTTCACAATGTTTTCATAGGTAAAAAAGTTATAGGTAGAAAAGCCATGTTTTATTATATCAAAACCACATCTTTAAAAAGAAAACATATTATATGTCCTTTGGGTCAAACTAGTGATGCACAAAAAAATCAGATAGGTTTCAAAATAAGAATCAGTGTAGGAACTAGATTTGGACAGAGACAACAAATAAAGATGTCCACAACAAATTTAGCCCAAATTGGTTGGATAGTGGCACTATGTCCCCTAGACCAGATAATTATTTTAGAAAATTTATGATTTGGAAACCATCAAGCATGTTTAAGGGTCTTAGAATGTAGAGGTTTAGGTTTGGGGGTAAACATCTAGTTCTAGAAATGCAAAGAAACCTAGTTTTTCTATATGAAGCACATGTATGCATGCAATTTTATATTTTAGAGAAATTGAATATGCTAAAATGATAAATTTCAAAACTTAAAAAATTGTAATTGATTATTTTTTCCAAAATATACAAAAAAGAAATATTTTTTGATATCTTGAAATGAAAATACTATGCATTTTTTTCACTTTTTCAATGCTTTTCACTAAAATATGCATGCATAAATGACAATAATATTGCAATTAAATTTATCAATGAAAATAACTCAAATCTAAGCCCTAAACAAGAAAAATTAGATACGAAATTATGCAATTAAATTTATTTTTTTAATTTTTTTAATTTTTTTACTTTTCATGAATAAATTAAGCAATTAATAACTAGATCTTCAAAGCACCTAGTTTTTTAAAAAATATTTTTCAAAATTTATGCAATGAAAATAAAAAAATATAATTGTAGGATATGACAGGTTCATCAAAATGTTTGAGTAGGAAGAGTGATCCTAGATCCAATTAAGTTAACTAGGATTATCTCCTTTTCACTTAACC
The DNA here is from genome assembly GCA_007258455.2 of Sequoia sempervirens. NCBI lineage: Eukaryota > Viridiplantae > Streptophyta > Pinopsida > Cupressales > Cupressaceae > Sequoia > Sequoia sempervirens. Next base: position 596,274,899 of record VDFB02193867.1, on the reverse strand, counting down.
AAACATTTAAGCATAAACCAACTAGGGCTTGATAATTAACTTGCTACCACAAGGGAGAGCCAAAACTCTAAGGTTTGTTTTGTACTTAATTTTTAGGATAATAAATTTGATGTAGAAACCTATTTGATGTATAATTTCCTAAGAATATAATTTACAATACATATGAAAATGAAAAGTAATAGAACTAGCCAAGATCTGAGAAATGGCCATATTGAGGAACTTCTACTGCAAATTTTGATGATAAAATGGTTGTTCTATGGCATGGTGTGCCCCAGACTAGGCTCCTCTCTTTTTGGATCTTAAAGTTCTGAGATGTGGATTAAGGTCTGCACTTTGTCTTCTAAAATTGTCACTTGCTAAAAATCCTAGATTTGACCTACACACATGAAAAGGGGGGAAAGGTTACTGTTGTATAGGGGCTTGCCTAAGTCAAACCTCATTTTGGTATTTCTACCTCTATGTACAACAATTGATGATGATCAAGAGGGCATGCACTAGACTGGGCAAAGGCCAAAACAACAACAATTGATTGAAATTGATAAATGGAGAATGATAATGTTACTTTGATATTAAACTCTTGAAGAAGTGATGTCACACAATTTTCCACAAAAGTTGATTGATGGATACCTTTATTGCTTGATAGTACTGTAAAGTGTTAAGTCCCAAACATAATAGATTGCTACAACTAGCATATAGAGGATAAATTAATATGTTTTCATGATGCATGATTCATCGCAATAGCTCCTTGCACATAAATTGCTCCATTCTTCTTGATTTCTTACAAACTTGAGCTTGATTGATGAAAGTGTTGTAATAATGCTACTAATTCTTCCCTTGAATGCTCTTGATAGATTTTGGGATCTTCAGTTTGCTCTAAAATTTGCTAAGTGTGCTTCTAGAATTTCAAATGATAAAATGACTAGTATTTATATGCAATTCTTCTAATTTTCCAAAAAATTAAATACTAGTAGTTGCCAATTGAAATTAGAAATTCAAATAATAAAATACTAACACCAACATATTCAAATTGAAGCCAAAAAGAGGTGGTCTAGGGAATGGTATTCTCTAGACTAGACCTATTCTTTTTGGGGCTCAAAGTGTTGGGGCCAAATATTGAATGCTTATTTTTATTTCCTTTGTTTGATTTTTTGAGGATATTTATAAAAAAGGTAATTAAAGGCATAATTAGGTCCAAGCACATGGAGGGAGCAAAACATAGTGAGAAATTGTCAAGGGTGAAAATTTTTTATGCTATAATGAGTGTACATTAAATTAGGCTTTTTTGCCTTGTTAGATGACCCACTCTTAGAAGGAAGGAATTTTTTTTTCTTCTTACTTGCGTCTTTAATACTATGGTATCTAGTAGTTTTGAAGAGACCCCATTATTAATAAGTTAGAGTTTTTACCAATTATTCCTATTATTCTTGCAACTCCCAATATTAACCAAACTTCCTTTTGTTTGGGATAGTGAGCATCTCCTAAAGGCTTAAACCTAGATTTTGCTCTAGAAATAACAAGGGGAAAATCCTTGATCTTATGCTTAGAGGATTGACATCTATAAAATGTGTTAAGAAGATTAACAAAGGTAACCTTTTGCATATTACATATTTGAAAAGATCAACCAGAATAAAAAAATTGTGTGGGTTTAGGTTCAACACAAATAATATAGCCTAAAGAGTCTACAATGTGGTCTAGAAGAGTCTAATAGGGTAACATCTATCTCTTTAAAGATGATAAAATCCTAGGCCTAAAGTAGAAAACTTGATAATGAACTACACATATATGAAGGAACCATGGTTGAGGATTAGAAAAAGCTATAATAGTTAGGGTCTTAGAAGATATACTCGTCAAAGTGTGCTTTGTGGGACATATCATCTTGCACTTTAAAAATGACAATTACTAGAAGATTAAGATTTGAGGCATTTTAAAAGTAAAATTCACTTGTATTTAAGAAAATCAAATAAGCTTGTAAGAAAATGCATAAGGTTATACTAATTCATGTTCAAAGAGAAGAATGATATAGATGAAAAGTAAAAATATATAGATTAAGTTCTAAACCCTAATCAAACTTCATTCATTCAACATTAAATTAAAATCATTAAATTCACTTAAAAATAATAATTATAAATTTTTAAAATTATATATATAATAGGGCTCTAGGAAAATTCATCGCTAGCAATTCATCGATAGAAAATTGACTACGGGAAAAATCACTGGCACCGACAATTTACCGCCATGGAAAATTAACTGCCAAAAAATCATACAATTAATTTTTTGCGTGGTGAATTTTCTTGCGGTGAATTGTTGGTGGTAATTTTTCCATCAATGAATTGCATGCGGTGAATTTACTGTATGCCATATAATAATTAATTACTTACTAAACTATTTCCATAACTAGATTGGTTCCGTTCATTCCAACATAGATCTCTACATTCATATGATGAGCTACACCATTGTCCAATTATATTTTTATATGCCAATCTTTGCTTGCAAAAATACATTATCAACTAGGGGAGAGGGGCCTATAGTGGGGTGGGCTCCAATAGTGGGGATATAAGTAGTCCTTAATGGGCCTCACAGTGGAGCACCTTAAATCCAATTGCAAAACACTTTTTATCCATAAAATACACAAACTGACAAATCATGTGATGCCACATTGGCACACTAATAAAACATGACTTAGTGCATCATTATTGGTCTCACTTTTTGTTTTGCCTTTTTGGATACCTCAACAAAAAGCATGCTAATGTAGCATCATATTTGGTGACATGACCCTAAAATTTTTTTTTTTTTTTTTTAGGGGAGTTGCCAAATAAACTGTTGTACAAAATTAGGACTAATTTGAAAGGGTGCTCCAGTATAGATTCCTCTTCCCTACCCGATTATGAATTTCAACATTTAATTATTAAAATATTGTTGTCTGCAATTACTAATAAAGGTATTTTTAACTGGTGTGCTACATGTGCTAATTTTATGTCTGACAGATTCCGAGTGTAAATTATTGGATTTCAAATGTCATATAACTATTGGCTGGTCCAAAACTTACTTCTCCATGTTCTTCATCTTACTCTTCCAATACATACAGAAAAGTTAGCGATAGCTCATCTAATAAATAAAATTCCAGTTTTCTGCGTAAAGCCCAACTGGAAGTGATACGTATTTGACAAGCGCAATCTGTTGGATCATATTTGGTAAATATAATGATGATTTATCTCTTCTAAATTTAAGTCGTCATGATCATGAGCAAAGACAGGTAATTATCATAAACTAAGCAAAACAAAGTAATGGTTATGAGCCCTTGCGAACACTGTTAGAAATCCTGCGGCCCGACGGCCTCTACTTCTTAAAATCAGGCCCTTGTTGCGTACAGGACTCCACTGAAATGCCCAGATTCCATACGTAGCAATTAGCATGCCCACCGAGATAGATAGGGCCGGCCGCCGGGTACCTTTCATGGTGGGCTTATCGATCGGCTTAGGTGGACCACTATTGATATTTGGACTATTAAGACATTTATATCATATGAGGTTTCTCTGACTGTGGAATTACTTAACAGAGGGCTTATTGCCTTCCTTATCTCATCCATTTCACTTAAAGCATGAGGGCACCAAAATTTCAAGTGCTAAACTGGTTTGTACAAACGTTATACACGTTGATGGTGATGGCTTTTGCTATCGTAAGGTATGTTATGAGACCGCTAGTTTTCAAGGCGGCGCTCCCTCACTCCGCCTTGCACAACTGTTCGACGTTGATAATTGGTCGGCGAGGGTCGGTGCAGAAATGATAAACGAGAGCACAGACATAAGGTGGTTGGTACTCTGGTTTGGAAGTTTTCGGCAGTCGCAAACTTTTATCTGTAGCTTGAGAATGTTCTGTCTTGTGTGTGCTTTGTCATGTTTCTTTGGGCAGTTGAAAGTGAAGTTTTGGAAGCATATGCTTGGGAGAACGGTCTTCATTTATGGAAGATTTATACATCAATCTTTTTACATAAAAGAATTTAAAAACGTCTGTCAGTGTTATATTTATCTCAGCAGTACAAACGATTTAACTACGTCTGTCAGTGTTATATTTATCTCAGCAATACAAATGATTTAAAAGTATGAGTTATTAGAGGAAAAGATTGCAAGGTGTAAAGGTAGACCCACGGACTCGATCATAAAAGTGTTCCAATCTAGGAGGGTTTTAGAACTATAGAACTGAAAAAGTTGAATCATATAATTTTTTTTTTTGTTTATCAAGTTTTTGTAGAAAATTGGAGAGCATAAAACATTGATATATCTTCCTTTTGTGATTTATTTTCTACTTTAACTCTTCATTTTTATTTCTAATTTTCTTAAATTCTTCTTCCAAACTATTATTCATACATATTAATTTTTTTTTCTTTCCTTTCTCTTAGAAAATAATTTTCTTGTATAGTTAAAATTTAATCACAACAATAAGTATTTATGTCACTACTACATACAAAGGTGTTTTAAGACATTAACTTAAGACAAAAGATTACTTTTGTCTTTAATTTTCTAATTGTCTTAGATTAAGACAATAAAAAAAACTTTTTTCTAAAATACATTTTTTATTTCCCTCCACATTTTTGTTTTTGGGCTTCTCCCTCGTATCTAAATTCCCCCGCTTCCACTTCGAGGACGAGAACAGAGCAAAGAGAAGAATCAAAGAAAGAGGCACGAGGAACATAGACACACAATGGACACGGAGAAAAGTGAACAACAGACAGCGAGATTCATCATCGCAGGTTATCACTCACCCGAATGAAAATGAGGGTGAGGCAGATGAAAGTCCGAAATTGAATCGGCAGGGAAGTCCCTTTCAGAGATTCCCGAAGACAGTCCAGTTCCTGCAACCCGAACCTCATTCAGCTCGGGAAAGGGAGTTTCTTGAGACTGGATTGATTCATTCCCCTGCATGCCTGGTTCGAAGCACAACAAACAAGGGTTTACCAATAATGAAAAGGGTTTTTTCAGACAAGGGGCTTTTTAGAAAATCAAAAAGGTGCGAAGCTCAGAGCAAGTCACAACCACGTGGGTCCAGGATTTTGGGAAAGCTACAGTAATAAAGCTTTTACGAAGGGCCTTTTAGGAACAGACAAGGTGTGCCCCACGTTTTTGTCTTTTTTGTTTTGTTTCTTGTCTCTTTTCTAGTTATATTCTCCTAGTTCTAGCTTGCTTGATATACCGCGCAGACCAAGACGAATAGTTACAGTATCTCTGTTTGATGATGTTTGAATCAATAAACATATGTTGATTACACTCGATAGGTCAGGCATATTCCCTGGGAACTCAAAATTGCCATTTCTAGTTTTAGGAATCTCAGTCACTGCGTCTGCATTGCTTATAATGCTTGAAAAAAAACTTCTTAAAATCCAATCTTCTAAGATTACCCAGTTTTCCAAGTGGCCAGAATAAGGATTTCCAATCAACGGGTTGTCCTTCCCACCATGTTTCTTCTGCATTTAGCTGGTAAATGTTGTAGAATTTGGCTTTACGCCTGCATATTGCATTTGCTTGATAGTTTCTGATGTTTATCTCAAATGTTATATAAATTAATGCAAGGAAGCCCTGATATCTATTGTACAAAATTAGGGGTAGTAAAGGAAACTAATAGTCCCCTATGTGTTTATGATTATTTTTCATCAAGTGTCCTTCAACATGGCCCTTTTACTTTGCATCAAGTTCCTCACCAACCTTCATTGGATCCCCAGAGATTTCTTAGATAGCACAATCAATTGTAGCGTTGGAAACATTGCCTTGCATTGAAGTAGAACTGCTTGATTGAAGGTAATGATTATGAGCCATATTCTCTATTGCTTGCTCCTATATGAACACCTCAATCAAATGCTTGATTGGGTTATACATGGAAACCTTTTCAAGGATTTGACAAGTTTGTTGAAATCATTGTATCACATTATTGAGTACACTCTTATTTTATAGTTAGGTATTCAACTGCAAAATACATTCTCCTAGAAAAGGGATTTGGTTTGCCTAAATCTTTATGTTTATTGATAACATATGACTTGTAGTAAAAACTGTTCATAATTTTTAATATAGCATCAGGGATAACATCATCTTCCTTTAAAGTGGCCCCCCTGTGGTCCCCCTGCCCCCTTGTCCTTTGTTAAATTAATTGGGCATATAGGAGAAAATCCAATGATAACAATTAGGTACTGGTTCATGCCAACACCCCTCCTGTGAACTGAGTAAGATTATAGCCAAAAATGCACTGATTAGTGAAATGATGCCCATATCTAGCAGTGGACGGCGGGCTGGAGGACATGTGCATTGCATTCACAGGAAAGGAATAATACTGTAAGCAATAAAACAAGAGGATAGTTTTAATTTCTTGCAAGGCAGGTTAGAGTGGCTATGTTTCAGAGCAAAGTTACAAATTCTCTTATTAGATACTATTTTGACAGATGTATATTTGTCTAGTGTTACAGCTAGACCACCTTTCACTCCCCATTCATTAATCTCGATGAAGTCCCTACCACTTTCAACCGCATGACTGAAATTGGAAGCTCTCAATTATGAATAATAAAGCAACATCCGAACTCTCCTCTGTTATTTATGCACTCTGATCTCTTCAAATCATTAATTGTATTTGCACTATGCTTTGATAGTAATTATTTATAGAATTTTAAAATCCTTCTAGGTGAAATAGCAATTATTTTTTGTTTAGCTCTTTGGAGTAGCCTGAATTGATATAAAGCTTAGTTACGATCAAAAAATATTCTAATTATCTCTTCACTCTGCAACTTTATTTTGCGGTAATTACCATAAAAATGCTTGTTGCATGACCTCATTTCTAGAGAGCTACTACTGTTGAGTTAATACTTTTGCATTCAGGTTTCAAGCTTAAACTCTTACGTTGATAGCTTTCTCAAGTGAATAAAATTACCACCCACACCTGTTCAGAAAAGAACCTAGCTAATAATAATGTAATGTATCACATTCTTTGTGTTGGCACTAGAGTTGTGACAGAGCAATCCTAAACAGATCCATAATCCTATAAAGATATTTTCTCTTCAAATAGTAATTGAAACCAAACAAGAGAGGCCATTCTTTCTTGACGCGGTTAAAGTAAAGATGACTCTGCAATGTGAATACCAACTCTTCTATCATTGTAGTCAAGAAGCCAATTCAAAGTCACATTTCTTGCAACCAATTTGAAAATGAAATCCTCTTAAACACAACTCAAAAGCTTCATCATAATGAAAGTTGTAACTGGCATGGAACAACAAAACTAATCTACAAATAATAAATGGAAAAAACCATTTTCTTAGTAGTCCTTTAGTCAAAGGTCTGACTATAAATAATACACACTCTGATACCATCCATACCTAAGTAACTTTATGCTAGAATGCAATTTTCCTTGCTTGCAATAATAGATTTTATTAATTTGAGAGAGTTCCTATCTCCATTAACATGCATCCAATCTTAAAAAGTTGATGGTGCTTCAACAAATGCTTTAATTTGTTCCTTGAATAAAGTTTGTTCATGGAAATTTCTGAAAGCTTTGTATTCTCTAGTTGAATGTCCCAATTTGAAATGGATTATAGGTCCTATAATTACCAGACAAGCTAAAAGGGACTACACCTATTGTACCACACTACTTACAACTAAAAGGCCAAATTATATTAACATGTATCTAGTCTCAACTTTTGAGAGATCTTAATAAAAATGATATGTTCTTAATGAAAAGTGATGGCTAGGCTGCAGAAGCTAAGATATTAGCAATTAATAGAAAGAAGAATTCTATTTTTTATTACCTAATACAACTCTCGATGTTATTGAGAATTCCTTACACAATATTTCCTTCTCAATTAAATGAGTTCAGGAAGCTAGTCTAAGCTTGTGCCTCATTGGAATTTAGGAGCTAAATGCTATTGGCACGGCAAAGGGTCTGAATTTCGCTTAGAGAAACTTAAACCTCATTTTAAGAGTTTGTAAATTTCAAAATTACTCTGCTGTCATGGTTATCATTCCCCTTGTTTGGTGTAAGTGTTTTTTCTATTGTGCCCTTAACAAAAATAGCAATTTAATCATAACCCTTTGAAGCAAAGCCTAGTTTGGTTGGGAAACTCCAAAAGATTGAGTAAAGAAAAAGTAAAATAGTGTGCCGATGCAAAACTAAAGAGAAAATACCCTCAATAACATATTGCAAAGATAAAAGATTTTTGTAAAGTTAAGTGAACAATTTAAGGAAATCTTTTTGTCCCAAAACTAGTATTGTTGTTAGAATATCTAAAAATGTATCGGAACTCTTCGGGCTGGAGCATGAATATGTCAAACTGGTTAGTTTTAACATGCACTAAATCTATAATTGTAACCTGCCAAGAACTTGCTGTTTATAATGTTTGTTTTTAGACATGAGATTTCTAGCCTATATTATTAGTTTGAGTATTTCTATTTGATTGTGCATATTTTTTATTAATATTATGCATCACACTCCATGATCCATCATCAGAAAAGATCATAAATTGTGATCCGTAATAATGAGATTGAAGCATATTATAGATCATGCCCCATGATCTATTATCAAATTGAAATACCAAGAAAATATCATAAAATGTGATCCTTAATAATGATGATGGAAAAAATGTATAAAAAATTATGTTTTGTTTTCCTCAGTTTTCTGGCTGCCTGTATATATGCATAACATATCAAAAGAGTTAGATACCATTAACAGTAATGGGAATTTTATCTAGATTCAAATAGATAAAAGATTAATACAAATTTGTCTTTCTCTTCAAATCTAAAACCTTGGTATTGTAACGAGTTCTCTAATTAATAAATTATCTTTGTTTTTTTTAAAATGTTGATTAGAGATTTAAAGGACATTGAAACCCAAAAATTTCTGATTTATTTCACAGCCTGTGATTTTGAAGGGATCCCACAGAAAGCAAACAACAACAAGAGCAAGGACAACTCACCATTTTCTATGGGGGAACAGTAAATGTTTACAATGTTTCAACAGACATGGTACGCTAATAGATACAATTCTTCTTTATAAGAAATAAATTTTTGCCATTATTATCAATTATTTAACTGTCAGATTGTTACACTCAACATGAATGGTATGTCATAGTGTAAATTATGGCATGTACTTGGCAGGCCAAAGCCATAAAGAAGCTGGCCAACAATGGAGTAAACAACAAACAGGCCTCCATGGCCAGTACTCCCACATCTTTACCCCATCAACACCGGTCAGTTCCAAGTCTTCTCCAACTCAAATGCAGCTTAAAATGATCTTGGGTACAATATGAAAACAAATCTACCCATTGTAATCCTTTCCATTGATAGTGGAACTTAAAGATAAATTTTGGATGAGCAAAATGGAAGGAAATCTTATTTATTGAAAAACAAACATTAAATTTTTTTATTTATTTAATTTTGGGGACTAAGAGATGTCAATATATATGTATCCTTTGAGTGTGGGAAAAAATATTTTCCATGTTGACTACTTACTTTAATTTGATAGACATCCCTAGATTGAAATTCATAGATACATCCGAATGAGGGTAAAATATAATGGTAAAAGGGTATGTGTATGCAATGCATTTCCCCCCTCATTTCAATTGTTTTCAATGGCAGGTGATTGACGTTCTTCATCCCGGTAGGCCAAATGTCTCTAAGGTAGGTTAACATGTTTTATTTTTCATGAAATTGATTTATTCTGTTCGTTAACTTTGTGTCTGCTAATTTGTTTTATTAGTACGTCCTTTTGATGTATATTCGAGGTATCTAGGATTATGTATTTGGGCGTTGAGTAGTTGTTTATGTGTATTGAAGGTTGAGCTGAAGGATAAGCTTGCAAAGCTGTATGAAGTGAGAGATCCACAAACGATATTTGTGTTTGGGTTCAGGACCCAATTTGGAGGTGGCAAATCTACTGGATTTGGCTTGATTTATGACAGCCTTGAGAGTGCCAAGAAATATGAACCAAAGTAGAGGCTTATCAGGGTAAGCCGCTTAGCGTTAAGAAATTTTAACAGTTAGCTATTATGAATCCTTAAGACAGTAGATATATAATGCCACTTCGATTGAAAATATAGCATGTTAGGAAAGTAATGAAAACTACTTGAAAAAATTAAGGTCATTAAAACCTTTTGTTTTTAAAAACCGTACCTCTGTTTTTATTTTTATTTTTATTTTTTAAAAGTCAGTTCTTGTGTTTCTCACATGTTTTTATTATTGTATGATAACCTCAGAACGTAATCATATTGTTTTTTCAAGTAATGTATAGGCTTGCAACATTCAGATGTCTTTTCCCTTCTAGGTTCATTGTCTGAACTTATGTTCTGTTCTCAAGGAATTGGACTCAACTCAAGTGTATAGAGAACAGATTTAAGTTCCTTTGCCTTCTTTAGGTACTGGTACTAACTCAAGTCATAAACATATCTATGGTTCACCTTCAAATTTAGCTGTTAACAAGATTGGAGAACCAGTTGTCTCCCCAACATTTAAATTTGTTGAGTAATCTTTCCACCTTAAGGATTCTAGTATTTTCCTTATAAGGGTCAACTAGATATTTAACAGTAACATGTCAGCAGAAATTCCCAAGATGGGACCAAAATAGGTGCATTCCACGTGGTTTCCATCATATACTACAACATAACACAATTATTTCACTATTTCAAAATAGACAATATATAACAATATATGGATAGCATTTCAACATAGAATATTAGATTCTGAATACCTTTTGAACTTATTCCATGCATAACAGGCAACCCTTGTTAAACCATTTCTAATTCGCTCATCATTGAAACAAGAAGGAGTCTTATGACAAATCATCTCTTTTGTAATTGTTATCAAACTTACAACTATTCTTTCTCTTGACATCAAATTCTTAAACACCCCAAAAAGACATCCATTTGCGATAATTCCATGCACATGTAAATAAAGCAACTTTCCTATAAGTTACTCAAGTGCTAGATATCTTTCGTTACTGCCTATGGTATGCCACAGTCAAACTTAACCCAATGTTCAAGGTACAATAATTGAATATATTTTATGGTTTAAATGATTCTTGTTCATTGAAAATTTTTCTATGATCCCATAACCTAGGGATCTGATGACTCTACTATTCAAACCTTCCCTTAAAAGGAATGTATTACAGACTGTATTTCCCAAGTGCAACTATACAGTATTGGGTATGCTAGATTCTTCCCTTTTGTATTCCTGCCTATTTGATTAAAGGATTAGATTATCCTTTGAAATCCATGTGGATCAGAATAATCTAAGCAACTTTAATCAGTAATATACCATTCATTATTGAAGTTACCCCAATTGATAAATTATCTTTTATTTGCATGAATACAGAGGTCACTCAACATACTCTATTTAGATCTTAATAAATATATAGTTAGGCTGTTTCAGTCAATTTTTGCATAACTACCTTTACTCATGGTATGTTTAATACACAATACAGTAAGTTACCAATCATCATCTATGATAGCGTGATTCTTTAACCACTACCTACTTCAATGTTTCCTTATTCATAACCTTAAATTCTGTTTTTTGACCAACCGACTTCTATTTCATGGAAAAGTAATAGGAAGTTTCTTTTGAGAGTAGATTGATTGGATTTAGCAACCTAGGCATTGAGTGGGTTCATAACTACATCTAGACAGGTAGTATTGCTTCATGTCATGGTTAATGATTTATCAACTTAAGAGTTACCCATTGTTTTTACAAGGGATACAATTTCTTATTCTTTTTTGTTTCCTTGAGTAACTACATTCTAACATTATGACCAAATATGAATTAATTCCTATGCCAACAAAATTACATTGGCCTAGATTAAAAAAGGTATTCCACCCTCTAGCTGAATGTACATCTTAAATAATTAACAAATTTCATATCTCACACATATTGAAAAATGGTAGGTGCAAAAGATGAGACAAACAATATAATTGTATAGGACTATAGATTTATTTTACATTGATTACAAATAGCTTTATATAACTATTGCAAAGATCAACCAGCCAAATCACCTAACAACTAACATACTTGACAACTATTTATTTAATCTGCAAACATTTCTAATGTCAATTTATTTAGCTAACAAGTATTTACTAACCTAGAATACTAGAATACTATCACAATGTAGTATTTCCAATATTCCCTTGCTTATTACATTGTTGAACAAAGTTAGGAACATTTGTTTGGGACACAACCACCCAATTATCAAATTAAAATTACACCATGCTTGAAAACAAATTATTTCTTCAAGTTTCTACATGATGAACTAGGGGGGCATGCCATTCTTCATCAAAGTTGTTTATTAGGGGCACACATGTTAACAATAATGAAACAATAAGGATGAGGACACATGTGCTACTCATCATCGAAAGTTGTTACACATTGTAAATAACAACGGACTTACAATAGATGTAGATAGGGATGACACATTACTTCACCACTCTTCTTGTGATTAGGGATAAACACACTATATACAAGTACAAAAGATACCATCCCTAATTGCCCTCCACTCCCCCATTTTGGTCAAAACAAGGTTAGTTGTGATCCAATTTTAGTGTGAGATCAAAGGACAATTTCTCATGTAGGCAAGGTCATAGCTAAGCCAGTGGTGATAGGTTTATTTCCATTGGAAAGCTTGAGTTGTGGAAGCGTTTTTATAAAATGCCATGGTTGAAACAAAGTAAAGACATGAGAAATGCATGAAGAATATTGTTCTTTATTCATTAATGTTGTTTGAATGCTCAAAGAGTAAATAGAGGTGATGGTAGAAAATTGGTGTCTCAGTTTTACTTTATATTAAGAAGATAGTGAGAGCCAGTTTAACAGAGTTAATTATTCTTCCAATTCTTTTGGAATCTGAGTCTTGTGTATCTATGTAATCATTTTCCTGTTTCTGTCAGACATTTTACTTCTCAATGTGGCTATAATTATGAACAATTATAGTTAAAAGTAGGCTTTGAGGTTTGAACTTTAAACTACTTGCTCTACAGGATGATAATCGGTACAATTCCAGTAGAGGTGCTCATTTAAATCTAAAATGTGCAGAGCGAATGCAAGTGTTGGTTAACAAAATACTTTGTAGGTGCTAGCGCAAGATGATTATGTTTGAATTCTTTATCAAAGTCATAACTTCTTACAAGAATCATATCTATGACAACTATAATGTTGTTCTGAATGTAGCTCTTGTGGATACATTGATTGCAAAAACAAGGTCTTGGGAAGATGAAAGGAAGACTACGTTTTTATATATGATGGAGTAAGTAACAATTGTTTTTCCCCTATATGATAGGTTGTATTATATTCATAAGTTAATAATCTATGAAGGTTTTTTGCTACCAATTAGAATGAGAGTAATAGGCAAGTATAATGAGTGTTATTTTAATATTTTGTTGTTTTAATGCATCTTTTTCCCTTTTTTTTTTGGTTATTTTAGGTCTGTTACACCCACTGTCAAACTCAGAGACCTCATGAGTCAAGGTTGCATAGTTGCACCTATCACCTTGCTTGATGGCTTGATGAGTATTCAACATATTCGAACACTTGTGAACATATTCCCAACTATACCATTTTGACTTTTGATTTACTTTGTGGCAGTTCTTGATAACCCAACTAACTTATTCTTCATGGTTCAGATGACGAATGGGTTTTAAATGTCATTGTTTTCTGAGGTTGATATTGTGGTCAGTGGTTTCCTAGCAATTGAACAATCTGGTTACAATTCATAGATAGACTTGCAATGGATGATATAAGGTGTGAAACATAATTTATTGACTTTAGAAAGGCGATGCGATTCATTTCAGATTTGTGGACTTGTGAAGATTGTGATCATAAAATGAGTAGGATTGGTACTTTTTACTTGCTTCTTGAGTTGGATGAATGTTTCTTGTCAGTTTCTATTCAAGAATTTGTTCTTTTAAATGATGGCTTGTTGTGTTGCCTGGTGCTGGAATGGGAGTTGTTTCATCACATAATACATTCATTGTGGGCACATAATAGATTGAGTTATGTATAGAATGGCTATTATTACCATAAATGTTTACAAAATTATGTAAGTGTTCATGAATCGATCTCCACCTTTGCAATAGAAGGGAAAGTCCTTAAGAGAACAATTTTTTTGTGCAAAGATCTTGCAGTCCTTACAAAAATCAAATATCTGCATGATATGTTGGTCCTTTGATAATTACATTCCTCTGATAGATAACTTGCATCTCAAATCTATTTTTTGAGTCTACACTTCAATCTGTTTAATATATTATATAATTGATCTATTTTTGGTTGTGAAACATTTTTTTTTTCGTTATGATAAATTTTTCCAAATTCCAAGCTAATTGCAAGTTGCCTTCCTGGTTGTGTAAGATCATTTTTCTCATACTTTACTACAGTAAATTGAGCTTTTTTAATTTTTTGTAATCTATGACAAACTGACTTTTATATGGCCTATTGAATTTGATTGTATTTATGCTTTTGATGTTTATCTCTATCAATTGCAAAGGAGAATGTAGGCATGTACCTTTATCATTTTGAAATGGAATAGGATAATTGTACACTCATTAAGTTGGGTGCATATTGTTTTGTTCTTGAGTAGTTTTGGCAGTAACTGTATAAAAGCTTTCTGGAATCAACTACATGGCTTTAGTAGTATCTGGCATTTTCATGGCTCATATCTAGGGAAAATTCAAAATGCTCTACTTCATTGATTAGTTTACCTTTCCAGTTGTAAGGATGCATTATCATTCAAGCATTGATATGTGACAAGCACATTAAGTTGATACTTTTGATGTGATTTATCATGTCTTTTACTGTAGGTTGGGGTTTCTGGTGCTGGTCACAAATGGTCAGTCATATAAGGAAAGGAAGAAGAAGAATGGAGACATTCTATTGTGATAATTCTTGTTGAAAAAATTCAAGATTTGGTCCTGAAAGATAAAATTGATTATGATGACACTATGCTAGTGGTTGGGAAAACATCATCTAAGCCTGACTCTGAAAGTGTTGATGATGATTGTGAGAAGCTAGATAAACTGGCTAATGATTTTGACAAGGAGGTGAGCTATATTTTATGGAAGGTTTATAATTTTTATGAATTTTGTATCTCTGTGGCTATGTATTTACATTGGGATTTGAATTTATCAGGTAGAGGCCACTTTCTGAAGAATTGTTTTAGAAGTTCTAGGCGTTCAACAAGATCATGTGATTCTAGAAGTGAATGCATTGAGGTATGGTTGATATTTTCTTTTAGAGCTCTATTGCCTTTTATGTTATTGGCAAGATAATCTTTTCCATTTTTGCTGATGGGTAAGTGGCAAATTTGAAGAAAATTCTCAAATTTGCTACACAATCACAAAATAGAATGGATAATCTCTCATATTTTGATCATATTTTATAAAATGGAAAGGAAACTTGTTGAGCAAGACATTTGCTTTATTTAAAAAAACTTGTCAAACTGTTGGAGGTATAGTTGTGCCTTACATGTTGAAATCCAATTGGGAGCTTATGTTCATTTTCATAGACAAGTCCTCTAAAAAGTTGCAAGAAACTAAAATTTCTGATGGGTTCACAATTGTACAAAGACTTACTTATTGGTCATTGACTCCTATTTGTTACCTATACTTGGACCACTAGTATACATGTACAAATAATTTCTAATAGTAGGCTAATATAGCATTACAATCGTCATGACGACATTTCCTTTTGTCTAAACTATTTAAAATCTTCTTTACACACCATATTGATGGCTTCCATATTTTTATTAGTTTTGAAATATTTAAGAATTGTAAATAAATCCAGCTGTTGTTTTCAGATATACCTTTATTTCTTGTTATGAAGTGCATGATTTTCTCTAATTGGAAAACAGACTTTGAATGGGACATTGACAAACTCTTTTTTTGCTTCACAAGTCAATTATCTTTTGCTTATGGAGGTATGATCCCATTAGGTTTGAACATGGGTTGTCGGGGTGGTAGCTAGCACCATTCTATACACAACCACAATTTGGGAGAATCTAAAAACCAAGTACTAGACTTTGAAGGCCAGTTAGGCCTTGTAATTGAAGAACCTACAATTTTTTTCTAAGTTGCAGGAGGGTGTTTTTTTCTCAGGATTCTTGTAGTGTCTTAAGGACCCATGAGGTCAACTATCTAGTATCTAGAAATTGGTGGATAATGAAAACATGGTACCCTTGATTTTACGAAGTTCACCATCATTGTATGGTTAACTTATTGAATCCTTACGATTAACTATTGAGACACAATATAATGTTGTTGATCATATTGTAATGGTTTTTAGGCTTAGCATGTGTGATTGATCAAGAGAAGAGAAAAGTAGGATACAATCACATAATTATGTGTTCACCCCCTAAAATCATTTGAGTAATCATGAAGTTGTCCTTATCATCTACCAAGCCAACTACCTTGATAATCATTGCTACATGACCCATCCAATTGATAATCTATTTGATCTTCTTGGTTAAGTTGTCAGTCTCTTTCCTTGATTCAATGGATCATTGATTGACCTATTAGATCAGCTGCAACTGTCTATATGTCTGGAAAGCATTCTCAGACTTTGCATTGGTATTCCCACTGTGTATGATGGCATTTTTCTTGGCTCCTCCAATGCATCTCAGAGCATGGAGACTTGAGGATTTTGGTTGCTCATCTAGATGTTTTTCTGTTATCTTCTTATGGGATCCTCCCTCTCCTCTTATATTACTGTCCTTGCATGGGGGTTTGTTGTTTTTAGAGTAGATGATGTTTATGTTTGCTTTTTGTCTAGGGCTCTTTTTTGGCCTTAGTCCTTTGCTACTGTACCTGTTGTATATTCTAGTCTTGTTGATCCATTTTTGGTCATTTGTGGACATTAATTTTCTTTTCTTTCTCTTTCCTTTTGTAGAGATGTTAACACAAAGAAGTCAAGAAATGAGAAAAGTAGCTAAGCAATACACAATTTGTTAGAGGATACCTTCATTTTCTCTTGCATGAAACTAAAGATGAGAATCTGCTCTTGCATTGTTAATAATGGGTATGCACTAAAGCACTTAATGCATAAGATGGTCGTCAAATTAGCTAGCCTTCCTGATGAAGGCATTAAAATAGAGCCATCAACATACCTCCTTCAAAGAATCAATTCCATGGTTAGTGCTTGACCAACTTGTTATCATGTTGCATAGGGATGAAGTCTAGAAAAGACAAATTTGAGATGACAAAATCTGTATTTGGGGTTGACCGTGGAAAGTTTGCAAGTTATGGATGTAAGTCCACTGGCCAACTGTAATGAATTTCTCTTCTATGACTTGCCAAATAACTTATGACTATGGGTCTATCATGCTATGTGATGAATAATTTTATGTATTCTTTTATTTTCTGTATCTTAGAGGTATCTACACTTATGCATATGCACCTGCAAGTAGAAATGTTGCAGCACATTGTCACACTTGTCATGAAATAGGTTATTGGTATTTTCTTGCGGATCTGTAAACATGTTGTAAGTTGGAATTAGACTTCTTTTATAAATTTAAGGTATGATTTATAAATATTATATTTTGATATTAGTAAATATTACATTTTGGTATTATTTCAGTAAACATCTTTTTTATAGTTAAATTGTGGTTTATTTTCTCTCATAACTTTTATCTTAAAAATCACAGGTATGACTTCTATCATAAATCTTGAGCTTGAATTACTAAATTTGGATTTGTGGGCATCAAGGTCAATTAAACAAAGGCAGCAAAATGTATGGATGGTGAAGGTTTAGCCGGCGCCTTGTCTTCCTTAGAATGATGCTGAGATGTCTGAATTTTGAAGTGGTGAGGAGACTTATTTATTTGCATTCTTTTGAGCTTTCTTTCCTTGACTGCAAATAAAAATGTAATTTGCAACTTCTGTCCATAATAGACCAAGCTCCTAGACTCTAATATAACATTGGAGTTTTGACTTATCATTATGTATCTTATATGTGAGAAACTGGTGTTGTTTTACTTCTAATTGAAGGTTCTTGATTGTCAAATTCATTAATTGAGAAAACTACTGTTCATTTCCATCAAAAACATGTTGTGTATAATCTCTCATATTAGGCTGAATGGATTGTAGAGGGAAGAATTATATTTCATATTTTCTTTTAGTCTACAATCTAGTGTCTTCATCTTCTTTGTGTTATTTTGTCATGATATTAGTCTAAATTTCTCTCTTGTTGTGTGGTAATTTCTCTTCACGTTATATTAAAATGGGAGAAGGCTGGGTGCCATTTATTATTGTTGGATAGGAAGTGGTCTTGATTTACTAATTAATGTTGTGCAGAGGCTGCTAGGTGCTTAGGTTTGGCTATTGATCTCTTCTTGGAGATAAGAAGATTGTTGATGGTTGGAAAACACTGCAAGGTAATTCAATGTTTGAATTGGGTGTGGGATGACCTAATCTTTTGAGGTTGTCAAAGTTTGACTTTGAACCAGTGTAAGGATTCTTATTCTCATGATAATATGTTTTGATATGTTGTTAAGACTACAAATTTCTTGGTTGGATGTAATGTACAAGGCATTCATTGCAGAAGTTGTATGGTTATTTTGTGAATATCTTTATGATGATTAGGTTGAGTAAATTTACTTGTTTGTTTTAGATAGGGATTTTTATTGAAATTCAAAATATTTTTTCTATAGGAATTCGGTGAAATATATGAAGCTGAAGAAAATTTGGAACTGGCTTTGGAATAGTTTGAGTGAGTTGCAGAGCTCTATCGAGGTGGAGAAGTTACTAGTACAGCTAACCAGCGCCAACTTAAAGTTGCAGTTTGCAGCCCAGCTTGAGCAGTAAGTTAATATGAAAGAAAATATTTGTAAAAGTTTTTTGGGATAACATATTTTCACTTTTGGGCTATCAAATGACCAGTGTAGTGGCTACATATAATTGGATTTTTTTTGGGGTTTGATTTGCAGATTTATTATTTTCAGTTCATGTGTAGAGACTTGTAGATTTGTGGTTCTTTAAATGAATAATGCAAATGGATTTACTTGTTAAATCTAATATTGTTTGCCTGCAGGAAATTTTTTCTTTCACCCTATTGATTATCTTAAAGGAAGAATTCAACTTTCTCCAAAATTATATCAAAATCTCAAAAGGTTGTGCTATGTTCAAAGAAGATTTGGAAATCCTATCATTCATCAATAACAAAGTACATGATTTAGTGGATTGTTACAATGAAAGGTTATCAACCTTTGAGAGGACCAGACATTGACATGCAAGAAGAAGAAAGTTCCTACTCTGAAGCAAAATTGTCCAGTCCAGACAATTGAGTCAATTCTTTGTCAAGCTACCTTGCCATGCTCGAAAGAGTTATGCCGGTAATTGAGTATATTCCACTAGGTTTTAGGAAAATATTAACATTTTCTCTTTCCTAGAAATGAATCATTTTCTCACGCCATGTTATGATGTACGTGTTGCTCATGATTGTATGAACAGTTTTATAAACTATAAATAAAAAAATACTTATTGGCATTAACTTTATGAATTCAGATTATGATGCATTATTTTCTTTGTTTTTTTATGAACATTATGCTTTGCGTATTCGACAACTGCTTCAAAATCATTGATAATTTTTGTCATAATTTTCCATGACATTTGGAAAAATAAAAATAAAAACTCCAACCAATAGGAGGACGACGAGAATTTGAAAACATTGAATGTTAAAACCACACTAAAAAAGTATTTAAAATAAATTGTTTATTTTTTTAATACATTTTTACATATTGTCTGAATATGTTTTTAATCCCAATTATTGTCTCTAAATAGACAAAAGTGAAATTGTCTCTAAAGAGACAAAAATACTTGTATTTCATATTGTCTTTATAGAGACAATTTTTAAGAGAATACTTTAAGACACTCACTTAAAGACAATACTTGAGACAATACACAATTTTTTTTTTGTCTCAAGTTAAGACAATTTACTCAAAAATTGTCTTAAATATTGTCTTAAACCACCCCTCTATGTAGTAGTGTGTAATACCCGATGGTGATTGATTTTAATGACTTTACACCATTATTCTTCCATGATTTGAAATGATCTACCACTTATTTCGTATCTTTTCAAACGTAGACTATAACATATTGTAAACTTCCTCAACTATTGTGAAAAATTTACAAAAACATGCGATAACCTTTCTTTGTTGAAATGCCAATAATCGATGTAGATATTACTTTCTTCTAAAACTACAATATCTTCCCACTTACTTTTTTTATCACATGCAATTTTCTTCTTAATTTGACATCTTTCTTGGAAACGTCAACCTCAAGAATCTATGATCATTAGCAAGGATTTTTCTTGTCCTTTGTTACAACCCGTCTCTTGTGGCTTAAAAGATTTATGTCACAATCTACCTTCTAAATTATATTAAAAGATATATAATATCTTTTAAATTATTTTCACTAGAAGTTTCAATCCACCTAATGTCTTATCCAACCCACCTTTGTTAGCAAGATGAGTGAGTGATGAATAGTAATAGTTTTCAACAAATAATATTATGACTTCAATCTATAACTTTACTCCCTCTTACTATATTCATTGTACTCCTTTCAAAATTTGATTGCTTCTCTGCAAACATGCAACAAAATTCTAAGTTCTATAATCCTTTCTTGAACAATGATAACTTTGATATATTATGAATGCACTAATTTTGATTTTTTTTTTTACTAACAAACATAGAATAAAAATATTATATCCTTTACATTAACCTTTGATCACCATGACTCCTTCCTTTTCCAATCAATTGATAGACCTCTCCCAAAGTTGGGTTGTGATTTGTCTCTTTATCTTGCTATAATGACTTGTCGTTTCCTTTGTGAAAACTATTTCTCTATGGAAGTTGTAGTGTAGTAAAATGCATATCCTTGCATTTTCACACTTGTTTGGGCCCACCTTGCCTTATTTATGCTTCTTTATGGCTTAATTGGTCCAATTTTGTGTCTAAAATCCCTATGAATTATATCCTTTTATGGTTAATCTTGACAATTTCCAATGCATAAATGATAATTTAATGACTCCATCTGTGTGTCCCTAATTTTTGGGTCGAGACTAAAACACCACCTAGGGCATCTTTGTCCCCCAAAGGTCTGAGGAACCTGATTTTGAGGCATCTTAATTGGGCCCCTTTCTCATGTCTATGCCCCAAGTTTCATCACTTGGGACTAAGATGCCACCTAGGGCGTCTTAGTCCTCCTTGAGTCATTTTTGGGTATGTGCAGGATCATGATGGGCCAAAAAGTGGCAATATGATGGGTATGTGTAGGGTAAGCGGTTGACAAATTTTTTTTACCCAAAATTGATGAAATAAAAAAGGTTTTTAAAGGAGATTCTCAACTTTCTACCAATATAAATTATTCTTTACTTTGAATTTAATTAATAATTATTATTCATTTTCTATTTGAATTTCAACTAAAGTCTTGATTGATAGGTTGATTGAAAAACATCTATAACTTTCAAAGAGTATCACATTTTTGAATTTGAAATATGTATCACATTCTATGCTTTGCATACTATAGGATTAATTTTTTTTTGAATTTCATGAAGTTTTGACCATGTAGTACCCCTCCATTTATGTTTATGTTTTGTGCTGTTATGTTTTCACACTGTTAGACTATGGTACTTTGTTTGGATATTTTGATCGCTGGTTTTGAGCGACATTGGATTTACTCTGTGACATGATGATACATTGTATGGTGATATTTGATTTCTGATATGCTTTGAGATAGCGTAGATGTTTTATTTCAGATGTTATTGTTATATATATGTTATGATGGACTAACAGTTATTTAATTCGTCAGTCTGATGTGACATGTATTGGTGTGGAGAACATAATCGCATCACTCACTTGTGAGTGCCCTGTGATGTCCGTGATTTTCTCCGCACGGTGTGCCTGTTCAATTGTTTATATATATATATGCATGTTATTGCTTGGTTGCAGGATTGCAGGTACATGACACCAACTCCACCTGGTTACTTAGGTCTGAGCGTGTCAAGACTCAACGGATATGTTGATTGGGAGGTAGTAGTTTGGTTTATCCTAGTCTAGTTTATAACCTGGTCATAGTACATCATCAGTTTGGTTTGGAGTCTTCAGAATCATAGATTGTCTTGTATTTTTCTATTTGGTTTAATTGCTTGAAAGGAAAAATGTCAAATTTAATAATAGTTTATTATGTTTTAAATTATTGTTATTTAAATTAATTTTTAAATGTTCAAGAAATTAGTTTTTCATATTATTTAATTAATTAATTAGTTTGTTTGGTTAAATGGTTTGATCTTAAAAGATTAAATTTATTTAATTTAATTAAATTGTTTTAAAATTGTGTGTGAATAGATTCAATATTTAAATTAAATAATTTGTGGAAATGGTATTTTTGGTTATTAAATAATTTTTTTGCATTTGGAAATTGTAAATTTAAAATAAATTAATTAAATGCATGCAATTTGGAAAGAAAAGATGGCTGAGAAGTGGTTGAGGATATTTTGTACTTCTTGACATGTGTGCAAGTTGCATTTATTGTGTTTGTTGAGAAATTTCTTGGAGGATATTTGGGATCTGGGAAATACAGTGGGGTTATCAGTTTTCTTCACGGGGAAATAAAAAATAATTTGCTGTGTAAAAAAATTTTTTTTTTTGAAAGAAGTTGTTACTTCCTCTATTTGGTTGTATATTTGTGGAAGATCCCTTTGCTTGGAGGATCTTTGTGGTT
Organism: Sequoia sempervirens; assembly: GCA_007258455.2. NCBI lineage: Eukaryota > Viridiplantae > Streptophyta > Pinopsida > Cupressales > Cupressaceae > Sequoia > Sequoia sempervirens. The sequence continues at coordinate 596,252,188 of VDFB02193867.1, read as the reverse complement.
AGTTAAAGCTTTCTTTGGATTTGGTGCTTTGAAGAAGATTTGGAGGATTGCGTTCTACAGGCAAAGATTCTCTCCAATAACTAAGATTTTCAATTCACAGGTATTTCCCTCGTGTTTTATTTTGTTGCTTTTGAAAAAGAATTTTCTTTAATGTTAAAATCTTGTTCTTCTCGGTAGATTGTTTGCCAGAAATTTTTCTATAAAAACTTGCTGATGTTTGAGAGAATTTCAAGAAAACAAGGGTAAAGAAAACAATAGAAGAAATTAAAAAAAAAATGTTCTGTAGAATTGTAAAATTGTACTTCTCTGATATTGGTGAAAAGAAAAGTCTTTGAAAAATCTTACTGGAAAAGAAAATATTTAGAGTAATTTAAATTATGGAAGAAATTGATTATTATCAAAATAGATTTGAAACCTATTGTGGTTGGAATTTGAAATTCTATGAGGAAAATATTCTGTATAATGATAATTTTTTTACAATTATCTGTGAAAATTCTGTAGATATGAAATCTCTTATTCCAGTAATTTATCTTTTTTGTAATCTGTATATATATTTGTTTTTTATATATATATATGTATAAAATTTTATTATACATATACATATATATACAAATTTATATGTATTTGAATTTATCTTAAAGGTTAAATGTTTGAGCCGAAATCTTATTACCAAAAATTTTCGTATGTGATTATTTATTTTTAAAAAATTGACGGACTGCTAATCGCATATTATTTATTAAATAAAATAAAAAACAAGATTTTTGGATGGGTCGGGGGCTTACCCCCACGGCCGACCCCAATAGGGAGCCGGCTGTGAGGGCAGTGCTCGGTGTTGCCAGCACAGCCGAGCCCTCCCATGGAGGGTTTCGACTGTGACGAAGCTGACCCTGCCCATTTTTATCTGGGTGAGTATTATGTTGTAAGTATTATTTAATATTAAATAAAGTTTTATTTACTTTTTACTTTTCTTTTAAATGAATGTTAATATATTACATTATATATATATATATTACATTATATATATATATATATATAATTATATATATATATATATATATATATATATATGTAATGTAAACTATATATAACATATTTTATATTTAAATGTGTAAAGGTATATAATATGTAAAATTTGATCAAAATATTAGAAAGGAAAAATTTAAATTAGGCAATTAAGAAATAGGAATATATTGTGTTTAAATGCAAATAATGATGTGAATTAGTGTATTTATTTAAATGAATAGAAAACTCTGGTTAAGTATAAGAAAATGGAGAAATAGATATTTTCTTTATTTAATTTATTGACTGGATTTAGTAAATCCAAACAGTAGATTTCTATTGAATTTTAATTTGCTTTAAACCCTGTTTGTTGTGATTTGGGCAAATTGGGAATGTCGTAGTTTTTTTTTAAAGTCTTCCAAACCAATTGTAAAAGTGGGGATTGTGATTGTTAAAGTTAAATTCTTGAGTTAGCTAAGGTTGTGTACATGGTATTTGCGTGGTGTTTAGACACCTAGTTGTATGAACATAGTCATTGATTGTTCGTTATGAAAAGTGTAGAAATTCTTCTTGTATTTCTGTACACCTTATAAACCTTAGTCAAGAAAACTTAGATTTCCTTGTTATGTTTAGGGGAGTGGCTTTTTGTAAGGGCTGACACACAAAGTGGTGTCAGGGTAACTTACAAAGAGTTAGTAAGTCAGTGATAACTAAATAACACAGTAGTTAGATTAAAACTCTTAATAAGATGTTATGCCTCACTTATGGACTCTTGAGCTAATTCAGTCTTGATTATAAGTTGAGAAGGCCTGGAATGGAAAATCGGTATCTTGTTTCTTAAAAGGCATTCAATTCCACAATGATTTGCAATGGGGCTGAGTTTCGTAAGAGGTTACCAGGGTAACCCAAGTTGGGGGCCAGAACCTAGGAAGAAACACCAGGGTAACCTTTGCAATATTGTGATGACAGTCCACCTAAAATAATAGCTAACCTTGTGTATGTAGTACATTCAATTGTCTTAAATCTGGAAGCAATGTAACCATCAGTTAGTTGTGTACTTGTGTCTAGGGTTAGAAGATTAAGTCTGGGTAACCATATTACTATCTCCTAGCACGGGGGGTGGACCTACGGGTACCACATGGTTGGGTGGAACGTGCACCTTACTCCGTTGGGTCCCCAGTTTGTGATCATGGCATCGAGAGCTTCATGGATGGAGAGATCGCACTTGGAAACTTATGTGTACTTCTTCATTGTATATTGTAAATCATGTATTTGAAATCATCCCTCAATTGTTATGAGGTGAACATTGTAAAATGTAATTATTATTGATCTACCTCATTAAATGGATGAGTATTGTAATATTTTATTAAATGCAATGTAAGAAACAAGTTTTTACTTTATGTTATCTTGAATGGTATTTCAAATGTTATGCAATATTTATCTTTAATGTTTATGTTAATTAATTATAAGCAATGGGAAATACTAAAGTCGTCTATGGAAACTCAAGTAGTGTAACGTCGCATAACTTAACGAATGCATGCAACTAATTAACTTAATATTAATACTTGAAAAAAAAAATTATTTCACCTTTACACACTATTGCAACATTCCTTAGGTTATTATGACGGGGGATTACAGATTGGTATCAGAGCCAGCTTACAAACACTGGACGCTCTGGGTAATCGCGAGCCCATTAGGTTGACCTAGTACGTAGTGTCGCAAACTGTTAGCCTTGATTGAATAGTATCTAAGACTCATTATTGTTATGTGTAGGAACATGCCTAGGCGAGGTGGAAGAGGTCGTGGTAGAGGTTGAGGTGGAGGCCGAGGGCCAATCCCTCAGGTTACTCCCCCTCTAAGCCTTCATCACAGTGATCAGGCAAAATAGTTGGATCAGAGGAATGAGGGAAAGAATCCTGAACAGTCAGGAATAGAGGGTTCATAGATACGTCCTTTATTAGAGGAGGTCCTAGCTTGACTTGGACCTTGATAGGAGGTTGAGCATGAGGTTGTTAGAGAGAGAGATATATCTCCTAGGAGAGTAGATGATATAGTGCATTAGGATGCTATTACTGCAGGACACATGAGGGATTTACTGAGGGCACACCCTCCTACCTTTGATGGTACATGAGGTGGATTAGAGGATGAGACCTAGCTACTGGATTTGGGTAGATGCTTCACCATGCACCCTTATGGTAGTAACACCCATGCGACATGCGCTATCATGCATCTGAGAGGATTCACCTCTACTTGGTGGCGCTTGGAGGAGTAGAAGCTCCACTTAGATATTGGGTCAGTGTCTTGGGAGATGTTCCTAGAGAGGTTTAGAGCACGGTTCCTATCAGAACACTAGAGGCAGTGACGGGCTGACGAGTTCCATGACCTACATTAGTTGGCTCTTTCTGTTGAGCAATATGAACATAGATTCTATGAACTCAAGTAGTATGCTGGTATTGGTGATGATAGCCTATGCTAGTACAACACTTCATCAGGGGTTTAAATGCCCGCATTAGTGGTGGTGTCCGAGTCTTTGATCCAAAGACTATGGAAGTTGCGGTGGAGAAGGCTCACATAGTGGAGGAGAAGCTTGTTATGGCGTTAGGTGGTCACACAGGAGTGTAGATTAGCAGTGCTCTTGCAGCAGGTTTTAGTCCATGGGGTGGACAGGCATAGATAGGAGGTTCCTCTAGGAACCAACAAACACCCTCAAAGGGTGGGCAGCAACAACAACAACGTACACCTCAAAAGAATAATAATCCACAACCACAGCAAGGTAATAGTCCACAAACAGGAAAGGGTTGCAATTGGTGGCACAACAAGCACAATAGGCAGGATCAACTTGCATAGAGTGCTCACTCTACTATTAGTAGAGGTAGTTTCCAGCAATCCAATGCACCTTCGGGTGGCAGAGGATTCAGTAGAGGCACAGGTTGTTACTCGTGTGGATAGCAGGGACACATAGCTAGGCAGTGTCTAATGAGAGGCTCTACTAGTTTTGGGCCTAGACCTACAGTTTCAAAGCCTACATTGGGTGATGTAGGACGATCACATATAGTATATGCTATGGTTAATGACTGCCAAGCTGACCACCAGAACACAGTGGTCGAGACTTTAGGTAAGTTACATGGTGTTAGTGTTTCCATTCTTTTTGATTCCAGAGCTACCGACTCCTTTATTTCACCGACCATCGTTGATCGATGTGGTCTTATGGCAGTAAAACAAGGTGGTAAGTGGTAGGTTGAATTCATCTCTGGGGTGAAAGTAGCAGTAGAAAACTTAGTACATAATTGTGAACTTAAAATTGGTACATTAACTACCTTAGTAGATTTATATGTTACACCTTTAGGATCGTATGACATAGTTTTAGGTATGGATTGGATAGCATCTCATCATGCTGTGATTGACTGTCGACTTAAGAAAATTAGTTGCATTAATGATTTAGGTGCGAAAGTGGAAATTATAGGTGTTCAAAGACCTATCTCTTTGCGGATGATATCTGCTATGCAATTAAAGAGATGTCTTCGTCAGGGTTGTCAATTGTTTGCAACAACCGTTACTGATTTAGAAGAAGGTGAGAGTCGAGAGGTATCTCTTGATGATCATCTTATTCTTAGGGAATTTGCTGACATGTTTCCTAATGACATACCTGGAATGCCACCGAAGAGGGATATTGACTTTAGAGTTGATCTAGCTCCTGGAGCTGAGCCTATATCTAGAGCTCCATATAGAATGACGACACAGGAGTTAGAGGAACTATTAGAAAAGGGTTTCATTCATCCAAGTGTTTCCCCTTGGGGAGCACTTGTCATCTTCGTAAAGAAGAAGGATGGGTCACTTAGGCTGTGTATTGACTATCATCAATTGAACAAAGTTATGATTAAGAATCATTATCCTTTGCCTAGAATCGATGATCTATTCGATCAGATCAAGGGAGCTAATGTGTTCTCTAAAATTGATTTGAAATCTGGTTATCATCAATTGCGAATAGCTAAAGCAGACATTCATAAAACTACTTTTCGAACTCGTTATGGGCACTACGAATTCACAGTAGTACCGTTTGGGTTAACGAATGCACCATCGGTATTTATGAGTTTAATGAATGGTGTTTTTTGTACATACCTCGATCGCTTTGTCCTTGTATTTCTCGATGATATTTTGATCTATTCGAGAAACATGAAGGAACATGAAGAACACTTGAGATAGGTATTGCAATGTTTAAGGGAAAATCAATTGTATGCGAACCTGAAGAAGTGTGATTTCTTTCAAACTGAGATAAAATATCTTGGACATGTGATATCTGGGAAAGGTATTGCTGTGGATCCTTCAAAGATTCAAGCTATTGTAGATTGGCCTACGCCTACTAATGTAGGTGAAGTTCATAGTTTTATGGGTCTAGCTGGTTACTATAGGCGATTTGTTGAGGGATTTTCTAGAATTGGTCATCCTATTACTTCTCTTCAGAGAAAAGGGAAGAAGTTTGTTTGGACAGAGCAGTGTCAGTTAGCTTTTCAGACACTTAAAGAAAGGTTGACTAATGCGCCTATACTAATTGTTCCTGATCCTACTAAGGATTTCGTTGTATGCACGGATGCATCCTTAGAGGGCTTGGGAGTAGTTCTGATGCAAGATGGGCGTGTGATTGCTTATGAGTCTCACAAACTCAAGGATCATGAATTAAACTATCCCACTCATGATCTAGAACTAGCTGCAGTAGTGCATGCATTAGTTCGATGGAGGCATTTCTTATTAGGTCATCGTTTTGAACTTCACACCGATCACCGTAGTCTACAATACATTTTTATGCAACCTAACTTGAATGCTAGGCAGAGATGGTGGATGGAGTTCTTGTGTGAGTATGATTTTGAAGTGAGATATGTTCAAGGAAAGGAGAATGTAGTGGCTGACGCTCTTAGTCGTCGTAGACATGAGATTTTTGCTACTGATCTTGAAGTAGATTTGAGAGGTCAAATTTTAGCAGCACTTCCTACTGATAGATTATATCAGGAAGTAAGGTCGGAAATTGAATCTGGTAGACCTTTAGAAGGTCGATTTGTAGGGTATGTCCTTGAACCAGATTGTATATTACGACATTTAGGTCGTATTTATGTGCCACATTTTGAGGGTCTTCATACATTAATTATGACTGAAGCTCATCGAGCTCCGTATTCAGCTCATCTAGGTGTTAAGAAAATGCATGCCGATCTTTGGCAATTGTATTTCTAGCCTAGTATGAAACATGATATTGCTGATTATGTATCAAGATGTCTTGAATGCCAGTGAGTCAAAGCTGAGCATCAACATTCTACTGGATTATTGCAGCCACATCTCATTCCTGAATGGAAATGGGATATTATATCCATTGACTTTATTGTAGGGTTACCTACGTCATCACGTCGACATGATGCCATTATGGTAACTGTTGACTGATTGAATAAAGTAGCTCATTTCTCTCCAGTACAATCATCTTACAATGCTTCATCTGTAGCTAGGATATTCATGGAGGACATAGTTAGATTGCATGGGATTCCTCGTGGGATTATTTCAGATAGAGATCCCGTATTCACTTCAGCCCTATGGACTTCATTACAACATGCTTTAGGTACACAATTGAACTTTAGTTCAGCGTATTATCCTCAAACCGATGAACAAACAGAGAGAGTTAATCAAATATTAGAGGATATGCTTATAATGTACGTAATGGACCAACAATCACGTTGGGAGGTTTATTTGTACTTAGTAGAATTCCCTTACAATAATGGATATCAGAGTTCCATAGGTATGCCACCATTTCAGGCATTATACGGTCGTCTTTGTCAAACTCCACTAAGTTGGGATCGACTTGAGGATAGAGTGTTACTCGGACCTGCTCAAGATGCTTCGAGACATGGAGCAACAGGTTGACCGTATTAGAGAACATTTGATAGCAGCTCAGGATAGGCAAAAGAAGTATGCTGATGCGCATAGAATAGACCGATAGTTTGCTGTTGGTGATAGAGTGTTTCTTTGAGTGCGACCGCGAAAGAGTCCAATCTGTTATGGAAAAGGCTCTAAGCTTGCGCCTCGTTTCATTGGGCCATTTGAGATCTTCTAGAGAATTGGTCTTGTGGCATATCAACTCGCCTTACCACCCAGTTTGTCACGTATTCATGATGTTTTTCATGTATCAGTTCTTAGACCATATCATCCCAACATATCTCATGCACTTGATTGGAATGCATTATAGGTAGAGGATGAGAAGCTGGCTTTGGAGCCCGTGGCCATTCTATAGTGCTAGACGCTCGGTCTCAGGGGTCGAGACATTGATCAAGTGAGGGTCCAATGGGATCCTAGCCATGAGGCTTCAGCTACTTGGGAGGATGCAACATGCATGACGAAACTTTATCCCTATTTGTTCACAGGCTTTCAGGAGCAAGCCTGATCCTAGGGGGGAGGATGTAGTACCCCTCCATTTATGTTTATGTTTTCTGCTGTTATGTTTTCACATTGTTAGACTATGGTACTTTGTTTGGATATTTTGATCGCAGGTTTTGAGCGACAGTGGATTTACTCTGTGACATGATGATACATTGTATGGTGATATTTGATTTCTGATATGCTTTGAGATAGCGTAGATGTTTTCTTTCAGATGTTATTGTTATATATATGTTATGATGGACTAACAATTATTTAATTTGTCAGTCTGATGTGACGTGTATTGGTGTGGAGAACGGAATCGCATCACTCGCTTGCGAGTGCCCTGTGATGTCCATGATTTTCTCCACACGGTGTGCCTGTTTAATGGTTTATATATATATGCATATTATTGCTTGGTTGTAGGATTGTAGGTACAGACTCCACCTGGTTACTCAGTCTGCGTGTCAAGACTCAACAAATATGTTGATTGGGAGGTAGTAGTTTCGTTTATCCTAGTCTAGTTTATAACCTGGTCATAGTACATCGTCAGTTTGGTTTGGAGTCTTTAGAGTCATAGATTGTCTTGTATTTTTCTGTTTGGTTTAATTGCTTGAAAGGAAAAATGTCAAATTTAATAATAGTTTATTATGTTTTAAATTATTGTTATTTAAATTAATTTTTAAATGTTGAAGAAATTAGTTTTGCATGTTATTTAATTAATTAATTAGTTTGTTTGGTTAAATGGTTTGATCTTAAAAGATTAAATTTATTTAATTAAATAAATTAATTAATTAAATTAAATTGTTTTAAAATTGTGTGTGAATAGATTCAATATTTAAATTAAATAATTTGTGGAAATGGTATTTTTGATTAAATAAATTTTTTTTGCATTTGGAAATTGTAAATTTAAAATAAATTAATTAAATGCATGCAATTTGGAAAGAAAAGATGGCCGAGAAGTGGTTGAGGATATTTTGTACTTCTCGACATGTGTGCAAGTTGCATTTATTGTGTTTGTTGAGAAATTTCTTGGAGGATATTTGGGATCTGGGAAATACAGTGGGGTTATCAGTTTTCTTCACGAGGAAATGAAAAATAATTTGCTGTGTAAAAAAAAAATTAATTTTGAAAGAAGTTGTTACTTCCTCTGTTTGGTTGTATATTTGTGGAAGATCCCTTTGCTTGGAGGATCTTTGTGGTTAGTTAAAGCTTTCTTTGGATTTGGTGCTTTGAAGAAGATTTGGAGGATTGCATTCTATAGGCAAAGATTCTCTCCAATAACTAAGATCTTCAATTCACACGTATTTCCCTAGTGTTTTATTTTGTTGCTTTTGAAAAAGAATTTTCTTTAATGTTAAAATCTTGTTCTTCTCGGTAGATTGTTTGCCAGATTTTTTTCTATAAAAACTTGCTGATGTTTGAGAGAATTTCAAGAAAATAAGGGTAAAGAAAACAATAGAAGAAATTAAAAAAAAAATATGTTCTGTAGAATTGTAAAATTGTACTTCTCTGATATTGGTGAAAAGAAGTCTTTGAAAAATCTTACTGGAAAAGAAAATATTTAGAGTAATTTAAATTATGGAAGAAATTGATTATTATCAAAATAGATTTGAAACCTATTGTGGTTGGAATTTGAAATTCTACGAGGAAAATATTCTGTATAATGATAATTTTTTTACAATTATCTGTGAAAATTCTGTAGATATGAAATCTCTTATTCCAGCAATTTATCTTTTTTGTAATCTGTATATATATTTGTTTTTTATATATATATATGTATAAAATTTTATTATACATATACATATATATACAAATTTATATGTATTTGAATTTATCTTAAAGGTTAAATGCTTGAGCCGAAATCTTATTACCAGAAATTTCCGTACGCGATTATTTATTTTAAAAAAATCGACGGACTATTAATCGCATATTATTTATTAAATAAAATAAAAAAAAGACTTTTGGATGGGCCGGGGGCTTACCCCCACGCCTGACCCCCACAGGGAGCCGGTTGTGAGGGCAGCGCTCGGCGCTTCCTTCATAGGCAGTGCCTGTGCTGCCGGGACAGCCGAGCCCTCCCATGAAGGGTTTCGGCTGTGAGGAAGCCAGTCGACCCTGCCCATTTTTATTTGGGCGAGTATTGTCATGAGATTTATTTAATATTAAATAAACTTTTATTTACTTTTTACTTTTCTTTTAAATGAATGTTAATATATTACATTATATATATATATGTAATGTAAATTATATATAACATATTTTATATTTAAATGTGTAAAGGTATATAATATGTAAAATTTGATCAAAATATTAGAAAGGAAAAATTGAAATTAGGCAATTAAGAAATAGGAATATATTGTGTTTAAATGCAAATAATGATGTGAATTAGTGTATTTATTTAAATGAATAGAAAACTATGGTTAAGTATAAGAAAATGGAGAAATAGATATTTTCTTTATTTAATTGATTGACTGGATTTAGTAAATCCAAACAGTAGATTTCTATTGAATTTTAATTTTCTTTAAACCCTGTTTGTTGTGATTTGGGAAAATTGGGAATGTCGTAGTTTTTTTTTTAAGTCTTCCAAACCAATTGTAAAAATGGGGATTGTGATTGTTAAAGTTAAATTCTTGAGTTATCTAAGGTTGTGTACATGGTATTTGCGTGGTGTTTAGACACCTGGTTGTATGAACATAGTCATTGATTGTTCGTTATGAAAAGTGTAGAAATTCTTCTTGTATTTCTGTACACCTTATAAACCTTAGTCAAGAAAACTTAGATTTCCTTGTTATGTTTAGGGGAGTGGCTTTTTGTAAGGGCCGACACACAAATTGGTGTCAGGGTAACTTACAAAGAGTTAGTAAGTCAGTGATAACTAAATAACACAGTAGTTAGATTAAAACTCTTAATAAGATGTTATGAATCACTTATGGACTCTTGAGCTAATTCAGTCTTGATTATAAGTTGAGAAGGCCTAGAATGGAAAATTGGTGTTTTGTTTCTTAAAAGGCATTCGATTCCGTAATGATTTGTAATGGGGCCGGGTTTCGTAAGAGGTTACCAGGGTAACCCAAGTTGGGGGCCGGAACCTAGGAAGAAACACAAGGGTAACCTTTGCAATATTGTGATGACACTCCACCTAAAATAACAGCTAACCTTATGTATGTAGTACATTCAATTGTCTTAAATCTGGAAGCAATGTAACCATCAGTTAGTTTTGTACTTGTGTCTAGGGTTAGAAGATTAAGTCTAGGTAACCATATTACTATCTCCTAGCACGGGGGGTGGACCTGCGTGTACCACATGGTTGGGTGGAACGTGCACCTTACTCCGTTGGGCCCCCAGTTTGTGATCATGGCATTGAGAGCTTCATGGATGGAGAGATCGCACTTGGAAACTTATGTGTACTTCTTCATTGTTGTATGTAAATCATGTATTTGAAATCATCCCTCAATTGTTATGAGGTGAACATTGTAAAATGTAATTATTATTGACCTACCTCATCAGATGGATGAGTATTGTAATATTTTATTAAATGCAATGTAAGAAACAAGTTTGTACTTTATGTTATCTTGAATGGTATTTCAAATGTTATGCAATATTTATATTTAATGTTTATGTTAATTAATTATAAGCAATGCGAAATACTAAAGTCATCTATGGAAACTCAAGTAGTGTAACATCGCATAACTTAATGAATGTATGCAACTAATTAACTTAATATTAATACTTTAAAAAAATTTATTTCACCTTTACACACTATTGCAACATTCCTTAGGTTATTATGACGGGGCATAACAGACCAAGTTAAGGTGGTGAGACATACAATTTTTTATATTTTTTAAAAGTTGTAATAAAAAATTCATAATTAATTATTTACTTGGAAAAAAATTACAAAAAAATATGCATGACATCGAGACATGAGTCCTCTACTTATATCTAAAATATAATTAAAAATAATAATATTTTTTTATTGTGGTTAGGGTGGTTAGATAGACACATAATTCTTATTTTTCCCCTAAAATTTAACTACTACTGCATTGAAATTTAAAATTTTCACAAAATAGATTTAAAAAAATAAATATAAACCTAGTATTTTAGAAACTACATTGAATTTTCTATAGATTCCACTCTTACATATTTTTTAAATAATATAGATAACTTATTCAAATTTTTACGACAAGTTGCCTAACTCTATTTTTTTTGAATTTTTTGGCACTTAAGGGCCTATTTTTTCCATGATGATCCTATACATACCCTTTGTAGGATTTAATTTCAAATTTTAGCAAAATTGAGCCTCCTTTATTAATGAATTCATATGTCTGCTTGGTGTGATCTAATTTTGGGATATTAAGCATAGATAAGTATAAATACAAGGTTCCTTCACTCATTTTTCATAACAAGAATACCAAGTATTTTTTAAGAGCATTCATAATATCAAATTTAGTTCAAAAGAGCATTCAAGAGAATATTTATCAAGCATTGGGAGCCACTATCAAGATTCAATCATCATATCAAAGAGCTTCTTGCATCATGTGTGTTGTTGTGCTAACATTTGTGATGTAGGGTTTTGATTCGAGCAAGAAATTCAAGATCATTCCCTTGGTTCAAGATACATATCCATTGCAACCATTGCACACAAGTTTGCATACTTTATAAGGGTTTGGTGAGTTGTAGCATTCCATGTTGTTCATTCACACATTCTTTCATTATTTCTATCTCATTTCAAGGATTAATTACCAACAAGGGGTTTGACCAAGGAAAACCCCCATTCACTAACAAACAAAAAGTTTTTTCCTTCTTGCATATTTGTGGTTGTAGATCTAGGTTGAAATATTGAAGATCATTTGGAGTGCAAAATTGTAAAAGTTGCAAAGTTGCATTACAAAATTGTCTTCTTCATGGAAACTCACCTACAAGGTGAATTCAAAAGCTTTAGAACTTGATATTGGAAAGGAAGCAAGTGCAGACTTTGGAGCTCAGGATCATACTCAAAAATTCTAAAAATTTAGAACAAGACTAATACACCACCTTGGGTGTCTTAGTCCTCCCAAGCATATTTTTTAGAGATTCTTTTAGATCTAGTTCCGACATCTGAAGACTTTGCATTTTCCCCAAAAATAGTAGCAGGACTAATACGCCATCTTGAGCATCTTAGTCGTCCATAGAAATTTTTGGAAGCCTCTTTATAGTTCCAGAATCCCCACGACATATCCAAACTTCCCAGGTGCACATTTCTAGTTTCCTAGTTTTCTATTACATTTTGTTTATCTTTCTAGGTCATTTAGCATTAATTTGCATATTACATTATGTTTTCCAACATTTTCTTTTGCATGTTTATACTTGGTGGTGAACCCCTTAAAGCTGAAAAGCCCCCTCCTAGGTCCTCCTCATTATGAATTGACTCACCTTTTGAGGTTGTTAGTGAATCCAATTGGGACTCCTAGGACATTATTGAGTGATTTGTTGGAGAAAGAGTGATATCTATATATTCATTTTTCCACCAATCATTTTGGTGAACCAAACTTTTAAGCATTCATTTATGATTTGGAGTCCATTAAAGTCCTTAAATCTAGATTGCATTCATTCTTGCATTGCATCTTGCATTAGTGAAAGTGCATCTAGGGTTTCTTGCATTAGTGAAAGTGCATGTTACTAGTTACATTTATTTGCATTTATTTGCACATTTTTCTATTTCTAAACATTAGTATCTTGTATAGACAATTTGTAAACACCGTTGACATTCTAGAATTCACTATTTTTCTGCAAAAAACCTCTGCTAGGACTAACACACCCTTCTTGGAATCTTAGTGCCTCTTAGGATTTTTTCCTCATAAGTCTCTCTGTGTTGTTTGTTGTTTATTTCAGTCCCTAGAACTTCAAAATCTCACTAAGAGGACCAAGACACTCTTCCTGGCATCTTAGTCCCTGTTGACTTTGACTCTCCAATTTTTAGGATAAAAAAATTACTTTTCTTTATTCCTCTGGGTTTTCTTCAATTTTTTGTTTTAGTTCATAGAATTGTTATTCCAAATTTTCTTCATTTCAAGTGTAATTGCAAGCAAATGATATTATGTTCATTGCACTTTCTATGGTTTATTCCTTGTATGAGTTGTACTACTTGGTATCCTATTGCTAATACTATGGTTAGATGAAGTGTGAGACTCCTGGAATCCCGCGATAGAACACTCATTGTGGATCTTGGGTTATCAAACTCTCTTACTTTTGGTGTTGGCATTAGTTAACTAGGTATGGACCATACCTCTGACACCTCTTTTTTTATTCCTACCTTACCTACAAGTTCTATGCTGAGTGGTCAAACAATGGTTAATCATATTCCTCAAGAAAACATAATGAAAATGTATGAACACTTAGCTCATTTAAAATATAGTGTAAGTACTAAAATAAATACCTACCATAGATAAAATTACAACAATGTTATACCTACCATTGATAACCTTCACCACATGATGGAAAGTGATGATGGATTGGAAGTTGTGCATAGCATAGCTCAAATCTTTGGGAAACATCTTCCTTCCACCACTAATGGTGCTCAAGCCTCAAACGATATGTAAAACCAAGGAGGAAGTCAAACTCCTCCCTCTTCAACCATAACCTCAATTCCCACCTATACAAATCCTCAAATGACCGTAATAATGTAACCAACTAGTAGCATCCTTCCTACCTCAAACATTTCCACTAGTGCACCTTACACCTATGTAGCATCCAATCTTATATCTCCTCCTGTAAGTAATTCATTCATTGGTCCTTCCAAGACATACATACCACCATCATATTCATCTCCATCACACACTACAAAAAATGATCCTATTACTAACCATATCTTACAGTCTTTCATCCATTCAACCCCAAGCTTTCACCATAAATCAAAATCAAAATGGTCCACCTTCATACTATGTCAAGAGCAACCCACTATCCTTGGAGATATTACGAACTCTGGTGCCACAAGGTATACAAATCCCTAGATTTGAGAAATATGGAGGAAAGGGAGATCCTGCTAATCATCTTAATGCCTTTACTACTATTTAGTAAATTTATCCTTAAAGAAAAACTTTTGGCTAAAATTTTTCCCCAATCCTTGAAAGACATTGCCTTGGTTTGGTTTTCTGTATTATCGAATAACTCAATTTGTTCATTCAATGAACTTTTTGAGGCCTTTATTAACCATTTCCAAGTGCACATGGTCCCTGGGTATGTGCAGGATCATCATGGAAAAAATAGGCCCTTAAGTGGCGATAAAATTCAGAAAAATTAGAGTTAGGAAACTTGATGTAAAAATTTGAATAAGTTATCTATATTATTTCAAAAATATGTAAGAATAGAATTTGTAGAAAATAAAATTTAGTCTATAAACTACTAGGTTTATTAAAAAAAAAATCTATTTGGTAAAAATTTGAAATTTCAATGCAATAGCACTTAATTTTAGGGAAAAAATAAGTAAGTGTCTGTCTGACCACCCTAACCACAATAAAATGATAATATTTTTTTTATAATATTTTAGATATAAGTAGAGGACTCATGTCCCGATGTGATGCATATTTATTTTATAATTTTTTCCATGTAAATAATTAATTATGAATTTTTTATTATAACTTTTAAAAAATATAAAAATTTGAATGTCTAACCACCTTAACTTGGTTAAAATTTCATGAAATTCATTCTTACTTTTAATAGTATGTGAAGTGTAGAATGTTATGAATGTTTCATATTCACAAAATGTGATACCATTTAAAAACTATAGATGTTTTTCAATTAGCCTATCAATCAGGACTTTAGTCGTAATTCAAATAGAAAATGAATAATAATTATTTATTAAATTCAAAGTAAAGGATAATTTATATTGGTGGAAAGTTAATAATCTCCTTTAAAAACCCTTTTTGTTTCATCAATTTTGGGTAAAAAAAGAGTCCCCAGCCACATACGTTACACATACCCATCATATCACCACTTTTTGGCCATTCATGTCTTGTGCATACCCCCTTGAAATGGCATTAGCTGATTTGATGAGATGCAAGAAAAATGACGGTGAAAAAGTCACTAAATTTATTTCACACTACCAATTGCTTTATTCCCAAATCAGTGTGAAGATTCCTGATTGCCACCTTGAAAAGATGTTCGTAGAAAACTTACAAAGCAAGATAAGGGATAAGCCCACCATGATGAAATTCCCCTCCATGAATTTATGCACTACCCTTCGAGACTATCAAAATTTTGTAACCAGTAGTGAACCAAAACCCACGCTCACCCATCCTGAAAAAGTCTAAAGCTTCAAACCAAAACACTTACCAACCTTTCAAAAGACAAAATAAAATTTTCCTTCAACTAAATTTCACATCTCAACCTACCTAGCCAATTGATACCCAAGTAGCCACCATAAAGAAGATTAATCCTTATATCTTTGGGGATCTGCAAAGAAAATTTACTCCCTTACCCAACACACTTCATAACATTATGACCCAGCTCTTAAAAAAAAACATGCTTACCTTACCTCCCATCCGAACCCTTGACCCTAACAAGCCATTAACTCCGAGATTTAGACACAATTCCTATTATGATTATCACCAACCAAAAGGACATGTTATAGAACATTAAAAGTGTCTTAAACATCTTGTGTGCAAGACCTCATTGATTCTAATCATATCCCAATTGGAGCTGTGAATGACAAAGGTAATAAGTTTGTGGCTCCTCTCAACTAAAATTTGTAAATCTTTACCAATCCCATGCCCAACCATAATATTTCATTTGTTAAGTCTAGTGAAACTAAGCCCAATGTGATGAATGTTGACATGGATGATGAGAATATGAACAATCATGAACAAAATCCTATGGATGATGATGAACAGAGTCCTATGGATACTAATGAACAAAGTCGTATTGATACAATGATAGGAGTGGTTGACATCGAGCCTCGTAAATAGCTATGGACACGGAAAAAGTATTCCTTTTTATTTGCTTGATTTTGGATTAATTGATGACAAAATGGAATTGATATCACCTTGATCTAATGTTGTATGGTGTTTCACACATCCACATTAGGTCTCAGGCCTTGGTAAATTGAATAAAATGCATGTCTTGTAAAGGTGTTGTAAAGAATTGTAAATGACTTTCACACTTTTCAAGACTTTCAGACCAATGGTCCTTTTTCCCCACTTTTGAATTAAATATTATTTTAATTCAAAAGTTATCTTTTCCCTCTTCTTCTATAATTAAATTATTATTTCAATTATTTAATTATTCAGTAGCCTTTTCTCTCTATAATTAAATATCTCCCCAATTAAATAATTAAATAATTATTTAATGTTTAACACTCCACCTTTCCTCTATAATTAAATAATTTATTTTTAATTATTTAATTATCTAAATTATTTGTTCCCACCTTTCCTTTCTAAATAAATAAAATTAATATTTTATTTATTTCTCCTATGCTAGCCACCTAAATTAAATAATTATTTAATTCTCTCCAACAACCTCTTTTTCTATGCCAACCTTATCTTCTACCTCAAGTCTTTATCTATTAATGTATTTTTCCTCTGAATTAACCTCTGCCCTTGATTAAGTTATTTTCAAATTTAATCTTGGCCCTTGATCACGATCCTTATTCTTAACTCTCCTTTATAAAAGAAGACCTTTAAATCCTAATTCATAAGGAATTCATTATTGATCTATCATTCATCCATGTTGTCAAGTCAAGCAAGCTAGGGTTTAGCATTTTGAGTCTGCACAAAGAAGCATCTTCAAGAACAACATCAAGGCATTCAAAAGAAAGATTCCTCATCCATTGTTGTAGCAATTAAAGATCCTTCATCATGGAAATTTTCTAATTGCATTATTTCATATTTCATGCTTCATCATTTTATTTCATAATTTTGGCTTAATTACCTAAATGGGGTTTGAACAAGGCAAACCCCCAATCCCTAACAATCAACATTTTCTCTCTCTTCCTTTGTGTGATTGTAGATTTAGGTGCTTGGATGGCTTGGACATAATTGAAGATTATGTTACAAACCTATTGAAATAATCTCCCTATTGGAAAGGTCAAAACATACACAAAAAGTGACCAACAGTGCTAAAAGTCAAGGTTTCAGATCTGGACACCTAGAGGTGTAGATTGAGTAGACCAAAAGCTTCAAATTCCATTTTGAGTTTTTAGAAAAGATAAAGTGGACTAATTCAGCTAGAGTGGTGAATGAGTACCACTATACCTATCTCCTAGAGATTTTGTAGATTTGGACACCCATTTGGCTAAAATGGGCCCCAGTGTAGTTTTCTGGAATTGGGACTGATTCGCCAGAATGGCGAATGAGTCCCACCAGGCATAAAAATTAGCATCTTCATAATTTAAGAGTCATTTCCAGTCTGCAGCAAGATTACAGGTGCACACATTCATTTTTACAACTTTCTATTTTGTTTTACTTGTATTTCTATTCATTTTTCTAGGTCTTTTTGCATACTACACCATGTTTTCAAAAAAAATGCATTTCTTAGTTTACATTCAATTAGTAACCTATTTCATAAATTTTCTACATTCATATTAGCTCATTTAGGCATATTGCATCCATTTTACATTAATATTTGAATGTTTACATTGCATTTTGGCCTATCTTTCTCCTTTTAGGTAAAAAACCCTAGAAGGGCTAGAAAGACTTTAGGTGCCAAAATCTTTGTCTCCATTTTGGTGAACCTAGTTTTTGAATACCTTCTTGTCTAATTTAGAGTCCACCATCATCTTAGAATTAGCTTTCATTTCATTTTGCATTAGTTAAGTTGCAATCTAGGTTTTGAAATTTTGCATTAGTGCAAGTGCATATAGGTTGCATTTTTGCATTTTAAATCATTAAACATTTTTCAAAATTTTCATTTGCATCTTAGGTCTACATCATACAAAACATAACACGTAAAAATGAATTAAAAAAAATTGAAAATTCTAAAAAAAATCCCCACTGGGACTCATTCACCACCTTGGGTGAATCAGTCCCTTTTCATCCCTGAAACTGCCTTTTACAAAACTAAACACCCTAGTTTTAAGCTTTTGATTTCTACCATTATCTACCTGTATTAGTTGGCTAAGTTTTTGTAATATGCATTTCATTAGATCTAGTCTAAATTAGCTTATTTCATGCATTGTTTAATTTAAAATTTGCATTTCCAACATTTCATCTTCAGGTTGATGCATAATTTAATAAAACAATTACCTTCTTTCACATCTGAAAATTGCATTTAAAAATTTCATCTTAAGTCATTGCATTGCACTTTTCCATGATATCATGTTTTCTTTCAAGAGATGTGGTTTTGATTTGGTTAAAAATGGATTGCATAAACACAACATCCCCTCTTATGAGTTAAATTTTGATTACAACGATGAGGTCATTCTGAAACATGTTCAAACCATTGACACAATCCTTAATATTACATTTCCCATTGGTGAGAATGGTAGTGTAGACAATCATAACAATCATACTTGTTCTTTTCCCGATACCTCTCCTATTAGTGATGAAGGTATCTTGGTGAAAGGAGATACAAGCATTGAGAGTCTTGATTGTTCATCTCCTCATTCCCATTTGGAAGATGTTAGACAACAAGAACATGAGATCATAGAAACATTCCTAAACATCACCTTACATAGTCTCTCTAACCATGATACTCAAACTTGTTCCTCTCTTAATATCCATCCTCGATGCCACAAGGATAGGTTGGTGTTAGACGATACCCTCATTGAGACTCATGAGAATCTTATTCCTCCCTCTACTGATGCCCCTACCATTTAGGATGACTTATTTGAACAAAAAATTCCAATCATTGGGTTTGTGTAGGATCATGATGGGCCAAAAAGTGGTGATATGATGGGTATGTGTAGGGTATGTGGTTGATGGCTTTTTTTTTACCCAAAATTGATAAAACGAAAATGGTTTTTCAAGGAGATTCGTAGATTTCCACCAATATAAATTATGCTTTACTTTGAATTTAATAAATAATTATTATTCATTTTTTGTTTGAATTACGACTAAAGTCCTAATTGATAGGCTGATTGAAAAATATCTAGAGCTTTCAAATGGTATCACATTTTTTGAATTCGAAACATGTGTCACATTCTATGCTTTGCATACTATAGGATTACAAAAAAAATGAATTTCATGAAGTTTTGACCAAATTAAGGTGATCAGACACACGAGTTTTTATATTTTTAAAAGTTGTAATAAAAAAATCATAATTAATTATTTCCTTGGAAAAAAATTACAAAAAAATATGCATCACATCGAGATATGAGTCTCTACTTATATCTAAAATCTTATAAACTTTTTTTTATCATTTTATTGTGGTTAGGGTGGTTAGAAAGACACCTACTTATTTTTTCCTTGAAATTTAAGTGCTACTGCATTGAAATTTCAAATTTTCACCAAATAGATTTAAAAAAACCTAGTAGTTTATAAACTACCTTAAATTTGCTATAGATTTTGGGTGATCCCACAATACTGGTTTACAATTTTTGGCCAAACTGAACATTGAACTAATTTTTTCTAACTAAATCTTCACTTTCAGGCACTTATAGCGGCTAAACCGTGAGGAATTTGTAGATGATGAAAACTAGAGATTTGTGGCATTTTTTTTGTAGATTATATAAATATTTTTTTCTAAAATTTTGGAATCAGATTGCACTTCTTTCTCCGTCTCCTTTGAAAACTATTTTTTTTAGTAAACACAATTTTTAAGTAGTGACACTCAATGTATAACACATAATTTTTTTTCCATGAAGGATAAAATATCATAAGGATTACATACTTATAGAAAATAAATTTTAAATGAATTCATTTGATCCCCCAAAAGGTAAATAAAAAGTGGTTTTTTATCAACATTTTGATAGGTGTAAAGGAGACTCCGTTATAGGTATGGTTTAAAACTAGCGGGGTTCTATCCAAGGGGGTTTGATCTAAGGTAGTTTGATCAAACCCTCTTCAATTGGAATTATTTAAATGAAACTTTTAAAGGATTAAATCAATATATTTTCTAAAAATATGTGATTTTAGCAACAACAAAAAATCTCCTAGAAATTGTAAACCAACTTTGTGGAACCATCCTTCTATTCTTACATATTTTTGAAATAATATAGATAACTTACTCAAATTTTTATGTCAAGCTGTCTAACTCTGATTTTTCTAAATTTTTGGCCACTTAAGGACCTATTTTTTCCATGATGATCTTTCACATACCCCATTGGTAACCATGAAACTCATAGTCATCCTTCCAATCTATTTCCTAGCTATGAGATTTTCTTAGCACACGAGAGTAAAAAATGTTGACACACTCCATAATTCCACACCCTCTAATATATCTTCTATTTGTGGGAATAAAGTGATAGAAGAATGTGAAAGCATAGACAATCATGATAATCATAGTTCCTCTTCTCCCAATATCTCTCCTACATGTGAAAAAGGTATTTTGGAGCTAGAAGATACACCCATTGAGAATCATGAAAATATTGAAAGCTCATCTTCTATAACCTCTCCTACTTTGGAACATATTATGGTACAAGAGAATGAGACCATAAACACATCTCTTAGCATCCATCTACCTAGTCTACATTCATCTTCTAACTCCTCCCCTATTTGTGAGAATGTTTTTATGAGCGATCATGACAATCACATTATTTGTGAGGAGGATATGTTGGCATTGGATGATAAAACCTTTAAGAGCTATGAAAATTCTTCTTCCCCTATTTTGGAAGACATTATTGGAAAAATGAATGTAATCATAGATAATCATGATTTAATCATACTTCTTCTCCTAATCTCTCTTTTTCTAGTGAAGAAGATATCTTGGGATTAGATGAACTATTCATTGAAAGTCATGAGAATCTTATTTTTCCCTTTCCTAATGTTTCGCCCATCCAAGAATACATACCTAAGCAAGAGGATCCAATCATAAAAAAACAAGAATGTGATGTTTTTTCTTCTCTTGAAATGGAATTTGATCAACATCTTGTTTGCTTCTCCTAAAAACTCTCCTACTAGGTATAATATCACATGGAAACCAAAAATCAGTTCCTCACTCTAAAGCATCCTAAATTGCTTGATATAGATTTACCACCATCATGGGAATGCTTTGACAATCATGAAACCTTGAATCAAAATGATATAGAAAGAAAAAAGAAAATTGAAGAAGCCAAAAATTTATTGGAAGATGCTTTAGAAACCTTTGATTTCATACCTATATCCATGGGAGAATACAAGATCATAAAAAAATATTCCAAAAAGGGAAAAGAGAAATCAGTAACGAAAGAATAAAATTAAAAAGAATCCACTTCAACCACCTTAAAATAAAAGAAAACATCCAAGACAAACTTTGAGCCAATAGAACAACCACCAAATCCAAAACAAGTGAAAAAAAATTGTGAACAACTTGGAAAAGGATGTGATGCTATAGAAAAAAGTATCCATGTCCCTATACAATAGAAAAAGTATCCATGTCCCTATACAACCTAATGATCTTGGTTATTGTCCTTCAACACAAAAACCTTCATCCAATTTCCACACTATGACAAACAATTCTTCCAAAAATACTTTAACATTGGTACATCCTAAACTATTAGATATCTCATTAAATATGTGTCAAGCAGAAACTTTGTTTACTTATCAACATAAATAACATTAGTTTTTGCTCCTTTCAAGGAGCAAAATATCATCATCCCTTCCTAGCTTACCCTTTTCCTGCACCAAGTGGGGGTAAGAGGATAGGAAGCCTTATCTCCGTATATCACTTGTCGTTGTCTCTCTTGGCTAGTTGTTAACCTTTCATGAATATATAAGAGCAAGCTTGGGATGTGGATGACATGCCTCAAGATTGACTTGCATGCAACATACTTATTCATGATGTAGCTTAATTCAGAAACATATGACTTGGCATAGTGCTTTCCAAGCTGACTCTCATGTACACTCTACCATTTTTCATTTACTACTTTATAGAAATTGCTCACAATGATGGTGTAGCAACCGCTTTAAAGTGGGGGCATACATAGATAACATCTTTTGGAAAATTTCATGGTGTGATTTTTATTTTTCTTGTGGTATGTCCTCTTCTTGGTGGTGTCAATGGGTTTGATGTCGTCCAAGAGTGTATGATCAATTGGCATGGCATGATACGAATGAGGCATCCCATGGGCAATGATCTGACACCCTAACTTCTCCTCTCTTGGAGATATTATGCACAATGCTCCCTATGAAGAATACCTTTACTTGAAAAAAGAAAAATCCCCTTTAACAAAATCTTTACATAAAACTCAAAAGCATTTACAAAAAAATAAATCATTTTCATTATGGTGCATTATCAAAGTTATCAGGAGCATAACTTTGGTATGGTTTGTATAATGGGAAGCCGACACACTGGCATGACTTTCTCACTAAAAAAAATCTTTGGAAAAACTCACCCTATGGATGACTTGATGTTCTGTGGCCCGAGAGTGAGCACATCTTTGATCCACCTCATTTTTTTTCTTTCCTTTAGTTCTTGTCATTACATGACTGCATATCTTGTTTTGTTGCATATCATTCACCTTGTGTGTGTCATTTTGTGCTCATAATGGTTTGACTTAGGATCTTGGATCTTGGGTGCGTGAACGATGCCTTTGATCTTTGTCATTCTCTGTCATCTGCATTGATATGATTGAACCCTCCTTGAATTTCTACTTTACTGTAAGTTTAAAACAAGTTCATCCTCTCACTAAAGTGGGTGCTAATTGTGGACATGGAAAAAATATACCTTTTTCTTTGCTTGATTTGGGATTAACTGATGAAAGAATGGAATTGATCTCACCTTGATCTAGTGTTGTAAGGTGTTTCAAAAATCCACATTAGGTCTTGGGCCCTGGAAAATTGAATAAAATGCATGTCTTCTAAAGGTGCTGCAAATAATTGTAAATGACTTTCACACTTTTCTAGACTCTTAGTCCAATGGTCCCTTTTCCCCACTTTCGAATTAAATATCATTTTGATTCAAAAGTTATCTTTTCCCTCTTCTTCTATAATTAAATAATTATTTCAATTATTTAATTATTCATTAGCCTTTTCTCTCTATAATTAAATATCTCCCAAATTAAATAATTATTTAAATTATTTAATCATTCCTTCCGTCTCCATTAAATAATTGTTTTTAATTATTTAATGTTTAACAATCCACCTTTCCTCTATAATTAAATAATTATTTTTAATTATCTAAATTATTTGTTCCCACCTTTCCTTTTTAAATAAATAAAATTAATATTTTATTTATTTCTCCTATGTTGACTACCTAAGTGAAATAATTATTTAATTATCTCCAAAAACCTCATTTTCTATGCCAACCTTATCTTCCTCCTCAAGTCTTTTTCTATCCATGTCTTTCTCCTCTCAATTAACCTCCACCCTTGATTAAGTTATTTTCTATTTTAATCTTGGCCCTTGATCATAATCCTTATTCTTAACTCCCCTCTATAAAAGGAGACTTTTAAACCCTAATTCATAAGGAATTCATTATTCATCTATTATTCATCCATGTTGTCAAGTCAAGCAAGCTAGGGTTTAGCATTTTGAGTCTTCACAAGGAAGCATGTCCAAGAACATCATCAAGACATTCAAAAGAAAGATTCCTCATCCATTGTTGCAGAAATTCAAGATCCTTCATCATGGAAAGTTTCTAATTGCATTGTTTCATATTTTATGCTTCATTATTTTATTTCATCATTTTGGTTTAATTACGTAAATGGGGTTTGACCAAGGAAAACCCCCAATCCCTAAAAATCAACATTTTCTCTCTCTTCCTTTGTGTGATTGAAAATTTAGGTGTTTGGATGGCTTGGACATAATTGAATATTAGGTTGCAAACTTGTTGAAGTCATCTCCCTATTGGAAAGCTCAAAACCTACACAAAAAGTGACCAACAGTGCTAAAAATCAAGGTTTTAGATTTGGACACCTAGAGGTGTAGATTGAGTAGACCAAAAGCTTCAGATTCCATTTTTGAGTTTTTAGAAAAGAAAAAGTGGACTAATTCACCTAGAGTGGTGAATTAGTCCCACTCTACCTATATCCTAGAGATTTTTGTAGATTTGGACACCCATTTGGCTAAAATGGGCCCCAATATAGTTTTTTAGAATTGGGACTGATTCGCCCAAAATGGCAAATGAGTCCCATCAGGCCTAAAAATTAGCATCTTCATAATTTAAGAGCTATTTCCAATCTCCAACAAGATTACAGGTGCACACATTCAGTTTTACAACTTTCTATTTTGTTTTACTTGTATTTCTATTCATCTTTCTAGGTCTTTTTGCATACTACACCATGTTTTCAAACACTTTGCATTTCTTAGTTGACATTAAATTAGTTACCTATTTCATCTATTTTTTGCATTCATATTAGCTCATTTAGGCATATTGCATCCATTTTACATTACTATTTTAATGTTTACATTGCATTTTGGCCCATCTTTCTCCTTTTAGGTGAAAACCCCTAGAAGGGCTAGAAAGACTTCAGGTGCCAGAATATTTGTCCCCAACAACAAACCATTGAAATTATTTTCTCTTTAGAAGAAACAATTAAACATGTACCTGATGATCCTCTTTACATAGTCGGTAGAATCAATAACAAGCCCACTCCTAGGATTTTAATTGATCTCATCTATGGAGAGAATGTGATCACAAAAGAACTTTTATATGTACATGACTTACTCACAATAGATATGATAAATTGGTACGTGCAAGATCATCATGGAAAAAATAGGCCCTTAAGTGGCAAAAAATTTAGAAAAATCAAAGTTAGGCAACTTGATGATTTTTTTTGAATAATTTATCTATATTATTTCAAAAATATGTAAGAATAGAATCTATAGCAAATTAAATGTAGTTTCTAAACTACTAGGTTTATTTTAAAAAATAATCTATTTGGTGAAAGTTTGAGATTTCAGTGCAATAGTACTTAAATTTTAGGGAAAAATAAGAAGTAGGTGTTTGTCTAACCACCCATTCCACAATAAAATGATAATATTTTTTTATAAGATTTTATATATAAGTAGAGGACTGATGTCCCAATGTGATGCATATTTTTTGTAATTTTTTTCCAAGTAAATAATTAATTATGATTTTTTTTTACAACTTTCAAAAAATATAAAAACTTGAATGTCTGACCACCTTAACTTGGTCAAAACTTCATGAAATTCATTTTTTTTAATCTTATAGTATGCAAAGCATAGAATGTGACATGTTTCAGATTCAAAAAATGTGATACCATTTGAAAGCTATAGATGTTTTTCAACCAGCCTATCAATCAGGAATTTAGTCGTAATTCAAATAGAAAATGAATAATAATTATTTATTAAATTGAAAGTAAAGCATAATTTATATTGGTGGAAAGCTAAGAATCTCCTTTAAATCTATTTTTGTTTCATCAATTTTGGGTAAAAAAAAAGTCATCAGCCATATACCCTACACATACCCATCATATGACCACTTTTTGGCCCATCATGATCTTGCACATAGTCAAACCAAAAGCATGTATTAAAACACATGATGGTTTTTCTCGTGCTACAATGGGCTTGCTCACACTCCCTTTACAAGTAGGACCAAAGAAATCTAATGTATCATTCTCTATCATATCTAATTTAGACCAATTTCATGTGAAGTTAGGCTACAAATTGCTTCACTCCATGAATGTAGTCTCATCCATTCTCTATAAGTGCTTAAAGTTTCCAATCGGCAATGAAATATTCACAGTGAACCATAGTGGCTTTAGAGCCCTATCTTCCCATGGAAATTTTTCCTTAGATTATTTTTAGCCTAAACCTATGGAATGTATAAGATCCCATGAAGATTTCCTTTTCTTGTCCTACCAAAAATTCAAAGCAAAATACATAGCCAAAGTATCCTTCAAAACTTTCCTCCACCCATGCTTGAACTTCTACCACCTAAAGAAAAATATACTGAAACTAAAGTCCCTCCAACAAACCAAGACCTATCCATGAAATCTCACTTACCTATTTCCTACAAGAGACCTAAAGAAAACCAGAAAATTCCTAATCCGCCTCCTAAGAAAATTTATAAAGCCAAAGAGAATGTGGTTGAACAACCTTCCATGGTTTCTTCCTTTCTTCCCTCACAAGAAGAAAAGGAACCTATGGTTGGAAAATGCACTCCTACACAAACGCAACTTGAAAACCATAATAAAAGAAACTGCAATGCTAGAGAATGTAGGCATAGGAATTGTTCTATTGCTTGAAAGATGAATGATAAGAAAAAAATTGAAAATTAAAACCTGAACTTGACAGAAGCAATAAATGATGAGCCTCTTCTTTTACCAGAACAAACATAATTCATGTCTCCAACACAACAAGGACCAACATCTTCTATGGATATTATTATTCATCCTCGTATTTTTGGTTAACTTGGATGAAGATGAGGAAACAAATAAAATTGATGAGGAAGTGCATAATGAGTTGAATTTCTTATTATCCTCATCCATGAGCTTAAACGACAACAACCATGGTGATCCTCCTAAACCGAGCAATTCACCATGTTTTGAACCCAATGATTCTCCTAGTACAACACTTGATGTTTTCCCTCTCGCTAGTTATCTGCATTCTGCATATACTAAATTGGGATGTGGATGACCTGTTGGATGGTTGACTCACATGTGCTTTACTAGTCTTTTATCTTTTCTTTTTCTTTTGTTTCCCTTTTTTCTCTCTTTTCACTTTTGATTGCATGTGCATAACATGATCCCCCATGATGTTCTATTTGATGTCTCTCTCTATGTCCATTCCTCTATTGTACCTTCATTCTTCTATATGTCATATACTTTTTTCTTTTCCTTGATATTTTATCTTTGCTTTCTTTTCATTTTTATCTTGTGTTTTCCTTTTGGGGATGATGTAAGGCATCAAGACATTCATGTGTCCTTCATGTTGACCCAAAAGCCATTTCATTATCTTTTCATTTCCTTTCATTTTCTTTTTTTGTCTTGTGTTTTCCTTTTGGGGATGATACAA
>VDFB02193867.1:596203110-596224672 GCA_007258455.2 Sequoia sempervirens | reverse complement strand
AACTTGAACTCGATTGATGAAAGTGTTGTAATAATGCTACTAATTTTTCCCTTGAATGCTCTTGATAGATTTTGGGATCTTTAGTTTTCTTTAAAATTTGCTAAGTGTACTTGTAGGATTTCAAATGATAAAATGACTATTATTTGCCATACAGTTCTAATTTTCCAAAAAATTAAATACTAGTAGTTGCCAATTGAAATTAGAAATTCAAATAATAAAATACTAACACCAACATATTCAAATTGAAGCCAAAAAGAGGTGGTCTAGGGCATGGGATTCTCTAGACTAGACCTATTCTTTTTGGGGCCCAAAGTGTTGGGGCCAAATATTGAATGCTTATTTTTATTTCCTTTGTTTGATTTTTTGAGGATATTTATAAAAAAGGTAATTAAAGGCATAATTAGGTCCAAGCACATGGGGGGAGCAAAACATAGTGAGAAATTGTCAAGGGTGACAATTTTTTATGCTATAATGAGTGTACATTAAATTAGGCTTTTTCGCCTTGTTAGATGACCCACTCTTAGAAGGAAGGAATTTTTTTTTCTTCTTACTTGCGTCTTTAATACTATGGTATCTAGTAGTTTTGAAGAGACCCCATTATTAATAGGTTAGAGTTTTTACCAATTATTCCTATTATTCTTGCAACTCCCAATATTAACCAAGCTTCCTTTTGTTTGGGATAGTGAGCATCTCCTAAAGGTTTAAACCTAGATTTTTCTCTAGAAATAACAAGGGGAAAATCCTTTATCTTATGCTTAGAGGATTGACATCTATAAAATGTGTTAAGAAGATTAACAAAGGTAACCTTTTGCATATGACATATTTGAAAAATCTACATATGAACAAATTCCTTCAAATATTTGAAAAGATAAACTAGAATAAAAAAATTGTGTGGGTTTAGGTTAAACACAAATAATATAGCCTAAAGAGTCTACAATGTGGTCTAGAAGAGTCCAATAGGGTAACATCTATCTCTTTAAAGATGATAAAATCCTAGGCCTAAAGTAGAAAACTTGATAATGAACTACACATATATGAAGGAACCATGGTTGAGGATTAGGAAAAGCTATAATAGTTGGGTTCTTAGAAGATATACTCTTCAAAGAGTGCTTTGTGGGAGGTATCATCTTGCACTTTCAAATTGACAAGAAGTACTGTAAGATTAAGATTTGAGGCGTTTTAAAAGTAAAATTCACTTGTATTTAAGAAAATCAAATAAGCTTGTAAGAAAATGCATAAGGTTATACTAATTCATGTTCAAAGAGAAGAATGATATAGATGAAAAGTAGAAATATATAGATTAAGTACTAAACCCTAATCAAACTTCATTCATTCAACATTAAATTAAAATCATTAAATTCACCTAAAAAAATTAATTACAAAATTTTAAAATTATATATATAATAGGGTTCTAGGAAAATTCAACGCCAACAATTCATTGATAGAAAATTCACCATCAATAATTCATTGTGGGAAAAATCACCGGCATTGGCAATTCACCGCCATGGAAAATTAACTACCAAAAATTCATGCAATTAATTTTTCGCGTGGTGAATTTTCCCATGGTGAATTGTCGGTGGTAAATTTTCCAACAGTGAATTATTGGCGATGAATTTACTATATCCCATATAATAATTAATTACTTACTCAACTGTTTGCATAACTAGATTGGTTCTGTTCATTCCAAAATAGATCTCTACATTCATATGATGAGCTACACCATTGTCCAATTATATTTTTATATGCCAATCTTTGCTTGCAAAAATACATTATCAACTAGGGGAGAGGGGCCTATAGTGGGATGGGCTCCAATAGTGGGGATATAAGTAGTCCTTAGTGGGCCCCACAATGGAGCACCTTAAATTCAATTGCAAAACACTTTTTATCCATAAAATACATAAACTGACAAATCATGTGATGCCACATTGGCACACCAATAAAACATGACTTAGTGCACCATTATTGGTCTGACTTTTTTTTTTTGCCTTTTTAGATACCTCAACAAAAAGCATGCTAATGTGGCATCATATTTGGTGACATGACCCTAAATTTTTTTTTTTTTTATAAGTACGAGAATTGCCAAATAAACTGTTGTACAAAATTAGGACTAATTTGAAAGGGTACTCCACTATAGGCTTCTCTCCCCTACCCCATAATGAATTTCAACACTTAATTATTAAAATATTGTTGCCTGCAATTACTAATAAAAGGTATTTTTAACTGGTATGCTACATGTGCTAATTTTATGTCTGACAGATTCCGGGTGTAAATTATTGGATTTCAGATGTCATAGAACTATTGGCTGGTCCAAAACTTACTTCTCCATGTTCTTCATCTTACTCGCAGAAAAGCTAGCGATAGCTCATCTAATAAACAAATATCCAGTTTTCTGCGTAAAGCCCAACTGGAAGTGATACGTATTTGACAAGCGCAATCTGTTGGATCATATTTGGTAAATATAATGACGATTTATCTCTTCTAAATTTAAGTCGTCATGATCATGAGCAAAGACAGGTAATTATCATAAACTAAGCAAAACAAAGTAATGATTATGAGCCCTTGCGAACACTGTTAGAAATCCTGCAGCCCGGCGGGCTCTACCCTCTTCTTAAAATCCGGCCCTTCTTGCGTTAAGGACTCCACTGAAATGCCCAGATTCTATAAGCAGCAATTAGCATGCCCACCGAGATAGATAGGACCGGCCGCCGGGTAGCTTTCATGGGAGGCTTATCGATGGGCTTAGGTGGACCACTATTGATTTTTGGACTATTAGGACATTTATATCATATGCGGTTTCTATAACTCTGGAATTACTTAACAGAGGGCTTATTGCCTTCGTTATCTCAACCATTTCTCGTAAAGCATGAGGGCACCAAAATTTCAAGTGCTAAACTGGATTGTACAAACGTTATACACGTTGATGGTGATGGCTTTTGCTATCGTAAGGTATGTAATGAGACCGCTAGTTTTCAAGGCGGCGCTCCCTCACTCTGCCTCGCACAACTGTTCGACGTTGATAATTGGTCGGCGAGGGTCGGTGCAGAAATGATAAACGAGAGCACAGACATAAGGTGGTAGGTACTCTGGTTTGGAAGTTTTCGGCAGTCGCAAACTTTTGATCTGTAGCTTGAGAATGTTCTGTCTTGTCTGTGCTTTGTCATGTTTCTTTTGGTAGTTGAAAGTGAAGTTTTGGAAGCATATGCTTGGGACTTTGAGAAGGTATAAGATCATCTGCACAAGTTGTATTGTGTAGGACCTTCCGAGTTATGAAATCGGGACAACGGTTTTCATTTATGGAAGATTTATACATCAATCTTTTTACTTAAAAGAATTTAAAGACGTCTGTCAGTGTTATATTTATCTCAGCAGTACAAACGATTTAACTACATCTGTCAGTGCTATATTTATCTCAGCAATACAAATGATTTAAAAGTATGAGTTATTAAAGGACAAAATTGCAAGGTGTAAAGGTAGACCCACAGACTCGATCATAAAAGTGCACCAATCTAGGAGGGTTTTAGAACTATAGAACTGAAAAAGTTGAATCATATAATTTTTTCTTTTTGTTTATCAAGTTTTTGTAGAAAATTGGAGAGCATAAAACATTGATATATCTTTCTTTTGTGATCTATTTTCTACTTTAACTCTTCATTTTTATTTCTAATTTTCTTAAATTCTTCTTCCAAATTATTATTCATACATATTAATTTTTTTTTCTTTCCTTTTTCTTAGAAAATAATTTTCTTGTATAGTTAAAATTTAATCACAAAAAATAAGTATTTATGTAATACCTGATGGTGATTGATTTTAATGACTTTACACCATTATTCTTCCATGATTTGAAATGATCTACCACTTATTTCGTATCTTTTCAAACTTAGACTTTAACATATTGTAAACTTCATCAACTATTGTGAAAAATTTACAAAAACATGCGATAACCTTTCTTTGTTGAAATGCCAATAATCGACGTAGATATTACTTTCTTCTAAAACTACAATATCTTCCCACTTACTTTTTTTATCACATGCAATTTTCTTCTTAATTTGACATCTTTCTTGGAAACGCCAACCTCAAGAATCTATGATCATTAGCAAGGATTTTGCTTGTCCTTTGTTACAACCCGTCTCTTGTGGCTTAAAAGATTTATGTCACAATCTACCTTCTAAATTATATTAAAAAATGTATAATATCTTTTAAATTATTTTCACTAGAAGTTTCAATCCACCTAATGTCTTATCCAACCCGCCTTTGTTAGCAAGATGAGTGAGTGATGAATAGTAATAATTTTCAACAAATAATATTATGACTTCAATCTATAACTTTACTCCCTCTTACTAAATTCGTTGTACTCCTTTCAAAATTTGATTGCTTCTTTGCAAACATGCAACAAAATTATGAGTTCTATAATCCTTTCTTGAACAATGATGACTTTGATATATTATGAATGCACTAATTTTGAACTTTTTTTTTTACTAACAAACATAGAATAAAAATATTATATCCTTTACATTAACCTTTGATCACCATGACTCCTTCCTTTTCCAATCAATTGATAGACCTCTCCCAAAGTTGGGTTGTGATTTGTCTCTTTATCTTGCTATAATGACTTGTTCCTTCCTTTGTGAAAACTATTTCTCTATGGAAGTTGTAGTGTAGTAAAATGCATACCCTTGCATTTTCACACTTGTTTGGGCTCACCTTGCTTTATTTATGCTTCTTTATGGCTTAATTGGTCCAATTTTGCGTCTAAAATCCCTATGAATTATATCCTTTTATGGTTAATCTTGACAATTTCCAATGCATAAATGATAATTTAATGACTCCATCTGTGTGTCCCTAATTTTTGGGTCGAGACTAAAAGACCACCTAGGGCATCTTTTTCCCCCAAAGGTCTCAGGAACCTGATTTTGAGGCATCTTAATTGGGCCGCTTTCTCATGTCTATGCCCCAAGTTTCATCACTTGGGACTAAGATGCCACCTAGGGCATCTTAGTCCTCCTTGAGTTATTTTTGGGTATGTGCAGGATCATAATGGGCCAAAAAATGGCAATATGATGGGTATGTGTAGGGTAAGTGGTTGATGAATTTTTTTTACCCAAAATTGATGAAATGAAAAGGGTTTTTAAAGGAGATTCTCAACTTTCCACCAATATAAATTATTCTTTACTTTGAATTTAATTAATAATTATTATTCATTTTCTATTTGAATTTCAACTAAAGTCTTGATTGATAGGCTGATTGAAAAACATCTATAACTTTCAAATAGTATCACATTTTTTGAATTTGAAATATGTATCACATTCTATGCTTTGCATACTATAGGATTAATTTTTTTTTGAAATTCATGAAGTTTTGACCAAGATAAGGTGGTGAGACATACAATTTTTTATATTTTTAAAAAGTTGTAATAAAAAAATCATAATTAATTATTTACTTGGAAAAAAATTACAAAAAAATATGCATCACATCCAGACATGAGTCCTCTACTTATATCTAAAATATAATTAAAAAAAATATTATTATTTTATTGTGGTTAGGGTGGTTAGACAGACACATACTTCTTATTTTTTCCACGAAATTTAACTACTACTGCATTGAAATTTAAAATTTTCACCAAATAGATTTTTTTAAAAATATATAAACCTAGTATTTTAGAAACTACATTCAATTTTCTATAGATTCTACTCTTACATATTTTTTAAATAATATAGATAACTTATTCAAATTTTTATAGTAAGTTGCCTAACTCTGATTTTTTTGATTTTTTTGCCACTTAAGGGCCTATTTTTTCCATGATGATCCTATACATACCCTTATTAGGATTTAATTTCAAATTCTAGCAGAATTTAGCCTCCTTTATTTAATGAATTCATATGTCTACTTGGTGTGATCTAATTTTGGGATATTAAGCATAGATAAGTATAAATACAAGGTTCCTTCACTCATTTTTCATAAAAAGCATACCAAGTATTTTGTAAGAGCATTCATAATATCAAATTTAGTTCAAAAGAGCATTCAAGAGAATATTTATCAAGCATTGGGGGCCACTATCAAGATTCAATCATCATATCAAAGAGCTTCTTGCATCATGTGTGTTGTTGTGCTAACATTTGTGATGTAGGGTTTTGATTCAAGCAAGCAATTCAAGATCATTCCCTTGGTTCAAGATACATATCCATTGCAACCATTGCACACAAGTTTGCATACTTTATAAGGGTTTGGTGAGTTGTAGCATTCCATGTTGTTCATTCACACATTCTTTCATTATTTCTATCTCATTTCAAGGATTAATTACCAACAAGGGGTTTGACCAAGGAAAACCCCCATTCACTAACAAACAACAAGTTTTTTCCTTCTTGCATATTTGTGGTTGTAGATCTAGGCTGAAATCTTGAAGACCATTTGGAGTGCAAAATTTTCAAACTTGCAAAGTTGCATTACAAACTTGTCTTCTTCATGGAAACTAACCTACAAGGTGAATTCAAAGGCTTTAGAACTTGATATTGGAAAGGAAGCAAGTGCAGACTTTGGAGCCCAGGATCATACTCAAAAATTCTAAAAATTTAGAACAAGACTAATACGCCACCTTGGGTGCCTTAGTCCTCCCAAGAATATTTTTTAGAGATTCTTTTAGATCTAGTTCTGACATCTAAAGACTTTGCATTTTCCCCAAAAATAGTAGCAGGACTAATACGCCATCTTGAGCGTCTTAGTCGTCCATAGAAATTTTTGGAAGCCTCTTTATAGTTTCAGAATCCCCACGACATATCCAAACTTCCCAGGTGCACATTTCCAAATTCCTAGTTTTCTATTAAATTTTCTTTATCTTTCTAGGTCATTTAGCATTAATTTGCATATTACATTGTGTTTTCCAACATTTTCTTTTCCATGTTTATACTTGGTGGTGAACCCCTTAAAGTTGAAAAGCCCCCTCCTAGGTCCTCCTCATTATGAATTGACTCACCTTTTGAGGTTGTTAGTCAATCCAATTGGGACTCCTAGGACAATTTTGAGTGATTTGTTGGAGAAAGAGTGATATCTATATATCCATTTTTCCACCAATCATTTTGGTGAACCAAACTTTTAAGCATTCATTTATGATTTGGAATCCATTAAAGTCCTTAAATCTAGATTGCATTCATTCTTGCATTACATCTTTCATTAGTGAAAGTGCATCTAGGGTTTCTTGCATTAATTAGTGAAATTTCATTTAGGGTTTCTTATATTTGCATTAGTGAAAGTGCATATAAGTTGCATCTTTACTTTATTGCATCATTTTCTTTCATTAAAAAAATGGAAAGTGCATTGTTCTTCATCTTCATTGCATTTACAAACATTCTTATTGCATTCAAAAGTGAAAAAAATTGCATTCCATATTGCATTCAAGTGCATGTTACTAGTTACATTTTTTTGCATTTATTTGCACATTTTTCTATTTCTAAACATCAATATATTGTATAGACAATTTGTAAACACCGTTGACATTCTAGAATTCACTATTTTTCTGCAAAAAACCTCTGCTAGGACTAACACACCCTTCTTGGCATCTTAGTGCATCTTAGGATTTTTTCCTCATAAGTCTCTCTATGTTGTTTGTTGTTTATTTCAGTCCCTAGAACTTCAAAATCTCACTAAGAGGACCAAGACACTCTTCCTGGCGTCTTAGTCCCTGTTGACTTTGACTCTTCAATTTTTAGGATAAAAAAATTACTTTTTTTATTCCTCTGGGTTGTCTTGAATTTTTTGTTTTAGTTCATAGAATTGTTGTTATTCCAAATTTTCTTCATTTCAAGTGTAATTGCAAGCATATAATATTATGTTCATTGCACTTTCTATGGTTTATTCCTTGTATGAGTTGTACTACTTGGTATCCTACTGCTAATACTATGGTTAGATGAAGTGTGAGACTCATGGAATCCCGTGATAGAACACTCATTGTGGATCTTGGGTTATCAAACTCTCTTACTTTTGGTGTTGGCATTAGTTAACTAGGTATGGATCATACCTCTGAGACCTCTTTTTCTATTCCTACCTTACCTACAAGTTCTATGCTGAGTGGTCAAACAATGCTTGATCATATTCCTCAAGAAAACATAATGAAAATGTATGTAGACTTAGCTCATTTAAAAGATAGTGTAAGTACTAAAAAAAATACCTACCATAGATAAAATTACAACAATGTTATACCTGCCATTTATAGCCTTCACCACATGATGGAAAGTGATGATGGATTGGAAGTTGTATGTAGCATAGCTCAAATATTTGGGAAACATCTTCCTTCCACCACTAATGGTGCTCAAGCCTCAAATGATATGTAAAACCAAGGAGGAAGTCAAACTCCTCCCTCTTCAACCATAACCTCAATTCCCACCTATACAAATCCTCAAATGACCATAATAATGTAACCAACTAGTAGCATCCTTCCTACCTCAAACATTTCCACTAGTGCACCTTATACCTATGTGGCATCCAATCTTATATCTCCTCCTGTAAGTAATTCATTCATTGGTCCTTCCAAGACATACATACCACCATCATATTCATCTCCATCACACACTACAAAAAATGATCCTATTATTAACCATATCTTACAAAGTTTTTCATCCATTCAACGCCAAGTTTTCACCATAAATCAAAATCAAAATGGTCCACCTTCATACTATGTCAAGAACAACACACAATCCTTGGAGATATTAAGAACTCTGGTGCCACAAGGTATACAAATCCATAGATTTGAGAAATATGGAGGAAAGGGAGATCTTGCTAATCATCTTAATGCCTTGACTACCTTGTTTAGTAAATTTATCCTTGAAGAGAAACTTTTGGCTAAAATTTTTCCCCAATCCTTGAAAGACATTGCCTTGGTTTGGTTTTCTGTATTATCGAATAACTCAATTTGTTCATTTAATGAACTTTTTGAGGCCTTTATTAACCATTTCCAAGTACACATGGTCCCTGGGTATGTGTAGGATCATCATAGAAAAAATAGGCCCTTAAGTGGCAATAAAATTCAGAAAAATTAGAGTTAGGAAACTTGATGTAAAAATTTGAATAAGTTATCTATATTATTTCAAAAATATGTAAGAATAGAATTTCTAGAAAATAAAATTTAGTTTATAAACTACAAGGTTTATTAAAAAAAAAGTCTATTTGGTAAAAATTTGAAATTTCAATGCAATAGCACTTAAATTTCAAGGAAAAAATAAGTGTCTATCTGACCACCCTAACCACAATAAAATGATAATATATTTTTTATAATATTTTAGATATACGTAGAGGACTCATGTCATGATGTGATGCATATTTATTTTATAATTTTTTCCATGTAAATAAATAATTATGAATTTTTTATTATAACTTTTAAAAAATATAAAAATTTGAATGTCTAACCACCTTAACTTGGTTAAAATTTCATGAAATTCATTCTTACTTTTAATAGTGTGTGAAGTGTAGAATGTTATGAATGTTTCATATTCACAAAATGTGATACCATTTAAAAACTATAGATGTTTTTCAATTAGCCTATCAATCAGGACTTTAGTCGTAATTCAAATATAAAATGAATAATAATTATTTATTAAATTCAAAGTAAAGGATAATTTATATTGGTGGAAGGTTGATAATCTCCTTTAAAAACCCTTTTTGATTCATCAATTTTGGGTAAAAAAAGAGTCACCAGCCACATACGTTACGCATACCCATCATATCACCACTTTTTGGCCGTTCATGATTTTGTGCATACCCCCTTGAAATGGCATTAGCTGATTTTCAGATGAGATGCAAGAAAAATGATAGTGAAAAAGTCACTAACTTTATTTCACACTACCAATTGCTTTATTCCCAAATCAGTGTGAAGATTCCTGATTGCCACCTTCAAAAGATGTTCATAGAAAACTTACAAAGCAAGATAAGGGATAAGCCCACCATGATGAAATTCTCCTCCATGAATTTATGCACTACCCTTCGAGACTATCAAAATTTTGTAACCAATAGTGAACCAAAACCCACACTCACCCATCTTGAAAAAGTATGAAGCTTCAAAGCGAAACACTTACCAACCTTTCAAAAGACAAAATAAAATTTTCCTTCAAGTAAATCTCACCTCTCAACCTACCTAGCCAATTGATACCCAAGTAGCCGCCATAAAGAAGAGTAATCCTTATATCTTTGGGGATCCGCAAAGAAAATTTACTCCCTTAACCAACACACTTCACAACATTATGACCCAACTCTTCAAAAAAACCATGCTTATCTTACCTCCCATCTGAACCCTTGACCCTAACAAGACATTACCTCTGAGATTTAGACACAATTCCTATTATGATTATCACCAACAAAAAGGACATGTTATAGAACATTAAAAGTATCTTAAACATCTTGTGTGCAAGACCTCATTGATTCTAATCATATCCCAATTGGAGCTATGAATGAAAAAGGTAATAAGTTTGTGGCTCCTACCAGCTAAAACTTGTAAATCTTTACCAATCCCATGCCCAACCATAATATTTCATTTATTAAGTCTAGTGAAACTAAGCCCGATGTGATGAATTTTGACATGGATGATGAGAATATGAACAATCATGAACAAAATCCTATGGATGATGATGAATAGAGTCCTATGGATACTAATGAAAAAAGTCGTATTGATACAATGATAGGAGTGGTTGACATTGAGCCTCGTATATATCTATGGACATGGAAATAGTATCCCTTTTTATTTGCTTGATTTTGGATTAATTGATGACAAAATGGAATTGATATCACCTTGATCTAATGTTGTATGGTGTTTCACACATCCACATTAGGTCTTGGGCCTTGGTAAATTGAATAAAATGCATGTCTTGTAAAGGTGTTGTAAAGAATTGTAAATGACTTTCACACTTTTTAAGACTTTTAGACCAATGGTCCTTTTTCCCCACTTTTGAATTAAATATTATTTTAATTCAAAAGTTATCTTTTCCCTCTTCTTCTATAATTAAATTATTATTTCAATTATTTAATTATTCAGTAGCCTTTTCTCTCTATAATTAAATATCTCCCAAATTAAATAATTAAATAATTATTTAATGTTTAACACTCCACCTTTCCTCTATAATTAAATAATTTATTTTTAATTATTTAATTATCTAAATTATTTGTTCCCACCTTTCCTTTCTAAATAAATAAAATTAATATTTTATTTATTTCTCCTATCCTAGCCACCTAAATTAAATAATTATTTAATTCTCTCCAACAACTTATTTTTCTATGCCAACCTTATCTTCTACCTCAAGTCTTTATCTATCAATGTATTTTTCCTCTCAATTAACCTCTACCCTTGATTAAGTTATTTTACATATTTAATCTTGGTCCTTGATCACGATCCTTATTCTTAACTCTCCTTTATAAAAGGAGACCTTTAAACCCTAATTCATAAGGAATTCATTATTGATCTATCATTCATCCATGTTGTCAAGTCAAGCAAGCTAGGGTTTAGCATTTTGAGTCTTCACAAAGAAGCATCTTCAAGAACAACATCAAGGCATTCAAAAGAAAGATTCCTCATCCATTGTTGCAGCAATTCAAGATCCTTCATCATGGAAATTTTCTAATTGCATTATTTCATATTCATGCTTCATCATTTTATTTCATAATTTTGGCTTAATTACCTAAATGGGGTTTGAACAAGGCAAACCTCCAATCCCTAACAATCAACATTTTCTCTCTCTTCCTTTGTGTGATTGTAGATTTAGGTGCTTGGATGGCTTGGACATAATTGAAGATTAGGTTACAAACCTATTGAAATCATCTCCCTATTGGAAAGGTGAAAACATACACAAAAAGTGACCAACAATGCTAAAAGTCAAGGTTTCAGATCTGGACACCTAGAGGTGTAGATTGAGTAGACCAAAAGCTTTAGATTCCATTTTTGAGTTTTTAGAAAAGATAAAGTGGACTAATTCACCTAGAGTGGTGAATGAGTACCACTGTACCTACCTCCTAGGGATTTTGTAGATTTGGACACCCATTTGGCTAAAATGGGCCCCAATGCAGTTTTCTGGAATTGGGACTGATTCGCCCAGAATGGCGAATGAGTCCCACCAGGCATAAAAATTAGCATCTTCATAATTTAAGAGTCATTTCCAGTCTCCAGCAAGATTACAGGTGCAGACATTCAGTTTTACAACTTTCTATTTTGTTTTACTTGTATTTCTATTCATTTTTCTAGGTCTTTTTGCATACTACACCGTGTTTAAAAAAAAATGCATTTCTTAGTTTACATTCAATTAGTAACCTATTTCATCAATTTTCTACATTCATATTAGCTCATTTAGGCATATTGCATCCATTTTACATTAATATCTGAATGTTTACATTGCATTTTGGCCTATCTTTCTCCTTTTAGGTAAAAAACCCTAGAAGGGCTAGAAAGACTTCAGGTGCCAAAATCTTTGTCTCCATTTTGGTGAACCTACTTTTTGAATACCTTCTTGTCTAATTTGGAGTCCACCATCATCTTAGAATTAGCTTGCATTTCATTTTGCATTAGTTAAGTTGCAATCTAGGTTTTCAAATTTTGCATTAGTGAAAGTGCATATAGGTTGCATTTTTGCATCTTAAATCATTAAACATTTTTCAAATTTTGCATTTGCATCTTAGGTCTACATCATACAAAACATAACACATAAAAATGAATTAAAAAAAATTGAAAATTCTAAAAAAAATCCCCACTGGGACTCATTCACCACCTTGGGTGAATCAGTCCCTTTTCATCCCTGAAACTACCTTTTACAAAACTAAACACCCTATTTTTAAGCTTCTGATTTCTACCATTACCTACCTGTATTAGTTGGCTAAGTTTTTGTAATATGCATTTCATTAGATCTAGTCTAAATTAGCTTATTTCATGCATTGTTTAATTTAAAATTTGCATTTCCAACATTTCATCTTTAGGTTGATGCATAATTTAATAAAACAATTACCTTCTTTCACATCTGAAAATTGCATTTAAAAATTTCATCTTAAGTCATTGCATTGCACTTTTCCATGATAGCATGTTTTCTTTCAAGAGATGTGGTTTTGATTTGGTTAAAAATGGATTGCATAAACACAACATCCCCTCTTATGAGTTAAATTTTGATTACAACGATGAGGTCATTCTGAAACATGTTCAAACCATTGACACAATCCTTAATATTACATTTCCCATTGGTGAGAATGGTAGTGTAGACAATCATAACAATCATACTTGTTCTTCTCCTGATACCTCTCCTATTAGTGATGAAGGTATCTTGGTGAAAGGAGATACAAGCATCGAGAGTCTTGAT
This sequence comes from Sequoia sempervirens, assembly GCA_007258455.2. NCBI lineage: Eukaryota > Viridiplantae > Streptophyta > Pinopsida > Cupressales > Cupressaceae > Sequoia > Sequoia sempervirens. Next base: position 596,211,362 of record VDFB02193867.1, on the reverse strand, counting down.
TGTTCATCTCCTCATTCCGATTTGGAAGATGTTAGACAACAAGAACATGAGATCATAGAAACATTCCTAAACATCACCTTACTTAGTCTCTCTAACCATGATACTCAAAAATTTTCCTCTCCTAATATCCATCCTCGATGCCACAAGGATAGGTTGGTGTTAGACGATACCCTCATTGAGACTCATGAGAATATTATTCCTTCCTCTACTGATTCCCCTACCATTTAGGATGACTTATTTGAACAAAAAATTCCAATCATTAGGTTTGTGTAGGATCATGATGGGCCAAAAAGTGGTGATATGATGGGTATGTGTAGGGTATGTGGCTGATGGCATTATTTTTACCCAAGATTTGAACTGAGAATATAGCATCAACAAATTCTAGGATTTAGTTCTACTGAAGCTCAAGATAAAATTCTAGATCCCCTATTCGGATCACACTTTTGATCTGCTCTACTTTTGCATTGCACTGCTTAACAAAAATGATCTGCTCTTTTTCACTCTTCCCCAGATGCATTCAAATTCCTTTTTCACACATTCACACACATCCTCATATATATCTCAAAATGAATTACGTATCTCCTTTGTATACCGACTAACAAGAAAATCAAAAGTATGTCGACCTCACAATAGGATATAATATTTTTCTTTTATGTCAGCTCACATCACCTAAGTGGAAGATAAGCATACCTACACAAGTCAGCTAGACTTTAGTAGGTACCAAAACATAAGTAATAGAAAAACACACATTCCACATAGATCCACAAAACATCATACAAAGCATGTTGGCCACAATGGAAAATAAGCCATGAATCATGCTACTGAATTTCTGAACTCCAACTCTGACTTAATGCAATACCAGAAAATCATCAGAGGATAGTTTAATTGTTAATAAAGATTTCCTAGAGGTCCACACCATGAAATAATGATCTAGTATAGTGAGCGATATCATGCACAATTTCACTTGTGCAACCGGATGTCCTGTTCACCAAACTTATTACTGGTAGAAGTAATGCCAATACTGTGGATTATACTACTGACTCTAGTTTCCATCAATGACAACACAAATAGCCAAAAACGATCTCTCCAAGCCATATGCCAACATGGACAACATCCTTTTAGAACATGTACATCATTTTAGACATCATCCTTTCAGATGCCATATCAACAATGATAGAACTGACTGACACCTTTGACATCAATGAAAACCTTTTTCCAACGTCTAATGTGTGCATTCTAACATTACCAAATACTTGAATAGCAAGATTATTAGGTTGTATAAGTTTCTTATCCAAGTCGAGCCTATCTAGAAGACCAATGATACAAACTTTAAGACTTTATCCATTGTCAATAAGTGTACGTATAACCCCAAATTTTATAATGAAAACACATATAATTAGAGCTTAATATTTATTTTGGACCTCAAGAAAAGGTAATTCACATTGAGGGAAGGTAATATGCAACTTATTTGCTTGCATACAATCAAATAAGGTTGCTACATCATTCTATTTTATAGAAGGTGAGATATCAATATTTTGTAAAGCCTCTTGGAGCATTATTTGGTATATATGTGATGTTTGAATCAAGTCCCAAAGGGAGATCTTGGATAGATTATAAGAAATTTTCTCAAAAAGATCATATTCATTACCTTTGCATTGAGGAAGGCTAGGTGGGGGTGGAAGATATGGTTGGGGTAAAGGAATGGATGTTGGTGTATGCTTGGTTTCTTATTATTTATAGTATTATATGAGTGAGAAAATGCATGATAACTTGGTTGCTTCAACACATATTTTTGTGTAAGGTTCTAGTGAGTTGTTTTACAAATTTTAGGATATGGCCATGAGGTTTGGGAGGTCTTCTAATGAGAGGTGGTTTAGGAGGTCCAATAATTAAATGTGGGTGTATAATTTTAGCTTGTTGGAAATCTTCTATCAATGGATGATATAATGTCATTTTTGAACCTTCATGTATGCAAGCCATCTTCTATAATTTGAAAATGTATCAATGAATTAATCTTGTGCCACAATATCTTCCCAAGTAGGAGAGGTGTTGGGAGGGAAACAAACACGATTCATATGATTCTCCATGATTTGTTCTTCTTGCATCAAGATATGCTTACAACTAGGAGAGATATTTAGAGAGGAAACAACATGATTGTCAATGATTGCATCCTCTTGCACCAAAAAAATCTCTCAAGTAGGGGATATTTTGCGGAGAAGAATGAAGACTAGGTGAAGTGGTGTTAATAAATGTTTCAATTATTATTATTTTTTTATTTCTTCACAATGTTTTCATAGGTAAAAAAGTTATAGGTAGAAAATCCATGTTTTAGTATATCAAAACCACATCTTTAAAACGAAAACATATTATATGTCCTTTGGGTCAAACTAGTGATGCACAAAAAAATCAGATAGGTTTCAAAATAAGAATCAGTGTAGGAACTAGATCTGGAAAGAGACAACAAATAAAGATGTCCACAAAAAATTTAGCCCAAACTGGTTGGATAGTGGCACTATGTCTCCTAGACTAGACAATTATTTTTAGAAAATTTATGATTTGGAAACCATCAATAGTGTTTAAGGGTCTTAGAATGTAGAGGTTCAGGTTTGGGGATAAACATCTAGTCCTAGAAATGCAAAAAAACCTAGTTTTTCTATATGAAGCACATGTATGCATGCAATTTTATATTTTAGAGAATTTCAATATGCTAAAATGATAAATTTCAAAAATTAAAAAATTGTAATTGACTATTTTTTCCAAAATATACAAAAAAGAAATATTTTTTGATATCTTGAAATGAAAATACTATGCATTTTTTTCACTTTTTCAATGTTATTCACTAAAATATGCATGCATAAATGACAATAATATTGCAATTAAATTTATCAATGAAAATAACTCAAATATAAGCCCTAAACAAGAAAAAATAGATATGAAATTATGCAATTAAATTTATTTATTTTTATTTTTTTGCTTTTTTAATTTTCATGAATAAATTATGCAATTAATAACTAGATCTTCAAAGCACCTAGTTTTTTAAAAAATATTTTTCAAAATTTATGCAATGAAAATAAATAAATAATAATTGTAGGATATGACATGTTCATCAAAATGTTTGAGTAGGAAAGGTGATCCTAGAGCCAATTAAGTTAACTAGGATTATCTCCTTCTCACTTAACCAAAAATTTAAGCATAAACCAACTAGGGTTTGATAATTAACTTGCTACCACAAGGGAGAGCCAAACTCCTAAGGTTTTCCTAGTATTTATTTTTTAGGATAATAAATTTGATGTACAAACCTATTTGACATATAATCACCTAAAAATATAATTTATCATACATATGAAAATGAAAAGTAATAGAACTAGCCAAGATCTAAGAAATAGCCATATTGAGGAACTTCTACTACAAATTTTGATGATAAAATGGTTGTTCTAGGGCATGGTGTGCCCCAGACTAGGCTCCTCTTTTTTTGGATCTTAAAGTTCTGAGATGTGGATTAAGGTCTACACTTTGTCTTCTAAAATTGTCACTTGCTAAAACTCCTAGATTTGACCTACACACATGAAAAGGGGGGAAAGGTTACTATTGGATAGGGTCTTTCCTAAGTCAAACCTCATTTTGGTATTTCTACCTCTATGTACAAGAATTGATGATGATCAAGAGGGCATGCACTAGAGTGGGAAAAGGCCAAAACAACAACAATTGATTGAAATTGATAAATGGAGAATGATAATGTTACTTTGATATTAAACTCTTGAAGAAGTGATGTCACACAATTTTCCACAAAAGTTGATTGATGGATACCTTGGTTGCTTGATAGTATTGTAAAGTGCTAATTCCCAAACATAATAGATTGCTACAACTAGCATATAGAGGATAAATTAATATGTCTTCATGATGCACATTCATCGCAATAGCTCCTTGCACATAAATTGCTCCATTCTTCTTGATTTCTTACAAACTTGAACTTGATTGATGGAAGTGTTGTAATAATGCTACTAATTCTGCCCTTGAATGCTCTTGATAGATTTTGGGATCTTCAGTTTGCTCTAAAATTTTCTAAGTGTGCTTCTAGGATTTCAAATGATAAAATGACTAGTATTTATATGCAATTCTTCTAATTTTCCAAAAAATCAAATACTAGTAGCTGCCAATTCAAATTAGAAATTCAAATAATAAAATACTAACACCAACATATTCAAATTGAAGCCAAAAAGAGGTGGTCTAGGGCATGGGATGCTTTAGACTAGACCCATTCTTTTTGGAGCCCAGAGTGTTGGGGGAAAATATTGAATGCTTATTTTTATTTCTTTTGTTTGATTTTTTGAGGATATTCATAAAAAAGGTAATTAAAGGCATAATTAGGTCCAAACACATGGGGGGAGCAAAACATAGTGAGAAATTGTCAAGGGTGACAATTTTTTATGCTACAATGAGTGTATATTAAATTAGTCTTTTTTGCCTTGTTAGATGACTCACTCTTAGAAGGAAGGAATTTTTTTTCTTCTTACCTTGGTCTGTAAGACTATGGTAGCTAGTAGTTTTGAAGAGATCCAATTATTAATAGGTTAGAGTTTTTACCAATTATTCCTATTATTCTTGCAACTCCCAATATTAACCAAGCTTCCTTTTGTTTGGGATAGTGAGCATCTCCTAAAGGCTTCAACCTATATTTGGCTCTAGAAATAACAAGGGGAAAATCCTTGATCTTATGCTTAGAGGATTGACATCTATAAAATGTGTTAAGAAGATTAACAAAGGTAACCTTTTGCATATTACATATTTGAAAAGATCAACCAGAATAAAAAAATTGTGTGGGTTTAGGTTCAACACAAATAATATAGCCTAAAGAGTCTACAATGTGGTCTAGAAGAGTCTAATAGGGTAACATCTATCTCTTTAAAGATGATAAAATCCTAGGCCTAAAGTAGAAAACTTGATAATGAACTACACATATATGAAGGAACCATGGTTGAGGATTAGAAAAAGCTATAATAGTTAGGGTCTTAGAAGATATACTCGTCAAAGTGTGCTTTGTGGGACATATCATCTTGCACTTTAAAAATGACAATTACTAGAAGATTAAGATTTGAGGCATTTTAAAAGTAAAATTCACTTGTATTTAAGAAAATCAAATAAGCTTGTAAGAAAATGCATAAGGTTATACTAATTCATGTTCAAAGAGAAGAATGATATAGATGAAAAGTAAAAATATATAGATTAAGTTCTAAACCCTAATCAAACTTCATTCATTCAACATTAAATTAAAATCATTAAATTCACTTAAAAATAATAATTATAAATTTTTAAAATTATATATATAATAGGGCTCTAGGAAAATTCATCGCTAGCAATTCATCGATAGAAAATTGACTACGGGAAAAATCACTGGCACCGACAATTTACCGCCATGGAAAATTAACTGCCAAAAAATCATACAATTAATTTTTTGCGTGGTGAATTTTCTTGCGGTGAATTGTTGGTGGTAATTTTTCCATCAATGAATTGCATGCGGTGAATTTACTGTATGCCATATAATAATTAATTACTTACTAAACTATTTCCATAACTAGATTGGTTCCGTTCATTCCAACATAGATCTCTACATTCATATGATGAGCTACACCATTGTCCAATTATATTTTTATATGCCAATCTTTGCTTGCAAAAATACATTATCAACTAGGGGAGAGGGGCCTATAGTGGGGTGGGCTCCAATAGTGGGGATATAAGTAGTCCTTAATGGGCCTCACAGTGGAGCACCTTAAATCCAATTGCAAAACACTTTTTATCCATAAAATACACAAACTGACAAATCATGTGATGCCACATTGGCACACTAATAAAACATGACTTAGTGCATCATTATTGGTCTCACTTTTTGTTTTGCCTTTTTGGATACCTCAACAAAAAGCATGCTAATGTAGCATCATATTTGGTGACATGACCCTAAAATTTTTTTTTTTTTTTTTTAGGGGAGTTGCCAAATAAACTGTTGTACAAAATTAGGACTAATTTGAAAGGGTGCTCCAGTATAGATTCCTCTTCCCTACCCGATTATGAATTTCAACATTTAATTATTAAAATATTGTTGTCTGCAATTACTAATAAAGGTATTTTTAACTGGTGTGCTACATGTGCTAATTTTATGTCTGACAGATTCCGAGTGTAAATTATTGGATTTCAAATGTCATATAACTATTGGCTGGTCCAAAACTTACTTCTCCATGTTCTTCATCTTACTCTTCCAATACATACAGAAAAGTTAGCGATAGCTCATCTAATAAATAAAATTCCAGTTTTCTGCGTAAAGCCCAACTGGAAGTGATACGTATTTGACAAGCGCAATCTGTTGGATCATATTTGGTAAATATAATGATGATTTATCTCTTCTAAATTTAAGTCGTCATGATCATGAGCAAAGACAGGTAATTATCATAAACTAAGCAAAACAAAGTAATGGTTATGAGCCCTTGCGAACACTGTTAGAAATCCTGCGGCCCGACGGCCTCTACTTCTTAAAATCAGGCCCTTGTTGCGTACAGGACTCCACTGAAATGCCCAGATTCCATACGTAGCAATTAGCATGCCCACCGAGATAGATAGGGCCGGCCGCCGGGTACCTTTCATGGTGGGCTTATCGATCGGCTTAGGTGGACCACTATTGATATTTGGACTATTAAGACATTTATATCATATGAGGTTTCTCTGACTGTGGAATTACTTAACAGAGGGCTTATTGCCTTCCTTATCTCATCCATTTCACTTAAAGCATGAGGGCACCAAAATTTCAAGTGCTAAACTGGTTTGTACAAACGTTATACACGTTGATGGTGATGGCTTTTGCTATCGTAAGGTATGTTATGAGACCGCTAGTTTTCAAGGCGGCGCTCCCTCACTCCGCCTTGCACAACTGTTCGACGTTGATAATTGGTCGGCGAGGGTCGGTGCAGAAATGATAAACGAGAGCACAGACATAAGGTGGTTGGTACTCTGGTTTGGAAGTTTTCGGCAGTCGCAAACTTTTATCTGTAGCTTGAGAATGTTCTGTCTTGTGTGTGCTTTGTCATGTTTCTTTGGGCAGTTGAAAGTGAAGTTTTGGAAGCATATGCTTGGGAGAACGGTCTTCATTTATGGAAGATTTATACATCAATCTTTTTACATAAAAGAATTTAAAAACGTCTGTCAGTGTTATATTTATCTCAGCAGTACAAACGATTTAACTACGTCTGTCAGTGTTATATTTATCTCAGCAATACAAATGATTTAAAAGTATGAGTTATTAGAGGAAAAGATTGCAAGGTGTAAAGGTAGACCCACGGACTCGATCATAAAAGTGTTCCAATCTAGGAGGGTTTTAGAACTATAGAACTGAAAAAGTTGAATCATATAATTTTTTTTTTTGTTTATCAAGTTTTTGTAGAAAATTGGAGAGCATAAAACATTGATATATCTTCCTTTTGTGATTTATTTTCTACTTTAACTCTTCATTTTTATTTCTAATTTTCTTAAATTCTTCTTCCAAACTATTATTCATACATATTAATTTTTTTTTCTTTCCTTTCTCTTAGAAAATAATTTTCTTGTATAGTTAAAATTTAATCACAACAATAAGTATTTATGTCACTACTACATACAAAGGTGTTTTAAGACATTAACTTAAGACAAAAGATTACTTTTGTCTTTAATTTTCTAATTGTCTTAGATTAAGACAATAAAAAAAACTTTTTTCTAAAATACATTTTTTATTTCCCTCCACATTTTTGTTTTTGGGCTTCTCCCTCGTATCTAAATTCCCCCGCTTCCACTTCGAGGACGAGAACAGAGCAAAGAGAAGAATCAAAGAAAGAGGCACGAGGAACATAGACACACAATGGACACGGAGAAAAGTGAACAACAGACAGCGAGATTCATCATCGCAGGTTATCACTCACCCGAATGAAAATGAGGGTGAGGCAGATGAAAGTCCGAAATTGAATCGGCAGGGAAGTCCCTTTCAGAGATTCCCGAAGACAGTCCAGTTCCTGCAACCCGAACCTCATTCAGCTCGGGAAAGGGAGTTTCTTGAGACTGGATTGATTCATTCCCCTGCATGCCTGGTTCGAAGCACAACAAACAAGGGTTTACCAATAATGAAAAGGGTTTTTTCAGACAAGGGGCTTTTTAGAAAATCAAAAAGGTGCGAAGCTCAGAGCAAGTCACAACCACGTGGGTCCAGGATTTTGGGAAAGCTACAGTAATAAAGCTTT
>VDFB02193867.1:596151058-596203010 GCA_007258455.2 Sequoia sempervirens | reverse complement strand
TTCTGGGGATTATATAGTATATACACAAAGACTGGCCATCACTAGTCATGAGCTTTTCTATGACAATAACTTATCATCTAATCCAAAACCAACAATAGTCATTTTGACCACCCATGTTGCATTAGTAATCAATGGTTTCATATGCAACAAACAACATATAGTATCTAAATAGTACACAAATCCTTTATGCTTGCTTTTGGCTCAAATGTTTTGGCACTCTTTTGGAGCCTTTTATCTGCATTGGTAATTATGTCATTTTCCTACCTCCTTCATGGTTGTCTACATGTTTTTCCCTTGTGATGTTTTTTCTATGGCTCTAGTTTTCTACTACATGTTTTTATTCTTTTTTTATTATCTCAAGCATATGACTTGCTAGTTTTGACATCATTTCATTTGCTTATCTCCACCTACCTTCCTCCTTTGGGTAGCACATTTATCCTTTTTTACTTATTCATCCTTCCTTGGCTTTCCATTTGGAAAGAAAAATATTAGGTCTTACTATCGATGCAAGCAATAAAAAGAATGTATGCAAGTAGAGAAGATTAATTATAGAAAATATTAAAAACATATGCAAGCATAATTATTCAATAGTATAAAGTGAAAGATAGAAGAGACATCATTTCCATAAGTAAGTACATTATCTAAACAGGGATAAAGTTCTTGGAGAAGATGTATTTGACCATGCTAAAAAGAAGTGCATATTTCAAACTGAGTTTTGGAACATACATTATGAGGTTTCATGACCAACGTTGGCCCTAATATTTTAGACTTGGAAATGAAGGAATAATAGTGAAAGTAGCTATGTGTTTCCTTCAGAATGAAAGTTGACATGAAGTATTTAAAACATAAATTGCACACGTATTGAAAAAATAGACATTAAATAGGAAATGTTGAGTATATGTTGATGTGAATGCTAAGGTTCTTCCTCATCCATTCTAGGTAGATGACTAAAATTTTGAGCAAAGGTGACCCTTTGATGGTCACTTGTCATAACAACACTATTCATGGTGTTTGATTTGCAAGTTAATGAAAAAATTATGCAAACATTACTACTCGATTAACAACATCACCTTCATGAGTTTAAACATGCATAAAGTACTCTCCAACAAAATACAGGTTGGAAATTTTCCTATGGTTCAAATTTCAGCAAAGACTACCTTGATGATAGCACAAACTTATGGTCCATCACATAATGAAAATTATTTTTCATTGTTATTAAGTCAATTTAGAGACCACACTTGGAAATAATTTTTTTGACAAAATTTGTTTGCTAGATGGAAAGTGAATTTTTTTATTTCAATTGTAATCCTGAAGGCAATGCATAGCTAGCTTCTATTCTTGCACTTACCAACATTACAATCAATATGCAGTTATGAACAAGAGTTAAATACAATCAATTTTTTTTTATGGTGATGGACCATTGAAATGCCCATAAACAATAAGTTATTACAAAATTTGAAACTCAATAGAAAAATTATCTAATGAATGTCTTACAATTACTTTGATTCATTGTGTTTGTTGGAAAAAATAGCATGCTAGGTGTTGGAACTGTAAAATTCTAACAATTTTGTGAGTTGTTACATACCCCTAAGTTTCCAAACGAGTCCTCATCATAAGCACAAAGGCCTTCCTTCACAACATTTTTCCCATATTTGGCCATGTGTTCCCATAGAATCCATCTAATCTTGAAAATTTCACTATATAATTCCTATCGGTAGGATGGCTATCATCGGTATGTGGTCTTACTGAATATATTATGTGTCACTGACTAGTGCATGAGAAGACTTATCGGCCAGACTAATTGGTATCAGGGTGAAGTCATAGCAAGATCATATTGTCTTACCGATCAACGCACAAAACAAGCAAACATTTCGTCCAAAAAAAATGTATTCGGTATGTGGTCTCACCGATTGGGTTATGTCTTACCGATCGCCGATAAATATATACATATCGGTAGGAGTCAAGGGTTATCGGAATAAGCTCTCAGTGAATGGCTCTGATCTTGCAGACAATGTGAACGAGTCCTATGAAATATTATCGGGGTAATGTCATATAGTCTTGCCGACCTATATGTTACGTCGAAGTATGTTTTATCAGTGAGAGAAAGATTATGTCTCAGTGACCAGAGAATATCATGGGACATACTTCGGTAAGACAAAGGTATTCTATGAAACCTCTCCCCGACTCTGAATTGTCACAGTGAAACACATATGACGAGGGGCGATTGTCGGCAAGACTCCAATTGTCGATGTGATGGGGCGACATCATAATGACGTACAAATGGATGACTATTGGTGAGACATTGGCCTTCGGTGTGACTACAGGATGTCTTGGTGAATGTTTAGCAGATGTTAATAAAATCCTGACTTCAGTCATTCACCGACATTTGATTGCGAAGCAATGTGTCTATTCAAATACAAATGTATAAATATCCATTGTAAATGGAGACATTAGGGATGAGATTTATATATACAGTAGATAGATTAGAAATGGATACAGTAGAATAAAGTTTTCAGAATAGAGACTATGATGCACGACTTCAAAATGGAGATATCAATGAAAATCAGTTGATGTGGCGGTTCATTTATAGTGTCAATTGTGTGTTGTGCTTATTGAAAGTATTACTAAGTTTTCTCCAAGATTGATGCTTTCTGGTTGTTTAAATTGATAGAACAAGTTTATATTCATTTTGTCAGTGCACATTTCTTGTACATCTGTGTGGTTGATTAATTGGTTCTTTCAAGAAAAGATTAAATCCTTTTGATTGATCACAGTAATCAAGGAAATTCATCTGGATTATTAAGAAGAGCTCAATAATCACAACCTTGCATGTTAATACAAGTTATAAACAAAACATATGCCAAAAAAAATTGAGTGTTCTCCAGAAATAAGTTTCCCATTTCTATTTCATTTCAGTCTGCGTACCCAATAAGGCACTAGTCTCTGCATCTTTCACTATTTATATTCATTCATTTTCTTTACATATGTTATCTGAACATATTAGGATTTAGCTTTGAATATTGCTACACAATTTACACCAAATTTAGTTTTATTTGTCCATTCCCATCTACCATTATGGGAAAAACATTTCAAGGGAGACAAGCACATTAAGTCTGCTTCATTCATATAGGGTACACCCACCTAGGTCTAGCAACACCTGAAGAGTAGAAGGTCTAAATCTTTTGACCTTGTCTATTACCCTGAAACGTAGCAAGAGATTAGAAACATCTTGAGGTATTTCGCCTGTGTTTTCGAGAGCTAACAAATTGGTGACTCCGTTAGGGAATTAACTTAGAATATGCACCTTAAAATCATAGAGTTAAAAACCCATATAGACTTGCTAGGAATAATAAGTAACAAAATTTTTCTCACTTTGAAGAAAGTGAGTGGCGACTCTGATAAAAACATTTCAACATGAACATGGTAGAAGATCTCAATACAGAGGAGGTCATACTGGGGCTCCTACTGGCAACAATAAGTGGACACACAAAGATGATCAGGCTGATAAGGGTAAAAGGATAAATGAAGACATGTGCATAATGAATAAAGAAAAAACACTGAGACAACATTGTGAAACTTATGACTGATATGACACATGGAGAAGTAACTCAAGTGCAGAATCTTGTACCCCAGAAGAACAAAGAAATCCTTTTTATGATCCTTAGAAATAGGCTGAGTTTGAAGCTGAACTCGAAGTTCAATGAATCAAAATTCAACAAGAACATGATCTAAAAATGGAGGGTAATCAGATTGGGCCTATTGATAATGAAACTCCTCAAGAAAATTATGAATCTTTAACTTATGAAGAAGTAAAAGCATGGTTTGAATCTCAGAGAATGGAAATAGAAGAACAGGAGAAAGCCCAGATGATACAAGCAATGAGAGACTTCAAATTGCAGAAAGCTCAAAAAACTGCTTAGTCAACTGGTTACCCAAAGTATGTACCACCTCAGGGGTTCCTCACCATCAAATAGGGAATCAATACAGATAGCCAAATCATCCACCTCATATTCCCACACAACATACTTATACATAGCCACCTCATGGTCATCATTATGTGCCACATCATAATACACAATAAAATAATCCAATGTACTAGTACCAGTACCCACCTAACCATCCCCCTCATCAGTATACCACAATGATCAAACAATTTGATTTGGCAGGGTTTCAATTATATCCTTACCCAATGGATGGCAGTTGGAGAAGTCTTGTTCCAAAGTTTACAGGGAGTAGTGCAATTACTGAATAAGATCACTTAAGGAGTTTTAATTCTTTCATCCAAGATTTGGACGTGCTTTATGAGGATTTGCATATGAGGCTATTCATGATGTCACTTATTGAAGAAGCTAGGGATTGGTTCAACAGCCTAACAATAGCCTCTATTGATTCTCTCCAAATATTTCAAGACTGATTCCTCAAGCAATATGGGAATCTAAGTGCACCAGATGTTGCTCTTCATGAATTAATGTGCATTCAGAAAAGTCAGAATGACTTAATCTATGATTTCAACTAGAGATTCAATAAACTGTAGAATAAAATACCTCTTGGATCAAAGTTACCAGACTCTATAGCATTGAGTGTTTATTTGAATGCATTTGATCCAAAAATAGGGTATGAATTAAGAAATAGGTTCCCAAAAGATTTGGCTAAAGCCCAAAAGATAGCATTAATAACAATTGAAAACAATAGGAAGGCTGCTGGGATAATTAGTAAAAGGGACAACCCTAGGGCTCCTCAATAAACTAATAATTATCAATACAGACAGGAGAACACATACAAAAATGAGAGGCCTAGGCTACATGACATGCCCTCTAATACAAACTTGAAGGATGGAAAACCTGTAGCAGATAGGCCTAGAAACAAAGAAACTCCTAATCCATTAGGGAAGAAGGGAACTTATATGGTAAATAACACTTATTTCTGTGAAGTTTGTGATAAGTCACATTCCCTAGATTATTGTGTTGTAGCCCAAAGAATGCGAGAAGAGGGAATGTTGATGGGAAACAATGGAGAAGATCACACAGTGTATTTGACTTCAAATACTTTTCACCATGTTGAGGAGAGGTACTCATCTTCAGAGGATGAAGGTTATGAGTACGATGTTTCAAATCAAAGATACAAAGTCCATATGGCTGAACAATAGGTCGTTTCTGACTCTGAAGAAGATTATACAGAGCCACATTTTGTTGAAGTGCCTACTCAATGCAGCATGAGGAAACTCACCGAATTGGAGATAGAGAGATTAACCATTGCTACGGTTGAGGAAGCAAAGAGTAAGTACTGGTTGAGAAATAGGATAATAAATGAGAAGGAAGGTGTCCCCATGCGAAACTTTATGAAGGAGCAAAAGGTGACACAAGGAAATGTAAAAAGGGCAGAAAATAAACAGCATGATAAAAACGAATAAAGGCTTGTCCAAAAGTAGGAAGTTAAAGAACTACACAAAAAAATTCAAAAGACTGATCAAAAGGAAGAGAACAAAGGAGAAACATTGGAGCAAAAGAAAATGATTAAGGCAGAAGGCTCCTATTTTGACTTCACTCAAGCATTATCCCAAGTAAAAATGTTTGTTCCATTACTTGAGATGATCAAAATTAAGGATTATAGAGATAGTGTTGTTCAGTTGATAACAAATGGAAATGAAAAGCATATGAATTCTGAAAATAAAGTGGCTACTAAAGCAGTTAGTAGGCATGAGAAAGTAAATATCCCAAAAATTTGCTTGAGTGATGTATTAACAACTCCGTCGCAAGTTGATCCTTTTTTCACTACATTACTCGTAAATAACAAATTGTTGAGGAATTGCATGATAGACTCTGGTGCTGCCATAAATATTATGCTAGTAGGAGTTATGAAGTAGCTTGGCATGTGGGTTGATACTAATGGGGGAAAATGCTATGCAATGGATAACAAACCTGTTCCTGTGGTAGATATCATGAGAGATGTTGAAGTCAAACTGGCTACTTTTCCACAGGTGGCTTATAATATAGATATAACAGTAATTGATACCCCTCCTTAGTTTGGGATGCTTCTATCAGGACAGTGGACAACAACAGTTGGGGGAAATGTCCAGTTTGATTTTTCTTTTGCAACTATTCCAGTGAATGGTCAGCAAGTTAAGTTGTATAGGGATACAAGGATGAACCAAGTTATTGACTATGTACATCAAGATCAAATCAATTGCTTTTGTGATGTGGATTTTGGAAATTTCAAGATAGAACCATCCCAACCAGAGTTGGTCAATACTGATCCAATTGAAAGGAATGTTGCACAAAACTACAATGGTGTGCGAAAGATCTACTTTGGTGGAGCATGGGAGTCTGAATTATTTTATTGGCCAGAGTCATCAAAACAACGCACCTTTGATCTAGTAAATAAATTTATTGATACCATGCAGGGGAAAAGGTATGAAGACAATGGTGATATCATGAATGAGCATCAGGAGATCGATCAAGTACTATAGCCAGTGGAATATTAGACATGTGCAAGTCAATATGATTCCTATGACAGACTGCTTAAGGAAGATGAAGGTACAAGTGATTTATCTTGCATAAAAAATTGTAATAGGGAAAGTTGTGCATGCTATGAGGAATCCAGTGAATATTCAGATTTTCAGCAAGGTGATTCTTGGAGTTCTTATGGTAATCAAGAGGAAGAAGCAATGGAAAATGGAGGTCCATTTGAAAGTGAACAAATAATACCTCCAGCTACAATTGAAAGCCATGAAGACACATTTAATGAAGAAGAGGTTTGTACATCTGAAAATGGTTTCTAAACTTGTTCAAACCCATTGTATGATGAAGAGTTAAAAGAAGATCAGATGATATTTTGCCAAGGTGTGCCCAAGAATGAATTTCAGGTATTTTCAAATCCACTTTATGGTAAAGAGGAGATATTTTCAGACAAAAAAATGATGGAATAAATGACTGTGCTGGTAATTTTTTTGATTTTTCATTCTCTAAGGATCTTGGACCTCTTTTTGATGATGATAAAAGTGAAGAATACAATTGTAGTGATGTAAATGAAGAAACATGTTCACTCAGCAGTGAGCAAATTTCAGACTTGCTAACTCTTGAATACCAATGATGTGTACACAAGGATGATTTTGAAGTTTTGTGTCCAGCTTACATTTGTCTTGATAGTGAAAGTTCTTTGTGCAATGATTCATATGATTCCCAGTGCATTTCCCAAAATTTTGGAGAAACCTTTGAAGTTGATCAAAAATTCATATCCATTCAAGAAGAGGTATGTGATTTTGAAGTTTTTAACTCATGTGGAGAAGAAATTTATTCGCATACCAAGGATGATAAAAGTCCAACATTGATTGGTTCATATATGCATGATATTGAAGATATGAGTCATAATCCAGTGTTGTCTCCAAATGGTGATATCGAAGAGGTGCAAAAGGTTTCAGATTTGTTTTTCTCAAACAGTGTTGATATAACATAATTTTTTGATTCTCAAGAGAAGCACTTTGATGGTGAATTTTCAATATAGCTGGGAGAGTGTTTCATAGTACATAATAGTGAAAAGGATAATGAGAAATGTTGTATTAAATATGCATGTACTTTGTATTTTGAAGACAACAGAGATTTGTCCCATGATGATGGAGAATTTGAATTACAAAATGGTGAAGGGAATTTGGGCTAGGCTAAGAATGATGATTCTCTAAAAAATTTCAATAACAGTGATAGCAAAGATTGCATGAATATCTTCAAGAAGAATCTGATGAACTTAAGGAAAAACTAGGTGTTTGACAGAGGAAAGTATGGGCCTTTCTTATGGATGGCCTTGAACCATCATTTATGGTTGGAATTTTAGACCGTAACAACTCAAAACTAATGAAGTTAAAACACAGAGGATTAAGGGTTGCTAGTGCATGGACAACTCTTGGTAATCCTCTTTAAAATTATTTTCCATCCAGAGTAATTTAGGATTTTTTTCATTTCCATTTCCATCCATTCCATCTTTCTCATATATTCCATCACATAGGTCTGGTCTGCTCACCAATAGATTTGGATCCTTGCAATGATTTCACAACCATTCATCCCCAGATGGAGCCACTGTTGGAATTGTAAAATTCTAAAAATTTGGTGAGTTGTTACATACCCCTGAGTTTCCAAACGAGTCCTCATCATAAGCACAAAGGCCTTCACAACATTTTTCCCATATTTGGCCATGTGTTCCCATAGAATCCATCTAATCCTAAATATTTCACTATATAATTCCAATCGGTAGGATGACTATCATCGGTATGTGGTCTTACCGAATATATTATGTCTCACCGACTAGTGCATGAGAAGACTTATCGGCTAGACTAATTGGTATCGAAGTGAAGTCATAGTGAGATCATATTATCTTACCGATCAGCGCACAAAACAAGCAAACATTTCAGCCAAACAAAATGTATTTGGTATGTGGTCTCACCGATTGGGTTGTGTCTTACCAACCGCCGATAAATATATACATATCAATAGGAATCAAGGGTTATCAAAGTAAGCTCTCAATGAATGGCTCTGATCTTTCTGACAATGCAAATGAGTCCTATCAAAGATTATCGGGGTAATGTCATATAGTCTTGCCGACCCGTATGTTATGCTAAAGTATGTTTTATCAGTGAGAGAAGGATTATGTGTCAGCGACCAGATAATATCACAGGACATACTTCAGTAAGACAAAGGTATTCTATGAAACCTCTCCCCGACTCTGAATTGTCACAATGAAACACATATGACAAAGGGTGATTGTCGGCAAGACTCCAATTGTCGATGTGACAGGGAGACATCATAACAATGTACAGAGGGATGACTATCGATGAGACATTGGCCTTCGGTGTGACTACGGGATGTCTTGGTGAATGTTTAGCAGATGTTAATAAAAGCCCGACTTTAGCTGTTCATCGACATCTGATTGTGAAGCGATGTGTCTGTTTAAATACAAATGTATAAATATCCATTGTAAATGGAGACATTAAGGATGAGATTTAGATATACAATAGATAGATTAGAAATGGATACAATAGAATAAAAATTTCAGAATAGAGACTATGATGTATGACTTCAAAATGGAGATATATCAATGAAAATTAGTTGATGTGGCAGTTCATTTTTGGTGTCAATTATCTGTTGTGCTTATTGAAAGTATTACTAAGTTGTCTCCAAGATTGATGCTTTCTGGTTGTTTAAATTGATATAACAAGTTTATATTCAGTTTATCAATGCACATTTGATGTATCTATGTGGTTGATTGATCGGTTCTTTCAAGAAAAGATTAAATCCTTTTGATTGATCACAGTAATTAAGGAAATTCATTTGGATTATTAAGAAGAGCTCAGTAATCATAGTCTTGCATGTTTATACAAGTTATAAACAAAACATATGCCAAACAATTTAAGTGTTCTCCAGAAATAAGTTGCCCATTTCTATTTCATTTGACTCCGCGTACCCAATAAGGCACTAGTCTCTACATATTTCACTATTTAGATTCATTCATTTTCTTTACATCTGTTAACTAAAAATATGAGGATTTAGCTTTGAATATTGCTATACAATTTATACCAAATTTTGTTTTATTTGTCCATTCCCATCTGCCATTATGGGAAAAACATTTCAAGAGAGACAAGCACATTAAGTCTGCTTCATTCATACAGGTACACCTGCCTAGGTCTAGCAGCACCTGAAGAGTAGAAGGTCTAAATCTTTTGACCTTGTCTGTTACCCTGAAACGTACCAAGAAATTTGCAACCTCTTGAGGTATTTCACCTATGTTTTTGAGAGCTAACACTAGGGAGGGCTAGAGTAGTAGACCTGAGATCAACAATCCAAACATTATTACATCACACACACCTTTTAACCAAGAAGTTGGGACCATGCAAAAAGTCTTTGAGAGTGATATACATAGTCATAAATATGACAGTCTTAACCAAAAATCATGAAACAATGCAAGAGTAGTGACAATCCTATGAGAAAGTAAAAGGATAGTCATTAATGACTATGATAAAGACATTAAGGATTCTAAATGAGTCCTTGATAGTCTCATTTAAAAGACAATATTTTCACAATAGAACATTCCTTAGGACATTAAGGATTGTGATTTAGGATTCTAAATGAGCCCTTGATAGTCTCATACACAAGAAAATCTTTTCACAATAGGACGATCCTTAGAAATGTTGAAGAAATGCAAGGAGTATGTGGATGGAGGATTACATGAGATTAAGGCTTCACAAGACATGACAATTCTCTACAACAATACTATCAAGGGTTTGAATGATAATTTAGTAAAAATAGTCAAGACGGTTTAAAGGGTAGTCTACATCAAAGAGGCAGTTGTCAACAAACACAAGTCACCACATTCAAATCCCTAAACATGCAAAAGTCTAATGACAGATCTATGAAATTTTATAGGTACGAAGGGGTATGCATTGATTTTTTGTATTCTAATACCAAGAGATGGTTCAAGATATGTTATACAAGATAGTCACATGTGTTACTTGTATACATAATCGTAGATCAGAATAGTCTTAATGACTGTAATGTCAATGAGGAACAATGCCATAAAGATTAAAAGACAAGGGTTTTTTAGGTCATAGTGGCATGAGAAGTTAACATGGACAACCAAATAAAGAAAAATAAAAGGGGAGATTCCACAAGAATAGTAGTCATAGTCATATGATTTGTGATTCAATTACTATGATAAAGATCTCATGACTATGATCAAGGACTATATTATGACCTCCTTGATAGTCCTAATGAATGTATAGTGATCTTGTTCACAATCCCAATGTCTGTGATCATAGAATATGATATTTTAACATAATTATTTATGATTGAAGACCTTGAAGACCCTGGAAACAATTCAAGATAGTAACAAAAGACTATGAGTCCTTGACAGTGGGTTATGACTGTGGAATAATTATAGTCACCTCATGAAAATGATTTACAATGTGACTATGACCTTGTTGTGGTTAATGACTATGATGAAGATTAAAGAATAGTTTACCTTCACACTTATGTTTGACATAGAAGAGCAATACCCTATGTTTCCTATTCAGGTTTAGCAATTTTTTTTTTGAAGTTTGGTAGAGTTGTGGCAATTACAATATCTAATCTACTCAAAATATTGTCTATTATCAATTCTCTCTAATATGAACTTTACCTTAATACTTATTTGTTAAAAATGAGAATTAAAGAGGTGGATTTACTTGACAAACCAACAATGATTGAGGATTTGGTACACAAAGGTATAGAAGTTTTGATAGAACCACATTGGGGTGATCCCACAATAGTGGTTTACAATTTTTGGCCAAACTGGACACTGAAATTATTATTTTTAACTAAATCTTCACATTTTTGCACCTATAGCGGCTAAACCATGAAGAATTTGAAGATTATGCAAACTAGAGTCTCGTCACATTTTGTCTATAGATTTTAAATATATTTTTTTCAAAATTTTTGGAATCAGATTGCACTTCTTTTTCCATTTCCCACGAAAACTGATTTTTTTCAAAAAACAACATTTTTAAAAAGTGACACACACCGTATAACGGATAACTTTTTTTCCATGAAGGATAAAATTATAATTCTTTTGAATTTAGATTTGTGACTCTGATATCTAGTGCTTCCACTTGGTTAGAAAATTTTTTATTGAATATTTTTTCTTTAATCAAGTTTCAAAAGTCAAACCAATTACAATTTAGACATAGTGTGACTGTATAACGCATAACTATTTTTGTATATATCAAAATTCATTTATTAATTTTTTGTTGGATCAAGGACTTCAATATTTGGTGCACTCATATTTTTATTTTTTCTTTTTGATAATCTGCTATTTTTCCACATGTGCAGAACAAAGACCTTCATTTTTGATGAAAAACCTATGTTTAATAAAACTAAAAAAACAAATACATTATAAAACCAAAACATATTAAAATTATATTCATTGGATAGCTCGTTTCGAGGACTACCTAATTCCAGTTGGGTTTGTGAATATTCATCCATTTTCATCCTCAACTTGAGCTATGAAGTGCTAAAATTTAGGGTTTTTTTGTGTCTCAGGGGGATGAGGAATAAGGGGGGTTCGAGCGAACCCCTAGGGGTTCACTCGAACCAAGGTTCATTCGAACCCCCCTTTTATAAGGGGTTTTGTTGGATTTTTTTGGCGGGAAAGAATTAAAAGGGTTCACCCGAACCCACGTTCTAGCGAACCCCTAATGGGTTCGGTCGAACCAATAGGTTTGTACGAACCCCTAAAATCAAGTTTTTTTCTATACATTCATTTTTTTTGATTTTTCCTTCCTCACTTCAATTGTAAACCACTATTGTGGCTTCACCCCATGCTAAGAAAATCATATTTTATTAATATGAGATCTATTTAGTGATCGCGTACCCTTTCAACTAAAAATAAGAGTCATGTCCTATATTTTGTACTGTAAGAATGACTCAGGTATATTTTTTGCACAATAATAATGGCACAGGAAGATGTTTGAGTAAACCAATCAAATAGAAAAGGAGATGAATTGAAAACCATGTCTTAAATTGTTCACAAAACTATGAAGAAATGAAGTAAACCTTTCATACCATGTTAGGTAACCTTTAGCTTCTATACGAGGAAGAAACCATGGTATACTTAGGCTTACAGTAGAATAATAGATTATATTAGTTCAAAACCCCTAGTAAAACCATGGTATACTAAATGACTGAACACCATCAATTAGGGAAAAATTGGGTATGAAACAAAATATTAATCCATTATGTTTTAACATGCTATAATAAATTGGAAGGTGATACACACAACCTATCTCAAAACTCCTAGTAAAAAACTCCCAAGTAAACCCTAAAAACCTAGATATTTCAACATAAGAATAGCACAACTCGAAGAATGCAGGGAAAAAATGAAAGCACTTGTGTATATCTCAATTACAACTAATATAAAGTGTAGCATAGAAAAATGGATCTTTGTAAATTTTTAAACTCATTTGGGTTTTTCTTTTGGATGTTGGCTTAGTTTTTCCATGATTTAGTGTTGTAATGTAGTTAACACATTCACATTAGGTCTTGGGCCCTTGTGAATTAATAAGAATTTATGATGCCTTGCAAAAATGTTGTGAAGTATTGTAACACACTTTCACACTTTTCTAGGATCTTATTATTATAATTCACTTAAACAACCTTTTTTATCATTTACCAAGCCTTATTTCAAAGCATTGTAAAGTGTTGTTACAAACTTTCACACTTTTCTAGGCTTGTCATCGACAATTATACCTTTCTTATGCTTTAATTAGCCCCATTTCATGTCTATAGGACTTACTTAAGTATTATTTTTTGAATAAACCTGATAAACATCATTTAAATTGTCCAAATTTTGACCCACTTAAAATTCCTTCAGTGGGACCCATTCGCCATTAGGATAACATGAGTCTCCTTTGGCTCAAAAATCAAAACAAATTCAAAATTCTAGCGATTTTTATTTTCTAAAATTTAAGGTCAGCCTATGATGATGTATTTGTAGGAATTAGGGCATAATTGTGTACAAATATAGGGTTTTTATATTCATTTCAATCCCAATCATTCATTCATCCATATTATCAATTTAGGCATGCTAGGGTTTAGTATTTTTAAGTCTTAACAAGGCCGTCAAGATAGCATTCAAGGGAAGATTCTTCATCCATTGTTGTAGAAATTCAAGATCCATCATCATGGAAAGTTTCTAATTACATTGTTTCATATATCATGCTTCATTATCTTATTTCATCATTTTTGGTTTAATTACATAAAAGGGGTTTGACCAAGGCAAAACCCCATGCCCTAACATTCAACATTTCTCTCTTTCTTTATGTGGTTGTAGATCTAGGTATTTTGAAGACTTGGAAATAATTGAAGAATAATTTAAAAACTTTTTGAATTCATCTCCCTATTGGAAAGGTCACAATATTCACAAAAAGTCACTCATAGTGCCAAAAATCAGTGTTTCAAATCTAGACACCTAGAGGTACAGGTTGAGTAGACCAAGAGCTCCAGATTCCACTTTCGGGTTTTCAGAAAAGTCAAAGTGGACTCATTCACTATTAGTGGTGAATGAATCCCACTGTACCTATTTTTTAGAGATTTTTACAAATTTAGATACCCATTTAGCTTAAACATGCTCTGACACAGTTTTCTAGATCTAGGATTGATTCGCCCAGAATGGAAAATGAGTCCCAATAGGTCAAAATTTTAGGATCAGTAGCATTTCCAATCTCCATTCTAGTCTTCAACCCATTTCCAGGTGCACATTTTCTATTTTACTTCCCTATTCTATTTTTTATGAATTTCTATTCATCTTTCTAGGTCTTTTTGCATACTACATTTTGTTTTCAAACATCTTACATTTCCTTAGCTTACATTTAGTAGTTAATCTCTTTTATCAGTTTTTAGCGTCTAGGACATTCCCTTTGAAAAAATTCATTCTCATTTGCATTGGAATATCAAGGACTTATTCTTGAGTGAGCCATTAATATTTTTGGTACCTCTCTCCTTTTAGGTGCAAAACCATAGAAGTGTAAGAGATCCCTCACACATCACCAAAAATATTTGGTTCATTTTGGTGAACACAACTTTTGAACATAATAATTTTCATTTGGAGTCCATCATCATCTTGAATCTACCTCACATTAACTTTTCATTATGGTTTGCATTAGTTAATTGACATCTAGGTTTTCTTAAATTTTGCATTAGTGAAAGTGCATATAGGTTGCATTTTTGCATCTCAAATCATTAGTTTTTTTTTAAAATTTTGTATTTACACCTTAGGTTTGCACCATACAGCACAAAAAACATAAAAATCAATCCAAAAATTTTGAAAATTCTGAAAAAATCCCCATTGGGACTCATTCTCCACCTTAGGCGAATCAGTGCCTTTACACCCCTAAAACTACCTTTTTCAACACTAAAAACCTTACTTTTGTACTTCTGTTTGTTTCCATTAACTATCTATATTAGTTGGCTGAGTTTCTATTACATGCATTTCCTTAGATCTAGCATAAATTAGCTCATTTCATGCATTGCTCAATTTCAAATTTGCAATTACAACATTTCATCTTTTAGGTTGTTGCATAAGCAATGTAATAAAAAAATTACCTTGTTTCACATCTAAAAATTGAATTTAAACATCTTACTTTAGGTTATTGCATTGTACTTTCTTTACTTTTTCATTATAGCATGTTTTCTTTCAAGAGATGTGGCTTTGATATGGTTAAAAATGGATTGCATAAGTACAACATCCACTCTTATGAGTTTAATTTTGATTACACCAATAAGGTCATTAAGAAACATGTCAATCATCAAACCATTGACACAATCCTTAATATTGCATTACCCATTGATGAGGATGGTAGTATTGACAATCATAACAATCATGCTTGTTCTTCTCCCGATACCTCTCATATTAGTGATGTATCTTGGTGAAAGAAGATACAAGCATTGAGGGTCTTGATTTTCCCTCTCCTCATCCCCCTTTGCAAGATAATAGACAACAAGAATATGAGATCATAGAAACATTTTTACACATCACTTTTCCTAATCTCCATTCATCCCTTGCTTGTAAGAATGTTTTAGTGAAAGAAGATGATATCATAGATAACCATGACACTAAAAATTTTCTTTCTCTTAATATCCCTCCTGAATGCAAAGAGGATAGGTTGGTGTTAGAAGATATACCTATTAAGATTCATGAGAATCTTGTCCCTCCCTTCCCTAATGCTCCTACCATTTGGGAAGATCTATTTGGTAAGCATGAAAATTATAGTTTTCCTTCTCTTGATGCCTTCCCTACTTGTGATGAAGCTGATTTACAAAATTTAACCATTTATGAACATATTATAAGCTCTTCTGCTAGGGTAGATAATATGACACAAGAGAATGAGACCTTAGAGAAAAATGACAATCAGATAGAGCTTTCCCCTAATCTCCCCACTATCAATAAACAATAAAATCCAACCATTGATAAATCCCTTACTTGCGATGAAGTCATTTTAGAAGAACCAATCCTTGAATGTCAAGAACATTTGGTTTGTCATTCTCAAAAACACTCTCCTCCTAGGGAGGATATCATGGTGCAAGAAAAAGATAACATTGACAATAATATAGTAGAATAACATGATGAGGAAACATTAGACTCTCGCTCACTAAGGTCCATGTTAATATTATTCAACCACAACTAATCATGTACCCACCATCACACAAGTAACAAAATCAAAACAAACCTGAACTTGTCCTTTACCCACTTAAGATAATGTTTCACAGCAACTGAGTCATAATATTGTTGCTCATACATATAACACTAGAAACAATTCACAACTACTGCAACCAACCTCGACACCCTTACCTTTTCCTAATCCTATCCTACCTAGCCCTATCTTACCAGTTCCTCCTCGTGGAAAGGAGTGTGATCCTGTCAAGCAACTTAAGAATACTCTTGCTAAGATATCATTATGGGACCTTATTCAAGCCTCCCCTCACTACCACAACATGATTCAAACAACCTTGCAAAAAGTTCCTATCCCTTCTAATGCACAACCAAATGACATAGAATCCATGATCCAAGGAAAAAATGTTGACATTATTTTCCACCAAAGTGAACTCCCCCCTTTGGAAATGCAAAAAAAAAAATGTATCTTTCATAATAATATCTCAATACAAAAGAAAAGGGATAAAGATAACTCTTGTAGATACTGTATTTTCCCTTAATGTGTGTAGTGTGAGCCTTTTGGATAGGCTTGGTGTTGATAAATCAAACATTCAACCTAATTCTTTATCTATTAAGGGATTTGACAATGTCGAAAAAAATTACTTGGTGTGATTACTTTACCTATTATAGTTGGGAAGACCACATTAGAAACACAAATTCATGTTATGCCTCATGAAATTTCATATAATATTCTCCTAGGTAGATCATGGATTCATGCAATGAATTGGGTGCCTTCTACTCTTCATCGTAAAATGAAATACATCTACAACAACAAAGTATACACACTTTTTTTTTTTTTTTAACGAGGGGAATCGGGTGTAGCACGGCCCCCCTATAACCCTCCACCACCAGTAAACTTTTTACCGTGACCGGCAATGTTGGTGAGACACACCAACCGGTACCACGGGAGCGTCAGAGAGTCAAACCCATGGTGGGCACCCTGCGACAGGGAACACCTTAACCTACTGGGCTCGGATCGGCGCCCCAACAAAGTATACACACTTGAAGCTGACCTTGACCCAAATAATTTTTTGAACATTGAGAAAAACAATGAAAATCCTTTGGCAACGTTGACACCAATTGCACAAGTGGAACTCGTGTAACAAAACAACAAATAATTTTTTTTGAGAAAACCACGAAGCTATCAAACGATGATTGGGGTTCCTTAGATTTTGAACATACGTCCATGGGTGAGTACAAGATTATAAACAAAGATTCAAATAAGGGACACAAAAAAGAAGTAATGTCAACACAAAACTTGGAAGACCCTTCGAAAGCATCCACCTCAATAACTTTAGAACAAAAGACAACATATTACACAACAAAATTTGATGAACTTAATCATGAACAACCACCAAATCCTAAATAAATGAAAATGATTTATGGAAAAGGTTATGAACTTATGAAACAACTTGGATATAGTGGAAAAGGATGTTGTGCTAGAGAACAAGGTATCCACAACCTTATAGAGCTTAACACACAAGAAACAATTCATGGTCCTTGTTATTTTCCTTTGATAGAAATAGAAAATCCTTCAATCAACATGGACACTATCAAATAAGATTCCTCTAAGCCAACTTTAACAGTAGTGCATCCTGAACTCATAGACACTAGTGGTCTTGATTTTTCTCCTTTTCCTAAAATGAAACAAACAAACAAATCTTTGCTTAATGTCAATGTCATCTTGCAAAATATTAATGATTTGAATTTTACACCCTCCTATAAATGAGAGAACAAACTCTCACAATCTAGAGAGCCTTGTGTAAATATGGCGTCTTGTACTAAGAAAGAGAAATATTTGTCGCATAATAAAGGAACATTTTCCATTAATCAAGAGGGTTTCTTGTCAAGACTCCTCCAAGATCACTTGATATCCCTCACTCCAAGAAATCGAAAGAAATTATATTACAAGACTTCATTTTGTGCATATCACAGAGTTCATGGTCATTCTACTAATGAATGTAAGGCTTTGAGTAGTAAAATCCAACATCTTAAGGAGTTTGGTGCTCTTCCTTATGTGGGGGGCAACTCATTCCTCTAATCGATATTTATTTTCACTCTATCATATTTATTGTCAATCATTTCGGCTCACCCTTGTCCTACACTAAGTGGAGGCAAGAGATTAGATAGCCTTGTCCTCGTATGTCACTTGTCATTGTCTCTTTTGGCTAGTCAATCACCTTTCATATACGTATAAGAGCAAGCTTGGGATGTAGATGACATTCCTTAAGTTGGTTTGCTTGTGACATACTAACTTTTTCATGATGTAGCTTATTGGAAACATATAACTTGGCATAGGGATTTCCAAATAAGCTCCCATCTCTTTGTCTACTTTAAAGCAATTGGTCACAGTAATGGTGTTAGTAACCACTTTAAAGTGGGGGCATACATCGACACTCATATTTCATTGTGCGATTTCTTCCTTCTTGTGATGCATCCTTTTCTTAATGGTGTCATTGACATTGATTTCCTCCAAGAACGTGATACTTCTTAAACTTGTCCTCTCTTGGAGATCTATTAAGCATAAAGTTCTCTAAGATGGATATGTGCAAGATCATAATGGAAAAAATAGGCCCTTAAGTGGCAAAAAATTCAGAAAAATCAGAGTTAAGAAATTTGAGGTAAAAATTTGAATAAGTTATCTATATTATTTCAAAAATATGTAACAATATAATTTGTAGAAAATTGAATGTAGTTTTTAAACTACTAGATTTCTTTTAAAAACAAAAATCTATTTGGTGAAAATTTGAAATTTCAATGCAGTGGTACTTAAATTTCAGGGAAAAAATAAGAAGTAGGTGTTTGTCTGACCACCCTAACCACAATAAAATGATAATATTTTTTTTATAATATTTTAGATATAAGTAGAGGACCATGCCTTGATGTGATGCATATTTTTTTGTAATTTTTTTCCTAGTAAATAATTAATTATGAATTTTTATTATAACTTTTTAAAAAATATAAAAACTGTATGTCACCACCTTAACTTGGTCAAAACTTCATGAAATTCAATTTTTTATTTCTTTAATCCTATAGTAGGCAAAACATAGAATGTGACACATGTTTTGGATTCAAAAAATGTGATACCGTTTGAAAGCTATAGATGTTTTTCAACTATCCTATCAATTAGGACTTTAGTCATAATTTGAATAGAAAATGAATAATAATTACTTATTAAATTAAAAGTAAAGCATAATTTATATCGGTGGAAAGCTGAGAATCTCCTTTAAAAACCCTTTTCATTTCATTAATTTTGGGTTAAAAAGTAGTCATCAACCACGTACCCATCATATTGCAACTTTTTGGCCCATCATGATCCTGCACATACCCAGATGAGACCTCACATGTGAACTAAGAAAAATCCCTTTGAACATTCCTTGCACTATTTTTCATTTAGAATGTCTATAATTTTTAAGCATGCAAAGTCTTGCTTTCCTTATGGAGCTCAAAAAGTCATTTTCGTTTGGTGCCTTATCAAAGTTATCAGGAGGTATAATTTTGGTATGGCTAAGTGGGAAGCTCAATCTAAGGCATAAATTTCCCCATAGCCACTTGTGTGTCTATGAGTACATACCAGCCATGAGTGTATATTTCTCACCTTTTGGGACTTCTCACCTAGGGGAAAGCCAAGAGTTCTATCACCTCAGAGTGAGTATGCATTTTTGGACAAACAGTTTAGATCTAATCCAAAACGTGTTGGACAAATGGTCAAAGCTTAATTCACCTTTTTATTTTTTCTCATTTGTACTTCTCTAGGTATTGCCATTGTATGTTCAGGTATCTTGTTTTGCTACAAATCATTCACCTTGTGTGTGTCCTCTTATGCTTATGTCAGTTTGACTTGGGATCTTGGGTCTTGGGGGCTTGGTTTCCTCCTTGATCTTTGTTATCCTAGACCATCTACATCAGTACAATTGGACCCCTCTTGAATGTCTAGTTTAGTGTGAGTTTGAAGCAAGTTCATCCTCTCACTAAAGTGGGGGCTAAATGTAACATAGAAAAATGGATCTTTGGACATTTTCATGCTCATTTAGGTTTTTCTTGTGGATGTTGGCTTAGTTTTTCCTTGATTTAGTGTTATAATGTGGTTAACACATTCACATTAGGTCTTGGGCCCAGGTTGTGAATTAATAAGAATTTAATGATGCCTTGCAAAAGTGTTGTGAAGTGTTGTAACACACTTTCACACTTTTCTAGGATCTTATTATTATAATTCACTTAACTAACTTCCTTTTATCTTTTACCAAGCCTCATTTCAAAGTGTTGTAAAGTTTTGTAACAAACTTTCACACTTTTCTTGGCTTGTCATCAATAATTATAGCTTTCTTATTCTTTAATTAGCCCCATTTCATGTCTACAGGCCTTAAGTATATTTTTTAGAATAAACCCAATAAACATCATTTAAATTATCTAAATTTTGACACCTACTTAAAATTCCTTGAGTAGTACCCATTCTCCATTTGGGTCAAATGAGTCCTGAGTATGTGCAGGATCATGATAGGTCAAAAAGTGGCGATATGATGGCCTATGTGGCTGGCAATTTTTTTTTACCCAAAATTGATGAAACGAAAAGGGTTTTTAAAGTAGATTCTCCACTTTCCACCAATATAAATTATACTTAAATTTAATAAATAGTTATTATTCATTTTCTATTAGAATTACTACTAAATTCCTAATTGATAAGTTGATTGAAAAACATCTATATATTTCAAATGGTATCACATTTGAATTTGAAACATATACTTTGCATATAGACTATTTTTTTTTGAATTTTTGTTTTGACCAAGTTGGTAGGATGATTTTTTATGTTTTTTAAAGTTTAATAAAAAATCATAATTTTTTCCTGGAAAAAACAAAAAACCCACATGGGGATGGATCGGCCTATCTATATATATAAAAAAATTTTATCATATTTTATGGGTGGTGGGACACACACCCTCTTTTTTCTTGAATTACTACTGCATTGAAATTTCAAATTTACACCAAATAGAATTTTATTTTTTAAAATAAACCTAGTAGTTTAGAAACTACATTCAATTTTCTACAGATTCTATTCTTACATATTTTTAAAATAATATAGATAACTTATTCAAATATTTACATCAAGTTGCCTAACTCTGATTTTTAAAAAAAAATTGCCACTTAAGGGCCTATTTTTTCCATGATGATATTGCACATACCCTCTCCTTTGGCTCAAAAATAAAAATGAATTCAAAATTTTGGCAGGTTTTTATTTTCTAAGATCTAAGGTTGGCCTGTGATGATGTATTTTTCAAGAATTAGGGCATAATTTTGTATAAATATAGGGTTTTTCTATTCATTTCAATCCTAATCATTCATTCATCCATATTTTCAAGGTAAGCAAGCTAGGGTTTAATATTTTAGGTGTTAACAAGGTCATCAAGATAGCATTCAAGCTCATTTCTAAACCATTCAAGGGCATGTTCTTCACCCATTATTGTATAAATTCAAGATTCATCATCATGGAAAGTATCTAATTGCATTTTTTCATATCTCATGCTTCATTATCTTATTTCATCATTTTCAATTTAATTACCTAAAAGTGGTTTGACCAAGGAAAACCCCCATGCCCTAACATTGAGCATTTCTCTCTCTTTCTTTGTGTGGTTGTAGATCTAAATATTTTGAAGACTTGGAAATCATTGAAGAATAAGTTGAAAACTTTTTGAATTCATTTCCCTATTGGAAAGGTCAAAATATTCACAAAAAGTCACTCAAAGTGCTAAAAATCAAGGTTTCATATTCAAACACTTAGAGGTACAGGTTGAGCAAACTGTGAGCTTCAGATTCCACTTTCATGTTTTCAGAAAATTCAAAGTGGACTCATTTTACATTAGTGGTGAATGAGTCCCACTATACCTTATTTTCAAAAATTTCTACAGATTCGGATACCCATTTGGCTGAAATAGGCTTCGACATAGTTTTCTAGATCTAGGACTGATTCGCCCAGAATGGCGAATGATTCCCAGTAGGTCAAAATTTTAGGATCAGTAGAATTTATAGTCCTCATTCTAGTCTTCAACACATTTCCAGGTGCACACTTTCTTTTTTACTTCCCTATTCTATTTTATTTGCATTTCTATCCATCTTTCTATGTCTTTTTGCATACTACATTGTGTTTTCAAACACCTTGCATTTCCTTAGTTTACATTTAGTAGTTAATCTCTTTTATCAGTTTTTAGCATCTAGTTCCCTTTTGACAGATTTCAATCTCATTTGCATTGGAATCTCAAGGGATTATTCTTGAGTGAGCTATTAATATTTTTGGTACCTCTCTCCTTTTAGGCGCAAAACCCTAGAATGTAAGAGAGCCCCCACACAACTCCAAAAATATTTGGTTCTTAAACCACTTCTTTCATCATCATTCCACAAAAAATAAAATTTGCATAAGTTTATAGAAAAACAATAAAACAACATACCAGTAAATTGTTTTAGGAAACATAACAACAAAAGGTTTGGAAGGGGCACTACCTTTGGAGCATATTTATAGGGAATATTGGTGGTGATAAAAGTAGCTTCCCAATAGGTGAATCAAGATAAATCTGATAGTTTGAGCCACCAAGGACATGGGTAAATGTATTGCTTCCAACAGGGAAATCTAGGTTACTTGAAAGTAGTCGGTTCTTCAGGCGGAGGTTTCTGTGTTGAGGTGTGAGACAAGCAGTGTTCAGGCATGAGACAATTAGTGTTCAAGCATGAGAAAAATTCACGGTAGAAACCTCACACATAATATAGCCTATCGGCTAAATTAGTCATGAACTAACTTACAATCCTCTTATGATATTCAATACATCCATTAGACAAGGGTTTTGTAGCATTGTGATTTAGAGATGTATAATAGTAAAGATTATCCAATAACTCATATGAAATCTCAATACAACACATTTTTCTTTTATAAAGTCTAAAATAATATTTAAAAATGCCTCAAGCCCAATACAAAGAAACAAAAAGGCCAAATATCCTCACAAGAAGAGGAATCCAGCAAGGAAACCATAAGACTCAAATATCTAGTCATCCTCCAATCCACAAGAAATTCTTACTCAGAAGGAGGAAACTCCAAGAATGCAGGTAATTGTAATGTTCAAATTGAGTTATGATGCTAGAAATAAAAGGAGGTACCATTAATGTAAAAATCCATGGGATGAATAACCATAATTGAAGGAAAAGATGCTAGAGCACACTAAACAAAATATACCAATGAGTAGGATACACACATTAAAATTCGTGACCAGCCAAAAGAAATTAGTCCAACAAAGATACGTAGTCAGAAGAAATCACCAAAAGTTGAATCTGATCTTAATCTTAACTCCAAGGAATTTTTTTGAATTGACTCAAAAAGCCAACAAAAGAAGTTAGTTCTAGGAGACAGAGGAACTCGACAGAGACTGATTTTGAAATTAGGACTTGTAACTAATAAAAAAAAGCCAAAGAATGCTAAAGGGAAATAACCAGGAATAGGCTTAGAATTTGATGGTCTATGTGACCCTTTTTTGCATTTTAGACCATAGATTACAAATAAAAAATTTATTAGACCTTATTATTTGACTTGCACTATATTTTTATATAACCGTAAATATGACACTTAAAACTATTATTAAATCGTAAAAAAATATTATATATATATATATAGTTTATGATAAAAATATAAATTAGTTTAGAATCCTTTCAAAGGTGGAATAATTATTTCTAATTTCATTTATCATTGCTTTATATTAATATATATGATTTATAATATTTATTATAAAATATTTATTAATTAAAAATCTCTTCAAAATAAAATCTTTTGAAATATAGTTATTTCTAATTTTTAAAATATTTTTAACAATAAATTTAAGATTTTGACATTTTTACTAATAATTATCACTATTTTATATTAATATATATGATTTATAATATTTATTATAAAAATATATATTAATTCAAAATCTTTTCAAAATATGATATAATTATTTTTTAATTTTTTGAATATTTTAACAAGATTTATTTTTTTATATGAATTTAGAAACTTCTTGTTAATTGTAACAGTAAATTTAAGATTTTTACATTTATTACTAATTATCAGTATTTTCTAATTTTATGTTTTTTTTAATATATATAGGATATCCATTATCCATATGAGTAATAACATAACAAGAATTTTTACTTTTTTTCAAAATAAAACATTTGTTATTTTTTGACAATTTAAAATTTTCATAAAATATCAAGTGACAGGCATTTAAATGAACAAACCGTCACAAAATTTTCATATGACAGGTAGAGGTGGCTGTCAAATTCGAGACCAAGAAGCAGAATACTCCCTTATAGATCTTGTAAATACCTCATAAAGAGAAAAATCTAACCTGAAGATCTCCTAGTCCCAGTGATCAACACAACCGTTCAACACATCATTCACCCAAAATCAGCTATAAAGAGAAAAAGACGAGATACCAAAAAAACCATTTTCCATGAGTTAGAAAAGAAGGATTGTTATCTATTAAGCAAGGAATTTGATGGTCTATTTGGCCATTTTTTCAATTTTAGGTCGTATATTACAACTTTAAAATTTATTAGACCGTATAGTTTGACTTGCTATATTTTTAGACAAAATATAATATAGTATTTCAATTTATAATATATATCATTCTATAATGTTTATTATAAAATAAAATTAATTTAGAATAAAATATAACTTTTTTGAATATTTTCTAATATGGATTTAAAAACTTGTGACATTTTTACTAATAATTATCCTTGTTTTATATTAATATGTATGATTTATAATATTTATTATTAAAATATATTAATTTAGAATATTTTTAACAAGGTTTGTTTTTAATATGAATTTACAATTTTTTGTTAATTGTAAATTATAACTGTAAATTTAATATTTTTATATTTATTACTAATTATTATCATTATTTTCTAATTTTTCAAAATATTGTATTTAGAAAAAGTTGATGTGAGAGAGATGGTGTATGAGCTTTGCTAGGGTTTTGTGTTTTATGTGGTCATCCTTGGCCCCTCTTGCGTCATACTATACATTCTGCGTAGGAAACCCCTTTTTTCTTGTGTGTACAACAACATTTACTATAGTTTTTATGTTTTAATATGCCTTCAATCGGCTCTAACCCAGCAGTTCATGCTGGTGTTAGCGGTTCGACGACAATGTTCAATGGCTTCTCCTCCAAACAAACGTCCCCAAAAATTTGTTCCAAAATTTTTCCATGAGGTAAGATTTCTAATTCCCCGGGTGATGTGGTTTTTCCTTTACCATATTTTGATTATGCTTGTCAATGGCTTGAGCAACACACGCTTATGGGTTATTTTATTGGAAGGAATCTCTCTGAAAGTGTGCTTAAAGAATGGGTTAGCAGGGACTAGATCCCTCATGGGGTCTCCCTTAAGATAGTCCAAAAATTAACAAGGGGTTTTTTTTTGTTCTGCTTTGCGGAAGTCAATCATTCCAAACCATTTTAGGCCATGGTCCCTGGTATGTCAGGTCATCTTTTTTGGTTTTCCTAGCATGGAATCGAGATTTTGCTGTCTCAGATGACACCAAGTTGTGGGTCCTGGTTTGGATTGAATTCTCTGGTTTTCCTTGTCCTTGTGTGCCATTTTTGAATCATATTTCTTCCTCACCGGGGAGGGTTATTTGTGTTGAGCCTGATAGGTTTTTCTAGGCCCAACCCCAGAAATGGGTTTGTGTGGAAATGGACCTTTCCAAGGATTTGAAAGAATCCATTGACATTCAAATTGGAGTTCTCTGAAATACCTAGAAACTCACTTATTTCAATTTTCCCAACACATGCTATAGGTGTCAGTCAACAGAGCACAAGATTAAGGACTACCCCTTGCTAGTGCCTCGTACACCTTCTCTACCACGAGACTCTAAAAATTCTCGTCAGGCGGAACCATCTACTGCCAAATTGGATGAAAAATGGACTACGATTACCAACCAAAAAAATAAGTCATCTAGTTCGGGGTTGGCCTCTAAGGCCTCTAAATCACCGAATGTTGTTTCAAACCCTTTAGGGAAGGGGAAAGACACTCTTGTTGGAGCTAATAATATTTCGGTGCCACCCAGGTCAAAGGCAACACCTCAGCTTGTTGTCGTTATGCTTGCTTAGCTGAGGGTTTCTCCTCTTGCATCAAGAGCTCAAAGACAGTCTCGCATTTTGTCTCCACCGCATGAAGAGGGTGAATATGTGCAAGAAAAGTGGAGATTTTATTCTCTGTCTATTCAGATTGGGTCAATTCTACCAAAGTTTTTGTAGAATCGTTTCTCTTCTTTGAATGAAGAGGAACCAGACTCCAATAATATGAAGTTTCATTCATGAATTTCCTCTCATGGAATGTTTGAGATTTGACAAACCTCTCTAGGAAGTATTCTATTAGGGATGCTTTGCGAAAATATTCTAGTATTGAAGCGCTTTGTCTCCAAGAAGTTAAAATTTCTGGTTTTTTACTTGCTTCAACTTGTCGTTCTATTTGGCCTACCAGTAAAATGTTTTGCACTATGCATGAGGCTGGGCATGGCAGAGTTGTCACCCTTTTGTCCCCATGGTGGCATGCTTGTGTGGTTGACCATGGGTTTGATCCCACTCATCGGCTCATTTGGATTCTCCTTAACATTGATAATCATTCCTTTGGGATTATTAATGTTTATGCTTCAAATGATGTTGTGGAGTTCATTGTGCTTTGGTGCTGGATTGTTGATTCATTTCCAGTTGATACTTGGTTATCATGTGGGAATTTCAATATGGTTGAGATGGCATATGACAAGGACATCACCCTGCCATTTAGATGGGTAGCTAGCAAAAGGGAGGTGTGGTTTTACATGTGCAATAAATTGGGGATTTTTGATCTCAATATTAGTTGTCACCATTCTCATTTTCTCTGGCACACTTGGTGTAATTTTAGGGCTGGCTCTGAGAGAATATTTAAATGCCTTGATCATGCCATGATCTTGGCTCAATCTTTTTTTTCTTTTGACAACTCTTCTTTGCCAGTTAAGTCGTTAGTAGATGTGACCCTGTCTGACCACTTCCCCATTTCTTTTTGCATTGAATGGGAGACGTGATAGCCTCACATGTGTAAGACTCAATTCTTTTTAAACATGTCTTTGCTCTACAACAAGCCAACCTTGACACACATTCACAAAGTGTGGAATCTGGAGTACAAACCAACTCATTATACAGGCTGGATTACTTGGTGGAACGATGTTATCACACAAACCGCTATATTTCTATGCATTTATTGGTTCCAACTAGTTATCTTTCATCGGTGGTCTTATGAGGCTACCACTGCTAACCTATAGTCAGCTACTGAAGCTTTGGTGGCCAGTCCCTTTTCACCATCTTTGAGCTTCCTAACATTCTCTAGGCCTTTGTGTGTCATTATGAGCAGGTTTTCACTACACAAGAACCTACACCTGTGTGTCAACAAGCCCTTCAGGATTGCCTTGTCATGTCAAATAGGTTTTCCTTATCCCAGAAAAAAATTTGTGATCAATTGTTAACAATTGATGATCTCAAGGAAATTGTTCATTCCATAGTTGATGACAAAGCCCCGGGGATCGATGGCTTCCCTTGTGAATTCTATAAGGGCCTTTGAGACTGTGTTGTGCTAGATCTACATCATGTTTAGTTAGAGGATTTTAATGCAAATTCTCTAGGTAATTTAATAAAAAAAGACTATAAAATTCATACGTAAGTCTGAGTATCCAGAGGACATTTGCAATTGGAGGCATCACGCTTCTCAATGTCTCTTACAAAATTATTGCCAAGGATTTGGCATTGAATATTTTCCATTTGTTGCCTTAAATTGTGCATCCTGAGAAAACATGATTCATCAAATCTTAGGTTCATTATGGATAATATCATTGTTGTTTAGGAAGACATGGAATGGGCCCGACGTTCAAACCAGAAAGTCATCTTTGTTAAAATTGACTTTTCCAAAGCTTATGACCACATTAAGTGGCCTTTTATTCTTGCTATGTTACAGGCTTTGGGATTTGGGCCTAATTTTATTCAGGCTATTTGTATGATTTTTGTGGATGCCTTAGCTTGTATTACCATCAATGGCCATCAATCTTCTGCCTTTGGCCTCTTTTGTTCCATTCGGCAAGAATGCCTTCTTGCCCCCTCTTTGTATGTGCTAGTGGCTGAAGGATTTGGCTACCTCTTGTCCCACATGGTTTCCCAATGGCGTGTCAAGGTAATTTTTCTTCCCAATTCTCAGGATCAATTGGTTAATGGCCATTTTGCAGATGATTCTTTCCTCACTCTTCTAGAGGAAGAAGAAAATATTAAAGCGGCCTTGGATTGCCTTAATACTTTTTGTCTTGCTTATGGTTCTGCCATCCAATGGCACAAAACCTTGTGCTATAGACAATCTGTTTTTCCTACTCCTTGGTTTTAGTAGTATAATTGGAAGTGGAATGGGCTAGGTGAATTTTTTCAATTTTCGGGCATTCCCATTGCATTCCAGGCTTCTCCAACTGAGTTATGGCAAGTTGTTCTATCCAAAGTTGAGCAAAATATTTCCTACTAGATTATTAGGCCCCTCTCTCTAGAAAATAAATTCTAGGTTTGTTCTAAGGTGCTTGCTGACACCCATGTTTACTATTCTTCATGTTTGGCCCCTTTAAAATCTACCTATGGAAAGCTTGAAAAATTGCTCAGAGATTTTCTTTGGGCCTCTGCTAACTCCCACAAAGGGTTTCATCATGTTGCCTTCCCAGAGATTCTTGAGGACTTGGGTTACTCTCCACTTAGCGGCAAGGGACTGCCTTGTGTGTCAAATAGATAATTTGTGCCCTCACTAGTAATGAGGCCTAGAAAATTCTTCTCAAATATTGTATCTAGTCTAGTTTTCCTATGCATAGAACCACCTAGAAGGGGATTGGTTTTCAAGCCCTTTTAGTTATGGAGGAACCAGTCCAAATTATGGGAACTTTTGTGGCTAAGAGCATTTGGAAAGCCTGGGAGGCTGTTAAGCCTTAGCTCCGCTAGTCTGGTTCTATTTTTTGTGATGGGCTCTCACTCAACCAGTAAAATATTTGGTGGTTTCCCCTTTTTTCCAGCAATGGATAGCCATTTGCTAAATCTACTTGGCTTACGGTACCATTCAAATTTTAAGAAAAAGGGAATTCAAACCCTACAACATATTTTCATAGACCCATTATGTGTATCATGTAGTGGGAAGAGTTTTGTGCCCTGTACATGCTTCATAACTAGGACCGTGCTATTTTTTATGGTCTAGTGAATGCTATCCCTATAGAGATGCTTCATAAGGTTGGAATTCGTGGGACCAAACCCCAGTGGAAGGATTGGAAGTGGTATCTAGACACCCCTTTCAGGAATTACAAGCCTTGGCTTGGTTACATGTGGCTTTCACCACACTTTCCTATGACTCAGAATTTGAACCAGAGGTGGCTTCTTCAATCTCTCGCTCATGTCTGGCATAAAATATTTTTACTGCTTGGTCTACAAGTGTTGAGCTGAAACTTGCCCATTTTTCCTTGGTGTATTCTTTCCCAAGGCTTTCCTATGGATTCTCAGCTTGTTCACCTGGGGGGTCCAGGACCCTCGCTGCCCTTTTTATTGGCAAGCTGAGACTTTTACTTGCATCTTTTTTGATTTTTTCCAAGAGCTCAACAACTTTGGACTTGGATTCATGACTTCTTTTAGCCCTTCAAACCTGAGCCTTTCTCTTGGAATATGATTCTATTGGGAGATTAACCTAGATTTGCTACTAAGTATACCCAGCTTTAGCACACTTTTAGGGTGGAAATCCTTTTCAATATCTAGAAAGACATAAATGCCTGCATATTTGCTCATTCTCAAATGGATATTAATGTTTCTTTATATGATAAAGCAATTATTTGTTCTAATGTGCTTTTATAGATCCAGGTGCAAGCTAACAAAGTTTCACTTGAAGTTGATCACCTGCAAGTGTTGTTGGATCACAGGGACAATGCCCCTTACACTAATGCTCGGGTGAACACTTCGCCCACCTCTTCCTGCAGTCGGTCGCCCTCTCAGAGCTGACCGCGAAGTGGTTCTACATACCCCCGCTCTGTTACCTCCCAAACTTTAAGCTTGGAAATTTTCAATTTTGGTGCATTCTCATATATGCCCTTAAGCTTGCTAAATCCTAAAAAATAATTACTTTTGCAAATTTATTAAAGCTGGTCCAAAATCTTTTTGTGAGCTTGATCCTAACCACATTCCAATTAATCTGGCCAGTTTTCATGCCCAAATGCCTCACCGTTTGAGAGATTTTAAGCCTTACATTTTTCCCTGCCAAGTTGCAAATGAGGCTAAAATTCAAGTTTTTGAGTGCTGGAACTTAAAACAATTCTAAGTTTTGCTTAGAAGAACTCAATCCTCTTGTTGTCCAAATTTCAAGCAAAACAAAGCTGATTTATGGAAGATATGAAGGTTTTCATCTTGTAGCTAGAGCATAATGTTTGGAAAAATAATAGATGAATTTAAACTCCATATGAAAATTTAAAAAGGATGGAAACTTAGATGTCATGGGTTTCTCAAGTTACGTAACCTTGGTTATGGGTTTCTCTAGTTTCATAACCTTGGTCACAGATTTCTCAAGTTTCATAACCTTGGTCGTAGGTTTCTCAAGTTTCGTAACCTCCTCATTTAATGATGAGTATGACATGGCTTTGTCTATATTTTATGATTATATAGAATGTATTTAAAGAAGAAAATCAAAAGTTAGTCCAAGATATTGTTATGACAAGAAAGAAGTGGTCATTGTAACTTCTTTAAGAAGCGGTTAATATCAAAAGGGAGAATATTCTTTTTCATTTGAAAGAAATAGTCATGGGAATTGAAGAGTCTCATGGGTGAGGCTTATTTATTGTAAAAATTCTTTCTAAAGGGGGTCTTTTTTTTTCTATTCTAGAAACAGGGGGAAGGGGGAAGTTTTGTTTTCTCTTTTAACACAGTCTTATGTAGCGGAAGTTTGGGTTTGTGAACTCTTATTTGATATTGGAGAATAAAGAGGATATTTTCAATCTATGCATTTGTTCATGTTCTCTTAAATTGTAAATGAACTTTGTGTCATTGTAGTTATTTAGATACAATGTTTTTTCTATTATATTGAACTGTGTATGTGTTATTTATGAAGCTTTGAATTCAAAATAATTCATCTATTGAAGGAAAATTCACTGCTCATTCTTTTCTTGTTTCTCATTGTATGTGTGGGAAAATGGGCTTTGTATCATTTGTCTGCATTCACTTCATTTTAAATCAATCCATCACATTTACTTTCATGGTTATGGGTAAATGTTAGTGTTACCTTTTTTCCTTTTGGTCAAAGGTATACCCCAGTTTACATTCACTGCATATCTATTGAAGGTAGTTGCGCCTTGTAAAATAAGAAGAGAGCACTTGCACTTACCATTACAAGTGACTCAACTGTTAGTGCTATTTGTTCTTCATTCTAGGCATTTCAATCATTTTCTACATTCATTTTCGAAGGACAAATCTGATAACTAACAGATTCTTGCTGACTCTACTGGGGATTGAAGTGGCTAATTTTTTATTTTCCCAGAAATTTGAAAGTGTCTCCCTGAGGATGGAGGCTGGGGTTTTTGTTTTATATGAGGATCTCAGAAAATGGTTCCGTACAAGTCAAAACAAAGAAATCAATCTAAATTCAAAAGACAACCTACACCAACAATTGTAGAGATATTGGTTGAAGATGATGAAATACGTCAATCTTTGTGGAATGATTTTAAAGAAATTATTTTTGAAGCTGAGAGAGAAAGGTTGTATCCATCAGAAGATCACAAATCTTCATTATTGCCAGAAAGGTGCATCATAGATATTATTTTACTAAAGATCTTAAACAAGAGATTCATCAATTGCAAGCTTCAATAAGAAGATTAAAGCGATTAAAGAAGAGACTTGAGACGATGATACTATTACTACATTACATTCTTGTCCTTACAATTTTTTAGTCCTTGATGAGCGAACTGCTGCAAAGACATATGTTCCACCACGAGAATCCATAAAAACATCTCATCGAACTAGAAGTAAGAAATCAACAGCCTCCATGATATGCATGCAAACAGGAGAGATTAAGCCATCTCCTATTTCTCCTAAACAAGAGGTACCACCAAAAGACTCTAATATTGTTTTAATTCCTAACTGGTGTTTGGGAGGTTCAAGTAATGATTTCTTGTGTGGAATCATAGGTGTAAATGGTCATATTACTGAAGTTGAGATGAATTTATTTTCTTGTGATTTTGCTAACACAAAAGGAGGTATGAGTGATGGTGCACATATGCCTACACTCCTTCCTGAACTAGAAACATTTCCTTTTAATATTCTTGAGGTAGACCAAATGATAGAAAATGTTCCTCATGAGGTAACAAATGGAGGTAATGAAGATTCACTGAGACTCTTCTCTTACCCAAAGCTGGAAACTTTCAATGTTGAGGCAATTGAAAATCATCTTGTTTCCAAAAGGTATGAAAATGAGAACTTTTAAAGTAACACACATCCAAAATATGCAGTTCTCAAGTTTCATGAAGGGGATGGTGAAAAGGATCTGCTATAGCCAAAGCCTCAAGAATTGTTAAAAGTTTTGGATGGTGAATCTCTTGATGAAAAAGAAATTATACTTCAGTTTTGATCATCTATTGAAGAAAAAGACTCACATGTTGAAGCTCCAGTAAAAGAAGTATACGCATGTGAGGACAAAACTAACGAATTTAATGGTATGATGTCTTAGCTTGGTGAAGGTATGATTAGTATATATTCTGATGAGTCCACTTGAATGTGGGAAATATTTAAGTGATGAATTTCTTTGTACATATGAAGAAGAATTTTCAACATTTAGATTTGATCCTATGCTTTTGAATGTTCAATTCAAAATTTGGAATCTACAATTACAAACTCAGATATTATGTCAACCTATGATACACAAAAAGAATATCTAGGAAAAACTAATGAAGTGTGTTATGAAGTTTTGGAGTCAAACATTGCAGAGAAAGAGGAGTTTTTTCTAGTTGGGGATAATTCTCATTTATAGGATATCAATTTTTATATTGAGAAAGACAATCATATGCAAGAATGTATTGGTCCAAA
The DNA here is from genome assembly GCA_007258455.2 of Sequoia sempervirens. Lineage (NCBI taxonomy): Eukaryota > Viridiplantae > Streptophyta > Pinopsida > Cupressales > Cupressaceae > Sequoia > Sequoia sempervirens. The sequence continues at coordinate 596,169,669 of VDFB02193867.1, read as the reverse complement.
AAATTTAAACAATGGAAGTATTTCCCCATATAGCACGAATGAAGGGATTTTATCTCATGGCTTGTGTGTGGGTTTCCCAATCTGAGGGCTGATTTCTCCTTGCTTGCTAAATCAAGTACATTCTTATACCACACCTGATGACATGGAAACATATGCTAGTAATTGCATGATGGCCAATTTTGATATGAGTCGTCCAGTTGTAGAAGTATACAGTAAGGAGTGGCTTGGTGAACATAATTTTTTATCCAAAGAATTTTTGCACGGTGTTGTTCATATTCCTCTGATTACAGTGGTCACCAATTGGTGGTTGATTGTGTGCATGCTCCTCATTCATCCGACATTATTCCGCACATGCATCTATTTCTCCCAGCTGGTTAATGGATTTGCATGACTAATTTGGAGTTATCTGAGGTAGGGTCTTCACAACCATGTACATATTAGGAATTTTTGTTGTGTTGATTTCCTTGCTTGCTTTTCCCTATTTTTGGCTTGCTCTGGCTCCTCTGTCTCCTGTGCTATCTGACTCCATACCCAATGGACTTAGCCTAGTCTTCATTTGAGATTATGGAGTTCTTTGCTCTTTGTGAAAGAGATTAGTCCCCAATAAAAGCCAATGTTACCTCCCAAAATTTGATCTTGGAAATTTTTAATTTTGGTGCATTCCCGTATATGCCCTTAAGCCTGCTAAATCCCAAAAAATAATTATATTTGCAAATTGATTAAATTTGGTCAAAAATACTTTTGTGAGCTTGATCCTAACCACATTCCAATTGATTTGTCCAGTTTTCATGCCCAAATGCATCATTGTTTGAGGGATTTTAAACCTTTCATTTTTCTCCACCAAGTTGCGAATGAGGCTAAAATTCAAGTTTATGAGTGTTGGAACTTAAAACAATTCTGGGTTTTGCTTAGAAGAAATCAGTCCTCTGGTTGTCCAAATTTTAAGTAAAACAGAGCTGATTTGTGGAAGATATGAAGGTTTTCATCTTGTAGCCAGATCATAATGTTTGGAAAAATAATAGATGCATTTAAACTCCATATAAAAATTTAAAAAGGCTGGAAACTTAGATGTCATGGGTTTCTCAAGTTATGTAACCTTGGTAGTGGGTTTCTCAAGTTTCGTAAACTTGGTTGCGGTTCTCTCAAGTTATGTAACCTTGGTCGCAGGTTTCTCAAGTTTCATAGCCTCCTCATTTAATGATGAGTATGACATGGCTTTGTCTCTATTTTATGATTATATAGAATGCATTTAAAGAAGAAAATCAAAAGTCAGTCCAAGAGATTGTCACGACAAGGAAGAAATGGTCATTGTAACTTCTTCAAGAAGCGATTAATATCAGAAGGGAGAATATTCTTTTTCATTTGAAAGAAACAGTTATGGGAACTAAAGAGTCTCATACGTGAGGCTTATTTATTGTAAAAAATCTTTTTAAATGGGGTCTTTTTTCTGCTATTCTAGGAACAGGGGGAAGGGGGCAGTTTTGTTTTCTCTTTTAACACAGTTTTCTGTAGCGGAAGTTTGGGTCTACAAACTCTTATTTGATATTGGAGAATAAAGAGGATATTTTCAATCTATGCATTTGTTCATGTTCTCTCAAATTGCAAATGCACTTTGTGTCATTGTAGTTATTCTTTAGTGTTTGTTCAATTATATTGAACTGTGTATGCGTTATTTCTGAAGCTTTGAATTCAAAATAATTCATCTATTGAAGGGAAATTCGCTGCTCATTCTTTTCTTGTTTCTCATTGTGGGTGTGGGAAAATGGGCTTTGTATCATTTGTCTGCATTCACTTCATTTTAAATCAATCCATCACATTTACTTTCATGGTTATGGGTAAATATTAGTGTTACCTTTCTGCCTTTTGGTAAAAGGCATACCCCAGTTTACATTCATTGCATATCTATTGAAGGTAGTTGCGCCTTGTAAAATAAGCAGAGAGCACTTGGACTTACCATTGTAAGTGAATCAACTGTTAGCATTATTTGTTCTTCGTTTTGGGAATTTTGAGTCATTTTTTACATTCATTTTCGAAGGACAAATCTATTAACTAACACGCTCTTAGCCTCCTCTTCGGCGGGACTCTGTCTCTCCTTGGCAGACTTGCTCCCCATTGTCACGGGCTAGCCAGGGGTGGCCCTCTGGTGGTGCTTCAGGGAGTGGTGGCGGTGGCTTCGGTGGCCCTCTAATGACACTCCTACTTCTGGCTCTAGTTGACCAAATACTAGTAAATGCTTTTCGTGTCTGTCGCTTGCAATCTTGCCTCGACACGAGGATAAAGAAGAAGAAAAAAATAAAGATGTTGATGATGGTTGGGGTCCTCCTCTTGACGTCACTGACCTCACTGATGTATGGGGAAAAATTTTAGATGACAAAGACCCTCCTAGCTCTGCTAGCACTACTCTGGCCGCTTAATGGTCTGTTTTATGCTTTTGTACTCATGGACTTCTAGGCTTGGCCTATGTTAGTTAATCTTTTGGTTTTTTGGATGCTACCATGTGACTCTCGGGGTGTGCCTTTTTACCACCCATCTTTTTTTGTGAATATGTATTTTATCTTTAATTTAATATAGATAATTGCCATATTCATCAAAAAAAAGATTGTATTTATAAAAAAAATTGTATAAAAAAATCATAAATTAAACATTTTTTTTGACAATTTATATTTTAGTAGGAATGATCTCTCCACAGTCCAAAAGAATTAGATAAAAAGATTTCTAGATTCAACTGTTTATTTGTATCCAAATACAAATAAACAGTTGAATCTCGAAATCTTTTTATCTAATTTGTATTTTTCTTAAAATGTTAAAGGAAAGGCATTTAAATGATTAGAAAGTCATAAAATTTTCTCTGACAGATAGAGGTGACCATCAAATTCCAGACCTGCAGTAGTGAGTGTCCATTAAAAAGAGGAGACATCTTCAACAAATACATAATCAACCTGCCAAAGGATCAAATCTATGCAAAAAAAAAAAAAAACTCCACTACATCATAGAAACTTTCCAGTTTTCAGCTGGAAAATCCACTGACAAAAAAATTCCAAATAATATCATTTTCAATCAGAAGCACAAGTTGATTATTTGAGAATAAAGATATAATTCTCAAACCCTAAGAAAACTTCCATGATAAGATAAGAATTAATTCAATCGTTTTTATGAGCTGCTAGAGTTCATCCAAAAGCGAAGTACACATAATTTGGAGATCATAAAAATCTTAGTATAGCTACCCAATCAACCAATCAGGTAAACACAATGATGATTTATCACTTCACGACCACGAGATGCGACACGTGATTATTCTAAACATTGCCAATTTAAAACATTTATCTGAAATGCTGTTTTTTCTACAGTGAGGTTACTATATGGATGGCCTATTGCTTGACTTGAAGCCGAATGACTTGAAGCAGCAGGATGCAAAATTTCAAGGTCTACACAATATTATACAAGCGTGGTACAGGATTGGTTCTGTTATCACTTTGGTTGTCAGAGCAGATAGAGAATTTCAACATCACAGACCTGTTGGGACATTTCAGCACACTACATATTATTAGTAAGCAAGGGTAGGCGCAAAATGATGTTAAGAGCACGGATATAGGAAGATAGATTCTCTGGCGTCTCCGTCCATGCTTGGCCTTTTTCTGTGGCAGTTGAAAGTGAAGTTTTTGAAGAAGTGAAAGAAGGGCAGAGTTTGAGATCCTCACTACGTTCTTTGAATGAGTTTCTATGTTAGTTTGGCACTACTTTCATGTTTTTAAAACGCTCTTGAAAACTGCAACGTGCTCCCACTTTATGTTAAGGATGGAATTCACCACAAAGTGCGTCATATTGACTATTATGTGAGTTTGGGAGTCTTTTCATAATGTTTAAAATGTTTTTGAATTTAATTGTGTAAAGCTTTTTAATACTAATATCTGTTTTATATTTTTTGATATACAATTTTTTCGAAAAGGATTGTAGACAATATTGATGGAAAATTACTTATAAGAAATAAGAAAATGGATTGCAATCTTTTTAAGCTTTTAAATGCTCATGCAAGCTATAGCATGTGTTCCCACTTCATATTGAGTGTGGCCTCACTACAAAATTTGACATACTGAGTATTTTCGTTATATATATGATTTAGATCAATGAAGTTTTTTCTTTTTTGTTTTTGGTAAAAAGGTAAATATATTAATTAACAAATCTTAAGAAGTTACATAAAGATTATTTTAAGTAGTAACAACTACCAAAAAAGCATAATGAATAAAAATCCAAGGATTTTACCACAAACCCTCCACCTCAAAGAACTAAAAATAATCATGAATCCAATAAAATAAATCAAACTAATGTAAAATAGATAAGTCAAATCAAACCAAATCATTGTGAAGGAGATGAAAAATTATGAAGAATGAGTAGAAGATAGGGATGCCCAATTTGTGACCTTCCATGTGCAGTTAACATCAAAACTCCATTTGGCCAAATACTCTACGATTGGATTTCATTCTCTAGGGATATGAGCAAAGAAGATATAGTTGAAGTTTTATTGAAGGAAAAGGATTTTATCAATATAAGAAGCCAAAGTCCAAGAAGAATCTATAATTATTTCATTATTTAGAGGAATGGCCAATATCATAGAATTCATCTCACAAATTATCCTTTTCTAACCCAACTCATAAGCTTTATCTGAAGCCCAAAGTAGTGCCCAAGCCTCCATATAATTGTTAGTACCAATCCTTGTAGAAGTAAAAAAACTAAGTGAACCAATCAAATACTATCCTTATAACACACGAGTTACCATAGGAAGAATCATTAGTGTTACTCTTCCAAATATCTAAAGGAGAAGGAAATCATTTCATAGCTATATTTATCTTATTAGAAGATCTAAGCTTAGAGCCAAAAGGAACATATCTAATCAAATGACCCAAAACAATTTGTTACAAAATCTAAATATCATAAAGATCAAAATAATTCAACCATAGAGAACTTAGCCAATAAATTTTCATTAAGCATAATATATTTTTCCAAACATAGAAAATATTGCCAAAGAATAAAAACAAGACCAATATCATAGGCTACCAAAAGAAAAAAATAGAATTTAGGACAAGATGATGGTTCCAAATGTGTCATCCATTCCTCCAAAGATCCTTGGAGAAGGAAAATTAAAATAAGAAATGAGTGACCCACTCCTTATTAACACCATAAATAAAACATTTAGAAGGACCTTAAGAACCCCTATTTCTTATGTTTTCCTAGGTAAGACATTTACCATGGAAAAGTAACTAGAGAAATAAGTATGCCAACAAAATTTATACTGAATCATTTTCCATTAGGAAAAATCATTGTATGTAGTTGAACATTCATGATCTAAGATTTGACACCCATGAGAAATTGATAAAATCCATTAGGATCATATTCCAAAGCAAGATTGTCAACCCCATCTAATGAACAACATGGAAACTTACCTAGAATATAAGATAAGGCTTCTCAAGCTTCTAGTTCTTCTCTCTAAGGCCAAAAACTAAGGTTTTGTGCCGTAGAAAAAAGTACCCTTTGCTTGACATGGGAATAATTCATGATAAATTGACTTAATGAGGCCTTGATTCAGGTGTTGTGAGGCATTTTATGCATCCACACTAAGTCTTGGACCCTTGAAAACTAAATAAAATGCAATTATTAATGTCTTGTGAAGGTGTTGTGAAGTGTTGTAAAACATTTCTACACTCTTCTACACTCTATTCATTACAATTCACCTAAAAATCCCCTTTTCATCACTAAACAAGTCCTATTTTAAAGGTGTTGTAAAGTCTTGTAATGGACTTTCACGATTTTCTAGACTTAATGAACCCATTCCTCCCTAATTCAACATTATAAAATATATTTAAATACACTATCACATCAATCTAGAAGTTTTTTGAATTAAACTTAATGATTAAACTAGTGTTGTAATATGTCTTGCACATTCACATTGGTTCTTGTGCCTTCCTAGGCTAAGTGGACCTCGTTTTAGTGTTGTAAAGTCTATTTAATCACATTTTCACATTGATTCTATGTCCCAAGCCCTATGTTACATTCACATCATCACTAATAGACCCATATTAACCCATATTGTGCGTCCTGAGGCTTAAATTAAGATCAAATACCAGACAAAGTTGCAATTTAAACCTTATTTCCTTATCTCTTGACATCTTAGTTGTCAAAGTGGCCCTTGTGTGACCCATTCTCGATGCATGGTGAATCAGTCCCATCCAAGTCGAACCCATTCATCATGTGTGGCGAATCAGTCCCATTTGGCCCAATTTTGACCTTTGAGTGGGAAAAAAGTGAAATTTAAGTTTAATATTACTTCATGTTGGCCTGTGATGAGGTATTAATAGATGAATAAGGTGAAATTACTATAAATATAAGTCTTTTATCCACAATTCACATCTCTTATCTCTTATCATTCATTCATCCACCAATCTTTCATCTCAAGTCAAGCAACTTAGGGTTTTATCCTTTCAAGTCACCAAGACATCAATTTTCAGACATTAAAGGGCAGATTCTCTATGTGTTGCTGCAAAAATTCAAGATAAAACATCATTGCAATTTAATCAACTCTATTATTTCATGTTTCATCTCATTCTTTCATCATTTTGGTTTAATTACGTAAAAGGGGTTTGACCAAGGCAAACCCCCATGCCCTAACATTCAACATCTCTCTCTCTTGTCTTGTTTGCTTGCAGATTTAGAACTCTTGGAATTTTGGAAATCATTGAAGATAAATTTACAAGTTTTCTAAATTCTTGTGCTTATTCAACAAGTCAAAATATCAACAAAAACTCATTTTCAGACCCATAAATTAGAGTATCAGAAGCAAACACCTATAGGAAGTCAAAGTGCAGATCGGAAGCTTCAGATTCCAGTTTTTAAAATCCAAAAAATAAAAAGTGGACTCATTCACCATGAGTGGTGAATGAGTTACACTCCAAGGTCAATTTTGTGTTTTCTACATTTTTAAGTACCCTTTTTGTTAGAAACGGGTTCTAGCTCAGTTTTGCAGAACTGGGACTAATTCGCCCAAAATGGCGAATGAGTCCCACCAGGCCTAGAAATCAGGATCATCAACATTTCAGAAGCTATTTCCAATCTTCATCCACATTCTAGGTGCACACTTTTAGTTTGGTTCAATTCTGTTTAGTTTTGCATTAATTTTTAGGTGTTTTTGCATTACACAATGTGTTTCCAAACATCACTTGTTTCTTAGGTTTTGCATATTTAATCAATCAATTTTATTACTTTATTGCATCTATATCATCTCATTTAGCATAATAACATCATACATTATATAATTTGAGTGAACCTACCTAGATATTTTGGCCCTTCTTTCTTCTTTTAGGTGAAAAACACTAGAAGTGCTAGAAAGGATTAGGGTGCCAAAAATCTACGGTTCATTTTGGTGAAGCTACTTTTTGAACATCTTATTTTCTTATTTGGAGTCCATTTTCATCCTAATCCTAGATTTCATTGAATTTGCATTAGAGTTGGATTGGTTAATTTGCATCTAGGGTTTCAGATTGTTTGCATTAGAAAAAAGTGCATTTAGCTTGCAATTTAACATAAAATTTCCTTAAAAATCTATGAAAATTTTCATCTCCATCTTAGTTCTACATCATACAACATCAAAAATATCATAAACAATTCAAAATTTCTGAAACTTTTGCAAAAAACCAGTACTAGGACTCATTCGCCATACTAGGCGAATCAGTCTTTGTCCAGATTTGTAACTAACTATTACAACATTAGAAACCTCATTTTTGTGCTTCCTAAGCCTCCTAGTATCATATAGTATAACTCTGGAAATTTTCTAACACATTTTATTTATGCGTCTAGCTCAGTAACATCATTTTAGATTACTCATTTTGTAAATCACTTTATTTGCACACATCCTTACATCTGAAAAATGCTTGCATTCCTACAATTTTGCATAACATTGATAAAACTACTTTTCACTTTTTCATATACAATATTTATAGTCATACAAATTTTCATAAGTTTGATAAAATTTCTTTTCATTCTTGCATGTACGTTGTTTGCATTTTTCAAATCTTGCATATATTGGATAAGAATGTTTTGCACCTTTGCATATGCATTGTTAATATTGCTGAAACATTGCATGAAATGGTTACATGTGCTTTTCATCCTTATTCAAACAATGCTAGTACCTTACATATGTGGACATGTTAAGAAACATTTCCTATCCCCTCCCTATGAGAGTGTTTTTGTGGAAGACACTACAACCTTGGACATTCCTAATGATCATATTTGTTCCTTTCCTAATATCTCTCCCATTGGTGGCGAAGATATTTTGGTAGACAAACCAATTCATGACAGTTTTGAGAATCCCATTTGTTTCTCTCCTCTTACCTCTCTTAATGGACAAGACATTGATAAACAAGACAATACAACCATAGGTAATCATGACAACAACATTTGTTCTTCTTCTATTATCTCTCCTAGTTGTGAAGTAGATACTTTGATGTTAGAAAAAACAATCGATGAAGGTCATGAATATCTTAGTTGTCCCCCTTCACCTCTTGAAACCCCTCTTGAGAAAAAATATTCAACCATTGCTCATTCCCCTACTTGTGATGAAGTCCTTTTAGAAGAACCAAAAAATGAATGTCAAAAACATTTGGCTTGTTGTTCTCATAAAAAATCTCCTCCTAGGAAAACTATCATGATGCAAGACAATCATAAAGTGACATTTGAATCCCCTTGACCAAGGCATCATGCCAATAAATAAAAATTCTTGAGGTTATGACAACACAAGTGGGATCTCCTTTACTTAGTGAGCTTCCTAAGTCATCTTCCATTAGTGAATCACACAAAAAACTCAAAGATGTCTTGAAATACATGATGCAATATACTCCTAACAATTTCTTGTAGCTGCTAAGTTGTAACTTAGTGACTTAAACATCTAAGGGACCAAATAACACTCCTACACCATTACCTTTCCTCAAAAAGTGCCTAGTGTTCAAGACCTTAAAAAGACTCATGCTAATATATTTGTATGGGAACTCATTCAACTCTCACCAATAGTGAAACTACTCTTTCATGAAATGTTGCAAATACAAAATGAAGAGATTCAATCTTACATAAAATTGAATCATGTAACATCCTCCTCTCATCCCATCTAAGCCACCCAGTCATAAATCACATTCCCTAAACATGAGTTACCCTCACTTGAGATTCAAAAAAAAATGACCCCTTGATGATGAAGATGATCATTAATGAAACTTTAATCAGGCACACTCTCATCGACAATGGAGTGAAAATTAATTTTTGTAGCATGGACTGTAAGGAAAGCAGAAGTGCAGAAACACTTTCCTAATGTCAAAACCACAAGGAAGAATGCAATGCAGGGATTTTAATTTTTCAAATTACAATCTAATTAAGACATGCATGAAACATTTACATAAATAGAGTAAATACACAGACAATGAACAACAGATTTACGTGGGAAACCCTTGTAGGAAAAAACCCACCACACCAAGATGAATCTCTTTGTATTATAGTAACAAAATATTACATACAATGCAGAGATCCAACTCTTTGGTTATCAATTCTCAGTAGCTACAATCACTGTTCATTCAGTTACAGAAAATGCTCTCTCAACAATTAGATTTACTCCTCTTTTCAACTCAATAGAATTGATCTACTTTAAATCTAAACACATTCTAATTTTGTCATCTGTGCATCCTTATCTGCCAAATCTCCATCGAAGAAAGTTTCCATACCGATTTATATTTTTCCCTGCAAGCTATTTTTCTCCAGCGTCGCAATAGTTACAAAAATCCAGCCATCATCAGTTTGAAAACCGCTTCCTCTGATTGGTCCAGCATGATGCCACATAGGATGGTCACATGGTCAACGACATTCAAACTTTGTTGGCATCTCGGTGAGACATTAACAGCGTCTCCTCGATGCCACAAAGTATTTGCTATCGATATCAGTTCCCCAACAGTCGGCAAGAGGATTCTCATTCGGCAAGACTCATACCAAAAACCATAAGTCATATCAAACTTAGAGAGACCATTGGCAAGACATACCGATCTCACCAAGACCTCATATCGAAGTCTTCGAGTTATGCCGACATGTGTTTTCCTTTCGGCGTGACAATCACTTTTCGGTGAGACTCATATCGAAGTCACAAGTCACAGCGATGAGTTATACTATCGGCAAGACATACCGATCTCACCAAGACTTCCCATCAACCACTTCATGCTACACTAAAGCCTTACTACTATCGGAAAGACCCCACAGTTTTGGTGAGACTTCATATCAAAAGACAAAGCTTCCACCGAATGTCACATACTGTCAGCAAGACTCATGTCTTTTGCCATGACCTTTCTCCGAGTGCCCCAAGTCTTACCGAAGACTATCAGCGTGACTTACCCAAGTTGCCAGGACTTCTCAACGCAGTCTTTTGTTACAGTGAAGACATACTCTTGTCAGCGTGACCTAGCTTCATCGTTGAGACATCTCCCCGTGACCTTTATGTTACCCTGATAGCTAAACATTATCGGTAAGACATTTCATATTCGTGGAGACATCTTACCGAAACCCTTGTTTCACCGATAAAGCCAGATACTATTGGTGAGACCACATACCGACAATAGACCCTTCGGCCAAGTCTCCCCGATGCCTGATAGGAACACACTGTCGCCCGAAGGTTTCCATTCGCCAGAAGGTCACAACGAACACACAAGGTCATAGCAATAGACTTGTTGGCAAAACATCAACCCTGTCACAGTGATAAGAACATTTCAAGAGCTTCATAACAGTTAGTCGCCCAGACATGAACAATGTCACAATGACTTTTCCCTCCAGGAGTTCCATGTCAGTAAGGATTGAGGCACATATTCCAACAAGCTCCCACTTGACAAAGATCTTACTGACACCTCCAGAGCATAAACAAACTACTGAAAAACATGGGCCAAGAGGCCCATCAAACTGGCACACCACCTGAACTTGTCTGTGCTCACAGGCTTCGTCAATGCATCTGCAACATTCTCCAGAGTATCCAATTTCTCTAAAGATACCTTCCCATCCTCCACCATATCTCATACAAAGTGATAATGTACATCTATATGTTTCATCCTGGCATGGAAAGTAGGATTCTTTACCAAACATATAGCACTCTGGTTGTCACAATAGATAGTAATCTTTTCTGCATCAAAGCCAATGTTAGAAAAAAAATGTTTTAACCAGATTGCTTCTTTACAGGCATGTGTCGATGCCATGTATTTTGCCTCTATAGTGGACAAAGTGACTACAACCTGCTGCTTGCTCATCCAACTCACTGCACCACCATTCATCATGAAAATATATCCACTGGTGGATCTTTTGTTGTCAATGTCCCCTACCCAATCAGAGTCCACATAACCTCGAATACTGAGAGTTCTCTGTGATTCAACCAAGTTACCATGGTAACACAAAGCATAGTCTAAAGTGCCCTTCAGATATCTAAACACTTTCTTCACAGCATCCCAATGTGTCCTTCCAGGATCAGCCATAAACTGACTAAGAACTCCCACTGCTTGGGCAATGTATGGCCTTGTACAAACCATTGCATACATAAGGCTTCCAACTGCACTTGCATAAGGCACACTGGTCATGTCATCCATCTCAGTAGGAGATTTTGGACAATCCTCAACAGATAGCTTCATTCCCTGTGTAACTGGAACAGCTAGCTACTTGCACTCAGTCATAAAAATCTCTCTAGAATAGTCTTGACATATTTGCTCTAACTGAGCCAAAGCTTTCTATTCTTCTTGTCCCTAGATATTTCCATTCCCAGAATATACCCTGCTGCACCAAGATCTTTCATTTTGAACTTTGTAGACAATTGAGACTTAAGATCAGAAATCATTAGCTTACTATTGCCTATGAACATCATATCATCAACATATAGAGCAATAATAAGAATTTGATCACTTTCAGTTTTGTAATATACACAATGATCACATTTTGATCTTACAAATCCCAATGACAAGAAAAAAGTGTCAAATTTTGGTACCACATTCTAGGAGACTGTTTTAACCCATATAGAGATTTCTTTAACTTGCAAACCAGTCTTTCTTTACCTTTTACCACAAAGTGCTCTGGCTGGGACATATAAATTTCTTCTTCAAGATCACCATGAAGAAATGTTGTCTTCACATCCATTTGCTCAATCTCTAATTCATACGCTAAAGCAAGTGACAAAAGAAATCTAATAGATGTCAGCTTAGCTACAGGGGAAAATATTTCTCCATAGTCAATTCCCTCTACCTGGGAATAACCTTTTGCAACTAGCCTCGCTTTATATTTTTCTACACTGCCATCCAGACCAATTTTCTTTTGAATATCCATTTATAGCCTACAGATTTTCTACCTTTAGGCAATGGAACCAAACTCCAGGTATCATTCTTTTCTAATGATGCCATTTCTTCATTCATGGCTTTCAACCAAGAGTTTGAATCAGACATTTTAAATTCCTCTTTCACAATCCTAGGTTCATTAGTGCTAGAAATTAAAGCATAGGCACAAGTAGACTCTATCAAAGAAAACCCATACCTTTAGGTTGTTTTCTTTCACGAGTTGTCCTCCTCACAGGCTGAGGCTGAGGTGGTTTTTCATCTTCTTCAGAACTTTCAGAACTGCTTGAGCTCTCCTCAGTATCAGGTACATTTTGATTTTTCAATTCCTCTTTATCTAGTGTGAAGGAATGTCTGCTACATCCTTTTCATTTTCTGATTTCTTCTCTGACTGCAGATCCAATGTAGAAGATTTCAGCTCACGAAAGATAACACTTCTGTTGTACAAAACCTTCTTAGTCTCAGGGTTCCAAAGCTTGTATCCTTTTATGCCAGCGCTATAGCCAATAAAAATACACTTCACAACTTTGTTTTCCAACTTGGATCTCTTTTCGAATGGCACATATGCATATGCCTTACAGCCAAAGACACGAATATGTCTTAGAGAGGGCTTCTTTCCAAACCATGCTTCCAAAGGTGTCTTCTCAACAAGAGCAGAGTTAGGAGAACAATTTACCAAGTAACATGTTGTAGAGACTGCTTCAGCCCAGAACTTCTCCTCCAAGCCAGCACTGCTCAACATACTTTGTGCTCTTTCCATTATTGTCCTGTTGAACCTTTCAGCAACTCCATTTCTTTGTGGAGTATAAGGTGTAGTCTTATGTATTTTAATCCCATGATCTACAATACCTTTTCGAATTGATCTGAACAAAAGTCACCACCATTGTCATCCTCAAGTATTTTATTTTTCTACCAGTCACGATTTTCAACAAGGTTTGCAAATTCCCTTAAACCGTGAACACTTTTGGTTTACTTTTCAGAAAATATACAAATGTTTTTGAATAATCATCAATATATGACACATAGTATCTTGATTTAGACAAAAGAAGGAACATTCACTTAACCAAACACATTAGAATGAATATAATCAAGCAAACCGAGATTTGTGGACTGAAATAAAATGAAACGGTGTTGTTTACCATATATACATGTTAAAATCAGTCAAGGTTACAATCTTTAAGCCCTTCTACCAGGTTTTTATTTTTCAAGGTTTTTAAACCTTTCTCACCAATGTGGCCAAGCCTAAGATGCCAAAGGATAGTCTTTTCTACTGGAACTTTAACCTCCATGGCATTTACTCCATTAGGAACGTTTTCCTTCTTTTCTCCATGAGCAGCTTTTAGTGACTTTGCAGAGACACTATTGCATTGAACAACATGTCCATCTAGCTTGTACAAGGTACCAATTCGAGCACCCCTAGCCAGCACCATAGAGCCTCTAGTCATCTTGCAGCCATTTCTAGAGAATGTGACATGCACTCCGATATCATTCAACTTACTTACAAAAAGTAGATTTCAAGCCAGACCTGGTATATGCATCACATCATTGATTCCCTTCACTCTTCCATCAGTGAATTGAATTCTGACTCTTCCATGACCAACAATTTCCAAAGATGAATCACTTTCCAAGTACACCTTTCCACCATTGTATTCTTCATACTTCGTGAACCAATATCTATGAGATGTCATGTGGAAAGATGCTCCTGAATCAATCAGCCAGACATCATTAGATGCCTGTGTAGCCAAAGATGCAATGAAGGCATTTGTATCACTCTGAGAAGAATCATTTCCAAAAGAGTTCTTCTTCTTCTTTTTCTCCTCCTTGCTCATACTTCGGACATGACCAGGTTTCCCACAATTCCAACATTTCACCTTGGACTTCTTGCCAGGAGACTTTGATCTCCCTTCCGATTTTGATCTGGACTTCTTGTCCTTCTTCTTGCCTTTCTCCTTTGGTCTACCTCTGATAGCCAAAGCCTCCTTTGCCATCTTAGAAGATTTTCTTCTCATTTCTTCTGATAATAGAGAAGCAACAACATCTTCTATCTTGAATGTGGATGTTGTACTCCCTATAGCCATCACCAAATGATTCCAAGAATCATGCAGAGAACATAGCAACAGCATGCAACAATCTTCACACCAATAGATGTTAATTGAGCAATTAGCATGTTGAAAGCATTTAAGTGATCAGCAACAGACCTTCCTTCCTGCATTCTCAAAGAGTACAACTTCTTCCTCAAGAACAACTTGTTCACTAAGGACTTGCCCTGATAAATGGATGCTAATCTTTTCCACAAGGAAGATGCAGTCTTTTCTTCATGCACATTCAGAAGAACAGAGTTTGCCAAATAGAGCCTTATCAACCCTTTTGATTTTCTATCTGCCATGTCCCAATCCTCTTGCTTCATGCCTTGAGGCATTGTTCCAGACACAACAGTCCAAAGATCACAATCTACTAACATATCTTTCATTTTGAGTTTCCACAACTCAAAGTTGCTACCATTGAATTTATCTATTTCCATCCTTCCAGATGTGCTCGCCATCTTAATTTGTAATTAAATTATCAGACCTCTACAAAACTCCCACTGAAAAGGATTGACAGAAAAAACCCAATCCACTCACAAGGACAACACAACTGGCCAGGCTCTTATACCACTTGCAAGGAAAGAAGAGGTACATAAACACTTTCCTAATGTCAAAACCACAAGGAAGAATGCAATGCAAGGATTTTAATTTTTCAAATTACAATCTAATTAAGACACACATGAAAGATTTACAGAAATAGAGTAAATACACAAAGACAATGAACAACAGATTTACGTGGGAAACCCTTACGGGAAAAAACCCACCACACCAAGCTGAATCTCTTTGTATTACAGTAACAAAATATTACATACAATGCAGAGATCCAACTCTTTGGTTATCAATTCTCAGTAGCTACAATCACTATTCATTCAGTTACAGAAAATGCTCTCTCAACAATTCGATTTACTCCTCTTTTCAACTCAACATAATCGATCTGCTTTAAATCTAAACACATTCTAATTTTGTCTTTTATGCATCCTTATCAGCCAAATCTCCATCGAAGAAAGTTTCCATACCGATTTAGATTTTTCCCTGCAAGCTGTTTTTCTCCAGCATCACAACAGTTACAAAAATCCAACCGTCATCAGTTTGAAAACTGCTTCCTCTGATTAGTCCAACATGATGCCACATAGGATGGTCACACGGTCAATGGCATTCAAACTTTGTTGGCATCTCGGTGAGACACTAACAGTGTCTCCCTGATGCCACAAAGTATTCGCTATCGATATCGGTTCCCCAACAGTCGGTAAGAGGATTCTCATTTGACAAGACTCATACCAAAAACCATAAGTCATATCGAACTTAGAGAGACCATCAACAAGACATACCGATCTCGCCAAGACCTCATATCGAAGTCTTCGAGTTATGCCGACGTGTGTTTTCCTTTCGACGTGACAATCACTTTTCGGTGAGACTCACATCGAAGTCACAAGTCACAGCGATGAGTTATACTATCGGCAAGACATACCGATCTTGCCAAGACTTCCCATCGACCAATTAATGCTACACTGATGCCTTACTACTATCGGCAAGACCCCACGGTTTCAGTGAGACTTTATACCAAAAGACAAAGCTTCCATCGAATGTCACATACTGTCGGCAAGACTCATGTCTTTCGCCATGACCTTTCTCCAAGTGCCCCAAGTCTTACCGAAGACTATGGGCATGACTTACCCAAGTCGCCAAGACTTCTCAATGCAATCTTTTGTTACCGCGAAGACATACTCCTGTCAACGTGACCTAGCTTCATCGTTGAGACATCTCCCTGTGACCTTTATGTTACCCCGATAGCTAAACATTATCGGTAAGACATTTCATATTCGCGGAGACATCTTACTGAAACCCTTGTTTCACCGATAGAACCAGATACTATCGGTGAGACATTCTGAGTCGGTGAGACCACATACTGACAATAGACCGTTCGGCCAAGTCTCTTCGACGCCCGATAGGAACACACTGTTGCCCGAAGGTTTCCATTCGCTAGAAGGTCACAGCGAACACACAAGGTCACAGCGATAGACTTGTTAGCAAGACATCAACCCTGTCACAGTGATAAGAACATTTAAAGAGGTTCAGAATAGTTAGTCGCCCAGACATGAACAATGTCACAGCGACTTTTCCCTCTAGGAGTTCCATGTCAGTAAGGATTGAGGCACATATTCCAACATGGAAGTCCTACACAAACTTGGCATGGAGAAAAAACTCATTCAACTTAATGATGTTCATATTTGTCGCTTTGACAATGTTCATAGGCAACCACTTGGGATGATCACATTACCTATTGAGGTCGGACCTGTAGTCTTACCTACCCCTATCCACATCATGCAAGGAACCCTTCCATATAATCTTCTCCTAGAGACACCATGGATTCATGCTATGAAAGGAGTCCCATCTACCCTTCACCGTGTAATGAAATTTAAATAAAACAACAAGATATACACTATTGATGCAGATGAGCGAATTTCCCCTAATCCTTTCATTCCTAGATCAAAACTTGAACCTATACAAGTTGGTCATAACTCATCACCTACAACAAAACTATTTCATGATAATTGGGGGTCGTTAGATTCTACACCTCATTTCCATAACATTTCCAAAATCTCACCCTCATGGTCTAAAGAGTCATATACAAATGATTCATTTTCACACATAAGTTCTAGTAGTGATTGGAGTTTCACACCTACCTTTAAGGGAGGGTGCGCAATATCCCAATCTCAACCCAAACAACCTTGTGTTCCATTCGCTCAAATTAGTTCTACCAAATTACCCCATGGTGGTGATGGGGGAAATATAACTCCTATCCCTCGTGAAGAAATGACACATAACATCAAAAAGGATTTTTGTTCTTGTAAAGCAACCAATCCTTCTAACAAACACACACCCCCTTCATCTAACTTGGAAGATTGTTCTAGTATTAGTTACAACCTTCATCTTGCACATGGATGCAATGAACACACAAACAAATCTAACATATCATACTTATCTCCACTTTCATCAAAGAGTTTGCACAACAATAAAATTCAACCTCTCAAGGAGTGTGATACTCTTCCTTGTGCTAGAGCACCTAATTCATCTACTTGATACTCAATTTCATCCATTTCAAGCTCACGTTTGTCCTACACTAGGTGGTGGCAAGGGGTTTGATAGCCTTGTCCTCATATTTCACTTGTCATTGTCTCTTTTGTCTCATCATTAACCTTTCATGAACATCTAAGAGCAAGCTTGGGATGTGGACAACATGTCTTAATATTAACTCGCATGTGACATACTACCTTTCTTCATGATGCAACTTATCGGAAACATATGACTTGGCATATGGATTTCTAAGTAAGCTCTCATATTCTCCCTCTTCTACTTTAAATCAATTGCTCACAAGATTGGTGTTCACAACCACTTTAAATTGGGGGGCATACATCACCACTCACATTTCATTATGCGATTTCTTTCTTCTTGCGATGCGTGCTGGAGTCATTGGGCTTGATTCCCTCCAAGTGCATGATAGTACTTTTGACTTATCCTCTCTTGGAGACATTGAGCATGATGTTCCCTAACATGAGACCTTGCACGAACTAAGCAAGATACCTTTGAACAATCCTTACACTACCTTGCATTAACAATGTCTATGAGTGTCAAGCATACAAAGTTTTTCTTACCTGATAGAGCTCAAAACAACATCATTCTTCCTTTGTGGTGCCTTATTAAAGTTATCGGGAGGTATAACCTTGATATGGTTGAGTGGGAAGCCCACTCAGCAGCACAAATTTCCCCATAGCCACCTATGTGTTTGTGAGTGCATACCAACTAGCGTATGTATTTCACCTTTTGGGATTTCTCACCCACCGGATAGCCAAGAGTTTCGTCACCCCAAAGTGAGTATGCATTTTATTTTTGTAAAAACGGTCAAAGCTTGATACACCTTTTTATTTTTCAAATTACTTAAGTGGGACAACTCACCCTGCGGACAACCTGAAGTTTTATGGCCTCAGAGTGAGCACATCTTTTTTCACCCTGTTCTTGCCATTGCATGATTTTGTACCTTGTTGGTTTGGCTTAGTATCTTTGATCCTAGGGGCTTGACCACCTCCATTGATCTTTGTAATTATTTCTCATTTGCATTTGTACATGTGGATCTCTCTTGAATGTCTACTTTAGT
>VDFB02193867.1:595986291-596150958 GCA_007258455.2 Sequoia sempervirens | reverse complement strand
GAGTAGACCAAGAGCTCCAGATTCCACTTTCGGGTTTTCAAAAAAGTCAAAGTGGACTCATTCACCATTAGTGGTGAGTGAGTCCCACTGTACTTACTTTTTAGAGATTTTTGCAGATTCAGATACCCATTTGGCTGAAATAGGCTCTAACATAGTTTTCTAGATCTGGGATTGATTCACCCAGAATGGAAAATGAGTCCTAGTAGGTCAAAATTTTAGGATTAGTAGCATTTCCAATCTCCATTCTAGTCTTCAACACATTTCTAGGTGCACACTTTCTATTTTACTTGCATTTCTATTCATCTTTCTAGGTCTTTTTGCATACTACATTATGTTTTCAAACATCTTACATTTCCTTGGTTTACATTTAGTAGTTAATCTCTTTTATAAGTTTTCAGCATTTAGGACATTCCCTTTGACAAATTTCAATCTCATTTGCATTGGAATCTCAAGGACTTATTCTTGAGTGAGCCATTAAGATTTTTGGTACCTCGCTCCTTTTAGGTGAAAAACCTTAGAAGTGTAAGAGATCCCCCACACATCACCAAAAATATTTGGTTAATTTTAGTGAACCCAACTTTTGAACATAATAATTCTGATTTGGAGTCCATCATCATCCTGGATCTACCTCACATTAACTTTGCATTAGGGTCTGCATTAGTTAATTGACATCTAGAGTTTCTTAAATTTTGCATTAGTGAAAGTGCATATAGGTTGCATTTTTGCATCTCAAATCATTAAATTATTTTGAAATTTTGCATTTGCATCTTACGTCTACATCATACAGCATATAAAACATAAAAATTAATCCAAAAAATTTGAAAATTCTGAAAAAATCCCCATTGGGACTCATTTTCCACCTTGGGCGAATCAGTCCCTTTACACCCCTAAAAACTACCTTTTACAACACTAAAAACCTTGCTTTTGTACTTCTGTTTGTTTCCATTAACTATCTGTATCAGTTGGTTGAATTTCTATTACATGCATTTCATTAGATCTAGCTTAAATTAGCTCATTTCATGCATTGCTCAATTTCAAATTTGCATTTAGAACATTTCATCTTTTAGGTTTTTGCATATGTAATGTAATCAGAAAATTACTTTGTTTCACATCTAAAAATTGAATTTAAACATCTTACTTTAGGTTATTGCATTGCACTTTCTTTACTTTTTCATTATAGCATGTTTTCTTTCAAGAGATGTGGCTTTGATATGGTTAAAAATGGATTGCATAAGTACAACATCCACTCTTATGAGTTCAATTTTGATTACACCAATGAGGTCATTAAGAAACATGTCAATCATCAAACCATTGACACAATCCTTAACATTGCATTACCCATTGATGAGGATGGTAGTGTTGACAATCATAACAATCATGCTTGTTCTTCTCCCGATACCTCTCATATTAGTGACATATCTTGGTGAAAGAAGATACAAGCATTGAGGGTCTTGATTGTTCCTCTCCTCACCCCCCTTTGGAAGATATTAAACAACAAGAAGATGAGATCATAGAAAAAATTTTACACATCACTTTTCCTAATCTCCATTCATCCCTTGCTTGTAAGAATGTTTTAGCGAAAGAAGATGATATCATAGATAACCATGACACTCAAAATTTTCTTTCTCCTAATATCCCTCCTCGATGCAAAGTGGATAGCTTGGTGTTAGACAATATACCTATTAAGAGTCATGAGAATCTTGTCCCTCCCTTCCCTAATGCTCCTACCATTTGGGAATATCTATTTGGTAAGCATTAAAATCATAGTTTTCCTTCTCTTGATGGCTCCCCTACTTGTGATGAAGTTGCTTTACAAAATTTAACCATTGATGAACATATTACAAGCTCTTCTACTATTGTAGATAATATGGCACAAGAGAATGAGACCTTAGAGAAGAATGACAATCAATTAGAGCCTTCCCCTAATCTCCCCACTATCAATAAACAAGAAAATCCAACCATTGATAAATCCCTTACTTGTGATGAAGTCATTTTAGAAGAACCAATCCTTGAATGTCAAGAACATTTGGTTTGTCGTTCTCCTAAACACTCTCCTCCTAGGGAGGATATCATGGTGCAATAAAAAGATAACATTGACAATAAGATAGTAGAAGAACATGATGAGGCAACATTAGATTCTCATTCACTAAGGTATGTTAATATTATTCAACCACAACTATTCATTTACCCACCATCACACAAGTAACAAACTAAAAAAAAACCCGAACTTATCCTTTACCCAACTAAGAATAATGTTTCACAACAACTGAATCAAAATATTGGTGCTCATACATATGACACTAGAAACAATTCACAATTGCCACAACCAACCTTGAAACCCTTACCTTTTCCTAATCCTATCCTACTTAACCCTATTTTACCAGGTCCTCCTCGTGGAAAGGAGTGTGATCCTCTCAAGCAACTTAAGAATACTCCTGCTAAGATATCATTATGGGACCTTATTCAAGCCTCCCCTCACTACCACAACATGATTCAAACAACCTTACAAAAAGTTAGTATCCCTTATAATGAACAACAAAATGACATAGATTCCATGATCCAAGGAATAAATGTTGACATTCTTTTCCACCAAAGTGAACTCCCCCCTTTGGAAATGAAAAAACAAACTTAAACTTTCATAATAATATCTCAATACAAAAGAAAAGGGATAAAGAGAACTCTTGTAGATACCATATTTTCCCTTAATGTGTGTAGTGTGAGCCTTTTGGATAGGCTTGGCATTGATAAATCAAACATTCAACCTAATTCTTTATCTATTAAGGTATTTGACAATGTCAAAAAAAATTTCTCGGTGTGAATACTTCACCTATTACAGTTGGGAAGACCACATTAGAAATGCAAATCCATGTTATACCTCATGAAATTTTATATAATCTTCTCTTAGGTAGATCGTGGATTCATGCAATGAATGGGGTGCCTTCTACTCTTCATCGTAAAATGAAATACATCTACAACAACAAAGTATACACACTTGACGCTAACCTTGACCCAAATAGTTGTTTGAACATTGAGAAAAAAAAGGAAAATCCTTTGGTAACATTGACACCAACTACACAAGTGGAACTCATGCAACAAAATGGCAAAGATTTTTTTTTTGAGAGAATCACGAAGCTATCAGACAATGATTGGGGTTCCTTATATTTTGAACTTACATTCATGGGTGAGTACAAGATTATTAACAAAGATTCAAATAAGGGACACAAAAAAGCAGTAATGTCAACACAAAACTTGGAAGACCCTTCGAAAGCATCCACCTCAATAACTTTAGAACAAAAGACAACAGATTACACAAAAAACTTTGATGAACTTAATCATGAATAACCACCAAATCCAAAAGCAATGAAAAGGATGTATGGAAAAGGTTATGAACTTATGAAACAACTTGGATATAGTGGAAAAGGATGTGGTGTTAGAGAACAAGGTATCCACAACTTTATAGAGGTTAACATGCAAGAAACAATTCATGGTCCTTGTTATTGTCCTTTGATAGAAATAGACAAGCCTTCAATCAACATCAACACTATCAAATAAGATTCCTCTAGGCCAACTTTAATAGTAGTGCATCATGAACTCATAGAAACTAGTGGTCTTGATTGTTCTCCTTTTCCTGAAATAAAACAAACAAACAAATATTCGCTTAATTTCAATGTAATCTTGCAAAATATCAATGATTCTAATTTTACACCCTCCTATAAAGGAGAGAACAAACTCTCACAATCTAGAGACTCTTGTGTAAATATGACATCTTGTACTAAGCAAGAGAAATATTTGTCACATAATAAAGGAACATTTTCCATTGATCAAGAGGGTATCTTGTCAAGACTCCTCCAAGATCACTTGATATCCCTCCCTTGAAGAACTCAAAAGAAATTCTATTACAAGACTTCATTTTGTGCATATCACAGAGTTCATAGTCATTCTACTAATGAATGTAAGGCTTTGAGTAGTAAAATCCAACATCTTAAGGAGTTTGGTGCTCTTCCTTATGTGGGGGGCACCTCATTCCTCTAATCAATATTTATTTTCACTCTAGCATATTTCTCATCAATCATTTCGGCTCACCCTTGTCCTACACTAAGTGGGGGAAAGGGGTTAGATAGCCTTGTCCTCGTTTGTCACTTGTCATTGTCTCTTTTGGCAAGTCGATCACCTTTCATGTACATATAAGAGCAAGCTTGGGATGTGGATGATATGCCTTAAGTTGGTTCGCTTGTGACATACTAACTTTTTCATGACATAGCTTATTGGAAACATATAACTTGGCATAGGAATTTCCAAATAAGCTCTCATCTCTTTGTCTACTTTAAAGCAATTTCTCACAGTAATGGTGTTAGCAACCACTTTAAAGTGGGGGCATACATCGACACTCATATTTCATTGTGTGATTTCTTCCTTCTTGTGATGCATCCTTTTCTTAATGGTGTCATTGATCTTGATTTCATCCAAGAGCGTGATACTTATTTGGCTTGTCCTCTCTTGGAGACAAGATGAGACCTTTTACGCTTGTCCTCTCTTGGAGATGTTAAGCACAATGTTCTCTAAGATGAGACCTCGCTCGTGAACTAAGAAAAATCCCTTTGAACATTCTTTTCACTATTTTTCATTTACAATGTCTATAAGTTTTAAGCATGCAAAGTCTTGCTTTCCTCATGGAGCTCAAAAAGTCATTTTGTGTGGCACCTTATCAAAGTTATTAGGAGGTATAACTTTGGTATGGTTGAGCGAGAAGCCAAATTCGAGGCATGACTTTCCCCATAGCCACTTGTGTTTGTGTGAGTACATACCAACCATGAGTGTATGTTTCTCACCTTTTAGGACTTCTCACCCAACAGAAAGCCAAGAGTTTCGTCACCTCAGAGTGAGTATGCATTTTTGGACAAATAGTTTAGAGCTGATCCAAAAAATGTTGGAAAAATGATCAAAGCTTAATCCACCTTTTTATTTTTTCTCATTTGTACTTCTCTAGGTATTGCCATTGTATGATCATGTATCTAATTTTTCTACAAATCATTCACCTTGTGTGTGTCCTCTTATGCTTATGTTGGTTTGACTTGGGATCTTCGGTCCTGGGGCTTGGTTACCTCCTTGATCTTTGTTATCCCAGACCATCTGCATCAGTACAATTGGACCCCTCTTGAATGTCTACTTTAGTGTGGGTTTGAAGCAAGTTCATCCTCTCACTAAAGTGGGGGCTAAATGTAACATAGAAAAATGGATCTTTGGACATTTTCATGCTCATTTGGGTTTTTCTTGTGGATGTTGGCTTATTTTTGCCTTGATTTAGTGTTGTAATGTGGTTAACACATTCACATTAGATCTTGGGCCCAGGTTGTGAATTAATAAGAATTTAATGATGCCTTGCAAAAGTGTTGTAACACACTTTCACACTTTTCTAGGATCTTATTATTATAATTCACTTAAATAACTTCTTTTTGTCATTTACCAAGCCTTATTTCAAAGCATTGTAAAGTGTTGTAACAAAAATTCACACTTTTCTAGGCTTGTCATCAATAATTATACCAAGTTTCTTATGCTTTAATTGGCCCCATTTCATGTCTACAAGCCTTAAGTATATTTTTTAGAATAAACCCAATAAACATCATTTAAATTATCTAAATTTTGACACCTAGGACTTAAAATTCCTTGAGTGGGACCCATTCACCATTCGGAGAAAATGAGTCCCCTTTAGCTCAAAAATAAAAATGAATTCAAAATTTTGGCAGTTTTTTTTTTTCTAAGATCTAAGGTCGGCCTATGATGATGTATTTTCAAGAATTAGGGCATAATTGTGTATAACTATGGGGTTTTTCTATTCATTTCAATCCCAATCATTCATTCATCCATATTGTCAAGGTAAGCAAGCTAGGGTTTAGTATTTCAAGTCTTAACAAGATCATCAAGATAGCATTCAAGCTCATTTCTAAAGCATTCAAGGGCATATTCTTCACCCATTATTGTAGAAATTCAAGATTCATCATCATGGAAAGTTTCTAATTGCATTTTTTCATATCTCATGCTCCATTATTTTATTTCATCATTTTCAGTTTAATTACCTAAAAGGGGTTTGACCAAGGCAAACCCCCATGCCCTAACATTCAACATTTCTCTCTTTCTTTGTGTGGTTGTAGATCTAGGAATTTTGAAGACTTGGAAATCATTGAAGAATAAGTTTCAAAATTGTTGAATTCATCTCCCTATTGGAAAGGTCAAAATATTCACAAAAAGTCACTCACAGTGTCAAGAATCAAGGTTTTGGATTCAGACACTTAGAGGTATAGGTCGAGCAGACCGTGAGCTTCGGATTCCACTTTCAAGTTTTCAAAAAATTCAAAGTGGACTCACTTTCCATTAATGGTGAATGAGATCCACTATACCTATTTTTCATAGATTTCTACAGATTCAGATACCCATTTGGTTGAAGCAGGCTTCGACACAGTTTTCTAGATCTAGGACTGATTCACCCAGAATGGTGAATGATTCCCAGTAGGTCAAAATTTTGGGATCAGTAGAATTTCTAGTCCTCATTCTAGTCTTCAACACATTTCCAGGTGCACACTTTCTATTTTATTTCCCTCTTCTATTTTACTTGCATTTCTATTCATCTTTATATGTCTTTTTGCATACTACATTATGTTTTCAAACACCTTGCATTTCCTTAGTTTACATTTAGTAGTTAATCTCTTTTATCATTTTTTAGCATCTAGGATGTTCCCCTTTGAGAAATTTCAATCTCATTTGCATTGGAATCTCAAGGGCTTATTCTTGAGTGAGCCATTAAAATCTTTGGTACCTCCTTTTAGGTGTAAAACCCTAGAAGTATAAGAGAGCCCCCCACACAACTCCAAAAATATTTGGTTCATAAAGCACCCCTCTCATCATCATTCTAGAAAAAAAATCTGCATAAGTATATAGGAAAATAGTAAAACAACATACCAGTAATTTTTTTTAGGAAACAAAACAACAAATGGTTTGGAAGGGGCACTACCTTTAGAGCATATTTATAGGGAATATTGGCGGTGATCAAAGCAGCTTCCCAATAGGTGAAGCAGGGTAAATCTGATAGTATGAGCCACCGATGATGTGGGTAAACGTATCGCTTCCAGCAGGGCAATCCAGGTTACTTGAAAATAGTTGGTTGTTAGGGAGGAGGTTTTTGTGTTGAGGTGTAAGACAAGCGGTGTTCAAGCATGATACAAATTCACGGTCGAAACCTCACACATAATATAGCCTATGAGCTAAACTAGTCATGGACTAACTTACAATCCTCTTATGATATTCAATACATCCATTATACAAGGGTTTTGTAGCATCGTGATTTAGAGATGTATAATAGTAAAGATTATCCAATAACTCATATGAAATCTCTCAATGTAACACATTTTTTATTTTATAAAGTCTAAAAATATATTAAAAAATGCCTTAGGCCCAATACAAAGAAACAAAAAAGCCAAATATCCTCACAAGAAGAGGAATCCAGCAAGGAAACCATAAGACTCAAATATCTGGTCATCCTCCAATCCACAAGAAATTCTTACTCATAAGGAGGAAACTCCAAGAATGCAGGGAATTGTAACAAATTGAGTTATGATCCTAGAAATAAAAGGAGGTACCATTAATGTAAAACTTCATGGGATGAATAACCATAATTGAAGGAAAAGATGCCATAGCACACTAAACAAAATATACCAATGAGCAGGATACACACATTAAAAGTCATGACCAACCAAGGGAAATCATTCCAACAAAGATACGTAGTCAGAAGAAATCACCAAAAGTTGAATCTAATCTAAATCTTAACTCCAAGGAAAAGTTTTGAGTTGACTCAAAAATCCAACAAAAGAAGTTAGTTATGGTAGACAGAGGAACTCGACAAAGATTGATTTTGAAATTAGGACCTGTAACTAATAAAAAAAGCCAAAGAATGCTCAAGGGCAATAACTAGGAATAGGCCTGGAATTTGATGGTCTATGTGACCATTTTTTGCATTTTAGACCATAGATTATAACTAAAAAATTTATTAGACCTTATTATTTGACTTGCACTATATTTTTATATAACTGTAAATATGACACTTAAAATTATTATTAAACCGTAAAAATTAAATATACACACACACATATAGATATATATTTATGTATGTTGGTATTTTATTTTCTGTAGTCTCATCCAACACCACATATTCCTTTTTGGCCTATTCATGCTTCTTTTCATATATATATAGTTTATGATAAAAATATAAAAATATAAATTAGTTTAGAATCCTTTCAAAGGTGGAATAATTCTTTCTAATTTCAGTTATCATTGATTTATATTAATATATATGATTTATAATATTTATTATAAAATATATATTAATTCAAAATCTCTTCAAAATAGAATCTTTTGAAATATAGTTATTTCTAATTTTTTAAATAGTTTTAACAATAAATTTAAGATTTTGACATTTTTACTAATAATTATCACTATTTTATATTAATATATATTATTTATAACATTTATTATAAAAATATATATTAATTCAAAATCTTTTCAAAATAGGATATTATTGTTGTTTAATTTTTTGAATATTTTAACAAGATTTATTTTTTATATGAATTTAGAAACTTCTTGTTAATTGTAACAGTAAATTTAATATTTTTACATTTATTACTAATTATCAATATTTTCTAATTTTCCATTTTTTTTTAATATATATAGGATATCCATTATCCATACGAGTAAATAACATAACAAGAATTTTTACTTTTTTTCAAAATACAACATTTGTTTTACAACATTTATTTTTTAGGTGGGGAGTTTTCTATTTTTTTTCAAGAGAATACAACATTTGTATTTTATTGGTGAACATTGAAATTTTATTTTTCTCTTACAAATAATTTATATAAATATTTAATATAAAAAAATATAAATTAAATATTTTTGACAATTTAATTTTTTCATAAAATATCAAGTGACGGGTATTTAAATGAACAAACCATCACAAAATGTTCATATGACAGGTAGAGGTGGCCGTCAAATTCTAGACTAGGTAGCAAAATACTCCCTTATAGATCTTTGTAAATACCTCATAAAGAGAAAAATCTAACCTTAAGATCTCTTAGTCCTAGCGATCAACATAGCATTTCAACACATCATTCACCCAAAATCACCTATAAAGAGAAAAAGACAAGATACCAAAAAAAGCCATTTTCCATGAGTTAGAAAAGTAGGATTATTATCTATTGAGTAGGGAATTTGATGGTCTATTTGGCCATTTTTTCAATTTTAGATCGTATATTACAACTTTAAAATTTATTAGACTATATAGTTTGACTTGTTATATTTTTAGACAAAATATAATATAGTATTGTAATTTATAATATATATCATTCTATAATGTAACTTATTATAAAAAAAAAGAAAAGAATAAAATATAACTTTTTTGAATATTTTCTAATATGGATTTAAAAACTTGTGAAATTTTTACTAATAATTATCATTGTTTTATATTAATATATATGATTTATAATATTTATTATAAAAATATATTAATTTAGAATATTTTTAACAAGATTTGTTTTTAATATGAATTTACAATTTTTTGTTAATTGTTAATTATAACAGTAAATTTAAGATTTTTATATTTATTACTAATTATTATCATTATTTTCTAATTTTTCAAAATATTGTATTCAAAAAAAGTTGATGTGAGAGAGATGGTGTATGAGCTCTACTAGGGTTTTGTGTTTTATGTGGTCATCCTTGGCCCCTCTTGCATCATACTGCGCATTCTGCATAGGAAACCCCTTTTTTCTTATGTGTACGACCACATTTACTGCGGTTTTTGTGTTTTAATATGCCTTCAATCGGCTCTAACCTAGCAATTCATGTTGGTGTTAGCAGTTCAATGATGATGTTCAATGGCTCCTCCTCTGAACAAACATCCCCAGAAATTTGTTTCGAAAGTTTTCTACGAGGTAAGATTTCTGATTCCCTAGCTAGTGTGGTTTTTCCTTTACTAGATTTTGATTTTGCTTGTCAATGGTTGTATCAACACACGCTTGTGGGTTATTTTTTTGGAACTTGGAATCCCCCTAAAAGTGTCCTTAAAGAATGGGTTAGCAAGGCCTAGGTCCCTCATGGGGTCCGCCTTGAGATGGTCCAAAATTTAACCAAGGGCTTTTTATTGTTCTGCTTTGCAAAAGTCAATCATGTCTAGACCATTTTAGGCAACGGTTCCTGGTATGTTAGGTCATCTTTTTTGGTTTTCCTAGCATGGACCCAAGATTTTTCTGTCTTAGATGACACTAGGTTGTGGGTCCTAGTTTGGATTGAATTCCCTGGTTTTCCTTTGCCTTGTGTGCCATTTTTGAATCATATTGCTTCCTCACTAGGGAGGGTTATTTGTGTTGAGCCCAATATATTTTTCCAGGCCCGACCCCAAAAATGGGTTTGTGTGGAAATAGACCTTTCCAAGGATTTGAAAGAATCCATTGACATTCAAATTGGAGCTCTTTGACATACCCAGAAAGTCACTTATTTCAATCTTCCCAACACGTGTTATAGGTGTCAATTAGCAGAGCACAAGATTAAGGACTTCCCTTTGGCAGTGCCTCATACACCTTCTCTACCACAAGACTCTGAAAAGCCTCATCAGGCGGATCCATCTGCTGCCAAACTGGATGAAAAATGGACTATGATTACCAACCAGAAAAATAAGTCATCTAGTTTGAGGTCAACCTCCAAGGCCTCTAAACCACCGAATGTTGTTTCAAACCCTTCAGGGAAGGGGATAGACAATCCTGTTTGAGCTAATAATATTTTAGTACCACCTAGGTCAAAGACAACGCCTCACCCTGTTGCTATTATGCTTGCTCAGTCGAGCGTTTCTCCTCCCACGTCAGGAGCTCAAAGGAAGTCTCGCATTCCATCTCCACCGCATGAAGAGGGTGAATATGTGCAATAAAAGTGGAGATTTTGCTCTCTGTCTATTCAGATTGGGTCAATTCTACTAGAGTTTTTATAGAATCATTTCTCTTCTCTAAATGAAGAGGAACCAGACTCAGATAATATGGAGTTTCATTCATGAATTTACTCTCATGGAACATTCAAGGTTTGAAAAACCTCTCCAGGTATTATTCTATTAGGGATACTTTGCAAAAATATTCTGGTTTGAAGTGCTTTGTCTCCAAGAAGTTAATTTTTTTTTTTTTTACTTGCTTCGGCTTGCCGCTCTATTTGGCCTGCTAGTAAAATGTTTTGCACTGGATGCATGAGGCTAGGCATGGCA
This sequence comes from Sequoia sempervirens, assembly GCA_007258455.2. Lineage (NCBI taxonomy): Eukaryota > Viridiplantae > Streptophyta > Pinopsida > Cupressales > Cupressaceae > Sequoia > Sequoia sempervirens. The sequence goes on along the minus strand of VDFB02193867.1, from coordinate 596,139,668 downwards.
GAGCTATCACCCTTTTATCCCCATGGTGGCATGCTTGTGTGGTTGACCATGGGTTTGATCCCACTCATCAACTCGTCTAGATTCTCCTTAACATTGATAATCATTCCTTTGGGATTATTAATGTTTATGCTTCTAATGATGTTGTGGAGTGTGTTGTGCTTTGGTGTTGGATTGCTACTTCATTACAAGTTGCTACTTGGTTATTATGTGGGGATTTCAATATTGTTAAGATGGCGTATGACAAGGACATCACCCTACCATTCAGATGGGCAGCTGGTAAAAGGGAGGCGTGGTTTTACATGCGCAATAAATTGGGGCTTTTTGATCCCAATATTGGTCACCGTCATTCTCATTCTCTTTGGCACATTTAGTGTAATTTTAGGGTTGGATCTAAAAGAATATTTAAATGCCTTAATTGTCTGATGATCTCGGCTCTATCTTTTTTTCTTTTGATAGCTCTTCTCAGCCAATGAAGCCGTTAGTGGATGTGACCCTGTCTGACCACTTCCCCATTTCTTTTCGCATTGAATGGGAGATGCGACAACCTCACGCGTATAAGACTCAATTCTTTCTAAACATGTATTTGCTCTACAACAAGCCAACCCTGACCCACATTCGCATAGTGTGGAATTTGGAGTGTAGACTAGCTCATCATATAGGCTGGATTACTTGGTGGAACAATGCTATCACACACACGGCTAGATTTATGTGCATTTATGGGTGTCAGCTAGCTATCTTTCATTGGTGGTCTTATGAGGCTACCATTGTGACCTGCGGTCAGCTACTGAAGATTTGGTGGCCAATCCCTTTTCACCATCATTGCAAGTTAGAGTGGTGGAATTAAGGCACAAAAAACAAGTTGCAGACAATTATGTTGCCAGAGGTGCACAAATCAAAGCCTAGTTACATTGGCTAAAGGTTGGTGATCGTTCCTCCAAAGAGTTTTTTTGGCGTTGCATGCTAGGCACTATCCCCGGGCATTAAAAAAATTAAATATGGCATTCAAGTGCTCTCTGAGCTTCCTAACATTCTCCAGGCCTTTGTGTGTCATTATGAGTAGGTTTTCACTGCACAGGAATCTACACCTATGCACCAGCAAGCCCTTCGGGATTGCCTTGTTGTTGTGCCAAATAGATTTTCCTTAGCCCAGAAAAAATTATGTGATCAATTGTTAACAATTGATGATCTCGAGGAATTTATTCATTCCATAGTTGATGACAAAGCCACGGGGATTGATGGCTTCCCTTGTGAATTCTATAAGGCCCTTTGAGACTGTGTTGGGAAAGATCTGCATCATGTTTACTTAGAGGCTTTTAATGCTTATTCTCTAGGTAATTTAATAAACAAAGACAATATAAAATTCATACCTAAGTCTGGGGATCGGGAGGACATTTGCAATTAGAGGCCTATCACGCTTCTCAATGTCTCTTACAAAATTATTGCCAAGGCTCTGGCGTTGAATATTTTCCATTTGTTGCCTCAGATTGTGTGTCCTTAGCAAACAAGATTCATCAAATCTAGGTTCATTATGGATAATATCATTGTTATTTGGGAAGGCATGGAATGGGCCTGACGTTCAAACTAGAAAGCCATCTTTGTTAAAATTGACTTTACCAAAGCCTATGACTGCATTGAATGGCCTTTTATTCTTGCTATGTTACAAGCTTTGGAATTGGGCCTAATTTTATTCAGGCTATTCATATGCTTTTTGTGGATGCCTTGGCTTGTATTACCATCAATGGTTGTTAATCTTCTACCTTTGGCCTCTTTTGTTCCATTTGACAAGGATGCCTTCTTGCCCGCTCTCTGTATGTGCTAGCGGCTGAAGGATTTGGCTACCTCTTGTCCCGCGCAATTTCCCAATGGCGTGTCAAGGGCATTTTTTTGCCCAATTCTCAGGATCAATTGGTTAATGGCCATTTTGCAGATGATTCTTTCCTCACTCTTCTGGAGGAAGAAGAAAATATTAAAGCGGTCCTGGATTGCCTTAATACATTTTGTCTTGCTTCTAGTTCTGCCATCCAATGGCACAAAACCTTGTGCTACAAACAATCTGTTCTGCCTACTCCTCCTTGGTTTCAACAGTATAATTGGAAGTGGATTGGGCCAGGAGATTTTTTTTGGTTTATGGGCATTCCCTTTGCCTTCTAGGCTTCTCTGGCTGAGTTATGCCAAGTTGTTCTATCCAGGGTTGAGAAAAAGCTTTTCTACTAGATTACTAAGCTCCTCTCTTTGACAAATAAATTCTAGGTTTGTTCTAAGGTTCTTGCTGCCACCCATGTTTACTATTCTTCTTGTTGGGACCCTTCAAAAGCTACCTATGGAAAGCTTGAAAAATTGCTCAGAGATTTTCTTTGGGCCTCTATTGACTCCCACAAAGGGTTTCATCGTGTTGCTTGGGAATTCTGTTGCCTTCTTAGAGATTCTAGAGGTCTTGGATTACTCTCCACTCAGTGGGCAAGGACTACCTTGTGTGTCAAATAGATAATTTGTGCCCTCACTAGTAATGAGGCCTAGAAAATTCTTCTTATATATTGTATCTAGTCTAGTTTTCCTATGCATAGACCCACCTAGAAGGGGATTGGTTTTCAAACCCTTTTAGTTATGGAGGAACTATTCCAAATTGTGGGAACTTTTGTGGCTAAGAGCATTTGGAAAGCTTGGGAGGCTGTTAAGCCCTGGCTTCACTAGGCTGGTTCTGATTTTTGTGATGGGATCTCACTCAACTAGCATAATATTTGGTGGTTGCCCCTTTTTTCTAACAATGGATAGCCATTGGCTAAATCGCCTTGGCTTAAGGTGCTCAGATTTCACAAAAAGGGCATTTAGACCCTACAACAGATTTTTCATATACCCACTATGTGTATCATGTAGTGGGAAGAGTTTTGTGCCATGTACAGGCTTCATAACCAGGACCGTGCTAATTTTCATGGTCTAGTGAATGCTATCCCAGTAGAGATACTTCATAAGGTTGGAATTCGTGAGACCAAACCCTGGTGGAAGGATTGGAAGTGGTATCCGGACACCCCTTTCAGGAATTATAAGCCTTGGCTTGGTTATAGGTGGCTTTCACCACACTTTCCTATGATTCAGAGTTTGAACTAGAGGTGGCTTCTTCAATCTCTCGCTCATGTCTGGCGTAAAAGATTTGTTACCACTTGGTCTGCAAGTGTTGAGCCAAAACTTTCCCACTTTACTTGGTGTATTCTTTTCCAAGGCTTGCCTATGGATTCTCAGCTTGTTCACCTGGGGGTCCAGGACCCTCGCTACCCTTTTTGTGGGCAAGCTAAGACTTTTAAGCATCTTTTCTAGTTTTGTCCCAAAGCTTAGCAACTTTGGACTTGGATTCATGACTTCATTTAGCCCTTCAAACTGAAGCCTTTCTCCTAGCATATGGTTCTACTGGGAGATTCACCCTGATTTCCTATTAAGTATACCCAACTTTGGCACACTTTTAGGGTGGAAATCCTTTTCAATATCTAGAAAGATAGAAATGCCTATATATTTTCTCATTCTCAAATGGATATTAATGTTTCCTTATATGCTAAAGTAGTTATTTCTTCTAATGTTCTTTTACAGATCCAAGTGCAAGCTAACAAAGTTTCACTTGAAGTTGTTCATCTGCAAGTGCTATTGGATCATTGGGACAATGCCCCTAGCACTAGTGCTCATGGGCCCGCTTCGCCCACTTCTTCCCACGGTCGGTCGTCCTCTCAGGGCTGGTAGCGAAGAGGTTCTGTGCACTCCCACTCTGTTACCTCCCATAATTTGAGCTTGAAAATTTTCAATTTTGTTGCATTCCCATATATGCCCTTAAGCCTGCTAAATCCTGAAAAATAATTATTTTTGCAAATTTATTAAAGCTGGCCCAAAATCCTTTTGTGAGCTTGATTCTAACCACATTCCAATTAATCTAGCCAGTTTTCATGCCCAAATTCCTCACCATTTGAGATATTTAAACCCTACATTTTTCCTCGCTAAGTTGCAAATGAGGCTAAAATTCAAGTTTCTAAGTGCTAAACCTTAAAACAATTATGGGTTTTACTCAAAAGAACTCAATACTCTTGTTGTCCAAATTTCAAGCAAAATGGAGCTGATTTATGGAAGATATGAAGGTTTTCATCTTGTAGCCAGAGCATAATGTTTGGAAAAATAATAGATGCAATTAAACTCCATATGAAAATTTAAAAATGCTGGAAACTTAGATGTCGCGGGTTTCTCAAGTTACATAACCTTGGTCGTGGGTTTCTCAATTTTTGTAACCTCCTCATTTAATGATGAGTATGACATGGCTTTGTCTATATATTTTATGATTATATAGAATGTGTTTAAAGAAGAAAATCAAAATTCAGTCGAAGAGATTGTTACAGCAAGAAAGAAGTGGTCATTGTAACTTCTTTAAGAAGCGGTTAATATTAGAAGGGAGAATATTCATTTTCATTTGAAAGAAACAGTAATGGGAACTGAAGAGTCTCATGGGTGAGGCTTATTTATTGTAAAAAATCTTTCTAAAGGGGGTCTTTTTTCTGCTATTCTGGGAATAGGGGGAAGGGGTCAGTTTTGTTTTCTCTTTTAACACAGTTTTCTATAGCGAAAGTTTGGGTCTGTGAACTCTTATTTGATATTGGAGATTAAAGAGGATATTTTCAATCTGTGCATTTGTTGATGTTCTCTTAAATTGCAAATGAGCTTTGTGTCATTGTAGTTATTCTTAAGTGTTTGTTCTATTATATTGAACTGTGTATGCATTATTTCTGAAGCTTTGAATTCAAAATAATTCATCTGTCGAAGGGAAATTTTCTGCTCATTCTTTTCTTGTTTCTCATTGTGGGTGTGGGAAAATGGGCTATGTATCATTTGTCTGCATTCACTTCATTTTAAATCAATCCATCACATTTACTTTCATGGTTATGGGTAAATGTTGGTGTTACATTTCTGCCTTTTGGTCAAAGGCATACCCCAATTTTTCATTGCATATCTATTAAAGGTAGTTGCACCTTGTAAAATAAGCAGAGAACACTTGCACTTACCATTGCAAGTGACTCAACTGTTAGCTCTATTTGTTCTTCATTCTGGGCATTTTGAGTCACTTTCTAGATTCATTTTCGAAGGACAAATTTGTTAACTAACAAATTTTTGGTGACTCCACTGGGGATTGAAGTGGTTGGTGTTTTGTTCTCCCATAAATTTGAAAGTGCCTCCCCGAGGACGGAGGTTGGAAACTCTGTTTTATATGAAGATCTCAGAAAATGGTTTCTTACCAATCAAAACAAAGAAATCAGACTAAATTCAAAAGATGACCTACACCAACAATTGTAGAGATATTGGCTGAAGATGATGAAATACTTCAATCTTTGTGGAATTATTTTAAAGAAAGTATTTATGAAGTTGAGAGAGAAAGGTTGCATCCGTCAGAAGATCACAAATCTTCACTATTTCTAGAAAAGGTGCATTATAGATATTATTTGATTAACGATCTTAAACACGAGATTCATCAATTGCAAGCTTCAATAAGAAGATTAAAGTGGATTAAAGAAGAGACTGGAGACGAAGATAGTGCTACTACATTACATTTTTGTCCTTACAATTTTTTTGTGCTTGATGAGCGAACTGCCACAAAGACATATGTTGCACCACGAGAATCCATAAAGACATCTCATTGAACTAGAAGTAAGAAATCAATAGCCTACATGATATGCATGCAAACGGGAGAGATTAAACCATCTCTTATTTCTCCTTAACAAGAGGTACCACTGGAAGACTCTAATATTGTTTTAATTCCTAACTGGTGTTTGGAAGGTTCAAGTAATGATTTCTTGTGTGGAATCATAGATGGAAATGGTCATATTACTGAAGTTGAGATGAATTTATTTGCTTGTGATTTTGCTAACACAAAAGGAGGTATGAGTGATGATGCACATATTCCTGCACTCCTTCCTAAACTAGAAACCTTTCCCTTTAATATTCTTGAAGTAGACCATATGATAGAAAATGTTCCTCATGAGGTAACAAATAGAGGTAATGAAGATTCACTGAGACTCTTCTCTTACCCAAAGCTGGAAACTTTCATTGTTGAGGTAGTTGAAAATCAACTTGTTTCCAAAAGGTATGAAAATGAGAACTTTCAAAGTAACACACAACCAAAATATGCAGTTCTTGAGTTTCATGAAGGGGATGGTGAAAAGGATCTGCTACAGCCAAATCCTCAAGAATTCTTAAAATTTTTGGATGATGACTCTCTTGATGAAAAATAAATTATACTTCAGTTTTGATCATCTATTGAAGAAAAAGACTTGCATGTTGAAGCTCCAGTAAATGAAGTATACGCATGTGAGGATAAAACTAAATAATTTGATGGTCTGATGTCTCAGCTTGGTGAAGGTATGATTAATCTACATTCTCATGAGTCCAGTTGGTGTGGGAAATCTTTGAGTGATGAATTTCTTTGTACAAATGAAGAAGAATTTTATGCATTTAGATTTGATCCTATGCTTTTTGAATGCCCAATTCAAAATTTGGAATCTACAATTACAAACTCAAATATTCTTTCAGCCTATGATACACAAAAAGAATATCCAGGAAAAATTAATGAAGTGTGTTATGAAGTTTTGGATTCAAACATTGCAGAGAAAGAGGTGTTTGTTCTAGTTGGGGATAATTCTCATTTACAGGATATCAATTTGTATATTGAGAAAGATGATCATATGCAAGAATGTGTTGGTCCAAAACTTTTAAACAATGGAATTATTTCCCCATATAGCTCAAATGAAGGATTTTTTTATCTCATGGCTTGTGTGTGGGTTGCCCAATCTGAGGGCTGATTTCTCCTTGCTTGCTAAATCAAGTACATTCTTATACCACACCTAATGACATGGAAACAAATGCTAGTAATTGCATGATGGCCAATTTTGATATGAGTCATCCAGTTGCAGAAGTATACAACAAGGAGTGGCTTGTTGAACATAAGTTTTTATCCAAAGAATTTTTGCATGGTGTTGTTCATATTCCTTTGATTATGGTGGTCACCAATTGGTGGTTGATTACGTCCATGCTCCTCATTCTTCCAACATTATTCCACATAGGCATCTATTTCTCCCAGACGGTTAATGGATTTGCATGACTAATTTGGAGTTATCTGAGGTAGGGTCTTCATGACCATGTACATATTAGGAAGTTTATTTGTGTTGATTTCCTTTCTTGCTTTGCTCTATTTTTGGCTTTCTCTAGCTCCTCTATCTCCTATGCTATTTGACTTCGCACCCAATGGACTTGGCCTAGCCATCATTTGAGATTTTGGAGTTCTCTACTCTCTATGACAGAGAGTAGTCCCCAATCAAAGCCAATGTTACCTCCCAAAATTTGAGCTTGGAAATTTTCAATTTTGGTGCATTCTCGTATATGCCCTTAAGCTTGCTAAATCCTGAAAATAAATTATTTTTGCAAATTTATTAAAGCTGGTCCAAAATCCTTTTGTGAGCTTGATCCTAACCACATTCCAATTAATATGTCCAGTTCTCATACCCAAATGCCTCACCGTTTGAGAGATTTTAAACCTTACATTTTTCCCCACCAAGTTGCAAATGAGGCTAAAATTCAAGTTTCTGAGTGTTGGAACTTAAAACAATTCTGGGTTTTGCTCAAAAGAACCCAATCCTCTTGCTATCTAAATTTCAAGCAAAACGGAGCTGATTTGCGGAAGATATGAAGGTTTTCATCTTGTAGCCAGAGCATAATGTTTGGAAAAATAATAGATGCATTTAAACTCCATATGAAAATTTGAAAAGGCTGGAAACTTAGATGTTGCAGGTTTCTCAAGTTATGTAACCTTGGTCGCGGGTTTCTCAAGTTTTGTAACCTCCTCATTTAATGATGAGTATGACATGGCTTGGTCTATATTTTATGATTATATAGAATGTATTTAAAGAAGAAAATCAAAAATCACTCCAAGAGATTGTTACGGCAAGAAAGAAGTGGTCATTGTAACTTCTTCAAGAAGCGGTTAACATCATAAGGGAGAATATTCTTTTTCATTTGAAAGAAATAGTTATGGGAACTGAAGAGTCTCATGGGTGAGGCTTATTTATTGTAAAAAATTCTTTCTAAAGGGGGTCTTTTTTATGCTATTTTGGGAATAGGTGGAAGGGGGCAGTTTTGTTTTCTCTTTTAACACAGTTTTCTATAGTGGAAGTTTGGGTCTGTGAACTCTTACTTGATATTGGAAATTAAAGAGGATATTTTCAATCTATGCATTTGTTCATGTTCTCTTAAATTGCAAATGAACTTTGTGTCACTGTACTTATTCTTCAGTGTTTGTTCTATTATATTGAACTGTGTATGCGTTATTTTTGAAGCTTTGAATTCAAAATAATTCATTTGTTGAAGGGAAATTTGTTGCTCATTCTTTTCTTGTTTCTCATTGTGGGTGTGGGAAAATGGGTTTTGTATCATTTGTCTACATTCACTTCATTTTAAATCAATCCATCACATTTACTTTTATGGTTATAGGTAAATGTTAGTGTTACCTTTCTACCTTTTGGTTGAAGGCATACCCCAGTTTACATTGATTGCATATCTATTGAAGGTAGCTATGCCTTGTAAAATAAGCAGAGAGCACTTTAACTTACCATTGCAAGTGACTCAACTGTTTGCACTATTTGTTCTTCATTCTGAGCATTTTGAGTCATTTTCTTCATTCATTTTCAAAGGATAAATTTGTTAACTAACACACTCTTAGCCTCCTCTTCTCCGGGACTCTCGCCCTCCTCGATAGACTCGCTCCCCTCTGTTGCACGCTAGCCAGGGGTGGCCCTCTGGCGGCACTTCGGGGAGTGGTGGTGGTGGCTGTAGTGGCCCTCTGATGACACTCTTGCTTTTGGCTCTGGCTGACTAGATACTAGTAAATGCTTTTCATGTCTGGCGCTTGCAATTTTGCCTCAGCGCGAGGATAAAGAAGAAGAAAAAAATAAAGATGTTGATGCTGGTTGGGGTCCTCCTCCTGACATCATTGACCCCGCTGATGTATGGGAAAACAGTTTGGATGACAGAGACCCTCCTGGCTCTACTGGCACTGGTCTAGCCACTTAATGGTTCGTTTTATGTTTTTGTACTCATGGACTTTAGGCTCGGCCCATGTTAGTTAATCTTTTGGTCTTCTAGGCGCTGCCCATGTGACTCTCAGGGTGTACCTTTTTGCCACCCATATTTTTTTGTGAATATGTATTTTATCTTTAATTTAATATAGATAATTTCCATATTCATAAAAAAAAAATTGTATTTATAAAAAAAATTGTATAAAAAAATCATAAATTAAACATTTTTTTTGACAATTTATATTTTAGTAGGAATGATCTTTCCACAATCCAAAAGAATTAGATAAAAATATTTATAGATTCAACTGTTTATTTGTATTTGGATACAAATAAACAATTGAATCTATAAACCTTTTTATCTAATTTGTATTTTTCTTAAAATGTTAAAGGAAAGGCATTTAAATGATTAGAAAGTCATAAAATTTTCTATGACAGGTAAAGGTGACCGTCAAATTCCAGGCTGCAGTATTGAGTGTCCATTAAAAAGAGGAGACATCTTCAACAAATACATAATCAACCTGCCAAAAGGATCAAATCTATGCAAAAAAAAGCTCCAATACATCATAGAAACTTTCTAGTTTTCAGTTGGAAAATCCATGACAAAAAATTCCAAATAATATCATTCTCAATCAAAAGTACAAGTTGATTATTTGAGAATAAAGATATAATTCTCAAACCCTAAGAAAACTTCCATGATAAGATAAGAATTAATTATTTAAACTAGTACACATGATTTGGAGATCATAAAAAAATCCAAATAATGCCATTTCCAATCACAAGCACGAGCTGATATTTCAGAATAAAGATATAATTAGAAATTATAACTAATAAAGAAAAAAAGCCAACTAATGCTCAAGGGAAATAACCAGGAAGCAAAATACTCCCTTATAAGTTATAGATCTTTGTAAATCCCTCATAAAGAGAAAAATCTAACCTGAAGATCTCCCAGTCCTAGTGATCAACACAACAGTTCAACACATCATTCACCCAAAATCAGTGATAGAGAGAAAAAGACAAGATACGAGAAAAGCCATTTGTCATGAGTCATAAAAGGAGGGACTTTTTTTTAATTTTAGATTGTATATTACAACTTTAAAATTTAGGCAAAATACAATATAGTATTTTAATTTATAATATATATCATTCTATAATGTTTATTATAAGAAACAAATTAATTTAGAATAAAATATAACTTTTTTGAATATTTTCTAATATGGATTTAGAAACTTTTGACATTTTTACTAATAGTTATCATTGTTTTACATTAATATATATGATTTATAATATTATTATAAAAATATATATTAATTTAGAATATTTCCAAAATAGAATATAATTGTTTTTAAGGAATATTTTTAAAAAGATTTGTTTTTAATATGAATTTAGAAACTTTTCTTAATTGTTAATTATAATAGTAAATTTAAGATTTTTATATTTATTACTAATAATTATCATTATTTTCTAATTTTTCAAAATATTGTATTTATAAAAGATTTTGTATAAAAAAATCAGAAGTTAAACAATTTTTTTGACAATTTATATTTTAGTAGGAATGATCTTTCCACAGTCCATAAGAATTAGATAAAAAAATTTCTAGATTCAACTCAACTGTGTTGAAAATCAACTTGTGCTTCTGACTGAAAATGACATTATTTGGAAAAAAAATTGTAGCTACTGTGGATTTTTCAGCTGAAAACTGGTAAGTTTCTATGATGTAGTGGAGCTTTTTTTAATAGAGTTGATCCTCTGGCCAGCTTGATTATGTATTTGTTGAAGATGTTTTTTCTTTTTAATCGACACTCGATACAAGCCTTGAATTTGATGGGCACCTCTATCTGTCATAGAAAATTTAATGACTTTCTAATCATTTATACACCTTTCATTTAACATTTTAAGAAAAATATTTTTATAAATCTTGTTATATTTTTCTTAAAATGTTAAATGAAAGAATCTAGAAATCTTTTTATCTAATTTATATTCATCTTAAAATGTTAAATGAAAGGCTTATTAATGATTAGAAAGTCATTAAATTTTCTATGACAGATAGAGGTGCCCATCAAATTCAAGACCTATATCGAGTGTCGATTAAAAAGAAGAGAAATCTTCAACAAATACATAATCAAGCTGGCCAGAGGATCAAATCTATGAAAAAGAGCTCCACTATATCATAGAAACTTTCCAGCTTTCAGCTGAAAAATCCACAGTTTTCAGCTGAAAAATCCACAGTAGCTGACAAAAAAATTCCAAATAATGTCATTTTCAGTCAGAAGAACAAGTTGACTTTTTGAGAATAAAGATATCATTCTCAAACCCTAGAAAACTTCCATAATAAGATAAGAATTAATTCAATCGTTTTTAGGAGCTGCTAGAGTTCATCCAAAAGCAAAGTACACATAATTTGGAGATCATAAAAATCTTAGTATAGCTACCCAATCAACCAATCAGGTAAACACAATGATGATTTATCACTTCACGACCACGAGATGAGACACGTGATTATTCTAAACATTGCCAATTTAAAACATTTATCTGAAATGCTGTTTTTTCTACAGTGAGGTTACTATATGGATGGCCTATTGCTTGACTTGAAGCCCAATGACTTGAAGCAGCAGGATGCAAAATTTCAAGGTCTACACGCTATTATACAAGCGTGGTACAGGATTGGTTCTGTTATCACTTTGGTTGTCAGAGCAGATAGAGAATTTCAACATCACAGACCTGTTGGGACATTTCAGCACACTACATATTATTAGTAAGCAAGGGTAGGCGCAAAATGATGTTAACAGCACGGATATAGGAAGATAGATTCTCTGGCGTCTCCGTCCATGCTTGGCCCTTTTCTGTGGCAGTTGAAAGTGAAGTTTTTGAAGAAGTGAAAGAAGGGCAGAGTTTGAGATCCTCACTACGTTCTTTGAATGAGTTTCTATGTTAGTTTGGCACTACTTTCATGTTTTTAAAACGCTCTTGAAAACTGCAACGTGCTCCCACATTATGTTAAGGATGGAATTCACCACAAAGTGCGTCATATTGACTATTATGTGAGTTTGGGAGTCATTTCATAGTGTTTAAAATGTTTTTGAATTTAATCGTGTCAAGCTTTTTAATACTAATATCTGTTTTATATTTTTTGATATAATATCAAGAAAGACAATTTTTTCGAAAAGGATTGTAGACAATATTGATGGAAAATTACTTATAAGAAATAAGAAAATGGATTGCAATCTTTTTAAGCTTTTAAATGCTCATGCAAGCTATAGCATGTGTTTCCACTTCATATTGAGTGTGGACCTCACTATAAGATTTGACATACTGAGTATTTTCTTTATATATATTATTTAGATCAATGAAGTTTTTTCTTTTTTGTTTTTGGTAAAAAGGTAAATATATTAATTAACAAATCTTAAGAAGTTACATAAAGATTATTTTAAGTAGTAACAACTAAAAAAAAAGCGTAATGAATAAAAATCCAAGGAGTTTACCACAAACCCTCCACCTCAAAGAACTAAAAATAATCATGAATCCAATAAAATAAATCAAACTAATGTAAAATAGACAAGTCAAATCAAACCAAATCATTATGAAGGAGATGAAAAATTATGAAGAATGAGTAGAAGATAGGGATGCCCAATTTGTGACCTTCCAAGTGCAGTTAACATCAAAACTCCATTTGGCCAAATACTCTACGATTGGATTTCATTCTCTAGGGATATGATCAAAGAAGATATAGTTGAAGTTTTATTGAAGGAAAAGGATTTTATCAATATAAGAAGCCAAAGTCCAAGAAGAATCTATAATTATTTCATTATTTAGAGGAATGGCCAATATCATAGAATTCATCTCACAAATTATCCTTTTCTAACCCAACTCATAAGCTTTATCTGAAGCCCAAAGTAGTGCCCAAGCCTCCATATAATTGTTAGTACCAATCCTTGTAGAAGTAAAAAAACTAAGTGAACCAATCAAATACTATCCTTATAGCACATGGGTTACCATAGGAAGAATCATTAGTGTTACTCTTCCAAATATCTAAAGGAGAAGGAAATCATTTCATAGCTATATTTATCTTATTAGAAGATCTAAGCTTAGAGCCAAAAGGAACATATCTAATCAAATGACCCAAAACAATTTGTTACAAAATCTAAATATCATAAAGATCAAAATAATTCAACCATAGAGAACTTAGCCAATAAATTTTCATTAAGCATAATATATTTTTCCAAACATAGAAAATATTGCCAAAGAATAAAAACAAGACCAATATCATAGGCTACCAAAAGAAAAAAATAGAATTTAGGACAAGATGATGGTTCCAAATGTGTCATCCATTCCTCCAAAGATCCTTGGAGAAGGAAAATTAAAATAAGAAATGAGTGACCCACTCCTTATTAACACCATAAATAAAACATTTAGAAGGACCTTAAGAACCCCTATTTCTTATGTTTTCCTAGGTAAGACATTTACCATGGAAAAGTAACTAGAGAAATAAGTATGCCAACAAAATTTATACTGAATCATTTTCCATTAGGAAAAATCATTGTATGTAGTTGAACATTCATGATCTAAGATTTGACACCCATGAGAAATTGATAAAATCCATTAGGATCATATTCCAAAGCAAGATTGTCAACCCCATCTAATGAACAACATGGAAACTTACCTAGAATATAAGATAAGGCTTCTCAAGCTTCTAGTTCTTCTCTCTAAGGCCAAAAACTAAGGTTTTGTGCCGTAGAAAAAAGTACCCTTTGCTTGACATGGGAATAATTCATGATAAATTGACTTAATGAGGCCTTGATTCAGGTGTTGTGAGGCATTTTATGCATCCACACTAAGTCTTGGACCCTTGAAAACTAAATAAAATGCAATTATTAATGTCTTGTGAAGGTGTTGTGAAGTGTTGTAAAACATTTCTACACTCTTCTACACTCTATTCATTACAATTCACCTAAAAATCCCCTTTTCATCACTAAACAAGTCCTATTTTAAAGGTGTTGTAAAGTCTTGTAATGGACTTTCACGATTTTCTAGACTTAATGAACCCATTCCTCCCTAATTCAACATTATAAAATATATTTAAATACACTATCACATCAATCTAGAAGTTTTTTGAATTAAACTTAATGATTAAACTAGTGTTGTAATATGTCTTGCACATTCACATTGGTTCTTGTGCCTTCCTAGGCTAAGTGGACCTCGTTTTAGTGTTGTAAAGTCTATTTAATCACATTTTCACATTGATTCTATGTCCCAAGCCCTATGTTACATTCACATCATCACTAATAGACCCATATTAACCCATATTGTGCGTCCTGAGGCTTAAATTAAGATCAAATACCAGACAAAGTTGCAATTTAAACCTTATTTCCTTATCTCTTGACATCTTAGTTGTCAAAGTGGCCCTTGTGTGACCCATTCTCGATGCATGGTGAATCAGTCCCATCCAAGTCAAACCCATTCATCATGTGTGGCGAATCAGTCCCATTTGGCCCAATTTTGACCTTTGAGTGGGAAAAAAGTGAAATTTAAGTTTAATATTACTTCATGTTGGCCTGTGATGAGGTATTAATAGATGAATAAGGTGAAATTACTATAAATATAAGTCTTTTATCCACAATTCACATCTCTTATCTCTTATCATTCATTCATCCACCAATCTTTCATCTCAAGTCAAGCAACTTAGGGTTTTATCCTTTCAAGTCACCAAGACATCAATTTTCAGACATTAAAGGGCAGATTCTCTATGTGTTGCTGCAAAAATTCAAGATAAAACATCATTGCAATTTAATCAACTCTATTATTTCATGTTTCATCTCATTCTTTCATCATTTTGGTTTAATTACGTAAAAGGGGTTTGACCAAGGCAAACCCCCATGCCCTAACATTCAACATCTCTCTCTCTTGTCTTGTTTGCTTGCAGATTTAGAACTCTTGGAATTTTGGAAATCATTGAAGATAAATTTACAAGTTTTCTAAATTCTTGTGCTTATTCAACAAGTCAAAATATCAACAAAAACTCATTTTCAGACCCATAAATTAGAGTATCAGAAGCAAACACCTATAGGAAGTCAAAGTGCAGATCGGAAGCTTCAGATTCCAGTTTTTAAAATCCAAAAAATAAAAAGTGGACTCATTCACCATGAGTGGTGAATGAGTTACACTCCAAGGTCAATTTTGTGTTTTCTACATTTTTAAGTACCCTTTTTGTTAGAAACGGGTTCTAGCTCAGTTTTGCAGAACTGGGACTAATTCGCCCAAAATGGCGAATGAGTCCCACCAGGCCTAGAAATCAGGATCATCAACATTTCAGAAGCTATTTCCAATCTTCATCCACATTCTAGGTGCACACTTTTAGTTTGGTTCAATTCTGTTTAGTTTTGCATTAATTTTTAGGTGTTTTTGCATTACACAATGTGTTTCCAAACATCACTTGTTTCTTAGGTTTTGCATATTTAATCAATCAATTTTATTACTTTATTGCATCTATATCATCTCATTTAGCATAATAACATCATACATTATATAATTTGAGTGAACCTACATAGATATTTTGGCCCTTCTTTCTTCTTTTAGGTGAAAAACCCTAGAAGTGCTAGAAAGGAAGCTACTTTTTGTTCATTTTTAGGAGTGGAGCCATTGAATTTTCAAGAGTTGCATTATCTAGGGTTTCAGATTTTTTGCATTGAAAAAAGTGCAAGCTTGAAACTTTTGCACCAGTACTAGGACTCATTCGCCATACTAGGCGAATCAGTCTTTGTCCAGATTTGTAACTAACTATTACAACATTAGAAACCTCATTTTTGTGCTTCCTAAGCCTCCTAGTATCATATAGTATAACTCTGGAAAGTTTCTAACACATTTTATTTATGCGTCTAGCTCAATAACATCATTTTAGATTACTCATTTTGTAAATCACTTTATTTGCACACATCCTTACATCTGAAAAATGCTTGCATTCCTACAATTTTGCATAACATTGATAAAACTACTTTTCACTTTTTCATATACAATATTTATAGTCATACAAATTTTCATAAGTTTGATAAAATTTCTTTTCATTCTTGCATGTACGTTGTTTGCATTTTTCAAATCTTGCATATATTGGATAAGAATGTTTTGCACCTTTGCATATGCATTGTTAATATTGCTGAAACATTGCATGAAATGGTTACATGTGCTTTTCATCCTTATTCAAACAATGCTAGTACCTTACATATGTGGACATGTTAAGAAACATTTCCTATCCCCTCCCTATGAGAGTGTTTTTGTGGAAGACACTACAACCTTGGACATTCCTAATGATCATATTTGTTCCTTTCCTAATATCTCTCCCATTGGTGGCGAAGATATTTTGGTAGACAAACCAATTCATGACAGTTTTGAGAATCCCATTTGTTTCTCTCCTCTTACCTCTCTTAATGGACAAGACATTGATAAACAAGACAATACAACCATAGGTAATCATGACAACAACATTTGTTCTTCTTCTATTATCTCTCCTAGTTGTGAAGTAGATACTTTGATGTTAGAAAAAACAATCGATGAAGGTCATGAATATCTTAGTTGTCCCCCTTCACCTCTTGAAACCCCTCTTGAGAAAAAATATTCAACCATTGCTCATTCCCCTACTTGTGATGAAGTCCTTTTAGAAGAACCAAAAAATGAATGTCAAAAACATTTGGCTTGTTGTTCTCATAAAAAATCTCCTCCTAGGAAAACTATCATGATGCAAGACAATCATAAAGTGACATTTGAATCCCCTTGACCAAGGCATCATGCCAATAAATAAAAATTCTTGAGGTTATGACAACACAAGTGGGATCTCCTTTACTTAGTGAGCTTCCTAAGTCATCTTCCATTAGTGAATCACACAAAAAACTCAAAGATGTCTTGAAATACATGATGCAATATACTCCTAACAATTTCTTGTAGCTGCTAAGTTGTAACTTAGTGACTTAAACATCTAAGGGACCAAATAACACTCCTACACCATTACCTTTCCTCAAAAAGTGCCTAGTGTTCAAGACCTTAAAAAGACTCATGCTAATATATTTGTATGGGAACTCATTCAACTCTCACCAATAGTGAAACTACTCTTTCATGAAATGTTGCAAATACAAAATGAAGAGATTCAATCTTACATAAAATTGAATCATGTAACATCCTCCTCTCATCCCATCTAAGCCACCCAGTCATAAATCACATTCCCTAAACATGAGTTACCCTCACTTGAGATTCAAAAAAAAATGACCCCTTGATGATGAAGATGATCATTAATGAAACTTTAATCAGGCACACTCTCATCGACAATGGAGTGAAAATTAATTTTTGTAGCATGGACTGTAAGGAAAGCAGAAGTGCAGAAACACTTTCCTAATGTCAAAACCACAAGGAAGAATGCAATGCAGGGATTTTAATTTTTCAAATTACAATCTAATTAAGACATGCATGAAACATTTACATAAATAGAGTAAATACACAGACAATGAACAACAGATTTACGTGGGAAACCCTTGTAGGAAAAAACCCACCACACCAAGATGAATCTCTTTGTATTATAGTAACAAAATATTACATACAATGCAGAGATCCAACTCTTTGGTTATCAATTCTCAGTAGCTACAATCACTGTTCATTCAGTTACAGAAAATGCTCTCTCAACAATTAGATTTACTCCTCTTTTCAACTCAATAGAATTGATCTACTTTAAATCTAAACACATTCTAATTTTGTCATCTGTGCATCCTTATCTGCCAAATCTCCATCGAAGAAAGTTTCCATACCGATTTATATTTTTCCCTGCAAGCTATTTTTCTCCAGCGTCGCAATAGTTACAAAAATCCAGCCATCATCAGTTTGAAAACCGCTTCCTCTGATTGGTCCAGCATGATGCCACATAGGATGGTCACATGGTCAACGACATTCAAACTTTGTTGGCATCTCGGTGAGACATTAACAGCGTCTCCTCGATGCCACAAAGTATTTGCTATCGATATCAGTTCCCCAACAGTCGGCAAGAGGATTCTCATTCGGCAAGACTCATACCAAAAACCATAAGTCATATCAAACTTAGAGAGACCATTGGCAAGACATACCGATCTCACCAAGACCTCATATCGAAGTCTTCGAGTTATGCCGACATGTGTTTTCCTTTCGGCGTGACAATCACTTTTCGGTGAGACTCATATCGAAGTCACAAGTCACAGCGATGAGTTATACTATCGGCAAGACATACCGATCTCACCAAGACTTCCCATCAACCACTTCATGCTACACTAAAGCCTTACTACTATCGGAAAGACCCCACAGTTTTGGTGAGACTTCATATCAAAAGACAAAGCTTCCACCGAATGTCACATACTGTCAGCAAGACTCATGTCTTTTGCCATGACCTTTCTCCGAGTGCCCCAAGTCTTACCGAAGACTATCAGCGTGACTTACCCAAGTTGCCAGGACTTCTCAACGCAGTCTTTTGTTACAGTGAAGACATACTCTTGTCAGCGTGACCTAGCTTCATCGTTGAGACATCTCCCCGTGACCTTTATGTTACCCTGATAGCTAAACATTATCGGTAAGACATTTCATATTCGTGGAGACATCTTACCGAAACCCTTGTTTCACCGATAAAGCCAGATACTATTGGTGAGACCACATACCGACAATAGACCCTTCGGCCAAGTCTCCCCGATGCCTGATAGGAACACACTGTCGCCCGAAGGTTTCCATTCGCCAGAAGGTCACAACGAACACACAAGGTCATAGCAATAGACTTGTTGGCAAAACATCAACCCTGTCACAGTGATAAGAACATTTCAAGAGCTTCATAACAGTTAGTCGCCCAGACATGAACAATGTCACAATGACTTTTCCCTCCAGGAGTTCCATGTCAGTAAGGATTGAGGCACATATTCCAACAAGCTCCCACTTGACAAAGATCTTACTGACACCTCCAGAGCATAAACAAACTACTGAAAAACATGGGCCAAGAGGCCCATCAAACTGGCACACCACCTGAACTTGTCTGTGCTCACAGGCTTCGTCAATGCATCTGCAACATTCTCCAGAGTATCCAATTTCTCTAAAGATACCTTCCCATCCTCCACCATATCTCATACAAAGTGATAATGTACATCTATATGTTTCATCCTGGCATGGAAAGTAGGATTCTTTACCAAACATATAGCACTCTGGTTGTCACAATAGATAGTAATCTTTTCTGCATCAAAGCCAATGTTAGAAAAAAAATGTTTTAACCAGATTGCTTCTTTACAGGCATGTGTCGATGCCATGTATTTTGCCTCTATAGTGGACAAAGTGACTACAACCTGCTGCTTGCTCATCCAACTCACTGCACCACCATTCATCATGAAAATATATCCACTGGTGGATCTTTTGTTGTCAATGTCCCCTACCCAATCAGAGTCCACATAACCTCGAATACTGAGAGTTCTCTGTGATTCAACCAAGTTACCATGGTAACACAAAGCATAGTCTAAAGTGCCCTTCAGATATCTAAACACTTTCTTCACAGCATCCCAATGTGTCCTTCCAGGATCAGCCATAAACTGACTAAGAACTCCCACTGCTTGGGCAATGTATGGCCTTGTACAAACCATTGCATACATAAGGCTTCCAACTGCACTTGCATAAGGCACACTGGTCATGTCATCCATCTCAGTAGGAGATTTTGGACAATCCTCAACAGATAGCTTCGTTCCCTGTGTAACTGGAACAACTAGCTGGTTGCACTCAGTCATACAAAATCTCTCAGAATAGTCTTGACATATTTGCTCTAACTGAGCCAAAGCTTTCTATTCTTCCTGTCCCTAGATATTTCCATTCCTAGAATATACCCTGCTGCACCAAGATCTTTCATTTTGAACTTTGTAGACAATTGAGACTTAAGATCAGAAATCATTAGCTTACTATTGCCTATGAACATCATATCATCAACATATAGAGCAATAATAAGAATTTGATCACTTTCAGTTTTGTAATATACATAATGATCACATCTTGATCTTACAAATCCCAATGACAAGAAAAAAGTGTCAAACTTTTGGTACCACATTCTAGGAGACTGTTTTAACCCATATAGAGATTTCTTTAACTTGCAAACTAGTCTTTCTTTACCTTTTATCACAAAGTGCTCGGCTGGGACATATAAATTTCTTCTTCAAGATCACCATGAAGAAATGTTGTCTTCACATCCATCTGCTCAATCTCTAAGTCATACGCTAAAGCAAGTGACAAAAGAAATCTAATAGATGTCAGCTTAGCTACAGGGGAAAAGATTTCTCCATAGTCAATTCCCTCTACCTGGGAATAACCTTTTGCAACTAGCCTCGCTTTATATTTTTCTACACTGCCATCCAGACCAATTTTCTTTTTGAATATCCATTTATAGCCTACAGATTTTCTGCCTTTAGGCAATGGAACCAAACTCCAGGTATCATTCTTTTCTAATGATGCCATTTCTTCATTCATGGCTTTCAACCAAGAGTTTGAATTAGACATTTTAAATTCCTCTTTCACAATCCTAGGTTCATTAGTGCTAGAAATTAAAGCATAGGCACAAGTAGACTCTATCAAAGAAAATCCATACCTTTCAGGTTGTTTTCTTTCACAAGTTGTCCTCCTCACAGGCTGAGGCTGAGGTGGTTTTTCATCTTCTTCAGAACTTTCAGAACTGCTTGAGCTCTCCTCAGTATCAGGTACATTTTGATTTTTCAATTCCTCTTTATCTAGTGTCGAAGGAATGTCTGCTACATCCTTTTCATTTTCTGATTTCTTCTCTGACTGCAGATCTAATGTAGAAGATTTCAGCTCATGAAAGATAACACTTCTGTTGTACAAAACCTTCTTAGTCTCAGGGTTCCAAAGCTTGTATCCTTTTATGCCAGCGCTATAGCCAATAAAAATACACTTCACAACTTTGTTTTCCAACTTGGATCTCTTTTCGAATGGCACATATGCATATGCCTTACAGCCAAAGACACGAATATGTCTTAGAGAGGGCTTCTTTCCAAACCATGCTTCCAAAGGTGTCTTCTCAACAAGAGCAGAGTTAGGAGAACAATTTACCAAGTAACATGTTGTAGAGACTGCTTCAGCCCAGAACTTCTCCTCCAAGCCAGCACTGCTCAACATACTTTGTGCTCTTTCCATTATTGTCCTGTTGAACCTTTCAGCAACTCCATTTTGCTGTGGAGTATAAGGTGTAGTCTTATGTATTTTAATCCCATGATCTATACAATACCTTTCGAATTGATCTGAACAAAAGTCACCACCATTGTCAGTCCTCAAGTATTTTATTTTTCTACCAGTCTGATTTTCAACAAGGTTTTTAAATTCCTTAAACCGACTGAACACTTTTGGTTTACTTTTCAGAAAATATACAAATGTTTTTGAATAATCATCAATATATGACACATAGTATCTTGATTTAGACAAAGAAGGAACATTCACTTAACCAAACACATTAGAATGAATATAATCAAGCAAACCAGAAGATTTGTGAGGACTGAAATAAAATGAAACACGGTGTTGTTTACCATATATGCAATGTTCACAAAAATCGAACTCAAGGTTACAATCTTTAAGCCCTTCTACCAGGTTTTTATTTTTCAAGGTTTTTAAACCTTTCTCACCAATGTGG
Source organism: Sequoia sempervirens (assembly GCA_007258455.2). NCBI lineage: Eukaryota > Viridiplantae > Streptophyta > Pinopsida > Cupressales > Cupressaceae > Sequoia > Sequoia sempervirens. Next base: position 596,117,924 of record VDFB02193867.1, on the reverse strand, counting down.
CCAAGCCTAAGATGCCAAAGGATAGTCTTTTCTACTGGAACTTTAACCTCCATGGCATTTACTCCATTAGGAACGTTTTCCTTCTTTTCTCCATGAGCAGCTTTTAGTGACTTTGCAGAGACACTATTGCATTGAACAACATGTCCATCTAGCTTGTACAAGGTACCAATTCGAGCACCCCTAGCCAGCACCATAGAGCCTCTAGTCATCTTGCAGCCATTTCTAGAGAATGTGACATGCACTCCGATATCATTCAACTTACTTACAAAAAGTAGATTTCAAGCCAGACCTGGTATATGCATCACATCATTGATTCCCTTCACTCTTCCATCAGTGAATTGAATTCTGACTCTTCCATGACCAACAATTTCCAAAGATGAATCACTTTCCAAGTACACCTTTCCACCATTGTATTCTTCATACTTCGTGAACCAATATCTATGAGATGTCATGTGGAAAGATGCTCCTGAATCAATCAGCCAGACATCATTAGATGCCTGTGTAGCCAAAGATGCAATGAAGGCATTTGTATCACTCTGAGAAGAATCATTTCCAAAAGAGTTCTTCTTCTTCTTTTTCTCCTCCTTGCTCATACTTCGGACATGACCAGGTTTCCCACAATTCCAACATTTCACCTTGGACTTCTTGCCAGGAGACTTTGATCTCCCTTCCGATTTTGATCTGGACTTCTTGTCCTTCTTCTTGCCTTTCTCCTTTGGTCTACCTCTGATAGCCAAAGCCTCCTTTGCCATCTTAGAAGATTTTCTTCTCATTTCTTCTGATAATAGAGAAGCAACAACATCTTCTATCTTGAATGTGGATGTTGTACTCCCTATAGCCATCACCAAATGATTCCAAGAATCATGCAGAGAACATAGCAACAGCATGCAACAATCTTCACACCAATAGATGTTAATTGAGCAATTAGCATGTTGAAAGCATTTAAGTGATCAGCAACAGACCTTCCTTCCTGCATTCTCAAAGAGTACAACTTCTTCCTCAAGAACAACTTGTTCACTAAGGACTTGCCCTGATAAATGGATGCTAATCTTTTCCACAAGGAAGATGCAGTCTTTTCTTCATGCACATTCAGAAGAACAGAGTTTGCCAAATAGAGCCTTATCAACCCTTTTGATTTTCTATCTGCCATGTCCCAATCCTCTTGCTTCATGCCTTGAGGCATTGTTCCAGACACAACAGTCCAAAGATCACAATCTACTAACATATCTTTCATTTTGAGTTTCCACAACTCAAAGTTGCTACCATTGAATTTATCTATTTCCATCCTTCCAGATGTGCTCGCCATCTTAATTTGTAATTAAATTATCAGACCTCTACAAAACTCCCACTGAAAAGGATTGACAGAAAAAACCCAATCCACTCACAAGGACAACACAACTGGCCAGGCTCTTATACCACTTGCAAGGAAAGAAGAGGTACATAAACACTTTCCTAATGTCAAAACCACAAGGAAGAATGCAATGCAAGGATTTTAATTTTTCAAATTACAATCTAATTAAGACACACATGAAAGATTTACAGAAATAGAGTAAATACACAAAGACAATGAACAACAGATTTACGTGGGAAACCCTTACGGGAAAAAACCCACCACACCAAGCTGAATCTCTTTGTATTACAGTAACAAAATATTACATACAATGCAGAGATCCAACTCTTTGGTTATCAATTCTCAGTAGCTACAATCACTATTCATTCAGTTACAGAAAATGCTCTCTCAACAATTCGATTTACTCCTCTTTTCAACTCAACATAATCGATCTGCTTTAAATCTAAACACATTCTAATTTTGTCTTTTATGCATCCTTATCAGCCAAATCTCCATCGAAGAAAGTTTCCATACCGATTTAGATTTTTCCCTGCAAGCTGTTTTTCTCCAGCATCACAACAGTTACAAAAATCCAACCGTCATCAGTTTGAAAACTGCTTCCTCTGATTAGTCCAACATGATGCCACATAGGATGGTCACACGGTCAATGGCATTCAAACTTTGTTGGCATCTCGGTGAGACACTAACAGTGTCTCCCTGATGCCACAAAGTATTCGCTATCGATATCGGTTCCCCAACAGTCGGTAAGAGGATTCTCATTTGACAAGACTCATACCAAAAACCATAAGTCATATCGAACTTAGAGAGACCATCAACAAGACATACCGATCTCGCCAAGACCTCATATCGAAGTCTTCGAGTTATGCCGACGTGTGTTTTCCTTTCGACGTGACAATCACTTTTCGGTGAGACTCACATCGAAGTCACAAGTCACAGCGATGAGTTATACTATCGGCAAGACATACCGATCTTGCCAAGACTTCCCATCGACCAATTAATGCTACACTGATGCCTTACTACTATCGGCAAGACCCCACGGTTTCAGTGAGACTTTATACCAAAAGACAAAGCTTCCATCGAATGTCACATACTGTCGGCAAGACTCATGTCTTTCGCCATGACCTTTCTCCAAGTGCCCCAAGTCTTACCGAAGACTATGGGCATGACTTACCCAAGTCGCCAAGACTTCTCAATGCAATCTTTTGTTACCGCGAAGACATACTCCTGTCAACGTGACCTAGCTTCATCGTTGAGACATCTCCCTGTGACCTTTATGTTACCCCGATAGCTAAACATTATCGGTAAGACATTTCATATTCGCGGAGACATCTTACTGAAACCCTTGTTTCACCGATAGAACCAGATACTATCGGTGAGACATTCTGAGTCGGTGAGACCACATACTGACAATAGACCGTTCGGCCAAGTCTCTTCGACGCCCGATAGGAACACACTGTTGCCCGAAGGTTTCCATTCGCTAGAAGGTCACAGCGAACACACAAGGTCACAGCGATAGACTTGTTAGCAAGACATCAACCCTGTCACAGTGATAAGAACATTTAAAGAGGTTCAGAATAGTTAGTCGCCCAGACATGAACAATGTCACAGCGACTTTTCCCTCTAGGAGTTCCATGTCAGTAAGGATTGAGGCACATATTCCAACATGGAAGTCCTACACAAACTTGGCATGGAGAAAAAACTCATTCAACTTAATGATGTTCATATTTGTCGCTTTGACAATGTTCATAGGCAACCACTTGGGATGATCACATTACCTATTGAGGTCGGACCTGTAGTCTTACCTACCCCTATCCACATCATGCAAGGAACCCTTCCATATAATCTTCTCCTAGAGACACCATGGATTCATGCTATGAAAGGAGTCCCATCTACCCTTCACCGTGTAATGAAATTTAAATAAAACAACAAGATATACACTATTGATGCAGATGAGCGAATTTCCCCTAATCCTTTCATTCCTAGATCAAAACTTGAACCTATACAAGTTGGTCATAACTCATCACCTACAACAAAACTATTTCATGATAATTGGGGGTCGTTAGATTCTACACCTCATTTCCATAACATTTCCAAAATCTCACCCTCATGGTCTAAAGAGTCATATACAAATGATTCATTTTCACACATAAGTTCTAGTAGTGATTGGAGTTTCACACCTACCTTTAAGGGAGGGTGCGCAATATCCCAATCTCAACCCAAACAACCTTGTGTTCCATTCGCTCAAATTAGTTCTACCAAATTACCCCATGGTGGTGATGGGGGAAATATAACTCCTATCCCTCGTGAAGAAATGACACATAACATCAAAAAGGATTTTTGTTCTTGTAAAGCAACCAATCCTTCTAACAAACACACACCCCCTTCATCTAACTTGGAAGATTGTTCTAGTATTAGTTACAACCTTCATCTTGCACATGGATGCAATGAACACACAAACAAATCTAACATATCATACTTATCTCCACTTTCATCAAAGAGTTTGCACAACAATAAAATTCAACCTCTCAAGGAGTGTGATACTCTTCCTTGTGCTAGAGCACCTAATTCATCTACTTGATACTCAATTTCATCCATTTCAAGCTCACGTTTGTCCTACACTAGGTGGTGGCAAGGGGTTTGATAGCCTTGTCCTCATATTTCACTTGTCATTGTCTCTTTTGTCTCATCATTAACCTTTCATGAACATCTAAGAGCAAGCTTGGGATGTGGACAACATGTCTTAATATTAACTCGCATGTGACATACTACCTTTCTTCATGATGCAACTTATCGGAAACATATGACTTGGCATATGGATTTCTAAGTAAGCTCTCATATTCTCCCTCTTCTACTTTAAATCAATTGCTCACAAGATTGGTGTTCACAACCACTTTAAATTGGGGGGCATACATCACCACTCACATTTCATTATGCGATTTCTTTCTTCTTGCGATGCGTGCTGGAGTCATTGGGCTTGATTCCCTCCAAGTGCATGATAGTACTTTTGACTTATCCTCTCTTGGAGACATTGAGCATGATGTTCCCTAACATGAGACCTTGCACGAACTAAGCAAGATACCTTTGAACAATCCTTACACTACCTTGCATTAACAATGTCTATGAGTGTCAAGCATACAAAGTTTTTCTTACCTGATAGAGCTCAAAACAACATCATTCTTCCTTTGTGGTGCCTTATTAAAGTTATCGGGAGGTATAACCTTGATATGGTTGAGTGGGAAGCCCACTCAGCAGCACAAATTTCCCCATAGCCACCTATGTGTTTGTGAGTGCATACCAACTAGCGTATGTATTTCACCTTTTGGGATTTCTCACCCACCGGATAGCCAAGAGTTTCGTCACCCCAAAGTGAGTATGCATTTTATTTTTGTAAAAACGGTCAAAGCTTGATACACCTTTTTATTTTTCAAATTACTTAAGTGGGACAACTCACCCTGCGGACAACCTGAAGTTTTATGGCCTCAGAGTGAGCACATCTTTTTTCACCCTGTTCTTGCCATTGCATGATTTTGTACCTTGTTGGTTTGGCTTAGTATCTTTGATCCTAGGGGCTTGACCACCTCCATTGATCTTTGTAATTATTTCTCATTTGCATTTGTACATGTGGATCTCTCTTGAATGTCTACTTTAGTGTGATTTTGAATCAAGTTCATCCTCTCACTAAAGTGGGGGCTAAATGTGTCATAGAAAAAAGTACCCTTTTCTTGACATGGGAATAATTGATGATAAATTGACTTAATGAGGCATTGATTCAGGTGTTGTGATGCATTATATGCATCCACACTAAATATTGGACCCTTGTAAACTAAATGAAATGCATTTATTAATGTCTTGTGAAGGTGTTGTGAAGTGTTGTAAAACATTTCTACACTCTTCTAGACTCTATTCATTACAATTCACCTAAATATCCCCTTTTCATCACTAAACAAGTCCTATTTTAAAGGTGTTGTAAAGTCTTGTAATGGACTTTCACGATTTTTTAGAATTAACAAACCCATTCCTCCCTAATTCAACATTATAAAATGCATTTAAATAAATTATCACATCAATCTAGAAGGTTTTTGAATTAAACTTAATGATTAAACTAGTGTTGTAATGTGTCTTATACACTCACATTCGTTCTTGTGCCTTCCTAGGCTAAGTGGACCTCTTTTTAGTGTTGTAAAGTGTATTTAATCATACTTTCAAATTGATTTCTATGTCCCAAGCCCTATTTGGCATTCACATCATAACTAATAGGCCCCTATTAACCCATATTATGCATCTTGAGGCTTAAATTGATCAAATACCTGACAAAGTTACAATTTAAACCCTATTTCCTCATCTCTTGACATCTTAGTTGTCAAAGTGGCCCTTGTGTGACCCATTCGCCATGCATGGGGAATCAATCCCATCCAGTTCCAACCCATTCTCCATGTGTGGTGAATCTATCCCATTTGGCCCAATTTTGACCTTTGAGTGGGAAAAAGGTGAAATTTTAGTTTAATATTACTTCATGTCGGCCTGTAATGAGGTATTAATGGGTGAATAAGGTGAAATGCCTATAAATATAAGTATTTTATCCCTAATTCACATCTCTTATCTCTTATTATTCATTTATTCACCAATCTTTCATCTCAAGTCAAGCAACTTAGGGTTTTATCATTTCAAGTCACTAAGACATCAATTTTCAAGCATTCAAGGTAAGATTCTCCATGTTTTGCTATAGAAATTCAAGATCAAACATCATGAAAAGGTAATAAACTCTATTATTGCATGTTTCATCTTATTCTTTCATCATTTTGGTTTAATTACCTAAAAGGGATTTGACCAAGGAAAACCCCAATGCCCTAACATTCAACATCTCTCTCTCTCTCTTGTCTTGTTTAGAACTCTTGGAAGCTTGGAAATCATTTAAGATCAATTTTTAAGGTTGCTAAAGTCTTATCCTCATTCAACAAGTCAAAATATCAACAAAAACTCATTTTCAGACCCGTAAATCAGAGTTTTAGAAGTGGACACTTGTAGGAAGTCAAAGTGCAGATCAGAAGCTTCAAATTCCACTTTTGAAAATCTAGAAATTCAAAAGTGGATTCATTCACCATGAGTGGAAAATGAGTCCCACTCCAGGGTCAATTTTGTGTTTTTAGGATTTTTAAGTACCCTTTTGTCAAAACGGGTTCCAACTCAGTTTTGCAGAACTGGGACGAATTCACCCAGAATGGCAAATGAGTCCCACCAGGCCTGAAAATTAGGATTATTAGCATTTGAAAAGCTATTTCCAGTCTTCATCCACATTCCAAGTGCATACTTTCAGTTTGGTTCAATTCTATTTAGTTTTGCATTCATTTCTAGGTGTTTTTGCAGTACACAATGTGTTTTCAAACGTCACTTGTTTCTTAGGTTTTGCATATTTAATCAATCAATTTCATTAATTTATTGCATCTAGATTATCTTATTTAGGCATAATAACATCATACATTACATAATTTGAGTGAACCTACCTAGATCTTTTGGCGCTTCTTTCTCCTTTTAGGTGAAAAACCCTAGAAGTGCTAGAAAGGATTAGGGTGCAAAAAATCTATAGTTTAAGTTCTTCCAACAATAAATACATGATTATCCACTAAAATGAAAATTTTAAAATTAGATATTTTAGACAAACCAACATTCTAAAATAATTTACTCAAAAGGAGTAGACTAGGAGAAGAAGAAATAATTGAGGGATAGGATTCCTATATCCAACCAAAAAAGAGCATCAGATAGTAAATTTTAATTTTAATTATTAATAATATACTTTATTAGGCTTTGTAAGTAGAGATTTAGAAAAAAATATGAATTAGAAACAATAATTAAAATTATTTATTCTAACACCATCCAAATCTCTAATATAACACGAAGTGGATGTGCTCTTGATTTGAATGTTTGAATGTTTATTGTTTGCTTGGAAAGCATCTATTTGCAAAAAACTAGATCAAAATTATTTTAAAATGAGGTATTTGATCTCAATTTATAGAATTTTTAGGAGAAACATAAACAACTAGGATTCATCTCACATTATGATTTTATTCTAGATTAAAGTTGGAGTAGATGTGGTAGCTATCATTAGCTAATTAGATCATTTATTTATTTTAAAAAATTATTTATTTTGATCAATGATTTAGTTGATTTGATTTAACATGGATTTTTTTTTATCAAATTATGTTTGAATTTAATAGATATTTTATTAGTTTGACTATTTATGAGAAATATATTTTTTTAAATTAATTGAATAATATCAATTATTTTAGTGAATATATTTTTCTACGTGCAAAGATGGGGGAGATGGTATGCAAATGTGTGTAAGGTTTTAGTGTCTACACTTTTCCCTTATTTCAAATTTCTTTGTGATTAGAAGTAATGTCATTACAAAAAATAGATATAGGTACTTGGAAATATGACATTGGTGAGAAAAGATGCCTCAAGCATCAAAGATTAAGGACTAATTAGTTTGAAAAAATTGTTGATATAGGAATGGTATAACCCAATATCATCACGAAGATTGATTGGGATTGGATTCAATGGGTACTTTAAAACTTTAGATTTGGGATGGGATGGATGGTGGGATTCCCCCTAGAGAGGATAGGTATATTTGAAGAACGTGGGTGTGCTCTAAAAATGGTAAAGGGATACATCTATGGATTTTAGTTATTGAAGAAGGGAGTTAAATGATGAATGAAGATGGAAAGGATGGGATGTACATATGTAAAGAAGGATTGGGATGGGTAGATTAATTAATTTGAATGAATTGCATAGAGATGATAGAATCATTAGATGAGGATGTTTTATTTTGGCTTATGATGTTATAAATAGAAATTTAGCATGAGATCTTCCTAGAGTATTTGAGTAGATGTAGATTCCAAGAACTTACAAAGAGATTCCAATGTTATGAGCAACCTCTTAAATTTTTCATGGATATTATGTATCATGATATAAGGGATCATAATGGTGATGTGTCATACATGAAAATTTTTGATTGGAAACAATAAATCAAAAGATAAAAGTAAAGAAAATTAAATAAATTATGAAAAAAACAATAAATATATACACAATAACAATTCATTTATTTCAAATGGCTGGCTATGCCCGCTCCCACCCACTCCAGATTATCCTGCACTAGCATAAATTTGAATGACTCTGCATCCACACCCTCTCCTGGTCATTCCTGTCTCTCTCGACCTGAGGAGAACTTGATTTTCTCCCATCCTAGAGATAACTCGGTGGCACCACTCCTGTCTCCGCCTGGAATTGAGCTCATAGTGGATCTTACCATGGATGTAGTGGATGTTGTGTTTTCTTTACCTCCTGGGGTTGAGGAGATTGATGGAGCTACTATTTCTGGGTTGTTCCCATCCTCTCATGTGAGGTAGCTTGCTTATGTTGATGCTATGAAGTCTAAGAGACCTCGGGAGGGTGCTATGTAGCCCATGCATTGTGCTATGGTTTCTCCTATTCTGTCTCTTGGTAAGGAAGCTACTGATAATACATATTTCTATTCCAAAAATTTCCTTATTTTTAGATTTTGTTGCTTATGGCCTTCTCTTCCTAATTTGCACCTTTGGATCACCAATCATTGGTCTCCTTTGGTTGATGGCCCGATGGAGATTTACCTTTTTGCAAGGGGTTTTTTTGTGGTGGGTTTTAATTCTCCTAAGGACAGAAAAGTTGTTTTCGATCATGATTTGTGGATGTGGTATTTTCATCCCCTTTCCTTTAGGCCTTGGGTTTTTTCTTTTAACCCTTTGAAAGAATCTTTGGCTGTGATGCCTATTTGGGTAAGATTTCCCTATCTTCCCTTATAGTTCTAGTGTTCCTCTACCTTTGAGGGTATTGGTAATGCTATTGGTAGATTTTTGAAAGTGGATAGGACTTCTGAGAATTTCACTCATACTTCCTTTGCTAGGATTCTGGTGGAGGTTGATCTATCAAAGCCTTTACCTAGAGAGGTTGTACCACAGATTAATGGTTGGTCTTGGTCTCATCTTGTGGATTACAAGGGTCTTCCTTTTCACTATATATGTTGTTTTTCTATTGGCCACTTGGCTCGTGACTACTCTAAAGGCTTCTGCCATGTTTCTTCCTCTACCTGGTGGAAGAATTCACTTCGTGAACACTTAACAGTTCTCCCTACTGCTGACTCAGCTTCTTCTTCTGATGGTGAATCTATGCCTACTTATCCTTCTATGAGGATTAATATGAGTGATGTGATGGATGATTCTCCTCTAATTCCAGTTTCTACACCACCTGACTCAGTTGTGGTGGGTGCTGCTCCTTCTATGGAAACTACTGTGCAACCTTTGGATTTGGCTATCCCTAATGTTGTTTGTGTTGCCTCCTCTGAGGTCCATGTATTGGAAAATGCTACAGTAAGTATTTTTCATTTATGCTTGGTTTTAGATGCTGTACCTGAAGTATCATTTGTTCCTCTGGTTTACTACTCCAAAGGGGAGTCTTCCCCTTCTGATCAAAATTTCTCAATTTTAGTTTATGATTCTCCTTGGACTGTGATTCACAGAAAGATAAAACATCCTTCTAAGAAGGTATCGATCTCATTTAACATGCCCTCAGAGGCTCTACTTGGTTCAAGTGTTGCTCCTTGAATAGTTTCACATTATTTGTTCTGATTGGTTGTTTCTCTCAGGTTTTCTATGTCTAGTCAGTTTGTTTTGTTGAGCTATTTGGCTCTTTTTTTTCATTTTGTAAGGGTTCAGGGCCGTTTACTTATCTAATAAATATATATATATATATACATGTGAATGTATGAAAAGAAAATATAAATATAAAAGAAAATAAAAGATCTATACCCTAGGAATCATAACCTAAAGAAGCAACATAATATAAATAGTTATGGTGTCCTTTGGAAAAATATCATAGGAACTAAACCAAACATGATAAAATAAAATAGTTATCCATAAGGAGAATGATCTCTTCAACCAAGGATTCAATGCTTAAGAATAGTCAAAGGGTTTCTAAATCTTTATCTAATTTTATAAGTTTATCTTCAAGGACATGTGCAAGAACATCTTCCAAGTCTACATGAGTAATTGGTGATGAAGAAGACATTGGAAAAGTGGGAGTAGGAAGAAGATCAAAGATTGGTTATGTAGTTGTGATTCCTTGAGTTAAAGAGTTATGAAACTTGAGCTCAACATCGGATCTAGTTACATCATGGGAATCCATGAGTCTATGACTTCATCTCATAAGAATATTTGATATGGAACACTAGGTTGTGAAGCTCATAAATTAATTAGAAGATTCAAGACACATAAGTGTTTATACAATGAAGAAAAAGAAAGATGGTGATAAAAGTAGAAAAAATATTGAGAAGCAAAAAATAGGTCTAAATAGAGATTGTAGAGACATAATTTTGAGTGAATTTCAAGTTGAAAATAGAAAGACAAGGGTGAGGGTGCCTTAGTCTAAGAATGGGAATTTTGAAAGTTTAAAAGTTTAGGAAGGTAATGTAATGTGTAAGGATCTCAAACTATAAAGGCTCAAGTATGAGATCAGGTATAATTTTGGAAATGAAGGATAACCTAATTTATTTATATGAGGTACATGAATGCATGCATTTTGTTATTTTAAAGCCACTAAATGAGTGCAATAAGTTCAAATTACTTGATAAATGACAATTTTTAGAATGCAATATATGACAACTAACTAATTCTATCTCTAAAATATTGAAAATATAATGCTTTCAAATTGGATAATGATATGAAAATCCTTAATTTTTAATGCTTAGCATGAATTTTTTTTAGGGTATGTGCAGGATCATCATGGAAAAAGCAGGCCCCTTAAGTGGCAGAAAATTCAGAAAAATCAGAGTTAGGAAACTTGACGTAAAAATTTGAATATGTTATCTATATTATTTCAAAAATATGTAAGAATATAATCTATAGAAAATTGAATGTAGTTTATAAACTACTAGGTTTATTTAAAAAAAATAAAAATCTATTTGGTGAAAATTTGAAATTTCAATGCAGAGTACTTAAATTTCAGGGAAAAAATAGAAGTAGGTGTCTGTCTAACCACCCTAACCACAATAAAATGATAATATTTTTTATAGGATTTTATATAGTAGAGGACTCATGTATCGATGTGATGCATATTTTTGTAATTTTTTCCAAGTAAATAATTAATTATGATTTTTTATTACAACTTTTAAAAAATATAAAAATCGTATGTCCACCACCTTAACTTGGTCAAAACTTCATGAAATTCAACTCTTTTTTTAATCATATATTATGTGAAACATAGAATATGATGCATGTTTTGGATTCAAAAATGTGATACTGTTTGAAAGCTATAGATGTTTTTCAATTAGCTTATCAATCGGACTTTAGTCGTAATTCAAATAGAAAATGAATAATAATTAGTTATTAAATTCAAATTAAAGCAAAATTTATATTGGTGGAAAGCTGAGAATCTCCCTTAAAAACCCTTTTCGTTTCATCAATTTTGGATAAAAAAAAGTCATCAGCCACATGGGCCATCATATCACTTACATATTGCCACTTTTTTGCCGATCATGATCCCGCACATACCCTTTAAACAATGAAAATTTTGAACAACTTATTATTCATTTAGATTTTAGAGCAATAGACATGTAAATCAGAATTCTTGCAATTGTAAGCAATGTTGGGTTCACCAAAATGTGATATTGAAAAATGGATCCAAGGCTAATGCTAACCTAAATCACACTTTTCAACATTTATGAAATTTGGGGGACACAAAAATGATCAAATGAGATCACTTGGCTACTTTCTTCTAGGAAGAACCAAAATGGTTAATCAAGGTTTTGGTCCCCTTTGGAATTTTTTTTCTATTGTGAGAAAAAAATGTGATGTGTGATTTTATGTGAAACTAGGTCAATTGCGCAAGTACAAAAAATTGTCACTAATTTATAAAAATATAGAAATAATGACCAAAACTAAAAAAAGAGGAGTAGAGAGTAGAAATCGAGGAACCTATCATTTAAATTTGGGATTAGTTGTCTAGATAGGGGCAAGGGTGCCCTTGATTGGAAATTAAGGTTACTTGAGTTTCAAGACCTATACAAAAGCATCATCGTCTATAGATACTTCCCTATCAAAATTAACTTCAGAACTTCATTAGTGAATGAATAATTGATCTTGCCCTAATTTCATGAAGGAATGTATTTGTATGCTTGATCTTGATTTGAGGTCTTCAATCTTCTCCAAATCCACTTTAGATATATAACTTGTAAGAAAGAGAAGAGATGAAGGGTTATGCCATATAGGGTCTTGCCTAATTCAAACCTTGTTTTGGTGTTTCCACCTCCACAACGGCTATGATAATGTTGGATAAAGAGTGCTTATTCTAGGCTGAGTAGAGGAAAATGGATAAAAACAAATGATAAATCACAATGCTACAAATTACCATTCAAATCTACATTATTTCATAGACTCAAGTCAAGATGCATATCTCATACAAGGAGAACTAGATAGTTGATTCAAGGTCCTCTAAATTTTAGTGCTTACAATGATAATGAACATGAAATATGAAACAATCTTATTTAAGCTTGAACATGAGTTTGATGATGCATTGCAAACATGATCTTCACTGATGAAAGTATTGTAAAAGTATTGTTTATTCTTATCTTGAATAGCCTTTTAGGATGCTCAATTGATATTCAAATCACTAATGTTTTCCTAGGTTTTTCTTAGATGTTCAAATGGTGACAATTGAATTTAAATTTGCAACTATATTAATTTAGACAATAAAATATTAAAATTTGGCCCAAAATAAGATAGTCAAGGGCGAGGGTGCCCTAGACTAGATCTATTTTGAAGTTTTGATGCTCGCTAGATAAATAATTATATTTAATTTTCAAATTAATTTTATTTTCTTCAAACCATAGTAAAATGGAAAAATAATAAGCATAATTAGACCCAAGCATTTAAAAAAGAGCTAAAATATATGATATTATCAAGGGTGACAATTTATGATACGACACCGATTATAGTCACAATACTTCCCTCTTACTACTCTGTCCTATTCCTAAGACATCAAAATCCCATTATTCCTTTACAATCTCTCTCCTAACTCCATCTTATCATTTGTCCCTTCATTAATCCATTTCAACCCATCACCATCCATATCTCCACTCATTCTTCCACCAACATGAAATAACTTTTACATAAAAGATAGAGACAATATTTTACTTAAAGCTGAAAGAAGGATACTACTAATGAACTTACTTACACCCTTCGTTCTTATGATTTTTTGACGCATCCATTATATAAAGGATTTTGTAGCATCACGATTAAAAAGGTATAATAGTAAAGACGATCTAATAACTATTATGAGATCTCTCAATGTAACAAGTTTTTCATTTATAAAGTTTTTTGAAAAATAATTAGAGAAATCCCTCGTGCCCAATACATAGCAACACAAAGGCCAAATAACATAAGAACATGAATCAAGCTATGAAACCATAAGATTCAAGTTCCGGGTCATTCTCCGATCCACAAGAAGGAACAAAACTCCAAGAATGCAGCCAACTGTGAGAAATTGAGTTGTGATCCCAGAAATACCATTAATGTAAAACTTCAAGGTATGAATAACCCAAGGAAAAGACGGCGCAGCATTCTAGACAGAAAATGCCAATGAAAAGGCTGAACTCAATCCAAATGCCAACGACAAAAAATAATTCTATTCAACTGGAGATAAAGTGGAAGTCGGCAAAGATGGATATAGAACTTGTAGCTGATAATGAAAAAAACCGAAGAATGCTGAAGGGCAATAACCATAAAGCAGAATACATCTCTGTCAAGTGTCAATCTCTCATTAGAAGAAAAATCTACCCTGAAGATCCCCTAATCATCAATACAGCAGTTCAACTTATCATTCGCCCAAAATCACCCATAGAGAGAAATTGTCAAGATCCCAAAAAGCAGTTTTCCATTACTCAGAAAAGGAGGATTATTAAAAAGAAGAAACATCTTCAACAAATACTTAGTCAAGCTGACCAGAGGCTCGGATCTATGCGGAAAGAAGCTTTGCAGTTTTCAGCTGCAAAATCCACAGTATTTGTCATTTTCAATCACAAGTACGAGCTGATATTTGAGAATAAAGATATAATTATCAAATCTTAATAGAAATTCTATGAGAAGATAAGAATTATTTCAAATCTTTTTTAAGAGATGATGGAGTTCATTCAAAACTGAAAAATTGTTTAAACAGTACACATGATTTGGAAATCATAAAAAAGTCCAAATAATGTCATTTTCAATCACAAGCACGAGTTGATATTTGAGAATAAAGATATAATTGTTAAATCCTAACAAAAATTCCATGAGAAGATAACAACTATTTCAAATCTTTTTTAGGAGTTGTTGGAGTTCATCCAAAAGTGAAAAATTATTTAAACTTATACACATGATTTGAAGATCATAAAAAAACCCAAATAATGTCATTTTCAATCACAAACACGAGTTGATATTTGAGAATAAAGATATAATTCTCAAATACTAACAAAATTCCATGAGAAGATAAGAACTATTTCAAATATTTCTTAGGAGACCTCGGAGTTCATCCAAAAGTGGATAATTATTTTAATTAGTAAACATGATTTGGAGATTATAAAAAAATCCAAATAATATTATTTTTATCACAAGAACGAGTTGATATTTGAGAATAAAGATATAATTGTCAAATCCTAACAAAAATTTTAGGAGATGTTGGAGTTCATCCAAAAGTGAAAAATTATTTAAACTAGTACACATGATTTGGAGATCATAAAAAAATCCAAATAATGTCATTTTTAATCACAAGCACATGTTGATATTTGAGAATAAAGATATAATTCTCAAATCCTAACAGAAATTCCATGAGAAGATAAGAACTATTTCAAATCCTTTTTAGGAGATATTGGAGTTCATCCAAAAGTAAATAATTATTTAAATTAGTACACATGATTTGGAGATCATAAAAAAATCCAAATAATGTCATTTTCAATCACAAGCACGAGTTGATATTTGAGAATAAAGATATAATTATCAAAACCTAACAGAAATTTCATGAGAAGATAAGAACTATTTCAAATCTTTTTTAGGAGAGAGTGGAGTTCATCCAAAAGTAGATAATTATTTCAATTAGTACACATGATTTGGAGATCATAAAAAAAATCCTAATAATGTCATTTTCAATCACAAGCACGAGTTGATATTTGGGAATAAAGATATAATTGTAAAATCATAACAGAAACTCAATGAGAAGATAAGAATTATTTCAAATCTTTTTTAGGAGACATGATGGATAATTATTTAAACTACTACACATGATTTGGAGAATAAAAAATCCAAATAATGTCATTTTCAATCACAAGCACGAGTTGATATTTAAGAATAAAGATATAATTCTCAAATCCTAACAGAGATTCTATGACAAGATAAGAACTATTTCAAATCTTTTATAAGAGATGCTGAAGTTCATCCAAAACCTAACAATTATTTAAACTAATACACATGATTTGAACATGATGAAATTATAGTATAGCTACCCAATCTACCAATCTGGTAAATATGATGATGATTTATCTGTTGTAGCTATAAACCGTCACGATCACGAGACGGGACACGTGATTATTCTTAACATTGAGCACTTGCCAATTTAAAACATTTATCTCCAACGCCGTTTTTCCTACAGTGGCATTACTTTATGGACGGCCTATTGCTTGACTTGAAGCAGCCGGATGCAAAATTTTCAAGTTCTACACGTATGGTACAGGATTGGTTCTGTTTTCAAACCAGATGGAGAGTTTCAACATCACAGACCTGTTAGGGACATTTCAGACCACTACATATAAGGCGGAGGCGGAGCGGTCTGACTCCAATTACGTCATTCTTTGACGTTGGCTACATATAATTAGGGTAAGTGCAAAATGATGTTAAGAGCGCAGATATGGGAAGATAGATTCTCTGGCGTGGAAGCTTTTCACTGTCTCTATCACTTAGGCGTCTATCCTTGTCCTTTCGGCGTGGCAATTGAAAGTGAAGTTTTGGAAGAAGCGGGAGGAGGATAGAGCTTGATTGATTCTCATTACGTTCTTTCAATGGGTTTCTATTTTTCACATTACTTTCATGCTTTTAAACGGTCATGCTAAGTGCTCCCACTTTCAGTTGAGGATGGATTTGGGTCAATAGTGGGTCGGGGTTCAATAGTAAACTTTTTAACGTGACCGGTGGCGCTGGCACGACACGCCCTCCGGTACCACAGGGGTGGGGGAGACTAGACCTCGTGACCAACCTCCTGCAACAGGAAAGATTTAGCCAACCAAGCTAGGGCCCCAACCCCAATGGAGCATTTTAATATCTAAGTGTGGAGCAATTTTTATTCATAAAGTACAAAAACGGTACAAATCATGTCATCCCACATTAGTATTTCACCTGAAATTTGATGGTCCATTTGACCTTTTTTACATTTTAGACCGTATATTATAACTTTAAATTTATTAGATGGTATAAGTTGACTTGCTATATTTTTATATAATCCTATATATGACACTTTAAAAAATTATTATAAATAAATATATATAATTTTATAATGTTTATTATAAAAATATAAATTATTTTAGAATCTTTTCAAAGATGCAATATAATTCTTTCTAATTTTTCAAATATTTTTAACAATAAATTTAAGATTTTGACTTTTTTTACCAATAGTTATCATTACTTTATATTAATATATATGATTTATAATATTTCTTATAAAATATATTAATTCAAAATAGAATATAATTATTTTTTTAACTTTTAGAATACTTTTAAAAAGATTTATTTTTAATACGAATTTAGAAACTTCTTGTTAATTGTAAAAGTAAATTTAAGATTTTTATATTCATTACTAATTATCAACGTTTTCTTATTTTAAATTATGTTATTAATATATAGAATATCGATATGATTAATAACATAATAAAAAATTTCATTTTTTTCAAGATAAAACATTTGTGTGCTTTACAAAGCGATTGGTGAACTTCCAATTGTTTTGTAGATTTCACTTTCTTCTATTTGTAGATTTAACTTTGATGTTGTTTGTAGATTTAACTTTGGAGAAACATCACCAACTCATTGCCTCTTGAATACCAATTGTCAACTTGTCCATATCTTTTGTCAAAATCTCTTGTAGCATCAAAATTCTCAGCTTAGGGTTGTTATTTATCTATTAATTCATGAGCTTTACACACTATTTGCATTGTCTTTGTTGTCCCTCTACTTGAAATGTATCTTTGGACAATATTCTTTGTCTATAGATGTATTCAAACAGTTTGGGTTAATACAATAACCATCTTTAATTTATTGTATTGAAAATTTTTGTGTCTTTCCTATATTTTTCTTGTTTATTCACTTCTTCCTTGAGTCAATCTATCAAATGGTTTGCAAGCCCTTTCCTAAGCATCCACTTATGCATGTGTGAGTAAGATAGTCTTAGAATAACATAAATTTTCATTTATTCGTTTATTATTTTATGTTCATGATTCGACATAATATAGGTTAGGACCGATTTGACCATGGGTGAATGGGTCCCCTTTAAGTTTAAGAACCATTTTAAAATATGTTTTTGGCAACATTTTAATGATTAAAATTCAACTTACAATTATCAACTTTCAAAATTGATTTTCAAGAAATTAGATAAACACCTATAAATACACAGTATTTTTATCATTTTAAATATAACACACATGATCAAGTATTTCCAAAAGAAAATATCATTGTAAAGAGAATTCAAGCTAGCAGATTTATCAATCATTTGCAACAACATTCAAGATCCTAACATTGGTGTTGGAGCACCAAGGTCATTTTTGGGTAGATAGTGTCATAAAGGGAATTTTGGTGTTAGAGTCTCTAAAGTCATGTATTAAGGCCATAATATGCCATTCTTTATTTCTTGAGTCAATTTGAGTTCATTTGGAAAATAATGTAAAACGTTGCAAAAATTTCCAAAATGTTGTCATGGCAAAATTGCAAAGAAAGTGCAAAATGGAAGGTGAACGGTCATGTAAGTTAAAAATTCAGTTTGGGTCAGTTAGATTGGTTGGTTTTTATGTTCAAGGCTTATAAACAATGTGTATGGTCGAATTCAGGAGTTAGTTGAAGATTTTGGTGAAAGGAAACAAATGAAAGCTCCATTTTTATGTGTTTTTTCAGTGAAATCTGTCATTCTCAACCATTGTGCGACCACATACTGTGTGTTTTTGATTCCAAATGAATTTTAGTTGATAGATAAATGAGTTAACAACATTTTTGGTTTTTTATGATCAAATTTCATCAAGTTTGAAGCCATTTGGAGGCTTTTTGCTGTAGGCAGCTTCAAAACCCTATTTGGAGGGTTTGAGGGTAGGAAAAATGTGATTTTCACCCATTCCATTGTTAGTTTCCCCTGTAACTTGGTGGAATGGGTTCTCTAGAGTAGACAAAAATGTCTAGGGAGTTTAAGGAGTAGGGGAGGTTGTTTTCACTTTTTGAGGTGATGACCTAGT
Source organism: Sequoia sempervirens (assembly GCA_007258455.2). Lineage (NCBI taxonomy): Eukaryota > Viridiplantae > Streptophyta > Pinopsida > Cupressales > Cupressaceae > Sequoia > Sequoia sempervirens. Next base: position 596,099,037 of record VDFB02193867.1, on the reverse strand, counting down.
TGAAGATTATGCATGTTTTAAGCCAAAAATGATGGCTAAGAGATGACATATGATGAAATTTCATTGTTGGAGGTTGGGAGAAGGTTTATGAAGCATGTGTAGACCTTATGCAAGGTTTTTTAAATGTTAGTAGAGTTTGGGAAGGTTTGGGAATAGGTTTTTCCAATAAATCCTCATTGGATTAAGCCTAGGTTGGGCAAAAGTGAGATTTTGTTGTTGGGAATGTATGGAATGTTTTTGGTGAGAAAAAATATTTGATTTAGTACATTTGACATCTGAGGAGGGCTTTGGAGTTTGTTTGGAAGATTGGGACATTGATTTTCTCATACATGCTTTGTAAAAGTGGCCTAATTGGCCTTGTAGGTTCTAAGATATGTTTTTGTATAGAAAAATGGGTGTCTAAAACACCTTTTTTTTGTGAGTTTGAGTTGGTTTTGGAAAGTTATGCTCCGTTTCCACTATGTGGACACCTACAAGAAAATTGAGAAGGAATTGTGAAAACCCATTGAGATAGGGTTTTGGGAATTGGAAAAGTGTTCAATTGAGCTTGAATTGAGTTTGTTTGGCTAAAGACCCCCCTTCTCTGCATAAATTGGTATCAGAGCTTAGGAAGTAGATCATTTGAAGGTGAAAAGTTACAGTTTGAGTTGTGGAAGTTGAAGGGATAAGATGGCAAAAGAAATCAAAGAATTGAAAGAAATATATGCTAAGTTGAAGGAGATGAATCAAAGGAGATCACTATTCAAAACAACTTGCAAATGCAAAGAAAAGGTATGTAAAGTTGTGATAGATTTTGGTTCTATTGAAAACATGGTTTCCATAGAAATGGTGGATAAACTGAATTTAGAAAGGATTCCTCATGAAACACTGTATAAAGCATCTTGGTTGAATGATAATCAATCAATTTTGGTAAGTGAAAAATATTTTGTTGAATTTAATATTGGTGGCTATAAGGATAATGTTCTTTGTGATGTGTTACCTATGAGTTGTTGTCATTTGTTATTTGGAAGACCATGGTAGTATGATAGACATTCCATATATGATGGAAGGTATAATACTTACACTATAGAAAAGGATGGAACCACTTTTACACTAACACCATTACAAGAGAATTCTAAGGAGTAGACCAAAGAAGCAAGAGTAATCGTGTTTGGAAAGAAGGAGTATATGAAGTTTGAGGAAGACAAAAATGAAGAATGTGCAACCACTATAAAGGAAAAAGATGTCAAGACAACAAGTCTAGAAGGAAAAGATGATGAGTTGGTGATAGAATCAGAGAAAGAGAAGGTCAAGGATGAATTCCTTGAGAAGACCTAATTTAGAGTGTAAAAGTGTGATGAGATTGTGGTTGGGGCAGTGTTTTGTCCTTTGATTGCAAAAGAAGTTTGTGGGTAGTTTCAATCTGCCAATATAGTGGATTATGAACTTGATAAGGCAATAAGTTTGAAGAGTGTTTCAATATTGGAGAAGGGAAATGCTGTGGTGATAGCAAAGATAGGCCAAGAGAAGTCCAAAGGTGAGTTGTTGATGAAGACTCCAAATGGATTGGAGAAGCATGAAGATATTGAGGTTAGGATAGTGCTTTGTCCTTTAATGCAAAGTGAAGTTAGAGGGTAGTCATATTCTGCCATGATAGAGGTTTGTGGACTTGATTGTGTGGGGGTTCTAAGGATAGGGAACCTAAGAGTAGATGTGCGGACAAGTAATGAAGTGAACAAGGTTGTTTGGCAAAAGCAAATGGATGAGTTTGAGTATGCAGTGAAGGTAAGGAAGAAGGAAATTCATGGGACAACTGGTAAGGACTTATTTGCAGGTATGAAGAAAAGAGCAACATCAAATTTTGGGGTATGTGCAGGATCATCATGGAAAAAATAGGTCCTTAAGTGGAAATTTTTTTAGAAAAATCAGAGTTAGGCAACTTGACGTAAAAATTTGAATAAGTTATCTATATTATTTCAAAAATATGTAAGAATAGAATCTGTAGCAAATTGAATTTAGTTTCTAAACTACTACGCTTAATTTAAAAAGAAAAAATCTATTTGGTGAAAATTTGAAATTTCAATGCAAGAGTACTTGAATTTCGTGGAAAAACTAAGTAGGTGTTTGTCCGACCACCCTAGCCACAATAAAATGATAGTATTTTTTTATAAGATTTTAGATATTATTAGAGAACTCATGTCCGATGTGATGGTATTTTTTTGTAATTTTTTTCCAAGTAAATAATTATTTATGAATTTTTTATTATAACTTTTAAAAAATATAAAACTCGTATGTCCGACCACCTTAACTTGGTCAAATCTTCATGAAATTCAATTTTTTAATCCTATAGTATGCAAAGCATATAATGTGACGCATGTTTCAGATTCAAAAACTGTGGATACTGTTTGAAAGGTATAGATGTTTTTCAATCATCCTATCAATTAGGTATTTAGTCGAATTCAAATAGAAAATGAATAATAATTATTTATTAAATTTAAAGTAAAGAATAATTTATATTGGTGGAAAGCTAAGAATCTCCTTTAAAAACCTTTTTTGTTTCATCAATTTTGGGTTAAAAAAAAGTTGTCAGCCACATACCCTACAAATACCCATCATATTGCCACTTTTTGGCCCATCATGATCCTGCACATACCCTTTGATGAGGCAAAGGGTAGAAGACAACTAACATATTAGTTTGCAAGCATGAGACAATGGCAAAGAGAAAGCAAGTTCAAAGGTATAAAGGATGATGCAATTTTTTAGTACCTGACCAAATGGAAAGGACAACCAGACATGGGAGCATTTGAAGGTCAAGGAGATGCTATGAAGGAGCAAGATTCAAGGTAGTACAATACTCAAGGGACATAAGTTTTTTTAGGTCAATTGTATGATGGAGGAGCACCAAGGTCATTTTTGGGTAAATAGTGTCATAAAGGAATTTTGGTGTTTAGAGTCTCTAAAGTCATGTAATAAGGCCATAATAGGCCATTCTTGATGTCTTGAGTCAATTTGAGTTCATTTGGTAAATAATGTAAAAAGTTGCAAAAATTGCCAAAATGTTGTCATGGCAAAATTACAAAGAAAGTGCAATTTATGGAAGGTGAACGGTCATGTAAGTTAAAAATTCAGTTTGGGTTGGTTAGATGGGTTGGTTTTGATGTTCAAGGCTTATAAAAAATGTGTATGGTCGAATTCAGGAGTTAATTGAAGATTTTGGTGAAAGGAAGCAAATAAAAGCTCCATTTTTTATGTTTTTTAGTGAAATCTACTGTTCTCAGCCATTATACAGTCACATACTATGTTTTTTTGATTCCAAATGAATTGTAGTTGATAGATAAATGAGTTAACAAAATTTTGGGTTTTTTCTGACCAAAGTTCATCAAGTTTGAAGCCATTTATAGGCTTTTTGCTATAGGCGGCTTCAAAACCCTATTTGGAGGGTTTGAGGGTAGGAAAAATGTGATTTTCACCCATTCCATTGTTAGTTTCCCATATAACTTAGTGTAATGAGTGATCTAGGGTAGATAAACATGTCTAGGGAGTTTAAGGAGCAGGGGAGGTCGTTTGCACTTTTTGGGGTGACGACCTAGTTGAAGATTATGCATGTTTTAAGCCAAAAATGATGGCTAAGAGATGACATATGATGAAATTACATTGATGGAGGTTGGGAGAAGGTTTATGAAGCATGCTTAGACCTTATGCAAGGTTTTTGAATTGATAGTAGAGTTTGGGGAGGTTTTGGAATAGGTTTTCCAATAAATCCTCATTGGATTAAGCCTAGGTTGGGCAAAAGTGAGATTTTGTTGTTGGGAATGTATGGAATGTTTTTGGTGAGAAAATATCTTTGATTCAGTCCATTTGACATCTAAGGAGAGCTTTGGAGTTGGTTTGGAAGATTGGGACATTGATTTTCTCATAAATTCTTTGTATAAGTGGCCTAATTGGCCTTGTAGGACAACATAGTTGCATGAATTTGAAGGAGTTGGGTCAAAGTAACCTACTGAGGTTTTAAGATATGTTTTTTTTATGGATAAATGGGTGTCTGAAACACCTTTTTTTGTGTGTTTGAGTTGGTTTTGGAAATTTATTCTCCATTTCCTCTGTGTGGACACCTACAAGAAAATTGTGAAGGAATTGTGAAAACCCATTGAGATAGGGTTTTGGGAATTGGAAAAGTGTTCAATTGAGTTTGTTTGCTAAATACCCCCTTTCTTTGCATCAATCATGTACAAGTTTATGTGTGTTCATGTCATCTTGTGAAGGCTAATATGCATTGTTGATCCTAAAGAATCCAAGAATTTCTAGTATCCAAATCAATCAAGAAAAGCAAGATCCAATTCCTTTGGAGAGATGTGTTTGACTTTAGTCCTCTAAGGGAAGCCATTGAAGGGTGGTGAGTTATATCAAGTATTGTTCATCCATCATTTCCTTCCTTTTTCATTATATTTCTATCAAGGTTTAATTACCAAACTTGGATTTGACCGAGGCAAACTCCCATACAAACAAAATATTTTTTCATCTTTGTGTATGTGCAGATTACAAGTTGATGAAGAATTGAAGAGATCTTGAAGGAGAAATTTTACATTATTGCACAAGTTGTCATCATTGTTGTCAAGCCACAAAATCTAAGTTGTAGAGTTTATTTTCATCACTCCAACAGTGGGACTTGTGTCAAACATAAGCCAAGATCCAACATCAGAGGACTATCAAAAATTATTTTGGAAGCTCTAACTAAGACCCATTTCTTCATGGGTGAATCATACCCTTAGCAGACCTCAAAAACAACTAAATTGGTGATAGGTACATGCCATAATACCCTTCTCACTTCCTGTAAACTGTCATTTCTATTTCTATACATTCTAGAATCTATATTTTATGTATTACATCTTATTGTTCAATTAGTTTGAGTGCTTCAAGTCATTTTGATTGGTTTTCAGATCTTTCCTACTGTCCTAAGGACTGAGATTTAGGTTTGATTGACTCACCATTGAGGTTGAAAGCCAATCTTTACACCTTGTGATCTCTTTCTTAATGAAATCCCTAGGGAAACAAACCTATTAAGATTCTTTAGTTTTAAGCACATTAGAACTTTGGGGATCCCTTTCCCCACATTTCAAAGACAAGGCAAGAGGTAGGACAATGCAAGATTATGACAAGTGTCGTCATATTACATGAGACACAAAGACATAAGTATCTTGAGTATACCCTAAAAGTTCCCTAATTAAATTTAACAACTTGTGTGTGAACATGTCCTAGAAGAGACCCAATTAAGGAAATAACCTCATTCACACCAATATTTTGAATAAGTGTGATAATACCCTATTAGATGATAATACATATATGAGGTCTAAACCACCAATTGGGAAGGGAAATTAAAAAAGAAATAATAATAAAATAAATTTTAATAATATCTTTGCTAAATGACAATAAAAGAAAAATATTACAAATGTTTAGGCATGCCCATTTCTTTGTATAGTAAAAAATCAAAGTTTTCTTTATAAACAATTGTTTAATTGATGAATTTTTCTTCCTATTGTAAACAATCAATCTAAAAAAATACCATTCCTACCATTAAAGAGAACTAAAAGTAGTGTGAGAGAGACTATTCATCCAAATGATTGAATAATTACTTCTCATTTACATCATCAATAATTTAACAAAAAATAATAAATCAATAACATGGATGATATTTTCTTGACCCCACTCTAATCTATTTGAGTGTTACGGCTTTATTGTATTCCCTATTAATAAAAATTCCACATCATACAAATGTGATAATGGGAAGGTAAAAAATCCAATCAAAGAACAACATGTGAGTCATGCCAAAGTATAGGACTAGTCCTATAGGAAATTATCAAAGAGGATTCACCATCTTCATTTATAATAAAATAAACCTCTATTGAAATAATGAACAACTTGCACAAACATTACCCTTATCAAGCATCTTGGTCTCAAATAAGATTATGTGAAAAAATAGTTGTTGAAACACTATGACTATCTATCTCATCTCTTCTATCAATCTATGGCTATGGTTAGAGAATGTGCCTATATGTAGAGCTCTATGTTGGTGAATTTTTAACCTTATGGTAGTATAGTCCTATGACAAAACATAATATATAAAAGAATGGGAAAGAAATGCAATGATGAAGATAATAAGGTAAATGTACATCAAATACCTTAAAATTCTAGAGCATGTAGGGAAGTGGATAGTTTCATAAGGAGGGTCTATTGGAACTAGAGATTTCCTTTGTTGAGCTACAGCTCACATGAACTAGTTAGGACTCAAACCTGGACCTTCCATTTTCTGATGAGGTGCTCTACCAACTAATCTACTAGCCCCTCTTTGGCTAGCCCATCATTGGTGCAAGTGTGACTTATTTCTAACACCCCCCTTAGGCCACACTATAGGTGGTTGGGGCTCCTAACCTATCTCTAATACCAAATGTTGAACTACAACTCATATGAACCAGCTAGGACTCAAACCTAGGACCTTTCATTTCTTTCATTTGCCACTAAAGTACTCTACCAATTGAACTACTTGATCCTCTTTGACCAACCAATTGTCAGTCCAAATCTAACTTATTTCCAACATTTCCAACATTATCAGCCCTGCTCTTGATATACTTGTACTATATGCCTAGCATTTGCCTTAATTCAATGAGCATATGAGGATGCCTAAGGCATATTTTCAATCTAAATCACGAGCACATGGTCTGTCAATTTCATCACAGCTTTCTACATTATCTCTGGTTGCAGCGACATCTCTGTTAACCACTCATTCTGTCATATTTGATGGCTTATCAACTACTTACGTACATCAGATCCGTCACTTGAGATTTGCTCTCTTCCAAACTGAGCGAGGAGTGCTGTCGCAAGATTATTTTACAGAGATCAAGACGCCCAACAAGTCTTGCGGTTCCTCTAAAGAGGATCATCACCGCTTCAAACGAAATCTTTGTTTGATAAGTAGAATGTGATATTTGTCCTTGGTATGGATGGCCTCTTTTCATGGGTCTCTCGCTGCCTCCGATGTCTAGCCACCTCAAACACAAAATATAATCATAGATCAGCACTCTACAAAATTGTTGTATAAGATTCCTTACGTTGCGGAAGGTCTTGGGTTGTGCGGGAGATTGGGCAATGCATTGGTTCTAGATCCAGCGGACCATATCATCTGCCGCCTCCATCCGTTTGCCATGCAACCACTTAAGGCGTGAGGCTATCAACAACTTTGACGCAATCACACATCACATTTTATCAGAATCTGATAAACTTTGCATATCCTACAATCATTACAGTCTACGTGAATGTATATCTCGAGGCAGTATGTCAAAAAAATCGCTTACCTTGTCTGTGCTTCCACATTTTGCTTGATGTGTAGAAAGGCGATGGCAACAACAACATCTGACCAAATTCCTTTATATCAAACGAAGTTTCAGTGACAATCTTGATAATTGGAGTCATTGAGTCTTATTCAAGATGCTCTTCTTATCTACCATGGAAGGCAGAGTTGGAAGACCTGTGTGAGCTTCCATTCACAACAGTTACATCTACATGCCGAGTCGTTATACCCTTTCAATGAGGGCGGGTGACTTCCATTTTGTATGCTTTATGACATCAAGAATTATATTTTCTTCATAACTTCAATAACTTCTCCATAATTTGTATTCCTCGCTCTTCATTTAACGTTGCGACTTCTTCTCTTCCCTTAAACATACATTTGACAGGAAATTTGTATGAACCATGCTAGGAAAATATAAAAATAAACGTTTCATTTAGCTTTTATTAAGGTGTTCACTTCAGATTTTTTTTTATAAATTTTTTCTTATATATTTTGATCTCACTTCATATTCACTAGATTCATATGAGTTGAGAGAAATTCAAATCTAGGAATGGTCAAATGAGTACAAATGGTTTTAGGAAAATTCACGCCCCATCAATTAACAGATAGAAAATTCACAGCCATGACAAATTCACCGTCTGCAATTTAATTGCATTAATATTTTTTAATATATATTTCAAAAACTTTGATTTTTTTTTTTTTTGCAAAAGAATATATATTAAAAAATATTAATGCGGTTAATTTTCCCCTATGGTGAATCGCTAGCGGTGAATTTTACTTGACGATGAATTTGTCATGGCGGTGAATTTTCCCATGGTGAATTGTTGGCGGTGAATTTTCTGCCAGTATAAGTATTTAATGTCATCTCTAATTAATTCACTTCAATCAATATTTTGTATACTATCAAACTCTAGACATACATATCATATATCATTGGGAAAAATAAAAAGTTTACTTTTTTAACAATTTATGTACACATCTTGGTATACTATGATAAATTATTTTCTAAAACAGTCCATGAGTTTCATAATATTTAACTAATTATTAGCAAGCTTCATAACTTTTCAAATTTAATATAAAAATTATAGGCTCTTCTCGCAAGACAAGGAATTTGAAATGAGTTTTGTATATTTCTTATTCATAAAATAAGTGTATTAATTATAATATTGTTCTCTTTTGTTCTTAATATATACCTTTCTTTATGTTTTCCTTGTAATTATACCGAAGTTTCTTAATTTTGTGTAGATCAATCTCTTCCATTACATTATGTGCATTTCCCGCTTTAATTTGTATTACAATTCTTGCTATGACCATGGATAAGACAATGTTTAGAGGAAATTCAAGTTTTGACTTATAGGCTCCCTTTGTTCATCAAAGGTAAATTTTATCATCTAACCTTCCAAAGAGTAACATTAAACCTCACATTCTCCAAGGGAAAGGAATTAGAGATCCCTTCAATCTAAATTATCTAATCCATTATGATCTCCTTGATATTTTGTTAAAATTTTGATTAACTATATGTTTTCTTACTTAGAATTACAATTAAAAATATTTTTTTCTTAACAAGTAATTAAATTAGAGTACTTGGTGGTTTAAATACATTGAATAACTACTCAATAAATACAAAATTGAAATGAGAAATAAAGCTATTTTAATCTCTATGAAGGTGCTCATTCTAACTTGTGTGACCTTTTCAATTAGATGGAAGCATTTGGTCTCTCTTTGTTTATAACATTCCAAATAAGAAAAGAAGGAACTTTTATGATTCAGTCCAAATTGAATTTAGTCAAGACTTAAGTTAATGGCCTCTTCAAGGAATTTATGTCATTCTTGTAATTAAGCTTATACTTTTTTAAGCCATTAAAATATGGTAGTAATGTTCAGCACAAAGTTGTTTGGACTTCTCATGTTAAGATTTATAGGAAGCATATCATACTCATATGGTCCAAAGGATCATAGGACTATGGTAAGATGGTAGTGAAAAGGTATGACCCATAAATCAAGGAGGCCACAAATGAAAATCCTCCCATCATTAGAGTTATCAAAGTTGGAGGACTAAGTTTAACAATTATCCTTCTATAGGATAGGTAATCATCCATACTGATTATTAACAGGTTTGTGATGCCCTTAGATGTTCTGGGCTGCACGCGTGCTACACTGATGCAACCAACAAGTTTTTCTCCCTGGACCGAAAGGTTTGGGAAATCTTGCCAAATTGCATCGTGATGGGGATAGACCATTGCAATTATTGATCTTCAACGAGGAATTCCTAGTAAGCGCGAGTCATCAGCTCACGTTGACTACGTCCATGCCCTTTGTACACACCACCCATCGCTCCTACCGATTGAATGATCTAGTGAAGTGTTTGGATCACGCTGACGACGACGGTTCCTGTCGGCGATGTTGCAAGAAGTTCATTGAACCTTATAATTTAGAGGAAGGAGAAGTCGTAACAAGGTTACTGTAGGTGAACCTGCGGTAGGATCATTGTCGGTTCAGGCCCTTGAATTGTGTAGGGGGAGGAGGTGAGTCTGGCACATCGGACTCGTTCCTTTCCCGACCCTCGCTCTCGACGGTGTGTGGACAGTCGAACTTCGTCCGCATGTTCTGCGTTGTCAGTTTCGGGGAGATCGAAGGCCACGGTTGGGGTGCGTGTGCTACGGTGTGGCAAGATCGAGGGTCCGATTTCAATTGTAATGGGTGCATCTCGGCGATGTGCATCACCAGGGGGTCCTGCCCCGTTGCAATCGAAAGAGGCTCGAGTCTTTCCCACGCCGAAGCCGCGTGCCTGGGCTGCGTGTGCGGCGCTGTGCAAGGGATCCGTCGCCTCGACGACGGCAAGTCGGGACTGCCGCAACCCCCCGTTGCGTCACCTAATCTTCTATCAAATTTATATTGATGGACATGTCAATTATGCTAGGATTTTATAACAAGATCATAATAGCAAAAACGTTGTGCTTCCACAAAAACACTTGGAAACAATGAGCCTAATTCACATTATTAAAGAGATTGATAAAAGAGTTACTTAAAAAGTACAATATGAGCTTTCCTATATAGGAAAGAAAGAGGAAATCCACCTATCATGTGGATTAACAAGTTCCCCACGATGTTAGAAAAATAACTAGACAAGTGTCCTATAGGTTTCAACCTTTGGATCACTTGGAATGTGCAAACCAACAACTTATTTGAACAAGTCATCAGCCTTGGTGACAAGTGTTGAATGACTACAAATGTGACCTTTGAGATGAGATGAAAATTCTTCCAACCTCAAGTGATACACATAAGGTTTACCAAATAAATATGTAACCTCTAGAGGCCTAAAAGGTTGCACATTCAATTAGACAAGATGTTGTCTAACCTCATCAACCTAAGTACACTTAAACTATAGTAAATAGATAAATTACTCACTCTAACACCCCCCCTTAAGTGATACTTGGAGAGATCACAAAAGTGTAATAGATAGAAATGGGTCCCAGCTATGTGTCCTAGAGAGATACCCATGTAGAATTTAATCTCTCATAATTGGAGAAAGATAGAAAACCCAATGGAAAAAACTATCCTCTAAAGGAGAGATAAGAAGAGAAGAATTAAATCTCCTCAAAATATGTCTCATGATGATAGGAACGTGATGATGAAGAACTTGTAAAGCATGTCGAAGTTGTAAACTCTATCAAACATGAAATGGTGTTTGTTGGAATCAACGAACCTCCAAGAAATGTAGATCAAGATGCAAGATACAAAATACTACATGAGTGAACATATGAACACTACTCAACAATGAATACACAAAGGCAATCAAACTTTATAAAGTTGAAAATACAGATAGTACTCTGATTATGGAGTAGTAGAATCTCACAAAATATGATCCACTAAAATAATTCCCCATTCAAGAGATAAATATAGAAGGTTCCTTCACTGCTCCATTGAAAGAAGTTCCTCCATTGAAAGAAGCATTAGCATAAAATTGTCATAATCCCTCCTTAATGCTAAGAGATACAAGTAAACTAACTAAAATCAGACACAAGAGTGTGTAAGGAATTTAGACCTATAATTAGGTCCAAAAACTTTACAAGAAACTGAAAAAGAGTGCATCAACGTACACATGCATGAGGCAATAATTGGGAGGATCCATTCTTGTGATGGAAAATCAAGGCAACACAGACATTTTATGAGAATAATGAGGATCCATAGATGTGATGGAAAATCAAGGCTCTACACAATCCCCCATTACACTCTTTATAATTTAGTGTAAGTATAAAATTTCCTCCCTAAGGAACACACATTTAGTTTTTGTAATACTTTATATGAATGCATTTACAAATTTATTTGTTGTTTTGAGTTCTTATAAATTTATGTTGTTTATGTCATGAGGTGAATAATGAAACATAGAATAAATACGCCTTTTAAACCTCAAGAAAATGATGAAAACTTAAAATAAAAACCCCCATTATTCAAGAAATGACCCTCCTCCTGTTTGCAAGTTATTGCAAACAAAAAACCCCATTACCAATTATAAAAAAAAAACTTCCCACTTTTTCACAAATTTGAATTTGTAACCAAACAGCCTAACCAATGACTAGTAAGCAATGGTTACATAACTTTAACCAGTATGGTGAGCATTAAAAAATGGTTACAAAAATTGTGCCAAATTGTGACTGAGCCCGTGGGCAGAAAAGTTGGAATTCCTTTGGATGAAAGGTGTCAAGTGTAGATTCCTGACTATTTCAAAAGGGCGGATACTAGATATAAGCTTGATTCGTGGAGATTTTGTTAACTGCTGCAACCTCCACGCCAAACTCTCAGTTCTTGTAGCTCGCACCATCAAAGCGTTGTGCAAGTGTTGAAGACTCTGAGAAGCGAATAATCAGCAAACTCCATGCATGTACAAAAGAAGATTTGATAAGCACCAATCCTATGATAAGTATATGCTGGCTAGCCTGGAAGCTGCGGCTGAAGCTACAGGAAAAGAGCAGATGAAGTCTCAACAAAAACGAGTGTTGGGCGAGTGAAGTGATGGAGGTAGATATCTCCATGCCAAAACATTTACAAAGCCTCAGCCTGTTATCGGCCTGCAATATTGCAATATTGATGCGCCTTTCTCTAACGCCGAGCACCTTCAATGCACTTTGTTCACAATATAGATTTCTCTCTTAATTTATTGCAGGTCGAAGCTTTCCAAATTCTAGATCAAACTTTGTCGATGCCTCACACCTAGATTTGATGAGAGTCGACATAATAGTCTTCACTAAAGTCAAATGGAGGAGAGATCGACTGCAGGTGGAGGAATGGTGAAATATCTGGGCGCCAAGTTTACAATTGGTAGAGTCGAGGGTGTCGCCCCTATGAAGATAGCTGTGCCTTTATATGTTGGGATGTGAATATGAACGGTCATATGACCGTTCATATTCTCCCAGCCTTGTATAAATATATGGCTGATCATGTATTCTGTAGTTGATTGGTGATTGATTAATAGAATTATTCCTTGCTTGAGAGTGGACGTAGGCTATTGCCGAACCACTATAAATCTATGTCTTATATTTTGTTCTTTGTTTTTCTGTTTCATTCTCTTTCTCTACTTATTTAATATTTACAATTGGTATCAGAGCCATGGTGCTCGATCTCTTGACATGAGAGGTTTGATTTTGAGTGGGAGCAATGCCACCTGATGAAGGAAGTCATAGGAAATCACAAGAGAGGTCAAAATCTAGTGGGAATATGTGCCTCGTGGATGCAAAATATGTTGGAATATGTGCCTCAATCTCATAGGCTGTAACCCTTGGAAAAGCAAAGTCGGTGTGACATTCCTTTTGTCTGGCGGACTGGCAGCTTTGGAACCCTATGGTTTGCCCTGGTCGCTGAGACTTTGTTTTAGTCTTGCCGAATGGACATATCACTATGACATGGAGAATTGGTGAGATCTCTTACCGATATGGAATGTCTCAGTGACAGAAGGTTTTGTTATCGAGTGCCTAGCGTATGTTGGGGAGACCTATAGCGACAGAGAGATGTCTTGCCGATTGTAGTCATCGGGGTGACTTGAACATTCGGGAAGATCTCTTGGCGACTGGGAGATGTCTGGCCGACTGTATACACTCGGAGTAACTCGAGGGTCTCGGTGAGAAGTCTTGGCGATATGTGAAGTCTTGCCGATAGCATCTGCTTGTAGTCGTCAGTGTAACTCATATGTGTTAGAATGATGTCTCAGCGACGATAGGAAGTCTTGCCAATATCAGCATGACCTTTGGTCTATCTGGCCAATGTGGAAACCAGTATGACTTGTTCCTATCGGCATGAAGTCTTGGTGACCAAGAGATGTCTCTCCAAATGGAGTCATCAGGCTAACACAAGGGCTTCGGTAAGATGTCCTAGTGAGAATGGAAGGTCACGCTGACGGGGATACAGTTGAAGTCATCAGAGTAGCTCAAGGTGATCGGTGAAAGGTCTTGGAAAAGGTCAAATGTCTTGCTGACTCGGTAAGACATGAGTGCTCGGTGAAAGGTCTCGGCAAAAGACAAAAGTCTTGCCGACTCAGTAAGACTTGGTTGCTTGGTGAAAGGTCTCAGCAAAAGACAAATGTCTTGCCGACTGTTAGGTGCTTCAGTGAAACTTGAGGAGACTCGGCAAAACATCTTGGCAAACGGTTGTCTTGCCGATGGAAAAGCTAACATCGATATGACCTTTGAACTTCGGTATGATGTCTCATTGAATGGTGATTGTCTCGCCGATGAGAATGTTGAGGTCGATGTGACTTGAAGAATTCGGTGTAATGTCTAGGCGAAGAGCGATAGTCTTGCCGACTGATGAACTCTTTGGAATACCTTGTGATCTTCGGTGTGAGGTCTTGGATACATGGCAAAGTCTTAGTGATAGCTCTCTGGACTCAATGTAACCTCTTGCTGACAGAGATGACTCTTGGCGATATCGAATGCTAGCTGTGTTGGCATCAGGGGTGTCTCACCGACATGAAAACATAGGTTGAACGCCCTTGACCATTTGGATAACTATCCTATGTGGTGCAATTTGGACCAATCAGAGAAAGCAGGATGTGAACCATTTGCTGAACTGTTTCTGTGTGGAAGTTGGAAAACTAAAACACGAGGAAGTGGAAACATCTAATGATGCTGGGCTGGATGATTCGTGAGTTCTGATCCGACAGTTGGAAAAGAATGATTTCATAGAGCCTGTAGAGAACGAATGTATATACGTATGCATTGGACATTCTGAAGTAGAGAGTTGATAAGCCAAGGAGCTAAGGCTGAGAGCCAGAGAGAGAACGATAGACAGAGGACCGAGTGGCTGGCCGAAAGGCTGAGGCCATGAGGTCAAAGTAGAGGATTGAGAGGCAGAGTTAAGCTGCTAGAATCTCTTGTGATCATGATTGCTTTGGTTGATCTCTCAGGGATAGTTTTGCTACCAGTTGTATCCAGAATGAACAAGATGTAATCTCTGAAAGGCTAAGAGCCTGAAGCTGTATTGTAGCTTTTTGTTGCTGAATAATACAATGGCTCAAACTTTGGAGAAGTGTTGTTTTTCACCCGAAAGAGTTTTCCCCACGTAAAATCTTTATGTTCTATTTTCCGTAGTATCTTTCATCTGTGTTGTTGCTTGCTGTTGATTTTACTTGTGTTTCTCTCAGAAGGATTAATGTGGGAAATGAACTGTGTCTGTTTCTGCTTTAGGACATAGTAGTATGTGTCTTTGAGGCAACCTAATGAAATCAAAGTTATCGAAGGAACTAATGTTCAAGATTGGAGGTTACTCTGAGATGCCATCCATTTTTCCTTACAAAATAGGACCAATTAAAGCATAAATAAACCATACTTTAATAGGGAGGGCCCAAAAATGTGTGAAAATGTAAAGTGATACATTTTTCTACACTACAGTCATGAACATGCATGAAAATTTCATTCCTTCACCTAATTTTATGTCTTTCTTCTCTTTCCTCGTATAGACTTGCATAAAATTACCACATGTCAACATTCCATTAATAACTATTCAAGTTTTCTAAACCCAATCAAACATTTTGGATAAGGGTTCAATATCCATTTCAAGTCTCATTCCCTAACTTACTAATGATCCCCACAAGATTTCAAAACCTAATTAGACATTTGGGATAAGAGTCCAATATCCCTTTTAATTTTTGATCCTCGATTGGTCAATAGACCTTTTAGAGTTTTTATCCTTAATCAAATCTTTAGTAAAAGGGTCCCAAGAGACCCTTTTCCTCCTATAGTTCTTCTTCTCACTTAATAAAGTGAAAACATTGTGAACACATGACAACCATTTGATATAATGTTAGAAAGTCAAGGAAACATGTCAACATTTTGTGTCTCCACATGATTCTCTTTCTTCCTCTTAAATTTCCTCTTGTGAACTTATGGAAAAATTCCATGTGTCACCACTCTACAATTTCATACATATTGAACTAGGACCCACCATAACCCTTGTAGATAAGTGAAATCACACCAGGTGTCATCTGTACAAGACACTTTCTATCTAAGGCTGCCATTTACATGTCGGCTATATCACCATTGTCACCATTTTGCACTTCCACATGAACACAAAAGGCATCCAATATTAATCCCACAAATGAGTAGACATATGGGACATATTGCATTGATGTCAATAATATCATTGCTAGAGTAAAGACTTGAACCATCAATTTTGAAGGTTTTATGGACTTCTCTTACACTCTTAAGATCTTTCACCTAAAAGGAGAGAGATAAAACCCTAAAATTGAGGTCGTTCACTCAAATAAAGGAGTGTATGATTGAATTAAGACTAAATAAAATGAACCAAATGCAACTAATTGATAAGATTGATTGATTATTAATGCAAAACTAAAGAAATATACAATGTTTGAAAACACAGTGAGGTATGCAAAAATGAACTAAAAACATGAACTAATGCAAACAAAATTGAATGATGTTTTACAGAGTGAAATTGGAAGTTGAATCCAGATCCTAGAAGGTTTTGGAAACTGACACAAATCACTACTAATCACCAATGAGACTCATTCGCAACTGATGACGAATCAGTCCTGCTATTGGTAAAAAGACCTGAAATTGCTTTTTGACTTTCGGGAACTGGATTCTAACAAAATACAAATTTTCAGCCCTTAGATGGGACTCATTCGCCACTGATGGCATGAATTAGTCCTCCTCCCAAAATTTACAAATTCAAAGGTCAATCCTGTAGGTCTAGATCTACACTTGTCTTCTTGTCGGGTTGACAAAGTCAAATCCACAGAAAACAGGTTATAGGTTGTCTCCAAGCTTGAATTAGGGTTGAGTTGAATTGAAAAACTTTGTTGACTTGTTGACCACCTTTAAACACCTATTTTCTTAACAAATCTACATACAAAAGTCTACAAACACACATGCAAAAGGGGGAAAATGGTTAAGGGTTAGGGTATAGGGATTTGCCTTGGTCAAATCCCACTTTGGTAATCAAACCCTTAATAAAAAAATGAAATGAAATGAAGAAGGAAATGATGAATTTAACAACATGCAAGTGTCCTAAACTCACCAAATCCTTGTTGGAGAAATATGAAGATATGTCAATGGCTGCTCCAAGGTGCTTGATGATTGCTTGATTAAATGATGCAATGATTCTTTGAATGCAAGAATGCTAATTGATGTTGAATGAGTGAATGCAAAAATGAATGGGGGTAAAAATTGGATGGAAAAAAACTTATTTATACACACTTATGCCCTAATAACCCAATAATACCTTATCACAGGCCGCCATAAGGTCTTTTTGAATAAAAACCCAAAAGGAATTTTGAATTATTTTAAATTTGGAGCCAAGAGGGACTCATTCGCCACCCATGGCAAATGGGTTCCACCTTAGGCTTGTAAGTGGGTGTAGGGAATTAAGTTGCATTTAATGTTGTTTTTTAGGTTTACTTTAAAAAATACACTTAATTATGACTTATGAGTGCATAAAGGGGTCATATAAAGCATAAGAAAGGTGTAAATAGTGATAGCAAGCCTAGAAAAGTGTGAAATCTTGTTACAAGACTTTACAACACTTTAAAATAGGACTTTATAAGGGATAACAAGGTGATATTTAGATGAATTATAATGAGAAGAGTCTAGAAAAGTGTAGAAATGTGTTACAACACTTCACAACACCTTCACAAGACACCATAATTTGAATATTTAGGACCTAATGTGAATGCATAAGTTACATTGCAACATTAAATCAAAGCAAAAAATCATAAGAAAGACCTAAAAGACCATAAAAATGTCAATGATCCATTTTTCTATGGTACAGGACTTTAGAAAAGGGAAATATTCCAAACCAGAGGCAAGCAGTGAGCTATGCTAGTAATCAATGACAATAGAGGACATAACATGTAACTTAAGTGACTAAAAACTCCTATGGTAATCAATGATGAATTAGAAGATAAAGTGCGCACCCAAATATCTAACACTTATGGTTTTGAAGAATTAGGGAAAAAACCCTAGAAAAAAATGAAACCCTAATCATGATGTAGTCTAGAGAGGTTCAAACTGCCATTTTATATCCAAGACCATAACACTTTTCCAATTCAAATGAAGAAGTCTTATCTAAATGCTCATCGAAATAATTTATTTTTTGCAAGAATGCAAATATTTTTAAAGTTTTTTAAAATTTGGGATCACCTACACATGAGGGACGAAAGCTAAAGAACCCCCATCACCATCATCAACTTATTTTTTTATATTTTTGATGTAGAACAAGATAATTGAGCAAATGCAATGCAAGAATCCTTAGGTTTGGATTGTGAGATTTTATATACATCTACAAAGGAGGGTGTAAAATATAATGAACCTCAATTGTTACCAAAACATGCACTTGATGTTGAAGCATTATTTTGATAATTAGTTGTACTAGATTCTACCACATTTGAATCTTAGGGATTTGATAGTGATATTCTAGAATCCCCATTAAGGAGGTGTAAAATATAAAAATCATAAATCATCACCCAAGAGTGTATCCATAGTAGATCATTATCATTGAAAGGTAATGGTTCCACTTTGGAAGATGGAATTAAAATATTAATATAGTTGAAAGTGTTGTGTTCAACTTCAATGTATGAATTATAGCTTTTTTTGGTCACTTTTACCATATAAACCTTGTTGTTATAGTCATACTTCATCTCATGATGAAAAGTATACAAGAATCCTTTCATGGCATGAATCCATGATCTACCTAGGAGAAGATTATATGAAAGAGGTCCCAACATGATATGGATAGGGGTAGGAAAAATCATGGGTCCTACCTTAATGTGTAGTGTGATTGTCCCCAATGAAGGGCACACAATATATTGAGAGGTGGGGGGGGTGTGAATAAATATATTAAAAATCTCAACTTCAAATAAAAAATATCTGTAGTAGCATTTGTAGAGCTTAATTTATCATTAAAACACTTAAATTCAAATGATAACATGAACACACATCCACACATGAGAACACTAAATATATGTGGAAACCCAAGATGGAAAAACCACAATGAGAATAGCTATTTTAGCCTCACAAAATAATGAAAAAACTACAATTGAATGAAGTAGGAACCAAACTACTAGAGACACCAATCCCTTGTATTTGTAGCCACCAACCTAATGGATAGACCGATCCCCAATAAAAATATCTAAGCACCAACTCAAAGAGTATAAAACTAGTCTTATTGGAATACAAAGATAAATATGGTGGATATTTAATGTTGATAACATAGCTTACTTAAGATCTGAGAATTCCTCAGATACTCTCTTACACTCCTTAAGATCTTTTGGTAATGACATGCTATGATTGAGATGCATCTCCCATTGAATTAAACTTGCTCACACAATTGATCTCACACTTTCATACACAATCCATAAATTTTCACTACATATCATGTGAAGTGAGATTATGATTATATAAAACACACTATAATAACCTCAATTCATGTCATTGAGGAATCCACAATTAACCAGGATGACATAAGGTGGACCTAAATTCAAAATACATGAAACGTGTAATAGGTCAATCCTAAAAAAAATATGTTTCTATCAAAATAACATGATGTCATGCACTTCCATAGGAACCTTAACCTAGATCTATTTTATCATCACACATTATCTCTGGATGGCACACACTACTAGTTGTTTCCAAACAATTTTGAAACATCAAATGGTTAACTAAAAAGCATAATGAACTTTCTATCACTTCAAACTATTTGCATGTTGAACATAGCTTCCAAAAACTCTAGAATATGATAGAATATGTGTAGGCATACTCTCCTTTCAAACCATAGAGCAAAACTCACATCAAAAATGGAATGCGAAACATAACTATATTGCTAGAGAAATCTCTTTATCCAGAGTAAATAATCTACAACATTCTAGATAAGACTTCCGTATTAATAATTATATCAATAGTATAGATGGAAGAATGATATTGCAAGCATACTCTAATTGATATTGTGTCCTATTACTGATTTCCAAAAACATGGGGAGCACAAATGCATAGACAATCATTCTGGACAACATCCTTTTAGAACATACATCACTTTAGACATCATCCTTTCAGATGCCAAATCAACAATGATAGAATTGACTGACACCTTTGACATCAATGAAAACCTTTTTCTAGCATCTAATGTGTGCATACAAACATTATCAAATACTTGAATAGCAAGATTAGTAGGTTGTATAAGTTTCTTATCCAAATTGAGCTTATCTAGAAGATCAATGATACAAACTTTAAGACCTGATCCATTGTCAATAAGTGTACGTATAATCCCAAATTTTATAATGAAAACACATATAATTAGAGCTTAATATTTATTTTGGACCTCAAGAAAAGGTAATTCACATTGAGGGAAGGTAATATGCAACTTATTTGCTTGCATACAATCAAACAAGGTTGCTACATCATTCTATTTGATAGAAGGTGAGATATCAATCTTTTGTAAAGAGTATTGAAGCATTATGTAGTATATAGGTGATGTTTGAATCAAGTCCCAAAGGGATATCTTGGCTAGATTATTAGAAATTTTCTCAAAAAGATCATATTCTTTACCTTTGCATTGAGGTTCAGGCTAGGTGGGGGTGGAAGATATGGTTGGGGTATAGGAATGGAAGTTGGTGTATGTTTGGTTGCTTATTATTTAATATAGTATTATATGTGTGAGAAACTACATGATAACATGGTTGCTTCAACACATCTTTTTGTGTAAGGTTACTAGTGAGTTGTTTTACAAATTTCAGGATATGGCCATGAGGTTTGGGAGGTCTTCTAGTGAGAGGTGGTTTAGGAGGTCCAATAATTAAATGTGGTTGTATAATTTTAGATTGTTGGAAATCTTCTATCAATGGATGATATAATGCCATTTTTGAACCTTCATCTATGCAAGCCACCTTACTATAATTTGAAAATGTGTCAATGATTTTATCCTCTTGTGCCACGATATCTTCCCAAGTAGGAGAGGTATTGGGAGGGAAACAAACATGATTTGTATGATTCTCCATGATTTGTTCCTCTTGCATCAAGATATGCTTACAACTAGGAGAGATATTTAGAGAAGAAAAAACATGATTGTCAATGATTGGATCCTCTTGCACCAAAAAACTCTCTCAAGCAGGGGATATTTTGGGGAGAAGAATGAAGATTACCTGTGAAGTGGTGTTAATCAATGTGTCAATTTTTTTTTTTTTTTCTTCACAATGTTTTCATAGGTAAAGAAGTTATAGGTAGAAAAGCCATGTTTTATTATATCAAAACCACATCTTTAAAAAGAAAACATATTATATGTCCTTTAGGTCAAACTAGTGATGCACAAAAAAATCAGATAGGTTTCAAAATAAGAATCAGTGTAGGAACTAGATTTGGACAGAGACAACAAATAAAGATGTCCACAACAAATTTAGCCCAAATTGGTTGGATAGTGGCACTATGTCCCCTAGACCAAACAATTATTTTAGAAAATTTATGATTTGGAAACCATCAAGAGTGTTTAAGGGTCTTAGAATGTAGAGGTTTAGGTTTGGGGGTAAACATCTAGTTCTAGAAATGCAAAGAAACCTAGTTTTTCTATATGAAGCACATGTATGCATGCAATTTTATATTTTAGAGAAATTGAATATGCTAAAATGATAAATTTCAAAAATTAAAAAATTGTAATTGATTATTTTTTCCAAAATATACAAAAAAGAAATATTTTTTGATATCTTGAAATGAAAATACTATGCATTTTTTTCACTTTTTCAATGCTTTTCACTAAAATATGCATGTATAAATGACAATAATATTGCAATTAAATTTATCAATGAAAATAACTCAAATCTAAGCCCTAAACAAGAAAAATTAGATATGAGATTATGCAATTAAATTTATTTTTTTAATTTTTTTACTTTTCATGAATAAATTAAGCAATTAATAACTAGATCTTCAAAGCACCTAGTTTTTAAAAAAATATTTTTCAAATTTATGCAATGAAAATAAAAAAAAATAATTGTAGGATATGATAGGTTCATCCAAATGTTTGAGTAGAAAGAGTGATCCTAGATCCAATTAAGTTAACTAGGATTATCTCCTTTTCACTTAACCAAACATTTAAGCATAAACCAACTAGGGCTTGATAATTAACTTGCTACCACAAGGGAGAGCCAAAACTCTAAGGTTTGTCTTGTACTTAATTTTTAGGATAATAAATTTGATGTAGAAACCTATTTGACGTATAATTGCCTAAAAATATAATTTACAATACATATGAAAATGAAAAGTAATAGAACTAGCCAAGATCTGAGAAATGGCCATATTGAGGACTTTCTACTACAAATTTTGATGATAAAATGGTTGTTCTATGGCATGGTGTGCCCTAGACTAGGCTCCTCTCTTTTTGGACCTTAAAGTTCTGAGATGTGGATTAAGGTCCGCACTTTGTCTTCTAAAATTGTCACTTGCTAAAAATCCTAGATTTGACCTACACACATGAAAAGGGGGGAAAGGTTACTGTTGTATAGGGGCTTGCCTAAGTCAAACCTCATTTTGGTATTTCTACCTCTATGTACAACAATTGATGATGATCAAGAGGGCATGCACTAGACTGGGCAAAGGCCAAAACAACAACAATTGATTGAAATTGATAAATGGAGAATGATAATGTTACTTTGATATTAAACTCTTGAAGAAGTGATGTCACACAATTTTCCACAAAAGTTGATTGATGGATACCTTGATTGCCTGATAGTCTTGTAAAGTGTTAATTCCCAAACATAATAGATTGCTACAACTAGCATATAGAGGATAAGTTAATATGTATTCATGATGCATGATTCATCGCAATAGCTCCTTGCACATAAATTGCTCCATTCTTCATGATTTCTTACAAACTTGAACTTGATTGATGAAAATGTTGTAATAATGCTACTAATTTTTCCCTTGAATTCTCTTGATAGATTTTGGGATCTTCAGTTTGCTATAAAATTTTCTAAGTGTGCTTCTAGGATTTCAAATGATAAAATGACTAGTATTTATATGCAATTCTTCTAATTTTCCAAAAAATCAAATACCAGTAGCTGCCAATTGAAATTAGAAATTAAAATAATAAAATAATGACACCAACATATTCAAATTGAAGCCAAAAAGAGGTGGTCTAGGGCATGGGATGCTCTAGACTAGAACCATTCTTTTTGGGGGCAAATATTGAATGCTTAATTTTATTTCCTTTGTTTGATTTTCTTAGGATATTCATAAAAAAGGTAATTAAAGGCATAATTAGGTCCAAGCATATGGGGGGAGCAAAGCATAGTGAGAAATTGTCAAGGGTGACAATTTTTTATGCTACAATGAATGTATATTAAATTAGGCTTTTTCACCTTGTTAGATGACTCACTCTAAGAAGGAAGGAAATTTATTTTCTTCTTACCCGGGTCTTTAAGACTATGGTAGCTCGTAGTTTTGAAGAGACCCCATTATTAATAGGTTAGAGTTTTTACCAATTATTCCTATTATTCTTGTAACTCCCAATATTAACCAAGCTTCCTTTTGTTTGGGATAGTGAGCATCTCCTAAAGGCTTAAACCTAGATTTGGCTCTAGAAATAACAAGGGGGAAATCCTTGATCTTATGCTTAGAGGATTGACATCTATAAAATGTGCTAAGAAGATTAAAAAAGGTAACCTTTTGCATATGACATATTTGAAAAATCTAAATGTCAACAAATTCCTTCAAATATTTGAAAAGATCAACCAGAATAAAAAGATTGTGTGGGTTTAGGTTCAACACAAATAATATAACCTAAAGAGTCTACAATGTGGTCTAGAAGAGTCCAATAGGTTAACATCTATCTTTTTAAAGATGATAAAATCATAGGCCTAAAGTAGAAAACTTGATAATGAACTACACATATATGAAGGAACCATGGTTGAGGATTAGGAAAAGCTATAATAGTTGGGTTCTTAGAAGATATACTCTTCAAAGAGTGCTTTGTGGGAGGTATCATCTTGCACTTTCAAATTGACAAGACGTACTGGAAGATTAAGATTTGAGGCGTTTTAAAAGTAAAATTCACTTGTATTTAAGAAAATCAAATAAGCTTGTAAGAAAATGCATAAGATTATACTAATTCATGTTCAAAGAGAAGAATGATATAGATGAAAAGTAGAAATATATAGATTAAGTACTAAACCCTAATCAAACTTCATTCATTCAACATTAAATTAAAATCATTAAATTCACCTAAAAAAAAATAATTACAAAATTTTAAATTATACATATAAAGGTTAATTACTTATTAAACCGTTTGATTGGTTCCATTCATTCCAACATAGATCTCTACATTCATATGATGAGCTACACCATTGGCCAATTGTATTTTTATAAGCCAATCTTTGCTTGCAAAAATACATTATCAACTGCCCGATAATGGATTTCAACATTTAGTTGTTAAATATTGTTGCCTACAATTACTAATAAAGTTATTTTTAACTGGTATGCTACATGTGCTAATTTTATGTCTTACAGATTCCGAGTGTAAATTATTGGATTTCAAATGTCTTAGAACTATTGGCTGATCCAAAACTTACATCTCCATGTTCTTCATCTTACTCTTCCAATACATGCAGAAAAGCTAGCGATAGCTCATCTCATAAACAAAAATCCAGTTTGAGTAAAACCCAGCTGGAAGTGATACGTATTTGACAAGTGCGATCTGTTGGATCATATTTGGTAAATATAATGACGATTACGAGCAAAGACAGGTAATTATCATAAACTAAGCAAAACAAAGTAATGATTATGAGCCCTTGCGAACACTGTAAGAAATCCTGCGTCCCGCCGGCCTCTACTTCTTAAAATCAGGCCCTTGTTGCGTTATGGACTCCACTCAAATGCCCAGATTCCATACGTAGCAATTAGCATGCCCACCGAGATAGATAGGGCCGGCCGCCAGGTAGCTTTCATGGTGGGCTTATCGATGGGCTTAGGTGGAGGACTCTTGATTTTTGGACTATTAGGACATTTATATCATATGCGGTTTCTGTAACTGTGGAATTACTTAACAGAGGGCTTATTGCCTTGATTATCTCAACCATTTCACTTAAAGCATGAGGGCACCAAAATTTCAAGTGCTAAACTGGATTGTACAAACGTTATACACGTTGATGGTGATGGCTTTTGCTATCGGAAGGTATGCTATGAGACCGCTAGTTTTCAAGGCGGCGCTTGCTCACTCCGCCTTGCACAACTGTTCGACGTTGATAATTGGTCGGTGAGGGTCGGTGCAGAAATGATAAACGAGAGCACAGACATAAGGTGTTAGGTACTCTGGTTTGGAAGTTTTCGGCAGTCGCAAACTTTTGATCTGTAGCTTGAGAATGTTCTGTCTTGTCTGTGCTTTGTCATGTTTCCTTTGGCAGTTGAAAGTGAAGTTTTGGAAGCATATGCTTGGGACTTTGAGAAGGTATAAGATCATCTGCACAAGTTGTATTGTGTAGGACCTTCCAAGTTATGAAATCGGGACAACGGTTTTCATTTATGGAAGATTTGTACATCAATCTTTTTACTTAAAAGAATTTAAAGACGTCTGTCAGTGTTATATTTATCTCAGCAGTACAAACGATTTAACTACATCTGTCAGTGCTATATTTATCTCAGCAATACAAATGATTTAGAAGTATGAGTTATTAAAGGACAAAATTGCAAGGTGTAAAGGTCGACCCACAGACTCGATCATAAAAGTGCTCCAATCTAGGAGGGTTTTAGAACTATAGAACTGAAAAAGTTGAATCATATAATTTTTTCTTTTTGTTTATCAAGATTTTGTAGAAAATTGGAGAGAATAAAACATTGATATATCTTCCTTTTGTGATCTATTTTCTATTTTAATTCTTCATTTTTATTTCTAATTTTCTTAAATTCTTCTTCCAAACTATTATTCATACATATTAAGTTATTATTTTCTTTCCTTCTTCTTTTACTAACCTTTCCCATTAGAAAATAATTTTCTTTTATAGTTAAAATTTAATCACAAAAATAAGTACTTATGTAATACTGGATGGTGATTGATTTTAATGACTTTACCACCATTATTCTTCCATGATTTGAAATGATCTACCACTTATTTCGTATCTTTTCAAACTTAGACTTTAACATATTGTAAACTTCATCAACTATTGTGAAAAATTTACAAAAACATGTGATAACCTTTCTTTGTTGAAATGCCAATAATTGACGTAGATATTACTTTCTTCTAAAACTACAATATCTTCCCACTTACTTTTTTTATCACATGCAATTTTCTTCTTAAATTGACATCTTTCTTGGAAACTTCAACTTCAAGAATCTATGATCATTAGCAAGGATTTTGCTTGTCCTTTGTTACAACCCGTCTCTTGTGGCTTAAAAGATTTATGTCACAATCTACCTTCTAAATTATATTAAAAAATGTATAATATCTTTTAAATTATTTTCATTAGAAGTTTCAATCCACCTAATGTCTTATCCAATCCACCTTTGTTAGCAAGATGAGTAAGTGATGAATGGTAATAATTTTCAACAAATAATATTATGACTTCAATCTATAACTTTACTCCCTCTTACTAATTTCATTGTACTCATTTCAAAATTTGATTGCTTCTTTGCAAACATGCAACAAAATTATAAGTTCTATAATCCTTTCTTGAACAATGATGACTTTGATATATTATGCATGCACTAATTTTGAACTTTTTTTTTTACTAACAAACACAAAATAAAAATATTATAGCCTTTACATTAACCTTTGATCACCATGAATCCTTCATTTTCCAATCAATTGATAGACATCTCCCAAAGTTGGGTTGTGATTTGTCTCTTTATCTTGCTATAATGACTTGTCCTTTCCTTTGTGAAAACTATTTCTCTATGGAAGTTGTAGTGTAGTAAAATGCATACCCTTGCATTTTCACACTTGTTTGGGCCACCTTGCTTTATTTATGCTTCTTTATGGCTTAATTGGTCCTATTTTGCATCCACAATCCCTATGAATAATATCCTTTTACGGTTAATCTCGACAATTTCCAATGCATAAATGATAATTTAATGACTCCATTTGTGTGTGCTTGATTTTTGGGTCGAGGCTAAAACACCACCTAGGGAGTCTTTGTCCCCCAAAGGTCTTGGGAACCTGATTTTGAGGCATCTTAATTGGGCCCATTTTTCATGTCTATGCCCCAAGTTTCACCACTTGGGACTAAGATGCCACCTAGGGCATCTTAGTCCTCCTTGAGTCATTTTTCGGGATTTAATTTCAAATTCTGGTAGGATTTAGCCCCCTTTATTTAATGAATTCATATGTCGGCTTAGTGTGATATAATTTTGGGATATTAAGCATAGATAAGTATAAATACAAGGTTCCTTCACTCATTTTTCATAACAAGCATACCAAGTCTTTTGTAAGAGCATTCATAATATCAAATTGAGTTCAAAAGAGCATTCAAGAGCAGATTTATCAAGCATTGGGAGCCACTATCAAGATTCAATCATCATATCAAAGAGCTTCTTGCATCATGTGTGTTGTTGTGCTAACATTTGTGATGTAGGGTTTTGATTCAATCAAGCAATTCAAGATCATTCCCTTGGTTCAAGATCCATATCCATTACAACCATTGCACACAAGTTTGCATAATTTATAAGGATTTGGTGAGTTGTAGCATTCCATGTTGTTCATTCACCATTTCCTTCATTATTTCGATCTCATTTCAAGGTTTAATTACCAACAAGGGGTTTGACCAAGGAAAACCCCCATTCACTAACAAACGACAAGTTTTTCCCTTCTTGCATATTTGTGGTTGTAGATCTAGGTTGAAGTCTTGAAGATCATTTGGACTGAAAAATTGTAAAAGTTGCAAAGTTGCATTACAAAGTTGTCATCTTCACGGAAACTCACCTATAAGGTGAATTCAAAAGCTTCAGAACCTGAGATCAAAAAGGAAGCAAGTGCAGACTTTGGAGCTCAGGATCAGACTCAAAAATTCAAAAAATTCAGAACAAGACTAATACACCACCTTTGGTTTCTTAGTCCTCTCAAGTATATTTTCTAGACATTCTTTTAGATCTGGTTCTAACATCTGAAGACTTTGCATTTGCCCCAAAAATAGCAGCAGGACTAATACACCATCCTGAGTGTCTTAGTCCTCCATAGCACTTTTTGGCATCCTCTTTACATTTCTAGAATCCTCACAACATATCTAGACTTCCCAGGTGCACATTTCCAGTTTCATTGTTTTCTATTACATTTTGTTTATCTTTCTAGGTCATTTAGCATTCATTTTGATATCACATTGTGTTTTCCAACATTTTCTTTTCCAATTTTATACTTGGTGGCGAACCCCTTAAAGTTGAAAAGCACCCTCCTAGGTCCTCCTCATTATGAATTGACTCACCTTGTGAGGTTGTTAGTCAATCCAATTGGGACTCCTAGGACATTATTGAGTGATTTGTTGGAGAAAGAGTGATATCTATATATCCATTTTTCCACCAATCATTTTGGTGAACCCGACTTTTAAGCATTCATTTATGATTTGGAGTCCATTAAAGTCCTTAAATCTAGATTGCATTCATTCTTGCATTGCATCTTGCATTAGTGAAAGTGCATCTAGGGTTTCTTGCATTAGAGAAATTGCATTTAGGGTTTCTTATATTTGCATTAGTGAAAGTGCATATATGTTGCATCTTTACTTTATTGCATCATTTTATTTCATTAAAAAAATGAAGAGTGCATTGTTCTTCATCTTCATTGCATTTACAAACATTCTTATTGCATTCAAACATGAAAAAAATTGCATTCCATATTGCATTCAACTGCATGTTACTAGTTACATTTTCTTGCACTTATTTGCACATTTTTCTATTTCTGAACATTAGTATCTTGCATAGACAATCTATAAACATCGTTGAAATTATAGAACTCACTATTTTTCTACAAAAACCCTCTGCTAGGACTAAAACACCCTTCTTGGCATCTTAGTTCCTCTCAGGATTTTTTCCTTAGAAGTCTCTCTTTGTTGTTTGTTGTCTATTTCAGTCCCTAGAACTTCAAAATCTCACCAGGAGGACCAAGACGCTCTTCCTAGCATTTTAGTCCCTATTGACTTTGACTCTCTAATTTTTAGAATCTGAAAATTACTTTTTTGTATTCCTATGGGCTATCTTCAATTTTTTGTTTCAGTTTCCAGAATTGTTGTTATTCCAATTTCCTTCATTTCAAGTGTAATTGCAAGCATAGGATATTATTTTCATTGCATTTTCTATGGTTTATTCCTTGTATGAGTTTTAGTACTTGGTTTCCTACTGCTAATACTATGGTTAGATGAAGTGTGAAACTCACATAATCCCACAATAGAACACTCGTTGTGGATCTTGGGATATCAAGCTCTCTTACTTTTGGTGTTGGAGTTAGTTCACTAGGCATGGACCATACCTCTGACACCTCTTTTTCTATGCCTACCTTACCTACAAGTGCTATGCTGAGTGTTCAAAAAATGGTTGATCATATTCCTCAAGAAAACATAATGAAAATGTATGAAGACTTAGCTCATTTAAAAGATAGTGTAAACTGCACTGAAAAATTTTCCAACACTATTATACCTACCATAGATAACCTTCACCACATGATAGAAAGTGATGAGGGATTGGAAGTTGTGCGTAACATAGCTCAAATATTTGGGAAACATCTTCCTTCCACCACTAATGGTGCTCAAGCCTCAAACAATATGCAAAATTGAGGAGGAAGTCAAACTCCTCCCTCTTCAACCATAACCTCATCTCCCACCTATACCAATCCTCAAATGACCACAACAATGCAACCAACTAGTAGCATCGTTCCTACCTCAAACATTTCCACTAGTGCACCTTGTACCTATGTGGCATCCAATCTTATATCTCCTCCCGTAATTAATTCATTCATTGGTCCTTCCAACACATACATACCACCATCATATTCATCTACATCGAACACTACAAGCAATGATCCTATCATTAACCATCTCTTACAAAGTCTTTCATCCATTCAATGCCAAGTTTTCACGATAAATCAAAATCAAAATGGTCCACCTTCATACTATGTCCAGAGCAACCCACTATCCTTGGAGATATTAAGAACTTTGGTGCCACAAGGTATACAAATCCATAGATTTGAGAAATATGGAGGAAAGGGAGATCATACTAATCATGTTAATGCCTTTACTCCTTTGTGTAGTAACTTTATCCTTGAAGACAAACTTTTGGCTAAAATTTTTCCCTAATCCTTGAAAGACATTGCCTTGGATTGATTTTTTGCATTATCGAATAACTCAATTCATTCATTCAATGAACTTGTTGAGGCCTTTATTAACCATTTCCAAGTGCACATGGTCCCTAGGTATGTGCAGGATCATCATGGAAAAAATAGGCCCTTAAGTGGCGATAAAATTAAGAAAAATTAGAGTTAGGAAACTTGAGTCTTGACATAAAAATTTGAATAAGTTATGTATATTATTTCAAAAATATGTAAGAATAGAATCTGTAGAAAATAAAATTTAGTTTCTAAATTACTAGGTTTATTTAAAAAAAAAAAATCTATTTGGTGAAAATTTGAAATTTCAATGCAGTAGCACTTAAATTTCAGGGAAAAAAATAAGTAGGTGTTTGTTTGAGCACCCTAACCACAATAAAATGATAATATATTTATTATAACATTTTAGATATAAGTAGAGGACTCATGTCTCAATGTGATGCATATTTTTTCTGTAATTTTTTTCCATGTAAATAATTAATTATGAATTTTTTATTACAACTTTCAAAAAATATAAAAAATCGAATGTGAAGCGTAGAATGTGATGAATGTTTTAGATTAAAAAAATGTGATACCATTTGAAATTTATAGATGTTTTTCAATCAGCCTACCAGTTAGAACTTTAGTCATAATTGGTACGTGCAGGATCATGATGGGCCAAAAAGTGGCAATATGATGGGTATGTGGTGACGACTATTTTTTTACCCAAAATTGAAGAAACGAAAAGGGTTTTAAAGAATATTTTCAGCTTTCCACCAATATAAATTATTCTTTACTTTGAATTTAATAAGTAATTATTATTCATTTTCTATTCAAATTACTAAAGTCCCGATTGATAGGTCGATTAAAAACATCTATAGCTTTCAAATAGTATCACATTTTTGAATCCAAAACACGTCACATTCTATGCTTTGCATACTATAGGATTAAAAAAGAAAAATTGAATTTCATGAATTTTTGACCAAGTTAAGGTGGTCAGACATACGAGTTTTTATATTTTTAAAAAGTTGTAATAAAAATTCATAATTAATTATTTTCTTGGTAAAAAATTACAAAAAAATATGTATCACATCGGGCATGAGTCTTCTACTTACATCTAAAATCTTATAAAAAAATATTATCATTTTATTATGGTTAGGGTGGTCAAACAGACACTTACTTCTTATTTCTTCCCTAAAATTTAAGTACCACTGCATTGAAATTTCAAATTTTCATCAAATAGATTAAAAAAAAAAAAAACAAACCTAGTAGTTTAGAAACTACATTCAATTTTACACAAATTCTATTCTTACATATTTTTGAAATAATATAGATAACTTATTCAAATCTTTACGTCAAGTTTCTTAACTCTGATTTTTCTGAATTTTTTGCCACTTAAGGGCCTATTTTTCCCATGATGATCCTGCACATACCTTTCAAATAGAAAATGAATAATAATTATTTATTAAATTCAAAGTAAAGCATAATTTATATTGGTGGAAAGTTGATAATCTCCTTTAAAAACCCTTTTTGTTTCATCAATTTTGGGTAAAAAAAAAGTCATCAGCCACATACCTTACACATACCCATCATATCACCACTTTTTGGCTCTTCATGATCCTGCACATACCCCCTTGAAATGGCATTAGCTGATTTGACGAGATGCAAGAAAAATGATGGTGAAAAAGTCACTAACTTTATTTCACACTACCAATTGCTTTATTCCCAAATCAGTGTGAAGATTCCTGATTGTCACCTTCAAAAGATGTTCATAGAAAACTTACAAAGAAAGATAAGGAATAAAATCACCATGATGAAATTCCCCTCCATGCATTTATGCACTACCCTTCGAGACTTATCAAAATTATGTAACCAGTAGTGAACCAGAACCCACCCTCACCCATCCTGAAAAAGTCTGAAGCTTCAAATCAAAACACTTACCAACCTGTCAAAAGACAAAATAAAAATTTCCTTCAACTAAATTTCACCTCTGAACCTACCTAGCTAGTTGATACCCAAGTAGCCACCATAAAGAAGAGTAATCCTTATATCTTTGGGGATACACAAAGATAATTTACTCCCTTACCCAACACACTTCACAACATTATGACCCAACTCTTAAACAAAAACATGCTTACCTTCCCTCCCGTCCAACCCCTTGACCCTAGCAAGCCATTACCTCCGAGCTTTAGACACAATTCCTATTGTGATTATCACCAACAAAAAGGACATGTTACAGAACATTAAAATTGTCTTAAACATCTTGTGTGGAAGACCTCATTGATTCTAATCATATCCCAATTAGAGGTGTGAATGACAAAGGTAATAAGTTTGTGGCTCCTCCCAACCAAAACTTATAAATATTTACCAATCCCATGTCCAACCATAATATTTCATTTGTTAAGGCTAGTGAAACTAAGCCCAATGTGGTGAATGTTGACATGGATGATGAGAACATGAACAATCATGAAAAAAATCCTATGGATGATGATGAACAAATTCCTATTGATACAATGATAGGAGTGGTTGACATTGAGCCTCGTAAATAGCTATGGACACAAAAAAAATATCCCTTTTTATTTGCTTGATTTTGGATTAATTGATGAAAAAATGGAATTGATATCACCTTGATCTAATGTTGTATGGTGTTTCACACATCCACATTAGGTCTTGGGCCCTAGTAAATTGAATAAAATTCATGTCCTGTAAAGGTGTTGTAAAGAATTGTAAATGACTTTCACACTTTTCTAGACTTTCAGTCTAATGGTCCTTTTCCCCCACTTTTTAGTTAAATATTATTTTAATTCAAAAATTATCTTTTCCCTCTTCTTCAATAATTAAATAATTATTTCAATTATTTAATTATTCATTAGCCTTTTCTCTCTATAATTAAATATCTCCCCAATTAAATAATTAAATAATTAAATAATTATTCCTTCCCTCTCCATTAAATAATTGTTTTTAATTATTTAATGTTTAACACTCCACCTTTCATCTATAATTAAATAATTATTCTTAATTATTTAATTATCTAAATGATTTGTACCCACCTTTCCTTTCTATATAAATAAAATTAATATTTTATTTATTTCTCCTATGCTGGCCACCTAAATTAAATAATTATTTAATTCTCTCCATCAACCTCTTTTTCTATGCCAACCTTATTTTCCACGTCAAGTCTTTATCTATCCATGTATTTCTCCTCTCAATTAACCTCCGCCCTTGATTAAGTTATTTTGTAATTTAATCTCTGCCCTTGATCATGATCCTTATTCTTAACTCTCCTTAATAAAAGGATACCTTTAAACCCTAATTCATAAGGAGTTCATTATTTATCTATCATTCATCCATGTCTTCAAGTCAAGCAAGCTAGAGTTTAGCATTTTGAGTCTTCACAAAGAAGCATCTTCAAGAATAACATCAAGGCATTCAAAAGAAAGATTCCTCATCCATTGTTGTAGAAATTCAAGATCCTTTATCATGGAAAGTTTCTAATTGAATTATTTCATATTTCATGCTTCATCATTTTATTTCATCATTTTGGTTTAATTACGTAAACGGGGTTTGACCAAGGCAAACCCCCAATCCCTAATAATCAACATTTTTTCTCTCTTCCTTTGTGTGATTGCAGATTTAGGTGCTTGGATGGCTTGGACATAATTGAATATTAGGTTGAAAACTTGTTGAAGTCATCTCCCTATTGGAAAGGTCAAAACCTACACAAAAAGTGACCAACAGTGCTAAAAGTCAAGGTTTCAGATCTGGACACCTAGAGGTGCAAATTGAGTAGACCAAAAGCTTCAGATTCCATTTTTGAGTTTTTAGAAAAGCCAAAGTGGACTAATTCACCTAGAGTGGTGAATGAGTCCCACTATACCTATCTCCCAGAGATTTTTGTAGATTTGGACACCCATTTGGCTAAAATGGGTCCTAGTGTAGTTTTATGGAATTGGGACTAATTCGCCCAGAATGGCGAATGAGTCCCACTAGGCCTAAAAATCATCATCTTCATAATTTAAGAGTCATTTCTAGTCTCCAAAAAGATTACAGGTGCACACATTCAGTTTTGCAACTTTCTATTTTGTTTTACTTGTATTTTTATTCATCTTTCTAGGTCTTTTTGCATACTACACAGTGTTTTCAAACACTTTGCATTTCTTAGTTTACATTCAATTAGTAACCTATTTCATCAATTTTTTGCATTCAGATTAGCTCATTTAGGCATATTGCATCCATTTTAAATTAATCTTTGAATGTTTACATTGCATTTTGGCCCATCTTTCTCCTTTTAGGTAAAAAACTCTAGAAGGGCTAGAAAGACTTTGTGTGCCAAAATCTTTGTCTCCATTTTGGTGAACCTACTTTTTGAATACCTTCTTGTTTGATTTGGAGTCCACTATCATCCTAGAATTAGCTTGCATTGCAATTTTCATTAGTTAAGTTGCATTCTAGGGTTTCAAATTTTGCATTAGTGAAAGTGCATATAGGTTGCATTTTTGCATCCTAAATCATTAAGAATTTTTCAAATTTTGCATTTGCATCTTAGGTCTACATCATACAACACATAACACATAAAAATTAATTTTTTTTTTTGAAAATTCTGAAAAAAGTCCCCACTAGGACTCATTCGCCACCTTGGGTGAATCAGTCCCTTTTCACCCTTGAAACTACCTTTTACGAAACTAAAAACCCTATTTTTAAGCTTTTAATTTCTGCCATTACCTACCTGTATCAGTTGGCCAGGTTTCTACAATATGCATTTCATTAGATCTAGTCTAAATTAGCTCATTTCATGCATTATTTAATTTGAAATTTGCATTTCCAACATTTCATCTTTCAGGTTGACGCATAATGTAATCAAAAAATTACATTCTTTCACATCTGAAAATTGCATTTAAACATTTCATATTAAGTCATTGCATTGTACTTTTCCATGATAGCATGTTTTCTTTCAAGAGATGTGGTTTTGATTTGGTTAAAAATGGATTGCATAAATACAACATCCCCTCTTATGAGTTCAATTTTGATTACAAGGACGAGGTCATTCTGAAACATGTTCAAACCATTGACACAATCCTTAATATTACATTTCCCATTGGTGAGAATGGTAGTGTAGACAATCATAACAATCATACTTCTTCTCCCAGTACCTCTCCTATTAGTGACAAAGGTATCTTGGTGAAAGGAGATAGAAGAATTGAGAGTCTTGATTGTCCATCTCCTCATTCCCTTTTGGAAGATGTTAGACAACAAGAACATGAGATCATAGAAACATTCCTAAACATCACCTTACGTAGTCTCTCTAACCATTATACTCAAACTTTTTCCTCTCCTAATATCCCTCCTCGATGCCACAAGGATAGGTTGGTGTTAGACGATACCCTCATTGAGACTCATGAGAATCTTATTCCTCCCTTTCATGATGCCCCTACCATTTAGGATGACTTATTTGAACAAAAAAGTCCAATCATTGGGTATGTGTAGGATCATGATGGGCCAAAAAATGGTGATATGATGGGTATGTGTAGGGTATGTGGTTGACTGATTTTTTTTACCCAAAATTGATGAAATGAAAAGGGTTTTTAAAAGAGATTCTTAGATTTCCACCAATATAAATTATTCTTTACTTTGAATTTAATAAATAATTATTATTCATTTTCTATTTGAATTACAACTAAAGTCCTAATTGATAGGCTAATTGAAAAAAATCTATAGCTTTCAAATAGTATCACATTTTTTGAATTCGAAACATGTGTCACATTCTATGCTTTGCATACTATAGGATTAAAAAAATAATAATTTCATGAAGTTTTGACCAAATTAAGGTGGACAGACATACGAGTTTTTATATTTTTAAAAGTTGTAATAAAAAAATAATAATTAATTAATTCCTTGGAAAAATATTACAAAAAAATATGCATCACATTGGAACATGAGTCTCTACTTATATCTAAAATATTATAAAAAAATATTATCATTTTATTGTGGTTAGGGTGGTCAGGCAGACACCTACTTATTTTTTCCCTGGAATTTAAGTGGTACTGCATTGAAATTTCAAATTTTCACCAAATAAAAAAAAAAAAACCTAGTAGTTTAGAAACTACATTAAATTTGTTACAGATTTTGGGTGATCCCACAATATTGGTTTACAATTTTTGGCCAAACTGAACACTCAACTATTTTTTTCTAACTAAATCTTCACTTTTAGGCACTTATAGCGGCTAAACTGTGAGAAATTTGTAGATGATGAAAACTAGTGATTTGTGGCATTTTTGTTTTTAGATTTTAATTTATTTTTTTTCAAAAATTTTGGAATCAGATTGCACTTCATTTTCCATCTCCTTTGAAAACTATTTTTTTTTTCAGTAAACACAATTTTTAAGGAGTGACACTCACTGTATAACACATAATTTTTTTTCCATGAAGGATAAATTTTTTTTTTTTAATTTAGATTTTTAACTACGATATCTAGTGCTTCCAATTGGTTTCATGGTGTTTTATTAAATATTTTTTTCTTAATCAAGTTTCGAAGTCAAACCAATTACAATTCAGACATAGGTGGACCGTATAACACAACTTTTTTTTTTATGTATCCAAATTCAATTTTTTGTTTTTTGTTGGATCAAGGACTTCAATATCTGGTGCACTCATATTTTTTTATTTTTTTTGATAATCTTCTATTTTTCCACATGTGCAAAATAGAGAGCTTGATTTTGGTGAAAAACCTACATTCACAAGAAATAAAAAATAAATATAATAATAAAATTAAATATATTTAAAATTATACTTTTTGGGAAGCTTATCATAAGGAATACATACTTACAAAAAATAAATTTTAAATGAATTCATTTGATCCCCCAAAAGGTAAATCAAAAGTGATTTTTTATCAGCATTTTGATAGGTGTAAAGGAGACTCCGTTATAGGTATGGTTTAAAACTAGCGGTGTTCTATCCAAGGGGGTTTGATCTAAGGTAGTTTGATCAAACACTCTTCAATTGGAATTCTTTAAATGAAACTTTTAAAGGCTTAAATCAATATATTCTCTAAAAATATGTGATTTCAGCAAAAATCAGAATCTCCTAGAAATTGTAAACCAACTTTGTGGGACAATCCTTCTATTCTTACATATTTTTGAAATAATATAGATAACTTAATCAAATTTTTATGTCAAGTTGTCTAACTCTGATTTTTTTGAATTTTTTGCCACTTAAGGGCCTATTTTTTCCATGATAATCCTGCACATACCCCATTGGTAACCATGAAACTCGTAGTCATCCTTCCAATCTCTTTCCTAGCTATGAGAGTTTCTTAGCGCAAGAGAATAATAATGTTGACACACTCCATAATTCCACACCCTCTAATATCTCTTCTATTTGTGGGAATAAAGTGATAGAAGAATGTGAAAGCATAGAAAATCATGATAATCATAGTTCCTCTTCTCCCAATATCTCTCCTACATGAGTGACAAAGGTATTTTGGAGCTAGAAGATACACCCATTGAGAATCATGAAAATGTTGAAAGATCCTCTTCTATAACCTCTCCTACTTTGGAACATATTATGGCACAATAGAATCAAATCCTAAACACATCTCTTAACATCCATCTACCTAGTCTACATTCATCTTCTAACTCCTCCCCTAGTTGTGAGAATGTTTTTATGAGTGATCATGGCAATCACATTATTTGTGAGGAGGATATGTTGGCATTGGATGATAAAACCTTTAAGAGCTATGACAATTCTTCTTCCCCTATTTTGGAAGACATTATTGGACAAAGGGATGTAATCATAGATAGTCATGATTTAATCATACTTGTTCTTCTCCTAATCTCTCTTCTGCTAGTGAAGAAGATATCCTGGGATTAGATGAACTATTCATTGTGTTGGTGTAATTAAAAGTGTTGTACCTTGTCCTAGGTCATGATTACACCTTAGTTAAGTTTACTTAGGGACCACATAGGAGGTAGTTGGATAATTTCCACTTTTGGTGGACTTCACATGTCATTACTTTATCACTTCCACATTTCGTGGACACATCATGTGATTATCTCTCCACCTTTTGTGGGTGATCCACCTTTTATCGTGATAATCACATTATCACTTTTGCACTTTAGGTGGAGTGATAGATTTTCATAGTTGTCTCATGTCATAAGATTACGACACTTGTCATAATCTTATGCCCTTCTATGTTCTCACTTTGGCTATATAACCAAGGGGTCTCCTATGTACTTTAGTACTGCTCATTCCATCATATTTGCATTATTGGTAGAATATAATTTATTCTTGTCATATTGTTTTTATCTCTCTTATGCTTATGTTTTCTATTAGGCCTCTAGATCTTGGGTGGCTACCTTCATAGCCAATTCTTATATGGTATTAGAGCTATTGGAGTGCCTTTAGTTAGTCATTTGGAGAGATTCTTGGAGGGTTCCATTTTTGGCCTTGTGTTGCAAGTGCATTTTGGGAGCTTGTTGCGTCAAATCCAAGCTCACCATTGCATCCGGAGTGTCCAAGATAGATAGATTTTCCTTTTTTTTCCATCTCAGTTGGACATTGGAGGCCAAATTTGCAAAGGGTTGAAGATTGGAGGTGGTTGCCAGATCCAAGAGCTAGCTACCACTTTGGAGCATTTTCAGCCAAAAAGGACATCGCCATCGTGCTCAAAAGGGCCAAAAACCTATAAATTGACTTCCAAATAGTCCAAATCGGAGCAAGTTGTTCATTGACCGGAAAAAAAAATTTAGCAGACTGGCCGTATGGCCAACCTACATAGCGGTACGATTTTATTTAAAAAAAATATATATTTAATATATTTTCTACAAATTTATTTTTCAAAGAAAAAAGAAACAAAAAAAATCTTATATTTCATAGTTTTTATTATTATGTAGGTTTTATTTTTAAATTAAAAAAATCAAAGGAATTTAAAGTCCACAGATAAAAGTCTGCGGACTACAGTACTCTGTACCCGCCGAGGGTATTGGCTACCATCACATCGCCACACAACCTCTTCTAGTTCGCTCCCGCGGGCCCCTCATTCCCTCCTACCAGCATCCAGCAGCCGGTTTATTTCAAATTCTGGAAGTTCTTTTATAACAATCGACAGCGAAACAAAAATTCAGGCGGCAATTGTCACCGATGGCAACAAAAGATTTTGTCAGTCTATCGGGAATATTCCATCAACTGTAAAGCATATTCCATTAGCAAAATGAATATTCTGGCTAGAGTTTCATTGGCGGAAAATGGGCAGACGACCATCAAATTTAACCTGGAACTGTTCGTGACAGTCAAATAGCCGTTAAATTTAACATAGCAATTTGCTAATGTCAACATCTTTTTGAAAAATTAGACCCCCTCACGGATTGAGTTTTCAAATTTGCAGTTCAACTTTTAACACTCATATCTTGGTCATTTTGAGGCCCTTTTTGGTGCAATTTTTTTTTATTTGGGATAAGTTTTCATGTACTTCGTAGTGGTGCAATTATTTTCTAATTTTGGTGCACAAATTTTCTAGAAAAATTGATTTCTCTTAGGTGTAGCTGAATTGTCACCATTTTTGCAACTTCTGAGGCTTCATTCAGGCTCATACGAAGTCCTAAGTTTCATGTGCCAATTTTTTTGAAAGTGCATGATTTTTTCTAAACTTCATAGTGGTGCTATCAGTTTGTAGTGATTGTGATAAAAAATTGTACTTTCAACACTTGGTCATTTTTGGCTTATTTTGGCATTTGTAAAGATAAGATCTCAGTTTAGTATTTTGTATCAGTCATTTGAGCATGTTGTAGCCTACTTAAGGCTATTGTAAAAGATTGAAAATCATAAGACCACTTTGCTTGCCTTGCAAGTGGCCATTGTACATGCAGTAATTATAAAGTGCCAAATCATCTTTTTTTTGGGCGGGGCGGTTCTTTGATTAAGTGAATTTGGGGGGGGTGTCTTGTGTGATTGTGCCTCTCTCTATCTTGTTCTCTTTCATTTTGTTGCTATGGGTTCTCCTAAGTTTCCTTTGTTAACTCCACATAACTATGCTTCTTGGAAAATTGATGCATGGAGTAAGTTAATGGAAAAAGGATTAACTCATTATATTGATGGAACTCTTGTTGTACCATTTGATCCTAAAGTTGATCCTAATGCTCATATGGATTGGCTCACTACAAATACTATGGCTCTTGGAACATTAAGGAAATACGTATCAAAAGATCTAATCTTTCAAATTGAAAAGTGTAAAACAATTAAAGAAGCTTGGGAAAAGTTTGGTCAATTGTATGGCCAAGTTGATGAGATTAGAGGTTATTAGCTTGACAATGATCTCACAATGTTAGATCCCAAGAATTTTGATACAATCCAAGACTATGTCACTAAGGAAAATGAGCTAAGAGTACAACTTAAGGATTGTGGCATTGATAAGAATGATGCACAGTTGGTCTAAAATTTGTTGGGAAAGCTTCCATTAGAATATGCAACATTTTTTTCTAGCTTCCAAACCCATCGCTTGATAGTTGGTAGTTCTTTCACTATTCCATCATTTGATGCATTCACATAAATTTTGATGTTATAGCAAGCAAAGTTGATAAGCATGTGGATTCTCAAGTCTTCAAAGTCCAAAGCTTTGGTGGCTAATCAAGGGAATCAAGGGACTCAAGAGAAGGGTTCCAACAAGAAGCATAAGCAATCTAAGTCAAAGACACAAGATAAAGCAAAATCATTCTCTCCAAAACAAGGGAATTCTTCATCTTCTCCCAAGAAGGGAAATTCAAGCAAGAAGGAAATACCAACTTGTTCATATTGCAGGAAATTTGGTCATGATGAACATCATTGCCACACTAAGCAAATTGATGAGTTGACAAACATCATCAAGAAGAACAACATCAATTTTCCATATGCCTACAAGAAGAAGGATTCATCTCCTTCCACTTCCTCACAATCAAAAGGAAAAGGGCAAGCATTTGTGGCTACTTCAGGTTCTTCACATCAATGGATACTTGACTCAGGTGCCACTCATCATATGGGTTCTCCAAGGGAACAATTTTCTTCTTTGGAGCCATCTAAGGTACCTCACATCTTCATAGGAGATGATACTCAAGTGGAAGTTGAAGGAAAAGGCTCGGTTGACATGGATAATGGAACATTTGAGAATGTTCTCTATGTTCCTAACTTGAGTGCCTATCTTCTTTCAATCTACCAAATCACTCACTTTGGAGATGGCAAGAAAGTTGAGTTTCTACCAGATTTAGTTGTGGTCAAAGAACTTAAGGATGACGCCTTGGTTGCAATGGGACAAGCCAATCACAACACATGGCTTTACTCATTCTCCCACTTTGTGCCTAAGTCTCCTTCTACAGCCTTGCTCACTCATTCAAATTCAAAAAGTAAGCTATGGCATGAGCGGTTTGGACATATCAATTACCGTTATCTTCAGTAGGTTAGCTCCAAGTCTATGGTTACAAGACTCCCTCAAATTAGCTTTTCTGAAGGTGTATGTTTAGGTTGTTCCATGGGTAAGCATCCAAAAGAGAAGTTTGATAAAGGGAAGTCTTGGAGAGCTTTGGAAGTTCTTCAATTGGTTCACAGTGATGTAGCAGGTCCATTTCCAGTGCCATCATTTAGCAAGGTCCGCTATGTCCTCACCTTCATTGATGATTACTCTCGCTTCAGATGGGTCTACTTTCTTGTTCACAAGAGTGAAGTGTTTGAAAAATTTCTAGCCTTCAAGGCTCATGTTGAGAAGCAATCAGGGAAGCAAGTTAAGATTCTTCGCACAGAAAATGGAAGGGAATATGTGAATAATAGACTTGAGGAATTTTGTACTCTTGAGGGGATTGATCTTCCGCATTGAGTTGCATACACTCCACAATAGAATGGTGTAGCTGAAAGAAAGAATAGAACCCTTAAGGAGATGGCTAGCTACATGATTCATGCTCGTTCTCTTGGTCCTCAATTTTGGGTAGAAGCTATCAGTTGTGCCACTCACATCCAAAATCGGGTTCCCCATAAATCTTTGAAGGGTATGACTCCTTTTGAGGCTTGGTGT
Organism: Sequoia sempervirens; assembly: GCA_007258455.2. NCBI lineage: Eukaryota > Viridiplantae > Streptophyta > Pinopsida > Cupressales > Cupressaceae > Sequoia > Sequoia sempervirens. The sequence goes on along the minus strand of VDFB02193867.1, from coordinate 596,056,927 downwards.
GGTAGAAACCGGTTGTGAGACACTTCAAAGTTTTTGGTTGTCGAGCTTGGGCACACATACCTCCAGAGAAGCACAAGGCATTGGAACCTCAGAGTAGGCCTTGCATCTTTGTTGGATATCCTAAAGGTGTTACTTGGCATATATACTTTTGGATCCAGAGACACATGAGCTATTCATTGAGAGGAGTGTTCACTTTGAGGAAAGTTCTCCTAGCTTGGCCTCTAATCCTCCTCTTCCTTCCTCCATAGTGGAAAGTGATGATAGTGACTCAGATGATGATTCTTCCTCAACTTTGACGCGTAGGATCACACCTTTGCAGGGTCCACTTGTAGTTGAGGAGCCTCATCCTTCATCTCCTACTAGACCTCATTGGGCTCGACAGACTCTTGAGTCAGCAGGTTCTCTTATTGGGGATCCTTTAGATACTTGAAGGAATCGGTCACAACATCATGATCTTCCACATGCTTATATTGCTAGTGCTTCAGATCCACAATCCTTTAAGGAGGCTTCAGGTATTCCTGAATGGGGTTCAGCAATGGAGGAAGAGTATAGTTCCTTGATGAGGAATGACACATGGGATTTGGTTCCTCTTCCTAATGGGAGAAAGATGGTTTGATGTAAGTGGATCTATCAGACCATGTATGTAGCAGATGGAAGTGTGGATAAATACAAAGCTCAGCTTGTGGCAAAAGGTTTCTCACAGGTTCCAGGTGTTGACTATACTGAGACCTTTGCACCCATTTCTAATATGAACTCCATTCGCTTGAAACTTGCTATTGCTGCAACTCATGGTTGGGTTGTACATCAGATGGATGTGAAGAGTGCATTTCTTCACGGGGATCTTCATGAGGAGATTTACATGGAGCAGCCACAGGGATTCATACATGATACTTCTTTGGTTTACAGATTGAGGAAGTCTATCTATGGCCTCAAACAGGCCCCTAGGGCTTGGTATGCCAAGATGGATTCCTTTCCTCTCTCAGAATAATTCACAAGGTGTCATTCAGATCTGAATGTCTACATTTTTCAACAGAATGATTCTCACTTGCTACTTGTGCTCTATGTTGATGATTTGATCATTACAGGGAGTACCTCATCCATCATTGGCAGTGTCAAATCTGCTTTGCATGACAGATTTGCTATGACTAACTTGGGCCTTTTGCACTATTTTCTCAGGATTGAGATCACTCAGTCAGCTTCTAGGATATCTCTTTCTCAACCCAAGTATGCTCTTGATCTTCTAGCTCGATTTCACATGGCTGATTGTAAGCCTACTCTGACTCCCTTTCTTTCAGGAGTCAAGCTTGAGGCTAAGTGTTATACATTATCTCCTTCTTTAGTAAAGATTGGGGACTCTTGACATTGTGACATTTGAGCAGTGACTCTCCATTGAGGGGGGGTTGCATGGACTTTCTTCATTATCTTATGGGGGGGAATTTTTCCTCACTTGAGTTTTATCCTTCCTTAAGCATGTTTCTTGTTTTGTTTCTCTCTTTTGGGGAGGAGTTTTGTCCCACTAGGTTTTCTCATTTTCTCTAGTTGTGAGAGATTGCATTATGTGTACATGGGTACCTAACATGGCCTAGTAGCCAGGACCCATCTTGCATTGTTTACATTTGTGTACATTCTCCCTAAGTTGCACTTAAGGGGGGGTGTTGGTGTAATTAAAAGTGTTGTACCTTGTCCTAGGTCATGATTACACCCTAGTTAAGTTTACTTAGGGACCACATAGGAGGTAGTTGGAGAATTTACACTTTTGGTGGACTTGAAATTTCATTACTTTATCACTTCCACCTTTCATGGACACATCATGTGATTATCTCTCCACCTTTTGTGGTGATTATCACATTATCACTTTTGCACTCTAGGTGGAGTGATAAATTTTCATAATTGTCTCATGTCATAAGATTACGACACTCATCATAATCTTATGCCCTTCTATTTTCTCACCTTGGCTATATAACCAAGGGGTATCCTATGTACTTTAGTACTGCTCATTCCATCATATTTGCAATATTGGCAGAATACAGTTTATTCTTACCATATTGTTTTTATCTCTCTTATGCTTGTGCTTTCTATTAGGCCTCTAGATCTTGGGTGGCTACCTTCATAGCCAATTCTTACACATTGAAAGTCATGAGATTCTTCTTGCTGCCTTTCCTAATGTTTGCCCCATCCAAGAATACATACCTAAGCAAGAGGATCCAATCATCAAAAAACAAGAATGTGATGCTTTTTATTCTCTTGAAATGGAATGTGATCAACATATTGTTTGCTTCTCTCCTAAAAAATATCCTACTAGGTAGAATATCACGTGCAAACCAAAAATCAACCTCACTCTGAAGCATCCTAAATTGCTTGATATAGATTTACTACCATCATGGGAATGCTTTGACAATCATGAAACCTTGAAGCAAAATGATATAGAAAGATAAAAGAAAATTGAAGAAGCCACAAAGTTATTGGAAGATGCTTTAGAAACCTTTTATTTCATACCTATATCCATGGGAGAATACAAGATCATAACAAAAGAGTTCAAAAAGGGAAAAGAGAAACCAATAACGAAAAAACAAAATTCAAAAGAATCCACTTCAACCACCTTAAAAGAAAATACAACATCCAAGAAAAACTTTGAGCCAATAGAACAACCACCAAATCCAAAAAAAGTAATTTTTTTTTTTTGAATGACAACTTAGGAAAGGATGTGATGCTATAGAAAAAAGTATCCATGTCGCTATACAACCCAATGATCTTGGTTATTGTCCTTCAACACAAAAACCTTCATCCAATGTCCACACTATGACAAAAAATTCTTCCAAAAACACTTTAACCTTGGTACATCCTAAACTATTAGATATCTCATTAAATATGTGTCAAGTAGAAAGTTTGTTTACTTATCAACATAAATAACATTAGGTTTTGATCCTTGCCATATTTGCATGATTTACATTCCTTGCAAGGAGAAACATATCATCATCCCTTCCCAGCTCACCCTTTTCCTGCACCAAGTGGGGGTAAGAGGATAGGAAGCCTTATCCCCATATGTCACTTGTCATTGTCTCTCTTGGCTAGTTGTTAACCTTTCATGAATATATAAGAGCAAGCTTGGGATGTGGATGACATGCCTCAAGATTGACTCGCATGTAACATACTTATTCATGATATAGCTTAATTCAGAAGCATATGACTTGGCATAGGGATTTCCAAGATGACTCTCATGTCTTCTACCATTTTTCATTTGCTACTTTAAAGCAATTGCTCATAGTGATGGTGTAGCAACTGCTTTAAAGTGGGGGCATACATAGATAACATCTTTTGGAAAATTTCATCATGTGATTTCTATTTTTCTTGTGATATGTCCCCTTCTTGGTGGTGTCATTGGGTTTGATGCCATCCAAGAGTGTACGATCAATTGGCATGGCATGATACGAATGAGGCATCCCATGGGAAATGATCTGACACCCTAACTTGTCCTCTCTTGGAGATAGTAGGCACAATGCTCCCTATGAAGAAGACCTTTACTTGAAAAATGAAAAATCCCCTTTAACAAAATATTTACATAAAATTCAAAAGAATTTACAAAAAAAAATCATTTTCATTATGGTGCCTTATTAAAGTTATCAAGAGCATAACTTTGGTATGGTTTGTATAATGGGAAGCTGACACACTGGCATGACTTTCTCACTAAAAAAATTCTTTGGGAAAACTCACCCTATGGATGACTTGATGTTTTGTGGCCCTAGAGTGAGTGCATCTTTGATCCACCTCATTTTTTTCTTTCCTTTAGTTCTTGTCATTACATGTCTGCATATCTTGTTTTGCTGCATATCATTCACCTTGTGTGTGTCCTTTTGTGCTTATGTTGGTTTGACTTAGGATCTTGGATCTTTGGTGCTTGAACAATGCCTTTGATATTTTTCATTCTTTTTCATCTGCATTGGTATGATTGGACCCTCCTTGAATGTCTACTTTAGTGTAAGTTTGAAGTAAGTTCATCCTCTCACTAAAGTGGGTGCTCACTATGGACATGGAAAAAGTATCCCTTTTTCTTTTCTTGGTTTGGGATTAATTGATGACAAAATGGAATTGATATCACCTTGATCTAGTGTTGTAAGGTGTTTCACACATCCACATTAGGTCTTGGGCCCTAGAAAATTGAATAAAATGCATGTCTTGTAAAGGTATTATAAATAATTGTAAATGACTTTCACACTTTTCTAGACTTTCAGTCCAATGGTCTTTTTTCCCCACTTTCGAATTAAATATTATTTGAATTCAAAAGTTATCTTTTCCCTCTTCTTCTATAATTAAATAATTATTTCAATTATTTAATTATTCATTAGCCTTTTCTCTCTATAATTATATATCTCCCCAATTAAATAATTATTTAAATTATTTAATTATTCCTTCCCTCTCCATTAAATATATTTTTTAATTATTTAATGTTTAACAATCCACCTTTCCTCTATAATTAAATAATTATTTAAATTATTTGTTCCCACCTTTCCTTTCTAAATAAATAAAATTAATATTTTATTTATTTCTCCTATGTTGGCCACCTAAATTAAATAATTATTTAATTCTCTCCAACAACCTCTTTTTCTATGCCAACCTTATCTTCCACCTCAAGTCTTTATCTATCCATGTATTTCTCCTCTCAATTAACCACCACCCTTGATTAAGTTATTTTCTATTTTAATCTTGGCCCTTGATCATGATCCTTATTCTTAACTCTCCTCTATAAAAGGAGACCTTTAAACCCTAATTCATAAGGAATTCATTATTCATCTATTATTCATCCATGTTGTCAAGTCAAGCAAGCTGGGGTTTAGCATTTTGAGTCTTCACAAGGAAACATCTTCAAGAACATCATCAAGACATTCAAAATCAAGATTCCTCATCCATTGTTGTAGGAATTCAAGATCCTTCATCATGGAAAGATTCTAATTGCATTGTTTCATTATTTCATTTCATCATTTTGGTTTAATTATGTAAACGGGGTTTGACCAAGGAAAACCCCCAATCCCTAACAATCAACATTTTCTCTCTTCCTCTGTGTGATTGCATATTTAGGTGCTTGGATGACTTGGACATAATTGAAGATTAGGTTGCAAACTTTTTGAAGTCATCTCCCTATTGGAAAGGTCAAAACCTACACAAAAAGTGACCAATAGTGCTAAAAATCAAGGTTTCAGATCTGGACACCTAGAGGTGCAGATTGAGTATCTAAACAAAAGCTTCAAATTCCATTTTTGAGTTTTTAGAAAAGCCAAAGTGGACTAATTCACCTAGAGTGGTGAATGAGTCCCACTGTACCTATCTCCTAGAGATTTTTGTAGATTTGGACACCCATTTGGCTAAAATGAGCTCCAGTGCAGTTTTCTGGAATTGGGACTAATTCGCCTGAATGGAAAATGAGTCCCACCAAGCCTAAAAAATCAAAATCTTCATTATTTAAGAGTTATTTCCATTCTCCAACAAGATTACAGTTGCACTCATTCAGTTTTACAAATTTCTATTTTGTTTTACTTGTATTTCTATTCATCTTTCTAGGTCTTTTTGCATACTACACCATGTTTTCAAACACTTTGTATTTTTTAGTTTACATTTAATTAGTAACCTATTTCATCAATCTTTTGCATTTAGATTAGCTCATTTAGGCATATTGCATTGATTTTACATTAATATTTGAATGTTTACATTACATTTTGGCCCATCTTTCTCCTTTTAGGTGAAAAACCCTAGAAGGGCTAGAAAGACTTCAGGTGCCAAAATCTGTCTCCAATAGCAAACCATTGACATTACTTTCTCTTTCAAAGAAACAATTAAACATGCACTGATGATCCTCTTTACATATCTGGTAGAATCAATAACAAGCCCACTCCTGGGATTTTAATTGATCTCATATGTGGAGAGAATGTGATCGCAAAAGAAATTTTATATGTGAATGACTTACTCATGATAGATATGATAAATGGGTATGTGCAAGATAATCATGGAAAAAATAGGCCCTTAAGTGGCGAAAAATTTAGAAAAATCAGAGTTAGGCAACTTGATGTAAAAATTTGAATAATTTATCTATATTATTTCAAAAATATGTAAGAATAGAAGCTACAATAAATTAAATGTAGTTTCTAAACTACTAGGTTTATTTTAAAAAAAATCTATTTGGTAAATAATTGAGATTTCAATGCAATAGTACTTAAATTTCAAGGAAAAAATAAGAAGTAGGTGTCTGTCTAACCACCCTAACCACAATAAAATGATAATATTTTTTTTATAATATTTTAGATATAAGTAGAGGACTCATGTCCGATGTGATGCATATTTTTGTATTTTTTTCCAAGTAAATAATTAATCATGATTTTTTTACAACTTTTAAAAAATAGAAACTTCAATGTCGACCACCTTAACTTGGCAAAACTTCATGAAATTCATTTTTTTTAAATCTTATAGTATGTGAAGCATAGAATGTGACACATTTTTTGGATTCAAAAAATGTGATACTGTTTGAAAGCTATAGATGTTTTTCAACCAGCCTATCAATCAAGACTTTAGTCGTAATTCAAATAGAAAATGAAATATAGTTATTTATTAAATTGAAATTAAAACATAATTTATATTGGTGGAAAGCTAAGAATCTCCTTTAAAAACCATTTTTTGTTTCATCAATTTTGTGTAAAAAAAAGTCATCAGCCACATACCCTACACATACCCATCATATCACCACTTTTTGGCCCATCATGATCCTACACATAGTCAAACCAAAAGAATGTATTAAAACACATGATGGTTTTTCTCATGCTACAATGGGCTCGATCACACTCCCTTTACAAGTAGGACCAAAGAAATCAAATGTATCATTCTCTATCATATCTAATTCAAACCAATTTCATGTGAAGTTAGGATACAAATAGCTTCACTCCATGAATGTGGTCTCATCCATTGTCTATAATTGCTTAAAGTTTCTAGTTGACAATGAAATATTCACAGTGAACCATAGTGGCTTTAGACCCCTGTCTTCCCATGGAAATTTATCCTTAGATTATTTTTGGCCTAAACCTATGGAACGTATAAGATCCCATGAAGATTTCCTTTTTTTGTCCTACCAAAAATTCAAAGCAAAATACATAGCCAAACTATCCTTCAAAACTTTCCTCCAACCATGCTTGAACTTCTGCCACCTAAAGAAAAAAATGTTGAAACTAAAGTCCCTGCAACAAACCAAGACCTATCCATGAAATCTCCCTTACCTATTTCCTACAAGAGATCTAGAGAAAACAAAACAAGTTCGAATCTACCTCTTAAGAAAATTTATAAAGCCAAAGAGACAGTGGTTGAACAACCTTCCATGGTTTCTTTCATTCTTCCCTCACAAGAAGAAAATGAACCTATGGTTGACAAATGCACTCCTACACAAACGCAACTTGAAAAACATAATAAAAGAAACTACAATGCTAGAGAATGTAGGAATAGATGTCGTGCTATTGCTCAAAAGATGAACGAAAAGAAAAACATTGAAAATTAAAACCTAAACTTGACAACAACAATAAATGATGACCTTCCTCTTTTACCAGAACAAATAAAATTCATGTCTCCAACACAACAAGGACCAACATCTTCTATGGATATTATTATTTTTCCTCCTATTGTGGTTGACTTGGATGAAGATGAGGAAACAACTAAAATTGATGAGGAAGTGCATAATGAGTTGGATTTTTTATTCTCCTCATCCATGAGCTTAAATGAAAACAACCATGGTGATCCTCCTAAACCGAGTGATTCACCATGTGTTGAACCTAATGATTATCCTAGTACAACACTTGGTGTTGTCCCTCTCTCTAGTGATCTGCATTCTACATATACTAAATTGGGATGTGGATGACCTACTGGATGGTTGACTCACATGTGCTTTACTATTCTTTTATCTTTTATTTTTCTTTTGTTTCCCTTTTTGCTTTCTTTTCACTTTTGGTTGCATGTGCATAACGTGATCCCCCATGATGTTCTATTTGATGTCTCTCTCTATGTGCATTCCTCTATTGTACCTTCATTCTTCTATATGTCATATACTTTTTTCTTTTCCTTGATCTTTTGTCTTTGCTTTCTTTTCATTTTTATCTTGTGTTTTCCTTTTGGGGATGATGCAAGGCATCAAGACATTCATGTATCCTTCATGTTGACCCAAAATATTTTTCATTATCTTTTCTTTTCCTTTCATTTTCTTTTTTTTGTGTTGTTTTTTCCTTTTGCAGATGATATAAGGCATTGAGACACCCTATTTCTCTTCCATGTTGAACCTAAAGGATTTATCTTTCTTTGTTTTCGCTCTCTTTGTGTCATTCTTCCAATTCTATGTGTATTTGGGGAATGATGACGGCTCCAAGATCTCTCATATTATTGCAGGAAAGACAAATATTGACCCTGAATCCATAGATCCCTTATGTGTTCTAGGGGGAAACCCTCTTTTCCTTTTTAATCTTTTGGCTACTTTAAATTAATTGCTCACAACATGGTGTTAGAAATTTATTTAAAGTGAGGGCATACATTGGCATTATCTTGGCATGATTTCACTTGCATTTTTTTTTCCTTTTCATAGTCTTTGATGTGATTTTCTTATTTCACGCAACGTGTTTTCCACTTTGTGGTAACATTGGGAGTAATTTCCTTCAAGAGTGTGATCTATCTTATCATATTATATTCCTCATAGTGGTGATGTGATTCACTGCATCCCCTAAGTGGTGAATCTTTTATCCTTTGATCGGTCCTCTCTTGGAGACATTAGGAACAATGTCCCCTAGGAGTAAGACCTCACATGAACTAAGTAGAATCCCTTTGAACATCCCTCTTTCTCGTTGTGTTGCATTTTTCACCTTATTAAATTCATGGATGTATGGCTTTGATATGGTCCCTTGGGGCTCACCTAGTGAACAACTAGCTTCACTAGCTCTTGTGAGCATGCATTTTCTTTTTGTACCTAATTAAATTCATGGAGGAATTCATGGAGGTATGGCCTTAATATGGTCCCTTTGGGATCACCTAGTGAACAACTAGCTTCATTAGCCCTTATGAGCATGCATTTTTGTACCTTATTAAATTCATGGAGGTATGAATTTGATATGGTTCTCTAGGGATCACCTAGTGGACACCTAGCTTCCCTAGCCCTTGTGAGCATGTATTTTTGTACCTTATTAAAGTCATGGACGTATGTATTTGATATGGTCCCTTGGGGCTCACCTAGTGGAAACCTAGCTTCACTAGCGCTTGTGAGAATGCATTTTTGTTTACATAGTGGAAAATGTGTTTCACTTGTAGACCCTTTTGGAAAAATAGGCTAGACCTAATCAACTACATTGGATAGCTAGTCGAAGCTTGATTTGTTGTAGTCTTCCTTTTTCCTGTCTTTGATGATATATGTTTGTGATCTGGTTACAACTTCATATATCATCCGTAAGTGTGTTCCTTTGTGCCTATGTTAGTTTTCCATAGGATCTTGATCCTAGAGGCTTGGCCACCCTCTTGATTATTTTCATCCCATCTTACTAGCATTTGTACATTTGAACCCATCTTGAGTGTGTGGTTGGATACTTTAGTGTGAGTTTGAAGCAAGTTCATCCTCTCACTAAAGTGAGGGCTAAATTTAGTGTAGTAAAATGCATACCCTTCCATTTTCACACTTTTTTGGGCCCTCCTCTCTTTATTTATGCTTCTTTTTGGCTTAATTGGTCCTATTTTGCGTCCACAAGCCCTATTAATTATATCTTTTTTTGGTTAATCTCGACATTCTCCAATGCATAAATGATAATTTAATGACTCCATCTGTGTGTCCCTAATTTTTGGGTTTGGACTAAAATGCCACCTAGGGAATCTTTGTCCCCTAAAGGTCTCAGGACCCTGATTTTGAGGCATCTTAATTGGGCCCCTTTTTTGTATATGTATCCCAAGTTTCATCACTTGGGACTAAGATGCCTCCTAGGGAATCTTAGTCCTCCTTGAGTCATTTTTGGGATTTAATTTCAAATTTTGGTAGGATTTAGCCTCCTTTATTTAATGAATTCATATGTCAACTTGGTGTGATGTAATTTTGGGATATTAAGCATAGATAAGTATAAATACAAGGTTCCTTCAATCATTTTTCATAACAAGCATACCAATTCTTTTGTGAGAGCATTCATAATATCAAATTGAGTTCATAAGAACATTGAAGAGTAGATTTATCAAGCATTTGGAGCCATTATCAAGATTCAAACATGATATCAAAGAGATTCTTGCATCATGTGTGTTGTTGTGATAACATTTGTGAGGTACAGTTTTGATTCAAGAAAGAAATTCAAGATCATTCCTTTGGTGCAAGATCCATATCCATTACAACCATTGCACACAAGTTTGCAAACTTTATAAGGGTTTGGTGAGTTGTAGCATTGTATGTTGTTCATTCACCATTTCCTTCATTATTTCTATCTCATTTCAAGGTTTAATTATCAACAAGGGGTTTGACCAAGCAAAACGCCCATTCACTAACAAATAACAAGTTTTTCCCTTCTTGTATATTTGTGGTTGTAGATCTAGGTTGAATTCTTGAAGATCATTTGGAGTGCAAAATTGTAAAAGTTGCAAAGTTGCATTACAAAGTTGTCATCTTCACAGAAACTCACCTACAGACTATATTCAAAAGTTTCAGAACCTGAGATAAGAAAGGAAGCAAGTACAGACTATGGAGCTTAGGATCATACTAAAAAATTCTAGAAATTTATAAGGGTATGTGCAGGATCATCATGGAAAAAATAGGCCCTTAAGTGGAAATTTTTTTAGAAAAATCATAGTTAGGAAACTTGACGTAAAAATTTGAATAAGTTATCTATACTATTTCAAAAATATGTAAGAATAGAATCTGTAGAAAATTGAATTTAGTGTCTAAACTATTAGGTTTCTTTAAAAAAAAAAATCTATTTGGTGAAAATTTGAAATTTCAATGTAGTAGTACTTAAACTTTAGGGAAAAAATAAGAAGTAGGTGTTTGTCTGACCACCCTAACCACAATAAAATGATAATATTTGTTTATAATATTTTATATATAAGTAGAGGACTCATGTCCCGATGTGATGCATTGTTTTTTGTAATTTTTTTCCAAGTAAATAATTAATTATGAATTTTTATTACAAATTTTATAAAATGTAAAAACTCATATGTCTAACCACCTTAACTTGGTAAAAATTCATGAAATTTATTTTTTTTTTTAATCCTATAGTATGTGAAGCATAGAATGTGACACATGTTTTGGATTAAAAAAATGTGATACTTTTGAAAGCTATAGATGTTTTTCAATTAGCCTATCAATCAAGACTTTAGTCATAATTCAAATAGAAAATGAATAATAATTACTTATTAAATTCAAAGTAAAGCATAATTTACATTGGTGGAAAGCTGAGAATATCCTTTAAAAACTCTTTTCATTTTATCAATTTTGGGTTAAAAAAAAGTTGTCAGCCACATACCCATCATATTGCCACTTTTTGGCCCATCATGATCTTGCACATACCCATAAGGGGACTAATATGCCACCTTGGGCATCTTAGTCCTCCCAAGCATATTTTTCAAAGATTCTTTCAGATCCGGTTCCAAAATTCAAAGACTTGACATCTACCCTGAAAAATAGTAGTGGGACTAATATGTGATCCTGGGTATCTTAGTCCTCCATAGCACTTTTTGGAAACCTCTTTACATTTCCAAAATCCTCACAACATCTCCAAACTTCCCATGTGCACATTTCTAGTTTCATAGTTTTATATTGCATTTTGTTTATCTTTCTAGGTCATTTAGCATTCATTTGCATATCACATTGTATTTTCCAACATTTTATTTTCCAATTTTATACTTGGTGGTGAACCCCTTAAAGCTAAAAATCCCCCTTCTAGGTCCTCCTCATTGTGAATTGAATCACCTTGTGAGGTTGTTAGTCAATCCAATTGGGACTCCTAGGAGATTATTGAATGATTTGTTGGAGAAAGAGTGATATCTATATATCCATTTTTCCACCAATTAGAAGCCACTTCACCAATGTTGTAATTTTTTTTCAATTAAAACTACAATCTTTATAAAGTGTACTCCTTTCAAAATAAATTTTAACTCCTCTCTAAACTATCGAAATTTAAATTAATGATTACTTACAATTGTATTCCCTTGTTATCCAATCAATGGTAGATCCTTTTTATTTTGAAAGGTGGAAAAAGAAAAATAATAATTTTGAAGGTCTTCAATATAAATTTGAACTCTACATTGGAACTCTCATTTAAAGAAGTTATCATGATTTAATAGTTTACCTTTTAAGGGATTTAATTCTTGTGTGAGTTCAGAGATGTCTAATCAATAAAGTGCTACTCATAGCATATCTTACTATGAAAAATGATCGCCTATCCACAAATTCTTATAATCATATACAGAACAAAAAGCACATAAACAAGTGAGAAGAAAGAGTATCATTGAAACCATATGCATTTTCTTATGTCGTCCTTCTTTGATAGTGGTAGCCTCTTATTTTTTTCATTTTTATTCGTAGGGCCATCTAATAATGATCTCAATTTTCCTTTTAATTTTTTGTATCTTCAAGAACTAATGCAACGAATTCCTTTTCTTCACAATCACCTTTTACCAACTTCAATTTCTCCAAATCAATGAGATTAGATTCCTTTAGGACTGCATTTTTCATCACAAAAATAAGTGGCAACTTTGATAGATCTAGAACAAATAAATACACACCTCATTTATTCTATTAGCTTGATCTCCTTTTGACCAATGACCCAGCCTTATATTGTACAATTTAATATTATGCTAGATAGACTAATATGACTTGAGAAACTGCTCTAAAAATGCTTCCAAACTCTTCCTTTGAGGTTCAAATTTTTATCATCAATTTTTTTTTTCCTCCAATCTTTTCTTAAACACATTATCTTTGTGTACAACCTATGCTTACATGATCATTTTCTTTTTTAAAATGCTTCTTTATGAGCATTGTGATTTGATTATGGCGATTGGCTATTTATTTTTTCATGATATTCATTTCATGGTTGCATTCCTTATTATATGTGGCTTTTGTTGTGACTTCTTTCTTAGCTGATTTTTCTCAAACATTGACAATGGCTTAGAATCCTCTTAATCATTGCATAGTACTTCCACTAAAAAAACATATAATACCACTTCTTCACTAGTTGCATTTACTTTTGAGATGTTGTTTTCCTTTATTAATCCTATATTCTCTCTACTATGACTTTACTTCTCTTTAGACAACATGTTTGTAATACCTACTTGGCTTTGAAATATTTTGAAAATTGTAAATTGATTTTATAGTTTCTTTCTTATTTTCCTCACATAGATGCCATGGTTTCTCCTTGCAGCACTATATTTATCAATCCATTTAAGATGTCTTTACTCTCCCTTAACTAGTTTGCACAAGAAATAATGAATGCTTTGATACCATGTAGAAAATTGGAGAGCATAAACATTGATATATCTTCCTTTTGTGACCTATGTTTCACTTCTAATTCTTCATTTTTATTTCAAGTTTTCTGAAGTTCTTCTTCCAAACTATTATTCTAACATATTAAGTTTTTATTTTCTTTCCTTTCTCTTTTAGTTTTTAGACTTAATTGTCAAGTACATTATACAACTGAATCAATTTTAACCATTTAGAGTTAACCACGAGATAAGCACTCTTGATATTTTAAATTATTTATTAGATCTTTTCAATTATTTATTATTTAGCAATTTCATGTCAAATTTGTTTAGGTTGAATTGGCATTATTTGATTTGGTGTACTTTACTTTCATATTTTGATAAACCTCAACTTATAAATCCCTTCTCTTGCTCTAAGATTAATTATCTTTTTATTTTTTTATTTTTAATCCATTTTATATTATCAAGTTTTCATTTTTAGTTCATATCTTAAAGGTATGTGTAGGATCATCATGGAAAAAATAGGCTCTTAAGTGGCGATAAAATTCAGAAAAATCAGAGTTAGGCAACTTGACATAATTTTTTTAATAAGTTATCTATATTATCTCAAAAATATGTAAGAATAAAATATGTAGCAAATTGAATGTAGTTTCTAAACTACTAGGTTTATTTTAAAACAAAAAAACTATTTGGTGAAAATTTCAAATTTCAATGCAGTAGCACTTAAATTTTAGGGAAAAAATAAGAAGTAGGTTTTTGTCTAACCACCCTAGAACCACAATAAAATGATAATATTTTTTTATAATATTTTAGATATAAGTAGAGGACTCATGTCTTGATGTAATGCATATTTTTTTATAATTTTTTTCCAAGTAAATAATTAATTATGAATTTTTTATTACAACTTTTAAAAAATATAAAAACTTGTATGTCTAACCACCTTAACTTGGTCAAAACTTCATTAAATTCATTTTTTTTAATCCTATAGTATGTGAAGCATAGAATGTGATGCATGTTTTGGATTCAAAAAATGTGATATCATTTGAAAGCTATAGATTTTTTTCAATCAGCGTATCAATTAGGAATTTAGTCGTAATTCAAATAGAAAATGAATAATAATTATTTATTAAATTCAAAGTAAAGCATAAATTATATTGGTGGAAATCTGAGAATCTCCTTTAAAAACCCTTTTTGTTTCATCAATTTTGGGTAAAAATAAAGTCATCAGCGACATACCCTACACATACCCATCATATCGCCACTTTTTGGCCCATCATGATCCTGCACTTACCCTTAATTTTGGATGTGTTTCTATTGTCTTGTTTTTATTTTGATCAAGTATATTGTAGGATACTCTTATATTTACCAAAATATTATTTTGTAATTGAATAAGTTCATAAACTCAATCTTTCAATAAAAATCAATCTTTATAAAACTCTTATTATTATATATATCATAGATGATAAATATAATCCTAGATTTATTAACCTCATATTCATGATGCTCCCCACCTTACCACGGTATCCTATATACATGAGACTCCCATTGACACCTTGCAATCTCTCTCCCAACTCCATTCTATCATTCTTCCCTCCACTAATTCATTTCAATCCATCACCATTCATGTTTCCACTCAGTCTTCTACCATGATAAAATAAATTTTAGATGAAGTCAAAGATAAGAGTGAATACTTACTAGCACTTGCACTCAGAGGATGTGCGAGGAATATGTCAATAGAATTATATAGGTACTTGTAAATTCAAAGGTTAGAGACATATCGAAGAAGCTTGGAAAATTCTCCAAATTCAAAGGTCAACAACATAACAAAGAAGCTCAAAAAAATTTCTTGAATATTTATCCTTAAAAATTCAATAAGATGGATCATTCCTGGGGTAGATATTCCATGTTTCTAAAATGTTATTCATTTTTCACCATAATTAATGACCATATTGCAGTGTGAGACACTATATAAAACTTTAAGCAAACTCTATATTCTCTACTAAGAATTCAAGATTAAGTGAAAAATAAATTAGAAAACACCTAGGTTCAATGGACATCACTGGAAAGTTTGTTATTGTATCTTCTTTCTGATAATAGATAATTTTAATATTATACATCACTCATAAATTTATTAATATCATTGGTGTATTCATGATTTCTATGCCAACAGATATAACACTTAATTGATAATAGATTGTGCATATAAAATAATATGCATAAACCATAAAAAAATGGGATCATAAGAGAGAGGCAATAGTCAGAAGCCATTATATAAAGAATATGGAAATTATATATCTATGCTTTTCAAAATGGTTAGAATATATTCAATTTCCTTGATATACAGTTCAAAAACTCTGAATAGAGTATTTGAAGTTTAGATCCCAATTTTAAAAAATCTACTTAGATCTATTTATCAATTTCATCATGTACTTTTAAATTCTATTAAATTAATTCTACCATCAAGATTTTTTGTCAAATCTTGCAATCATTGTTTCACAATTCTCCAAGTCTTGCCCTTCTCTCAGTCTCAGCCTTAGTAGGACTTCTTGAAGCTTAGATGGGGTGATAAAACCATCACCATTTTTATCAAAAATAGAGAATGCTTCTCTTAATTATCCTTCATGGGACACTTACTGCATGCTCTCTTCATATTCACCTTCCTCCCATAGACTCAGACAAAGTTTGCAAAAATTAGCAAACCCATCATTATCTGCATATTATCATCACAAAGGTACTGAAGTCCAAGCATGTCCAACAGACCTAGTATGTCCTTTTCACTTACATTTCCATATTTGTTGTTGTCGAAGTTATGAAATATTCTAACAAGGTCCTCTCTTTGTATACTAGTCTGAATTTTCTCATTCTCAGAATATAGACTTGAAAGAAGCATGAAGATCTACATAGTTTCTTATCATATCCAATGTCATCTTGAAAAGGATTGAATTGAATGAAAACCATAATTTCTTGCAACCAAATTCACAAAAAAAGGGCTTGTGAAGGGTATGTGCACGATCATCATGGAAAAAACAGGCCCTTAAGTGGCAAAAAATTCAGAAAAATCAGAGTTAGGCAACTTGACATAAAAATTTGAATAAGTTATCTATATTATTTCAAACATATTATGTAAAAATAGAATATGTAGAAAATTGAATGTAGTTTCTAAACTATTAGGTTTGTTTAAAAAAAAAAATCTATTTGGTGAAAATTTGAAATTTCAATGTAGTAGTACTTAAATTTCAGGGAAAAAATAAGAAGTAGGTGTTTGTCTGACCACCCTAACCACAATAAATGATAATATTTTTTATAATATTTTAGATATAAGTAGATGACTCATGTCTTGATGTGATGCATATTTTATAATTTTTTCCTAGTAAATAATTAATTATGAATTTTTATTACAACTTTTAAAAATATAAAAAACTAGTATGTCTGACCACCTTAACTTGGTCAAAACTTCATGAAATTCAATTTTTATTGTTTTAATCCTATAGTATGCGAAGCATAGAATGTGACACATATTTTGGATTCAAAAAATGTGATACCATTTGAAAGCTATAGATTTTTTTCAATCAACCTATAAATCAGGACTTTAGTTGTAATTCAAATAGAAAATGAATAATAATTACTTATTAAATTCAAAGTAAAGCATAACTTATATTGGTAGAAAGCTGATAATCTCCTTTAAAAACCCTTTTCGATTCATCAATTTTTGGTAAAAAAAAGTCATCAACCACATACCCATCATATTGCCACTTTTTGGCCCATCATGATCCTGCACATACCTTGAAGTATTTCTACTTTGAAGAATGGTTGTTAAAGCCATCTACTACTCCTTATAAAGTATTTTGGTTGAAAGGTAGCTAGTTTGAACCTTGAAGCAGGGCTGAAACACCTAGTTGGGATTTGTGTTATAATTACTTCAACTCCCATGAGTGCAAAAGCAACCCAAATGAGAATTTTATTTATAGTTACATAAAGTCAATACATTTGTGACATGAAAAAGAAGCAATAGAACTAAAAAAAACCCATTAGGATCCTACATTTTTGGGGATTATATAGTATATACACAAAGACTGGCCATCACTGGTCATGATATTTTTTATGACAATAACTTATCATCCAATCCAAAACCAACAATAGTCATTTTGACCACCCATGTTGCATTAGTAATCAATGGTTTCATATACAACGAAAAACATATAGTATCTTAATAGTACACATATCCTGTATGCTTGCTTTTGGATCAGATGTTTTGGCACTCTTTTGGAGCCTTTTATTTGCATTGGTGATTATGTCATTTTCCTACCTCCTTCATGGTTGTCTACATGTTTTTCCCTTGTGATGTTTTTTCTATGGCTCTAGTTTTCTATTGCATTTTTTTAATCCTTTTTTTTATTATCTCAAGCATATGAATTGTTGGTTTTGGAATCATTTCATTTGCTTATCTCCACCTACCTTCCTCCTTTGGGTAGCACATTTATCCTTTTCTACTTCTTCATCCTTCCTTGGCTTTCCATTTGGAAATAAAAATATTAGGTCTTACTATCGATGAAAGCAATAACAAGAATGTATGCAAGTAGAGAAGATTAATTAGAGAAAATATTAAAAACATATGCAAGCATGATTATTTAGTAGTATAAAGCGAAAGATAGAAGAGACATCATTTCCATAAGTAAGTACATTTTCTAAACATGGATAGAGTTCTTGGAGAAGATGTAATTGACCATGCTAAAAAGTAGTGCATATTTCAAACTAGGTTTTGGAACATGCATTATGAGGTTTCATGACCAACATTGGCCCTAATCTTTTAGACTTGGAAATGAAGGAATAATAGTGAAGCTAGCTATGTGTTGCCTTCAGAATTAAAGTCGACATGAATTATTCAAAACATAAATTGAATGAGAAGTAGGAAATGTTGAGTATATGTTGATGTGAATGCTAAGGTTTTTCCTCATCCATTCTAGGTAGATGATTGAAATTTTGAGAAAAGGTGACCTGTTGATGGTCATAGGCCATAACAACACTATTCATGGTGTTTGATTTGCAAGTTAATGAAAATCTTGTGCAAACATTACTGCTTGATTAATGGTGTCACCTTTATGAGTTTAAACATGCATAAAGTACTCTCCAACAAAATACAGGTTGGAAATTTTCCTATGGTTCAAATTTCAGCAAAGACTACCTTGATGATAGCACAAACTCATGGTTCATCACATAATGAAAATTATTTTTCATTGTTATTAAGTTAATTTAGAGACCACGCTTGGAAAGAATTTGTTTGAAAAAATTTGTTTGCTAGATGGAAAGTGAATTTTTTTATTTCAACTATAATCCTAAAGGAAATGCATAGCTAGCATCTATTCTTGCACTTACCAACATTACACTCAATATGCAGTTATGAACAAGAGTTAAATACAATCAATTTTTTTTTTATGGTGATGGACCATTGAAATGCCCATAAACAATAAGTCAGTACAAAATTTTAAAATTTCAATAGCAAAATTGTCTAATGAATATCTTACAATTGCTTTGATTCATTGTGTTTGTCGAAAAAAATAGGATGCTAGGGAGGGCTAGAGTAGTAGACTTGAGATCAGCAATCCAAACATTATTATAGCATGCACACCTTTTAACCACCTTTTAACCAAGACGTTGGGACCATGCAAAAAATTATTTGAGAGTGATATGCATAGTCATAAATATGATAGTCTTAAGCAAAAGATCATGAAATAATGCAAGAGTAGTGACAGTCCTATGAGAAATTAAAAGGATAGTCATTAATGACTATGATATAGACATTAAGGATTCTAAATGAGTCCTTGATAGTCTCATATACAAGACAATATTTTCACAATAGAACGGTCCTTAGGATGGGTATGTGCAAGATCATGATGGGCCAAAAAGTGGCAATATGATGGGTATGTGGCTGATGACTATTTTTTTACCCAAAATTCATGAAATGAAAAGGGTTTTTAAAGAAGATTCTCAGCTTTCCACCAATATAAATTATGCTTTATTTTGAATTTAATAAGTAATTATTATTCATTTTCTATTCAAATTACGACTAAAGTCCCGATTGATAGGTTGATTGAAAAACATCTATAGCTTTCAAATGGTATCACATTTTTTGAATCCAAAACATGTGTCACATTCTATTCTTTGCATACTATAGGATTAAAAAAAAAATTAGAAGTTTTGACCAAGTTAAGGTGGTCGACATATGAGTTTTATATTTTTTAAAAGTTGTAATAAAAAATATAATTAATTATTTACTTAGAAAAAATTACAAAAAATATGCATCACATCGAGGTATGAGTCCTCTACTTATATCTAAAATATTATAAAAAAATATTTTTATTATTGTGGTAGACATTCTACTTCCCTTTTTCCAAATTTCAATTTCAAGTTTTTTTTTTTTAAACAAACCTATAGTTTAGAGAAATACATTCAATTTGATATAGATTCTATTCTTACATATTTTTGAAATAATATAGATAACTTATTTAAATTTTTACGTCAAGTTGCCTAACTCTGATTTTTCTAATTTTTTTGCCACTTAAGGGCCTATTTTTCCATGATGATCCTGCACATACTCGGGCATTAAGGATTGTGATTTAGGATTCTAAATGAGTCTTTGATAGTCTCATATACAAGAAAATATTTTCATAGTAGGACAGTCCTTAGGAATGTTTAAGAAAGCAACAAGGAGTATGTGGATGGAGGAGTACATGAGATGAAGCCTTCATAAGACATGACAGTGCTCTACAACAATACTATCAAGGGTTTGAATGATAATTTAGCAAAAATAGTCGAGACAGTTTAAAGGGTAGTCCACATCAAAGAGTCAGTTGTCAATAAACACAAGTCGCCAAGTTCAAAGCCCTAACCATGCAAAAGTATAATAATAGATCTATGAAAGTTTATAGGTACGAAGGGATAGGCATTGATTTTTTTTATTCTAATACCAAGAAATTCTTCAAGATATTTTATAGAATATAGTCACACGTGCTACTTGTATACATAATCGTAGATTAGAATAGTCTTAATGACTGTAATGTCAATGAGGAATAGTGCCATACAGATTAAAAGATGAGTCTTTTAGGTCATACACTTGGCATGAGTAGTTAACATGGACAACTAAATGAAAAAAAAGAAAAGGGGAGAGTCCACAAGCATAGTAGTCACAGTCACTATGATTTGTGATTCAATTACTATGATAAAGATCTCATGACTATGATCAAGGACTATATTATGAGCTCCTTGATAGTCCTAATAAGTGTATAGTGATCTTGTTCATAGTCCCAATGTCTATGATCTTTTAACATTATGATTTATGAAATGAAGACCCTGGCAACAATTCAAGACAATGACAAAAGACTATGAGTCCTTGATAGTGGGTTATGATTGTGGAATAATTATAGTCACCTCCTGATAATGATTGACAAGATGACTGTGACCTTGTTGTGGTTAATGACTATGATGAAGATTAAAGAATAGTTCACCTTCACACTTATGTTTGATACAGAAGACCAATACCCTATGTTGCCTGTTCAGGTTTAGCAAAAAAAATTTGAATTTTGGTAGAGCTAGGGTATTTACAATATCTAATATACTCAAAATATTGTAACTGTTTCTATTATCAACTCTCTCTAATATGAACTTTACCTTAGTACTTATTTGTTAAAAATGAGAATCGAAGAGGTGGATTTGCTTGAAAAACCAACAATGATTGAGGATTTTGTACACAAGGGTATAGAAGTTTTGATAGAACCATG
The DNA here is from genome assembly GCA_007258455.2 of Sequoia sempervirens. NCBI lineage: Eukaryota > Viridiplantae > Streptophyta > Pinopsida > Cupressales > Cupressaceae > Sequoia > Sequoia sempervirens. The sequence goes on along the minus strand of VDFB02193867.1, from coordinate 596,035,703 downwards.
CTAAGAAAAGGGTATGTGCAAGATCATCATGGAAAAAACAAGCCCTTAAGTGGCAAAAAAATTAGAAAAATCAGAGTTAGGCAACTTGACGTAAAAATTTGAATAACTTATCTATATTATTCACAAAATCTGTAAGAACAAAATATGTAGAAAATTGAATGTAGTTTCTAAAATAATAGGTTTGTTAAAAAAAAACATAAATCTATTTGGTGAAAATTTGAAATTGCAATGCAGAGTACTTAAATTTCAGGGAAAAATAAAAGTAGGTGTCATCTGACCACCCTAACCACAATAAAATGATAATATTTTTTTATAATATTTTAGATATAAGTAGAGGACTCATGTACCAATGTGATGCATATATTTTTTTAATTTTTTTCGAAGTAAATAATTAATTATGAATTTTTTATTACAACTTTTAAAAAATATAAAAAACTTGTATGTATGACTACCTAAAACTTGGTCAAAACTTCATGAAATTCAATTTTTCTTTTTTTAATCCTATAATATGTGAAGCATAGAATGTGATGCATGTTTTGGATTCAAAAAATGTGATACCGTTTGAAAGCTATAGATTTTTTTCAATAAGTCTATCAATCAGGACTTTAGCCATAATTTGAATAGAAAATGAATAATAATTACTTATTAAATTCAAAGTAAAGCATAATTTATATTGGCGGAAATCTAAGAATATCCTTTAAAAACCCTTTTCATTTCATCAATTTTGGGTAAAAAAAAAGTCATCAGCCACATACCCATCATATTGCCACTTTTTGGCCCATCATGATCCTACACATACCCAAAATCATATTTTATTAATATGAGATCTATTTAGTGATCGCGTACCCTTTCAACTAAAAATAAGAGTCATGTCCTATAGTTTGTAGTGTAAGAATGACTCAGGTAGAGTTTTTGCACAATAAGAATGGCACAGGGAGATGTTTGAGTAAACCAATCAAATAGAAAAGGAGGTTAACTGAAAACCATGTCTTAAATTGTTCACAGAACTATGAAGAAATGAAGTAGACCTTTCATACCATGTTAGGTAACCTTTAGCTTCTGTACGAGGAAGAAACCATGGTATACATAGGCTTATATTATAATACCAGATTATATTAGTTTGAAACCCCTAGTAAAACCATGGTATACTAAATGACTGAATGCCATCAATTAGGGAAAAATAGGGTATGAAACAAAATATTAATCCATTTTGTTTTAACACGCTATAACAAATTGGAATGCGATACACACAACCTATCTCCAAACCCCTAGTAAAATAACTCTCAAATAAACCCTAAAAGCCTAGATATTTCAACATAAGAATAGCACAACTCGAAGAATGCAGGGAAAAAATGAAAGCACTTGTGTATATCTCGATTACAACTAATATAAAGTGTAGCGTAGAAAAATGGATCTTTGGAAATTTTTACACTCATTTTGGTTTTTCTTTTGGACATTGGCCTAGTTTTTCCATAATTTAGTGTTGTAATATGGTTAACACATTCACATTAGTTCTTGGGCCCTTGTGAATTAATAAGAATTTTATAATGCCTTGCAAAAGTGTTGTGAAGTATTGTAACACACTTTGACACTTTTCTAGGATCTTATTATTATAATTCACTTAAATAATTTTCTTTATCATTTACCAAGCCTTATTTCAAAGCATTGTAAAGTGTTGTAACAAACTTTCACACTTTTCTAGGCTTATCATCAATAATTATACCTTTCTTATGCTTTAATTAGCCCCATTTCATGTCTACAGGCCTTAAGTATATTTTTTAGAATAAACCTAATAAACATCATTTAAATTGTCCAAATTATGACACCTACTTAAAATGCCTTGAGTGGGACCCATTCACCATTAGGGGAAAATGAGTCTCCTTTGGCTCAAAAATCAAAATGAATTCAAAATTTTGGTGGTTTTTTATTTTCTAAGATCTAAGGTCGGCTTGTGATGATGTATTTTCAGGAATTAGGGCATAATTATGTACAAATATAAGGTTTTTATATTCATTTCAATTCCAATCATTCATTCATCCATATTTTCAAGTTAAGCATGCTAGGGTTTAGTATTTCAAGTCTTAAAAAGGTCATCAAGATAGCATTCAAGCTCATTTTTGAAGCATTCAAGGGAAGATTCTTCATCCATTGTTGTAGCAATTCAAGATCCATCATCATGGAAAGTTTCTAATTGCATAGTTTCATATCTCATGCTTCATTATCTTATTTCATATTTTTTGGTTTAATTACATAAAAGGGGTTTGACCAAGGCAAACCCCCATGCCCTAACATTCAACATTTCTCTCTTTCTTTATGTGGTTGCAGATCTAGGTATTTTGAAGACTTGGAAATCATTGAAGAATAATTTACAAACTTGTTGAAGTCATCTCCCTATTGGAAAGGTCAAAATATTCACAAAAAGTCACTCATAGTGCCAAAAATTAGTGTTTTAGATTTGGACACCTAGAGGTACAGGTTGAGTAGACCAAGAGCTCTAGATTCCACTTTCGGGTTTTCAAAAAAGTCAAAGTGGACTCAATGACCGTTAGTGGTGAATGAGTCCCATTGTACCTATTTTTTAGAGATTTTTGCAGATTCATATACCCATTTGGATGAAACAGGCTCTAACACAGTTTTCTAGATCTGGGATTGATTCGCCCAGAATGGAAAATGAGTCCCAGTAGGTCAAAATTTTAGAATTAGTAGCATTTCCAATCTCCATTCTAGTCTTCAACACATTTCCAGGTTCACACTTTCTATTTTACTTCCCTATTCTATTTTACTTGCATTTCTATTCATCTTTCTAGGTCTTTTTGCATACTACATTGTGTTTTCAAACACTTACATTTCCTTAGTTTATATTTAGTAGTTAATCTCTTTTATAAGTTTTCAGCATCTAAGACATTCCCTTTGACAAATTTCAATCTCATTTTCATTGGAATCTCAAGGACTTATTCTTGAGTAAGCCATTAAGAGTTTTGGTACCTTGCTCCTTTTAGGTGCAAAACCCTAGAAGTGTAAGAGATCCCCCACACATCGCCAAAAATATTTGGTTCATTTTGGTGAACCTGACTTTTGAACATAATAATTCTGATTTGGAGTCCATCATCATCGTAGATCTACCTCACATTAACTTTGCATTAGGGTAACTTGCATTAGTTAATTGACATCTAGGGTTTCTTAAATTTTGCATTAGTGAAAGTGCATATAGGCTGCATTTTTGCATCTCAAATCATTAAATTATTTTGAAATTTTGTATTTGCATCTTAGGTCTGCATAATATAGCATAGAAAACATAAAAATCAATCCAAAAAATTTGAAAATTCTGAAAAAATCCCCATTGGGACTCATTTGCCACCTTGGGTGAATCAGTCCCTTTACACCCCTAAAACTACCTTTTGCAACACTAAAAACCTAGTTTTTGTACTTCTGCTTGTTTCCATTAACTATTTGTATCAGTTGGTTGAGTTTTTATTACATGCATTTCATTAGATCTAGCTTAAATTAGCTCATTTCATGCATTGCTCAATTTCAAATTTGCATTTACAACATTTCATCTTTTAGGTTGTTGCATATGTAATGTAATCAGAAAATTACCTTGTTTCACATCTAAAAATTGAATTTAAACATCTTACTTTAGGTTATTGCATTGTACTTTCTTTACTTTTTCATTATATCATTTTTTCTTTCAAGAGATGTGGCTTTGGTATGGTTAAAAATGGATTGCATAAGTACAACATCTACTTTTATGAGTTCAATTTTGATTACACCAATGAGGTCATTAAGAAACATGTCAATCATCAAACCATTGACATAATCCTTAATATTGCATTACCCATTGATGAGGATGGTAGTGTTGACCATCATAACAATCATGCTTGTTCTTCTCTCGATATACCTCATATTAGTGACATATTTTGGTGAAAGAAGATACACGCATTGAGGGTCTTGATTGTTCCTCTCCTCACCCCCTTTTGGAAGATATTAGACAACAAGAAGATGAGATCATATAAAAAAAATTACACATCACTTTTCCTAATCTCCATTCATCCCTTGCTTGTAAGAATGTTTTAGAGAAAGAAGATGATATCATAGATAACCATGACACTCAAAATTTTCTTTCTCCTAATATCCCTCCTTGATGCAAAGAGGATAGGTTGGTGTTAGACAATATACCTATTAAGAGTCATGAGAATCTTGTCCCTCCCTTCCCTAATGATCCTACCATTTGGGAATATCTATTTGGTAAGCATTAAAATCATAATTTTCCTTCTCTTGATGCCTCCCCTACTTGTGATGAAGCTGCTTTACAAAATTTAACCATTGATGAACATATTACAAGCTCTTCTACTATGGTAGATAATATGGCACAAGAGAATGAGACCTTAGAGAAAAATGACAATCAAATAGAGCCTTCCCCTAATCTCCCCACTATAAATAAACAAGAAAATCCAACCATTGATAAATCCCTTACTTGTGATGAAGTCATTTTAGAAGAATCCTTGAATGTCAAGAACATTTGGTTTGTCATTCTCCTAAACACTCTCCTCCTAGGGAGGATGTCATGGTGCAAGAAAAAGATAACATTTACAATAAGATAGTAGAAGAACATGATGAGGCAACATTAGAATCTCATTCACTAAGGGATGTTAGTATTATTCAACCACAACTATTCATTTACCCACCATCACACAAGTAACAAACTCAAAACAAACCCGAACTTATCCTTTACCCAACTAAGAATAATGTTTCGCAACAACTGAGTCATAATATTGTTGCTCACACATATAACACTAGAAACAATTCAAATTCACCACAACCAACCCCGACACCCTTACCTTTTCTTAACCCTATCCTACCTAACCCTATCTTACCAGGTCCTCCTCGTGGAAAGGAGTGTGATCCTACCAAGCAACTTAAGAATACTCTTGCTAAGATATCATTATGGGACCTTATTCAATCCTCCCCTCACTACCACAACATGATTCAAACAACCTTACAACAAGTTCCTATCCCTTATAATGCATAACCAAATGATATAGCATCCATGATCCATGGAATAAATGTTGACATTATTTTCCACCAAAGTGAACTCCCCCCTTTGGAAGTGCAAAAAAAAACTGAAGCTTTCATAATAATATCTCAATACAAAAAAAAAGGGATAAAGAGAACTCTTGTAGATATTGGATTTTCCCTTAAGGTGTGCGGTGTGAGCTTTTTGGATAGGCTTGGCATTGATAAATCAAACATTCAACCTAATTCTTTATCTGTTAAGGTATTTGACAATGTAAAAAAAATTTGCTCGGTGTGAATACTTTACCTATTACAGTTGGGAAGACCACATTAGAAACGAAAATCCATGTTATGCCTCATGAACTTTTATATAATATTCTCTTAGGTAGATCATGGATTCATGCAATGAATGGGGTTCCTTCTACTCTTCATCATAAAATGAAATACATCTACAACAACAAAGTATACACACTTGATGCTAACCTTGACCCAAATAGTTGTTTGAACATTGAGAAAAACAAGGAAAATCCTTTGGTAACATTGACACCAACTACACAAGTGGAACCCGTGCAACAAAATGGAAAAGAAAAATAAATTGAGAGAATCACGAAGCTATCAGACAATGATATGGGTTCCTTAGATTTTGAACTTACATTCATGGGTGAGTACAAGATTATTAACAAAGATTCAAATAAGGGACACAAAAAAGTAGTAATGTCAACACAAAACTTGGAAGACCCTTCGAAAGCATCCGCCTCAATCACTTTAGAACAAAAGACAACAAATTACACAACAAACTTTGATGAACTTAATCATGAACAACCGCCAAATCCAAAAGCAATGAAAAGGATTTATGGAAAAGGTTATGAACTTATGAAACAACTTGAATACAGTGGAAAAGGATGTGGTGCTAGAGAACAAGGTATCCACAACCTTATAGAGCTTAACATGCAAGAAACAATTCATGGTCCTTGTTATTTTCCTTTGATAGAAATTGACAAGCCTTCAATCAACATCAACACTATCAAATAAGATTCCTCTAGGCCAACTTTAACAGCAGTGCATCCTGAACTCATAGAAACTAGTGGTCTTGATTGTTCTCCTTTGCCTGAAATGAAACAAACAAACAAATCTTTGCTTAATTTCAATGTCATCTAGCAAAATATTAATGATTTGAATTTTTACACCCTCCTATAAAGGAGAGAACAAACTCTCACAATCTAGAGAGTCTTGCATAAATATGACATCTTGTACTAAGCAAGAGAAATATTTTTCACAGAATAAAGGAACATTTTCCATTGATCAAGAGGGTATTTTGTCAAGACTCCTCCAAGATCACTTGATATCCCTCTCTCGAAGAACTCAAAATAAATTCTATTACAAGACTTCATTTTGTGCATATCACAGAGTTCATAGTCATTCTACTAATGAATGTAAGGATTTGAGTAGTAAAATCCAAAATCTTAAGGAGTTTGGTGCTCTTCCTTATGTTGGGGGAACCTCATTCCTCTAATCAATATTGATTTTCACTCTAGCATATTTCTCGTCAATCATTTCAGCTCATCCTTGTCCTACACTAAGTGGGGGCAAGGGGTTAGATATCCTTGTCCTCGTATGTCACTTGTCGTTGTCTCTTTTGGCAAGTCGATTACCTTTCATGTACATATGAGAGCAAGCTTGGGATGTGGATGACATGCCTTAAGTTGGTTCGCTTGTGACATACTAACTTTTTCATGACATAGCTTATTGGAAACATATAACTTGGGATACAAAATTCCAAATAAGCTCTCATCTCTTTGTCTACTTTAAAACAATTGCTCAGTAATGGTGTTAGCAACCACTTTAAACTGGGGGCATACATCGACACTCATATTTCATTGTGTGATTTCTTCCTTCTTTTGATGCATCCTTTTCTTAATGGTGTCATTGATCTTGATTTCGTCCAAGAACGTGATACTTCTTTGACTTGTCCTCTCTTGGAGACAAGATGAGACCTTTTGCGCTTGTCCTCTCTTGGAGATGTTAAGCACAATGTTCTCTAAGATGAGACCTCGCACGTGAACTAAGAAAATCCCTTTGAACATTCCTTGCACTATTTTTCATTTACAATGTCTATAAGTTTTAAGCATGCAAAGTCTTGCTTTCCTCATGGAGCTCAAAAAGTCATTTTTGTGTGGCGCCTTATCAAAGTTATCAGGAGGTATAACTTTGGTATGGTTGAGTGGGAAGCCCAATCTGAGGCATGACTTTCCCCATAGCCACTTGTGTGTGTGTGAGTACATACCAGCCATGAGTGTATGTTTCTCACCTTTTAGGACTTCTCACCCAGCAGAAAGCCAAGAGTTCCGTCACCTCAGAGTGAGTATGCATTTTTGGAAAAATAGTTTAGATCTGATCCAAAACATGTTGGACAAATGGTCAAAACTTAATCCACCTTTTTATTTTTTCTCATTTGTAATTCTCTACATATTTCCATTGTATGATCGTGTATCTCATTTTGCTACAAATCATTCACCTTGTGTGTGTCCTCTTATGCTTATGTCGATTTGACTTGGGATCTTGGGTCATGGGGGCTTGGTTACCTCCTTGATCTTTGTTATCCTAGACCATCTGAATCAGTACAATTGGACCCCTCTTGAATGTCTACTTTAGTGTGAGTTTGAAGCAAGTTCATCCTCTCACTAAAGTGGAGGCTAAATGTAACATAGAAAAATGGATCTTTGGACATTTTCATGCTCATTTGGGTTTTTCTTGTGGATGTTGGCTTAGTTTTGCCTTGATTTAGTGTTGTAATGTGGTTAACACATTCACATTAGGTCTTGGGCCCAGGTTGTGAATTAATAAGAATTTAATGATGCCTTGCAAAAGTGTTGTAACACACTTTCACACTTTTCTAGGATCTTATTATTATAATTCGCTTAAATAACTTCTTTTTGTCATTTACCAAGCCTTATTTCGAAGCATTCTAAAGTGTTGTAACAAAATTTCACACTTTTCTAGGCTTGTCATCAATAATTATACCAAGTTTCTTATGCTTTAATTGGCCCCATTTCATGTCTACATGCCTTACTTAAGTATATTTTTTAGAATAAACCCAATAAACATTATTTAAATTATCTAAATTTTGACACCTACATAAAATTCCTTGAGTGGGACCCATTCACCATTCGGGGAAAAGGAGTCCCCTTTGGCTCAAAAATAAAAAAATGAATTCAAAATTTTGGTGGGTTTTTTTTTCTAAGATCTGAGGTCGGCCTATGATGATGTATTTTTAGGAATTAGGGCATAATTGTGTATAAATATAGGGTTTTTCTATTCATTTCAATCCCAATACTTCATTCATCCATATTGTCAAGGTAAGCAAGCGAGGGTTTAGTATTTCAAGTCTTAACAAGATCATCAAGATAGTATTCAAGCTCATTTATGAAGCATTCAAGGGCATATTCTTCACCCATTATTGCAGAAATTCAAGATTCATCATCATGGAAAGTTTCTAATTGCATTTTTTCATATCTCATTCTCCATTATCTTATTTCATCATTTTCGGTTTAATTACCTAAAAGGGGTTTGACCAAGGCAAACCCCCATTCCCTAACATTCAACATTTCTCTCTCTTTCTTTGTGTGGTTGTAGATCTAGGTATTTTGAAGACTTGGAATATTCACAAAAAGTCACTCACAGTGCCAAGAATCAAGGTTTCAGATTTAGACACTTAGAGGTATAGGTTGAGCAGACTGCGAGCTTCAGATTCCACTTTCAGGTTTTCAGAAAATTCAAAGTGGATTCATTTTCCATTAGTGGTGAATGAGTCCCACTATACCTATTTTTTAGATATTTCTACAGATTCGGATACCCATTTGGTTGAAGTAGGCTCCGACACAGTTTTCTAGATCTAGGACTGATTCGCCCAAAATGGTGAATGATTCCCAGTAGGTCAAATTTTTGGGATCAACAAAATTTCTAGTACTCATTCTAGTCTTCAACACATTTCAAGGTGCACACTTTCTCTTTTACTTCCCTATTCTATTTTACTTGCATTTCTATTCATCTTTCTATGTCTTTTTGCATACTACATTATGTTTTCAAAAAAATTGCATTTCCTTAGTTTACATTTAGTAGTTAATCTCTTTTATCAGTTTTCAGCATCTAGGATGTTCCCCTTTGACAAATTTCAATCTCATTTGCATTGGAATCTCAAGGGCTTATTCTTGAGTGAGCCATTAAAATTTTTGGTACCTCCTTTTAGGTGCAAAACCCTAGAAGTGTAAGAGAGCCCCCACACAACTCCAAAAATATTTGGTTCATAAAGAACCCCTTTCATCATCATTCCACAAAAAAAAATCTGCATAAGTATATAGGAAAACAGTAAAACAACATACTAGTAATTTTTTTTAGGAAACAAAACAACAAATGGTTTGGAAGGGGAACTACCTTTGGAGCATATTTATAGGGAATATTGGCGATGATCAAAGCGGCTGCCCAATAGGTGAAGTAGGGTAAATCCGATAGTATGAGCCACCGACGATGTGGGTAAACGTATCGCTTCTAGCAGGGCAACCCAGGTTACTTGAAAATAGTTGGTTGTTCAGGAGGAGGTTTTTGTGTTGAGGCGTAAGACAAGCGGTGTTCAGGCATGAGACAATTAGTGTTCAAGCATGATACAAATTCACGGTTGAAACCTCACACATAATATAGCCTATCAACTAAACTAGTCATGAACTAACTTACAATCCTCTTATGATATTCAATACATCTATTATACAAGGGTTTTGTAGCATTGTGATTTAGAGATGTATAATAGTAAATATTATCCAATAACTCATATGAAATCTCTCAATATAACACGTTTTTCTTTTATAAAGTCTAAAAACATATTTAAAAATTCCTTAGGCCCAATACAAAGAAACAAAAAAGCCAAATATCCTCACAAGAAGAGGAATCCAGCAAGGAAACCATAAGACTCAAATATCTGGTCATCCTCCAATCCACAAGAAATTATTACTTAGAAGGAGGAAACTCCAAGAATGAAGGGAATTGTAACAAATTGAGTTATAATCCTAGAAATAAAAGGAGGTACCATTAATGTAAAACTTCATGGGATGAATAACCATAATTGAAGGAAAAGATGCCATAGCACACTAAACAAAATATACCAATGAGCAGGATACACACATTAAAAGTCATGACCAGCCAAAGGAAATCATTCCAACAAAGATACGTAGTTAGAAGAAATCACCAAAAGTTTAATCTAATCTGAATCTTAACTCCAAGAAAAAGTTTTGAATTGACTCAAAAAGCCAACAAAAGAAGTTAGTTATGGGAGACAAAGGAACTTGACATAGATTGATTTTGAAATTAGGACTTGTAACTAATAAGAAAAAGCCAAATAATGCTCAAGGGAAATGACTGGGAATAGGCTTGGAATTTGATGGTCCATGTGACCATTTTTTGCATTTTAGACCATAGATTATAACTGAAAAATTTATTAGACCTTATTATTTGACATGCACTATATTTTTATCTAACTGTAAATATGACACTTAAAATTATTATTAAACCGTATATATATATATGTATGTTGCTATTTTATTTTCTCTAATCTCATCCAACACCACATATTCCTTTTTGGCCTATTCATGCTTCTTTTCATATATATATAGTTTATGATAAAAATATAAAAAATATAAATTAGTTTAGAATCCTTTCAAAGGTGGAATAATTCTTTCTAATTTCAGTTATCATTGATTTATATTAATATATATGATTTATAATATTTATTATAAAATATATATTAATTCAAAATCTCTTCAAAATAAAATCTTTTGAAATATAGTTATTTCTAATTTTTTAAATAGTTTTAACAATAAATTTAAGATTTTGACATTTTTACTAATAATTATCACTGTTTTATATTAATATATATGATTTATAATATTTATTATAAAAATATATATTAATTCAAAATCTTTTCAAAATAGTATATAATCATTTTTTAATTTTTTGAATATTTTAACAAGATTTATTTTTTATATGAATTTAGAAACTTGTTAATTGTAACAGTAAATTTAAGATTTTTACATTTATTACTAGTTAATTATCAATATTTTCTAATTTTCCATTTTTTTAATATATATAGGATATCCATTATCCATATGAGTAATAACATAACAAGAATTTTTACTTTTTTTTCAAAATACAACATTTGTTTTACAACATTTATGTTTTAGGTGGGGAGTTTTCTATTTTTTTCAAGAGAATACAACATTTTTATTTTATTGGTGAACATTGAAATTTTATTTTTCTTTTACAAATAATTTATATAAAGATTTAATATAAAAAAATATAAATTAAATATTTTTTGACAATTTAAAATTTTCATAAAATACCAAGTGACAGTTATTTAAATGAACAAACCGTCACAAAATGTTCATATGACAAGTAGAGGTGGCCGTCAAATTCTAGACTAGGAAGCAAAATACTCGCTTATAGATGTCTGTAAATACCTCATAAAGAGAAAAATCTAACCTGAAGATCTCTTAGTCCCAGTGATCAACACAACAGTTCAACACATCATTCACCCAAAATCAGCTATAAAGAGAAAAAGACAAGATACCAAAAAAAATCATTTTCCATGAGTTAGAAAAGGAGGATTATTATCTATTGAGTAGGGAATTTGATGGTCTATTTGGCCATTTTTTCAATTTTAGATCGTATATTACAACTTTAAAATTTATTAGATCGTATAGTTTGACTTGTTATATTTTTAGACAAAATATAATATAGTATTTTAATTTATAATATATATCATTCTAGAATGTTTATTATAAAAAAAAAAAGAATAAAATATAACTTTTTTGAATATTTTCTAATATGGATTTAAAAACTTGACACATTTTTACTAATAATTATCATTGTTTTATATTAATATATATTATTTATAATATTTATTATAATAATATATTAATTTAGAATATTTTTAACAATATTTGTTTTTAATATGAATTTACAAATTTTTGTTAATTGTTAATTATAATAGTAAATTTAAGATTTTTATATTTATTACTAATTATTATCATTATTTTCTAATTTTTCAAAATATTGTATTTAGAAAAAGTTGATGTGAGAGAGATGGCACTGTATGAGCTCTACTAGGGTTTTGTGTTTTATGTGGTCATCCTTGGCCCCTCTTGCATCATACTACGCATTTTGCGTAGGAAACCCCTTTTTTCTTATGTTTACAACCACATTTACTGGGGTTTTTGTGTTTTAATATGCCTTCAATCGACTCTAACCCAACAATTCATGCTGGTGTTAGTAGTTCAATGATGATGTTCAATGGCTCCTCCTCCGAACAAACATCCCCAAAAATTTGTTCCAAAATTTTTCCACTAGGTAAGATTTCTGATTCCCTAGCTAATGTGGTTTTTCCTTTACTAGATTTTGATTCTGCTTGTCAATGGCTTGAGCAACACAAGCTTGTGGGTTATTTTTTTGGAACTTGTACTTCCCCTAAAAGTGTGCTTAAAGAATGGGTCAGCAAGGCCTAGGTCCCTCATGGGATCCGCCTTGAGATGGTCCAAAATTTAACCAAGGGTTTTTTACTGTTCCGCTTTGCAAAAGTCAATCATGTCTAGACCATTTTAGGCCACAATCCCTAGTATGTCAGGTCATCTTTGTTGGTTTTCCTAGCATGGACCCAGGATTTTTCTGTCTTAGATGACACCAGGTTGTGGGTCCTAGTTTGGATTGAATTCCCTGGTTTTCCTTTTCCTTGTGTGCCATTTTTGAATCATATTAATTCCTCACTAGGGAGGGTTATTTGTGTTGAGCCCAATAGATTTTTCCAGGCTTGACCCCAGAAATGGGTTTGTGTAGAAATAGACCTTTCCAAGGATTTGAAAGAATCCATTGACATTCAAATTGGAGCTCTCTGACATACCTAGAAAGTCACTTATTTCAATCTGCCCAACACGTGTTATAGGTGTCAGTCAGCAGAGCGCAATATTAAGGACTGCCCTTTGGCAGTGCCTCGTACACCTTCTCTACCATGAGACTCTGAAAAGCCTTGTCAGGAAGAGCCGTCTACTGCCAAACTAGATGAAAAATGGACTACGATTACCAACTAGAAAAATAAGTCATCTGGTTCGGGGTCAGCCTCCAAGGCCTCTAAACCACCGAATGTTGTTTCAAACCCTTCAGGGAAGGGGACAGACACTCCTGTTGGAGCTAATAATATTTCGGTGCCACCCATGTTAAAGGCAACGCCTCAGCCTATTGCTATTATGCTTGCTTAGCCGAGCATTTCTCCTCCCACGTCAGGAGCTCAAAGGAAGTCTCGCATTCCATCTCCACTGCGTGAAGAGGGTGAATATGTGCAAGAAAAGTGGAGATTTTTCTCTCTGTCTATTCAGATTGGGTCAATTCTACTAGAGTTTTTGTAGAATTGTTTCTCTTCTCTAAATGAAGAGGAACCAGACTCAGATAATATGGAGTTTCATTCATGAATTTACTCTCATGGAACATTCAAGGTCTGACAAACCTCTCCAGATATTATTCTATTAGGGATACTTTGCAAAAATATTCTGGTTTGAAGTGCTTTGTCTCCAAGAAGTTAATTTTTTTGGTTTTTTACTTGCTTCGGCTTGCCGCTCTATTTGGCCTGCCAGTAAAATGTTTTGCACCATTCATGAGGCTAGGCATGGAAGAGCTATCACCCTTCTATCCCCATGGTGGCATGCTTGTGTGGTTTACCATGGGTCTGATCCCACTCATCGACTCGTCTGGATTCTCCTTAACATTGATAATCATTCCTTTGAGATTATTAATGTTTATGCTTCTAATGATGCTATGGAGTGCGTTGTGCTTTAGTGCTAGATTTTTGATTCACTGCTAGTTGCTACTTGGTTATTATGTGGGGATTTCAATATTGTTAAGATGGCGTATGACAAGGACATCACCTTGCCATTCAGATGGGCAGCTGGCAAAAGGGAGGCGTGGTTTTACATGCGCAATAAATTAGGGTTTTTTGATCCCAATATTGGTCGCTACCATTCTCATTCTCTCTAGCACACTTGGTGTAATTTTAGGGTTGGATCTAAAATAATGTTTAAATGCCTTGATTGTGCCATGATCTCTGCTCAATCTTTTTTTCTTTTGATAGCTCTTCTCATCCAGTTAAGCCATTAGTGGATGTGACCCTATCTGACCACTTCCCCATTTCTTTTTGCATTGAATGGGAGACGCGACAGCCTCACACGTGTAAGACTCAATTCTTTTTAAACACGTCTTTTTTCTACAACAAGCCAACCCTGACCCACATTCGCATAGTGTGGAATCTGGAGTGTAGACCAGCTCATCATATAGGCTGGATTACTTGGTGGAACGATGCTATCACACACACTACTATATTTATGTGCATTTATGGGTGTCAACTAGCTATCTTTCATCAGTGGTCTTATGATGCTACCACTACTAACCCACGGCCAGCTACTGAAGATTTGGCAGTCAGTCCCTTTTCACCATCACTGCAAGTCAGGGTGGTGGAATTAAGGCACAAAAAACAAGTTACAGACAATTATGCTGCCAGAGGTGCACAGATCAAAGCCTAGTTACATTGGCTAAAGGTTGGTGATCGTTCCTCCAAAGAGTTTTTTTTGGCATTCCATGCTAGGAACTCATCCCCAGGCATGAAAAAAATTAAATATGGTATTCAGGTGCTCTCTGAGCTTCCTGACATTCTCCAGGCCTTTGTGTGTCATTATGAGTAGGTTTTCACTACACAGGAACCTACACCTATGCACTAGCAAGCCCTTCAGGATTGCCTTGTTGTTGTGCCAAATAGGTTTTCCTTAGCCTAGAAAAAATTACATGATCAATTGTTAACAATTGATGATCTTAAGGAAGTTATTCATTCCATAGTTGATGAAAAAGCCCCGAGGATTGATGGCTTCCCTTGTGAATTCTATAAGGCCGTTTGAGACTATGTTGGGAAAGATCTATATCATGTTTACTTAGAGGATTTTAATGCTAATTATCTAGGTAATTTATTAAACAAAGACAATATAAAATTCATACCTAAGTCTAGGGATCTAGAGGACATTTGTAATTGGAGGCCTATCACGCTTCTTAATGTCTCTTACAAAATTATTGCCAAGGCTCTGGCACTGAAGATTTGCCATTTGTTGCCTTAGATTGTGTGTCCTTAGCAAACAAGATTAATCAAATCTAGGTTCATTATGGATAATATCATTGTTATTTGGGAAGGCATGGAATGGTCCCGACGTTCAAACCAGAAAGCGATCTTTGTTAAAATTGACTTTTCCAAAGCCTATGATCGCATTGAATGGCCTTTTATTCTTGCTATGTTACAAGCTTTGGAATTTGGGACTAATTTTATTCAGGCTATTCATATATGCTTTTTTTGGATGCCTCAACTTGTATTACCATCAATGGTTGTCAATCTTCTACCTTTGGCCTCTTTCATTCCATTCGGCAAGGATGCCTTCTTGCCCCCTCTCTATATGTGCTAGTGGCTGAAGGATTTGGCTACCTCTTGTCCCACGCAATTTCCCAATGGCGTGTCAAGGGAATTTTGTTGCCCAAGTCTCAGGATCAATTCGTTAATGGCCATTTTGTAGATGATTCTTTCCTCACTCTTCTGGAGGAAGAAGAAAATATTAAAGCAGCCTTGGATTTCCTTAATACATTTTGTCTTGCTTAACATCCATCCACTTAATACACAAGTAAACTCAAGAATTTACTAAAAGGTAAATAAACTTAGTAAACATGAGAGGGATTTTTTTTTTTTTTTAAGATAAAATTCAAACTTGAATTCACATTTAATCATAACAAGAATCAAGATAATTCCTGACAATATTCATTCATATCACATAAGATACACTTATCATAAAGAATAGTTTTACCTCATAGGTTTTGACTATCGTAAGCCAGAACTTGGAGTTCACTGCATCTGGAATGTTGATCTCTATCTTCACAAGCCTCAGAGAGTCTACTGCTACAGAGGGAGAGCATCATCCGAGTGCTTTTCATCCAACCACGGACTCAAGTGGTCCCCTGTGCACTTCCTAACTAGAAGTGACCTGGCCCTTCTCGAAGAGTATAGATATAAGGAATTGTCTAGATTCTCCATCTAAGTCCTAGGGATGTGTCCTACAAAACTCAATCGACCATACAACTCTAGATTCCTTCTAGCTAAGCATGATCATTTTGATTGATCATTCCATCTAAACACACACCTCTGACTCATCTTGGAACTGTCTCATCCTATAGTTTACTTACTTTATTTGGTACTCTAGTCACAAACTAGTCTGTAAAGAAAATCCATTCTAGCCAATCCGACTTAGATCTAATCCTTAATCTAGGATATTCATATGTAACAATTTAGGTATTTCAAACCTTTTAAAAGTCCCTTATTGAATTCTTGCAATATATAGGGTTTATGACTTCCTTTCATTTACTCTCAAGATTCAATACCCGAATATATTTGATGCATTACTTCAAGTTTTGACATTATCATAGAATATCTTAATGTATTATAAAGACTTCTTGTCTTGTTCGATAGTTTCCTCGACCTTTCACTATCAATCAATATAGATATATGTACAATGTCATATTTGACATAGGAGTTATAGATTTCCTATATCCTCCTTGTTTCAATATTAGGGTTGAGCTTCTCTAACCCAATACATGGAAATATCAAACATTCTTATTTTTCCAAAGGTAATAAAATAAGTGAAACAAATCATAAGAACAAAACACTTCTATTCTTCCCTAGACCACTTGGAATTGTTTGAGTTCACACTTTACATACATGATTAAACATAGTATTCAAGGTATTCCCTCACCAATATAGTATTTAAAGAATACTATTCTTTCTCAACAATAGCCTTAATCTAAGTCATTCTATCAACTCTTATAGGGTTTGATATATATAAAACATAATAATTTGTTTTGACCCTTTGGTCTACTTGGGACAACTAAATTCCAACATAAGTTAGGTTTTAGTCCTTCATGCACTTCCATGTAATCTTTTTAACTTGGGATAAACACAACTATAGACCAACCGGTCCCACATTACAATAAATTTACATACATAAATGCTTACTCGCTGAGTTTGTAATATAATTGATTCAGTTAAATGATTTATACGTTGAACTCCCTCATTACACATCTGTAACATCTGGGGTCTTGGATATTGCCTCTAGTCCAATCCCTAGATGGGCTTCACTTTCTCATCTATTCTTAGATTTCATAACAATACTGACGACATTAGGCCATCATCATGATGTACAACAGCCAAAAAGGAGAATTTTGGCATTACATCATACAAGCTTGGTCATAGTAATATTTAATCCAATAGGGGTTACTCCCTCTTACTCAAGTCTTCAAATTCCAAATCTCATAAGAAAATTATGGTTCCATGATACATATAAATTATCGCTTAGGTGATTCTTTGACCACCTCAATCATATTATAGTGTAAAGAAAACATAAACTAACCCCCATGCTAAGGAGTATATCCCATGAAAGAACATATATCATCCTCTGGGTTTAGTTTATCATGACTCATAAAGAGGTCTAACTTAAACATTCTCAATTAAATTCAACTCTTTCGACATGAAATCGTGAACAAGAATACAAAGAGTAACTAATATAATGATCCGGTTAAGCATTCTAATGATGGTCTTGTGTGCATCTACCAACTCATATGGTTACAGCAACCTAACCTGAGGATTGACTATTAAATAAGGAAACTATGGTTCCAATTTCGCTCAAGGATGATTTCTTAAATTTACAATTCTATTTCCAATTATTCTCATACCACTGCAACTTCCCCACTGAGAGGAAAAAGAGACAATTTATTTAAATTATATGAAGGAAGACTCTTTGATTTAAAATGATAGATTTCATCTCTTACTTTGCTATATCAAGAAAAAGAGAGAGAAAGTTTAAAAGCATGACCTGCTCAAACTTCGATTGCACAACCTGAAATGTTGTACCATATTTTGGCTCACCTTAGTGCAAGTGATTGATGAAATAGAAAAATGCTCTTCAGAATTACCAGCGTAAGGAGGAAAACCACATTCCTAAATAAAGCCAAGGAGTCATAACATCCGCAATATTCTCATGCACAAGGTGAAGCATGGACGCAACTAAGGATATCAACCGCAAGTCTTGAGGTGTTGTGGACTACCGAGTGCAATTGTTGTCCATGCATATTTGGCTCAATTTCCATTGAAATGGTATTCAAGGTATTAAGGTCCGTAGATTAGCTGTTGGGAGTGGCATTGGAATATTATAATGCAGAAATGATGATCTGCCATTATAGAATGCTATCCTCTTCTGTACCCTCTTTTCTTCCCAGTATTTCTCCCTCACAAGTATATCTCAGTCCCTTTCTCCTCTTCTTCCTTCTGGTTACTTCAACAACCCGTTCCCCCCATTTCCATCTCTCAAGGCATAAAAATAAGATTCATCTGAAATGAACTTCCCCACCATTACCAAAATGGTTGTTAGGAGGATAAATATTTTCCTTTTGTCGCCCCACAAAGGCCCGAGCTTCTAGAGAAATATTCCCCATTAAGAATGGTGGTTTATCGCACTAATTTAACTCTACCTAGGATCGAGATGGACGCTGCCATTGCTACGTGTCACTCCCATCACTATCCAACCAAACTCTTTTGCCCCCAAGTTGGGAAGCCATGCCAAGAATTTGTCAAGATCGGTGAGTTAGGAAGGATCCATCAACCCACCGTTATTCAATTGCTCCCTCCCTCGTTTTCATGATGGAATACGATGAGATAGGTTTAAAAATCAGTTACCAATATTTGGTTAAAGAATCGGTTTAGGAAAACAATGAACTTATTTTATGTGGCAATTCTTTGAATTACTCCTACATTCTCCCGTGTCACATTAATGATATTGTCTGCGGCCCTGAGTTGGCTTTCAAGATCATTGAAACAAAATTAAACTTTTTACCCGAATTCATTTATCAAAACGGTTGTAGAGCCATATAAACGATGAGATAATACATCCCAATGAGCTCCTCCTTGAATTAAAAGTCGAGCAAGACAAGTATTCCACGTGCTCCTCATTTAATAAGAGTCGAGCAAGAACACAAAACCCATGGCCATGTTGGTCGATAAGCATCTCCAATGACACCCATAAGTTATCAATAGTTAGCAATTAATTGAAATCTTCACATATGATATGCAATGTATAAGCATATACGTGTATTAATATCAAAAGGGTTGAGACATTCTACCCTTCATGTTAGAAGAAAATCACCTCGTTTTTGATTATACTAAATCTGGAATTCGACATCAAAACTACTAACAAGGAACACATTATCCATAAAACCAATTACGCAATAGGTCACAACATAGACTTGTTTATGACCTAAGAAGCGACATGTTAGACGTTGTCTCAATTGCAAAACAAATAATGTTCAACCTTGACAATGGCGCGTTCCTCAAATGACTAGGTTGGCATTGAACAACATGAAATAGACTGTGAAAGACATTAACAACTTGTCGAGTTGAGGAATAAATTCAGGACCAAAAGGGGGATTATGTATCATTTACCCGATTCAACTAGGTTCACCATTTTGCATCAATAGTAGACCTAAGATGGCGACAACCTATTCTTTTCCTTGTATCTATACCCTTCTCTCCGATGAGGCTCTCCCTTCCTTTCTCAGAGGGCAGAACCCTGTTTCCTGAATGCAACTTGCCATCAACAACACAATATGAGTGTATCATTAATCATTTCGTAATCCTCATGAAATCGTCACCTCTTGACTACTTTTAAACACTTGTCAATTTTAGTCAAATAAACATAACTCATGAAAACATTGATCTTTCTAGAAATTTTTGTAAACATCAAATGATTGAATCATGCGTAATCATCTACTAATTACTTTAAAAGTCAAAAGTAAAACATAGTTAAAGTTAGGGGTGTGACACTTGCTTCTAGTTCTGCCATCCAATGGCACAAAACGTTGTGCTACAAACAATCTATTTTTCCTACTCCTTGGTTTCAGCAGTATAATTGGAAGTGGATTGGGTTAGGAGATTTTTTTTGGTTTTTGGGCATTCCCTTTGCCTTCTAGGCTTCTCTAGCTAAGTTATGGCAAGCTGTTCTATCCAGGGTTGAGAAAAAGCTTTCCTACTAGATTACTAAGCTCCTCTCTTTGACGAAGAAATTCCAGGTTTGTTCTAAGGTGCTTGCTGCCACCCATGTTTACTATTCTTCTTGTTGGGCCCCTTCAAAAGCTGCCTATGGAAAGCTTGAAAAACTCCTCATAGATTTTCTTTGGGCCTCTGTTGACTCCCACAAAGGGTTTCATCGTGTTGCTTGCAATTTTTTTTCCTTCCCAAAGATTCTAGAGGACTTGGGTTACTCTCCACTCAGCGGCAAGGGATTGCCTTTTGTGTCAAATAGATAATTTGTGCCCTCACTAGTAATGAGGCCTAGAAAATTCTTCTTAGATATTGTATCCAGTCTAGTTTACCTATGCATAGACCCACCCGGAAGGGGATTGGTTTTCAAACCCTTTTAGTTATGGAGGAACCAGTCCAAATTATGGGAAATTTTGTGGCTAAGAGCATTTGGAAAGCTTGGGAGGTTGTTAAGCCCTGGCTTCACTAGGCTGGTTTTGGTTTTCATGATGGGATCTCACTCAACTAGCAAAATATTTGGTGGTTGCCCCTTTTTTCTAGCAATGGATAGCCATTGGCTAAATCACCTTGGCTTAAGGTGCTCAGATTTCACAAAAAGGGCATTCAAACCCTGCAATAGATTTTTCATAGACCCCCTATGTGTATCATGCAGTGGGAAGAGTTTTGTGCCCTATAAAGGCTTCATAACCAGGACCGTGCTACTTTTCATGGTCTAGTGAATGCTATCCCTTTAGAGATGCTTCATAAGGTTGGAATTCGTGGGACCAAACCCTAGATGGAAGGATTGGAAGTGGTATCCAGGCACCCCTTTCAGGAATTATAAGCCTTGGCTTGGTTACAGGTGGCTTTCACCACACTTTTCTATGATTCAGAGTGTGAACCAGAGGTGGCTTCTTCAATCTCTCACTCATGTCTGGCTTAAAATATTTGTTACCACTTGTTCTATAAGTGTTGAGCTGAAACTTTTCCACTGTACTTGGTGTATTCTTTTCCGAGGCTTTCCTATGGATTCTTGGATTTTTCACCTAGGGGTCCAGGACCCTCGCTACCCTTTTTGTGGCCAAGCTGAGACTTTTAAGCATCTTTTCTAGTTTTTTCCCAAAGCTTAGCAACTTTGGACTTGGATTCATGACTTCTTTTAGCCCTTCAAACTAAATCCTTTCTCTTGGCATATGATTCTACTGGGAGATTCAACCAAATTTCCTGCAAAGTATACCCAACTTTGGCACACTTTTAGGGTGGAAATCCTTTTCAATATCTGGAAAGATAGAAATGCCTATATATTTTCTCATTCTCAAATGTATATTAATGTTTCTTTATATGCTAAAGTAGTTATTTCTTCTAATGTTCTTTTACAGATCCAAGTACAAGCTAACAAAGTTGCACTTGAAGTTGTTCATCTATAAGTGCTATTGGATCACTGGGACAATGCCCCTAGCACTATTGCTCAAGGGCCCACTTCGTCCACCTCTTCCCATGGTCAGTCACCCTCTCAGGGCTGGCAACAAAGAGGTTCTGTGTGCCCCCACTCTATTACCTCCCAAAATTTGAGCTTGGAAATTTTCAATTTTGTTGCATTCCCGTATATGCCCTTAAGCCTGCAAAATCCTGAAAAATAATTGTTTTTCCAAATTTACTAAAGTTGGCCCAAAATCCTTTTGTGAAATTGATTCTAACCACATTCCAATTAATCTAGCCAGTTTTCAGGCCCAAATGCCTTACCATTTGAGATATTTTAAACCTTACATTTTTCCTCATCAAGTTGCAAATGAGGCTAAAATTCAAGTTTCTAAGTGCTAAAACTTAAAACAATTCTAGGTTTTACTCAAAAGAACTCAATCCTCTTGCTATCTAAATTTCAAGGAAAATGGAACTGATTTGTGGAAGATATGAAGGTTTTCATCTTGTAGCCAGAGCATAATGTTTGGAAAAATAATAGATGCATTTAAACTCCATATGAAAATTTAAAAACGTTAGAAACTTAGATGTCGCGGGTTTCTCAAGTTACATAACCTTGGTCACGGGTTTCTCAAGTTTCATAACCTCCTCATTTAATGATGAGTATGACATGGCTTTGCTTATATTTTATGATTATATAGAATTTATTTAAAGAATAAAATCAAAAGTCAGTCCAAGAGATTGTTACGGCAAGAAAGAAGTGGTCATTGTAACTTCTTCAAGAAGCGGTTAATATCAAAAGGGAGAATATTATTTTTCATTTGAAAGAAACAGTTACGGGAACTGAAGAGTCTCATGGGTGAGGCTTATTTATTGTAAAAAAATATTTCTAAAGGGGGTCTTTTTTCTGCTATTATGGGAATAGGGGGAAGGGGGCAGTTTTGTTTTCTCTTTTAACACAGTTTTCTGTAGCGAAAGTTTGGGTCTATGAACTCTTATTTGATATTGGATATTAAAGATGCTATTTTCAATCTGTGCATTTGTTCATGTTCTCTTAAATTGCAAATGAGCTTTGTGTCATTGTAGTTATTCTTTAGTGTTTGTTCTATTATATTGAACTGTGTATGTGTTATTTCTGAAGCTTTGAATTCAAAATAATTCATCTGTTGAAGGGAAATTTGCTGCTCATTCTTTTCTTGTTTCTCATTGTGGGTGTGGGAAAATAGGCTTTGTATTATTTTTCTACATTCACTTCATTTTAAATCAATCCATCACATTTACTTTCATGGTTATGGGTAAATGTTGGTGTTACCTTTCTACCTTCTGGTCAAAGGCATACCCCAGTTTTTCATTGCATATCTATTGAAGGTAGTTGCACCTTGTAAAATAAGTAGAGAGCACTTGCACTTACCATTGCAAGTGACTCAACTATTAGCGCTATTTTTTCTTCATTCTGGGCATTTTGAGTCATTTTCTACATTCATTTTCGAAGGACAAATCTGTTAACTAACAAATTTTTGGTGACTATGCTGGGGATTGAAGTGGCTGGTGTTTTGTTCTCCTAGAAATTTGAAAGTTCCTCCCCGAGGACGAAGGATGGCAACTTTGATTTATATGAGGATCTCAGAAAATGGTTTCTTACCAATCAAAACAAAGAAATCAGACTAAATTCAAAAGATGGCCTACACCAATAGTTGTAGAGATATTGGCTAAAGATGATGAAATACTTCAATCTTTGTGGAATGATTTTAAAGAAAGTATTTCTGAAGTTGAGAGAGAAAGGTTGCACCTGTCAGAAGATCACAAATCTTCACTATTTCTAGAAAAGGTGCATCATATATATTATTTGATTAAAGATCTTAAACAAGAGATTCATCAATTGCAAGCTTCAATAAGAATATTAAAGTGGATTAAAGAAGAAACTGGAGATGAAGATACTGCTACTACATTACATTTTTGTCCTTACAATTTTTTTGTGCTTGATGAGTGAACTTCCGCAAAGACATATGTTGCACCACGAGAATCCATAAAGACATCTCATCGAACTAGAAGTAAGAAATCAATAGCCTCCATGATATGCATGCAAACGGGAGAGATTAAACCATCTCTTATTTCTCCTGAACAAGAGGTACCACTGGAAGACTCTAATATCATTTTAATTCCTAACTAGTGTTTGTAAGGTTCAAGTAATGATTTCTTGTGTGGAATCATAGATGGAAATGGTCATATTACTGAAGTTGAGATGAATTTATTTTCTTGTGATTTTGCTAACACAAAAGGAGGTATGAGTGATGATGCACATATGCCTACACTCCTTCCTAAACTAGAAACCTTTCCTTTTAATATTCTTGAAGTAGACAAGATGATAGAAAATGTTCCTAATGAGGTAAGAAATAGAGGTAATGAAGATTCACTGAGACTCTTCTCTTACCCAAAGCTGGAAAATTTCAGTGTTGAGGTAGTTGAAAATCAACTTGTTTCCAAAAGGTATGAAAATGAGAACTTTCAAAGTAACACACAACCAAAATATGTAGTTCTCGAGTTTCATGAAGGAGATGGTGAAAATGATCTGCTATAGTCAAAGCCTCAAGAATTGTTAAAAGTTTTGGATGGTGACTCTTTTGATGAAAAATAAATTATACTTCAGTTTTGATCATCTATTGAAGAAAAAGACTTGCATGTTGAAGCTCCAATAAATGAAGTATACGCATGTGAGGATAAAACTAAATAATTTTATGGTCTGATGTCTTAGCTTGGTGAAGGTATGATTAATTTACATTCTCATGAGTCTAGTTGGTGTGGGAAATCTTTGAGTGATGAATTTCTTTGTACAAATGAAGAAGAATTTTTTGCATTTAGATTTGATCCTATGCTTTTTGAATGTGCAATTCAAAATTTGGAATCTACAATTACAAACTCAGATATTCTTTCAGCCTATGATACACAAAAATAATATCCAAGAAAAATTAATGAAGTGTGTTATGAAGTTTTGGATTCAAACATTGCAGAGAAAGAGGAGTTTGTTCCAGTTGGGGATAATTCTCATTTACAGGATATCAATTTGTATATTGAGAAAGATGATCATAAGAAAGAATGTGTTGGTCCAAAACTTTTAACCAATGGAATTATTTACCCATATAGCTCAAAGGAAGGGTTTTTTATCTCATGGCTTGTGTGTGGGTTGCCCAATCCGAGGGCTGATTTCTCCTTGCTTGCTAAATCAAGTACATTCTTATACCATACCTGATGACATGGAAAAAAATGCTAGTAATTGCATGATGTCCAATTTTGATATGAGTCATCCAGTTGTAGAAGTATATGGCAAGGAGTGGCTTGTTTAACATAAGTTTTTATCCAAATAATTTTTGCATGGTGTTGTTCATATTCCTTTGATTATGGTCGTCACCAATTGGCAGTTGATTGTGTGCATGCTCCTCATTCATCCAACATTATTCCACATAGGAATCTATTTCTCCCAGATGGTTAATGGATTTGCAAGACTAATTTGGACTTATCTGAGGTAGGGTCTTCACGACCATGTACATATTAGGAAGTTTTGTTGTGTTGATTTACTTTCTTGCTTTGCCCTATTTTTGGCTTGCTCTGGCTCCTTTGTCTTTTGTGCTATCTAACTCCGCACCCAATGGACTTGGCCTAGTCATCATTTGAGATTCTGGAGTTCTCTGCTCTCTATGATAGAGAGTAGTCCCCAATTAGAGCCAATGTTATCTCCTAAAATTTGAGCTTGGAAATTTTCAATTTTGGTGCATTCTCGTATATGCTCTTAAGCCTGCTAAATCTTGAAAAATATTTTTTTTTTGCAAATTTATTAAAGCTAGTCCAAAATCCTTTTGTGAGCTTGATCCTAACCACATTCCAATTAATATGTCTAGTTTTCATACCCAAATGCCTCACCCTTTGAGAGATTTTAAACCTTACATTTTTCCCCACCAAGTTGTAAATGAGGCTAAAATTCAAGTTTCTGGGTGTTGGAACTTAAAACAATTCTGGGTTTTGCTCAGAAGAATCCAATCCTCTTGCTATCTAAATTTTAAGCAAAATGGAGCTGATTTGTGGAAGATACGAAGGTTTTCATCTTGTAGCCAAAGCATAATGTTTGGAAAAATAATAGATGCATTTAAACTCCATATAAAAATTTGAAAAGGCTGGAAACTTAGATGTTGTAGGTTTCTCAAGTTACATAACCTTGGTTGCGGGTTTCTCATGTTTCGTAACCTTGGTCGCGGGTTTCTCAAGTTTTGTAACCTCCTCATTTAATGATGAGTATGACATGGCTTTGTCTATATTTTATGATTATATAGAATGTATTTAAAGAAGAAAATCAAAAGCCAATCCAAGAGATTGTTACGGCAAGAAAGAAGTGGTCATTGTAACTTCTTCAAGAAGAGGTTAATATCAGAAGGGAGAATATTCTTTTTCATTTGAAAGAAACAGTTACGGGAACTGAAGAGTCTCATGGTTGAGGCTTATTTATTGTAAAAAAATCTTTCTAAAGGGGGTCTTTTTTCTGTTATTCTAGGAACAGGGGGAAGGGAGCAGTTTTGTTTTCTCTTTTAACACAGTTTTCTGTAGCGGAAGTTTGGATCTGTGAACTCTTATTTGATATTGGAGATTAAAGAGGATATTTTCAATCTGTGCATTTGTTCATGTTCTCTTAAATTGCAAATGAACTTTGTGTCATTGTAGTTATTCTTCAGTGTTTGTTCTATTATAGTGAACTGTGTATGCATTATTTTTGAAGCTTTGAATTCAAAATAATTCATCTGTTGAAGGGAAATTCGTTGCTCATTCTTTTCTTGTTTTTCATTGTGGGTGTGGGAAAATGGGTTTTGTATCATTTGTCTTCATTCGCTTCATTTTAAATCAATCCATCACATTTACTTTTATGGTTATAGGTAAATGTTAGTGTTACCTTTCTACCTTTTGGTCAAAGGCATACCCCAGTTTACATTGATTGCATATCTATTGAAGGTAGCTACGCCTTGTAAAATAAGCAAAGAGCACTTGCACTTACCATTGCAAGTGACTCAACTGTTTGCACTATTTGTTCTTCATTTTGAGCATTTTAAGTCATTTTCTACATTCATTTTCGAAGGACAAATTTGTTAACTAACACACTCTTAGCCTCATCTTCGCTGGGACACTCGGCCTCCTTGACAGACTCGCTCCCCTTTGTCGCAAGTTGGCCAGGGGTGGCCCTCTGGTGACACTTCGAGGAGTGGTGGTGGCTCCTCTAGTGGCCCTCTGATGACACTCTTTCTTTTGGCTCTGGATGACTAGATACTAGTAAATGCTTTCCATGTTTGGCGCTTGCAATTTCGCCTCGACACGAGGATAAAGAAGAAGAAAAAAATAAAGATGTTGATGATGGTTGGGGTCCTCCTCCTGATGTCACTGACCCCGTTGATGTATGGGAAAACAATTTGGATGACAAAGACCCTCTTGGCTCTGCTTGCACTAGTTTGGCTGCTTAATGGTCCGTTTTATGTTTTTGTACTCATGGACTTCTAGGCTCGACCCATGTTAGTTAATCTTTTGGTTTTCTGGGCGCCGCCCATGTGACTCTCGGGGTGTGCCTTTTTACCACCCATCTTTTTTTGTGAATATGTATTTTATCTTTAATTTAATATAGATAATTGCCATCTTCATAAAAAGAAAATTGTATTTATAAAAAAAATTGTATAAAAAAATCATAAATTAAACATTTTTTTTGACAATTTATATTTTAGTAGGAATGATCTTTCCACAGTCCAAAAGAATTAGATAAAAAGATTTCTAGATTCAGCTGTTTATTTGTATTTGGATACAAATAAACAATTGAATCTATAAATCTTTTTATCTAATTTGTATTTTTCTTAAAATGTTAAAAGAAAGGCATTTAAATGATTAGAAAGTCATAAAATTTTCTATGACAGGTAGAGGTGACCGTCAAATTCCAGGCTGCAGTATTGAGTGTCCATTAAAAAGAGGAGACATCTTCAACAAATACATAATCAACCTGCCAAAGGATCAAATCTATGCTTAAAAAAAATAAAAAAATGCTCCACTACATCATAGAAACTTTCCAGTTTTCAGCTGGAAAATCCACAGTATCTGACAAAAAAATTCCAAATAATATCATTCTCAATCAGAAGTACAAGTTGATTATTTGAGAATAAAGATATAATTCTCAAACCCTAAGAAAACTTCCATGATAAGATAAGAATTAATTCAATCGTTTTTATGAGCTGCTGGAGTTCATCCAAAAGCGAAGTACGCATAATTTGGAGATCATAAAAATCTTAGTATAGCTACCCAATCAACATCACAGACCTGTTGGGACATTTCAGCCCACTACATATTAAGGTGGAGATCCCTGGGTCATTGACGTTCCCTACATATTATTAGTCAGCAAGGGTAGGCGCAAAATGATGTTAAGAGCACAGATATAGGAAGATAGATTCTCTGGCGTCTCCGTCCATGCTTGGCCTTTTTCTGTGGCAGTTGAAAGTGAAGTTTTGGAATAAGTGAAAGAAGGGAAGAGCTTGAGATCCTCACTACGTTCTTTGAATGGGTTTCTATGTTAATTTGGCACTACTTTCATGTTTTAAAACGCTCTTGAAAACTGCAACGTGCTCCCACATTATGTTAAGGATGGAATTCACCACAAAGTGCGTCATATTGACTATTATGTGAGTTTGGGAGTCATTTCATAATGTTTAAAATGTTTTTGAATTTAATTGTGTCAAGCTTTTTAATACTAATATCTGTATTATATTTTTTGATATAATATCAAGACATTTTTTGCAAAAAGGATTGTATTGATGGAAAATTACTTATAAGAAATAAGAAAATGGATTGCAATCTTTTTAAGTTTTTAAATGCTCATGCAAACTATAGCATGTGTTCCCACTTCATATTGAGTGTGGACCTCACTATAAAATTTGACATACTGAGTATTTTCTTTATATATATGATTTAGATCAATGAAGTTTTTTCTTTTTTGCTTTTGGGAAAAAAGGTAAATATATTAATTAACAAATCTTAAAAAGTTACATAATGATTTTTCTAAATAGTAACAACCACCACAAAAGTTTAAAGAATAAAAATCCAAGGAGCTTACCATAAACCTCCACCTTCAAGAACCAAAAGCAATCATGAAACCAATAAAATAAATCAAACTAATGTAAAATAGATAAGTCAAATCAAACCAAATCATTATGAAGGAGATGAAAAATTATGAAGAATGAGTAGAAGATAGGGATGCCCAATTTGTGACCTTCCAAGTGCAGTTAACATCAAAACTCCATTTGGCCAAATACTCTACGATTGGATTTCATTCTCTAGGGATATGATCAAAGAAGATATAGTTGAAGTTTTATTGAAGGAAAAGGATTTTATCAATATAAGAAGCCAAAGTCCAAGAAGAATCTATAATTATTTCATTATTTAGAGGAATGGCCAATATCATAGAATTCATCTCACAAATTATCCTTTTCTAACCCAACTCATAAGCTTTATCTGAAGCCCAAAGTAGTGCCCAAGCCTCCATATAATTGTTAGTACCAATCCTTGTACAAGTAAAAAAACTAAGTGAACCAATCAAATACTATCCTTATAGCACATGGGTTACCATAGGAAGAATCATTAGTGTTACTCTTCCAAATATCTAAAGGAGAAGGAAATCATTTCATAGCTATATTTATCTTATTAGAAGATCTAAGCTTAGAGCCAAAAGGAACATATCTAATCAAATGACCCAAAACAATTTGTTACAAAATCTAAATATCATAAAGATCAAAATAATTCAACCATAGAGAACTTAGCCAATAAATTTTCATTAAGCATAATATATTTTTCCAAACATAGAAAATATTGCCAAAGAATAAAAACAAGACCAATATCATAGGCTACCAAAAGAAAAAAATAGAATTTAGGACAAGATGATGGTTCCAAATGTGTCATCCATTCCTCCAAAGATCCTTGGAGAAGGAAAATTAAAATAAGAAATGAGTGACCCACTCCTTATTAACACCATAAATAAAACATTTAGAAGGACCTTAAGAACCCCTATTTCTTATGTTTTCCTAGGTAAGACATTTACCATGGAAAAGTAACTAGAGAAATAAGTATGCCAACAAAATTTATACTGAATCATTTTCCATTAGGAAAAATCATTGTATGTAGTTGAACATTCATGATCTAAGATTTGACACCCATGAGAAATTGATAAAATCCATTAGGATCATATTCCAAAGCAAGATTGTCAACCCCATCTAATGAACAACATGGAAACTTACCTAGAATATAAGATAAGGCTTCTCAAGCTTCTAGTTCTTCTCTCTAAGGCCAAAAACTAAGGTTTTGTGCCGTAGAAAAAAGTACCCTTTGCTTGACATGGGAATAATTCATGATAAATTGACTTAATGAGGCCTTGATTCAGGTGTTGTGAGGCATTTTATGCATCCACACTAAGTCTTGGACCCTTGAAAACTAAATAAAATGCAATTATTAATGTCTTGTGAAGGTGTTGTGAAGTGTTGTAAAACATTTCTACACTCTTCTACACTCTATTCATTACAATTCACCTAAAAATCCCCTTTTCATCACTAAACAAGTCCTATTTTAAAGGTGTTGTAAAGTCTTGTAATGGACTTTCACGATTTTCTAGACTTAATGAACCCATTCCTCCCTAATTCAACATTATAAAATATATTTAAATACACTATCACATCAATCTAGAAGTTTTTTGAATTAAACTTAATGATTAAACTAGTGTTGTAATATGTCTTGCACATTCACATTGGTTCTTGTGCCTTCCTAGGCTAAGTGGACCTCGTTTTAGTGTTGTAAAGTCTATTTAATCACATTTTCACATTGATTCTATGTCCCAAGCCCTATGTTACATTCACATCATCACTAATAGACCCATATTAACCCATATTGTGCGTCCTGAGGCTTAAATTAAGATCAAATACCAGACAAAGTTGCAATTTAAACCTTATTTCCTTATCTCTTGACATCTTAGTTGTCAAAGTGGCCCTTGTGTGACCCATTCTCGATGCATGGTGAATCAGTCCCATCCAAGTCAAACCCATTCATCATGTGTGGCGAATCAGTCCCATTTGGCCCAATTTTGACCTTTGAGTGGGAAAAAAGTGAAATTTAAGTTTAATATTACTTCATGTTGGCCTGTGATGAGGTATTAATAGATGAATAAGGTGAAATTACTATAAATATAAGTCTTTTATCCACAATTCACATCTCTTATCTCTTATCATTCATTCATCCACCAATCTTTCATCTCAAGTCAAGCAACTTAGGGTTTTATCCTTTCAAGTCACCAAGACATCAATTTTCAGACATTAAAGGGCAGATTCTCTATGTGTTGCTGCAAAAATTCAAGATAAAACATCATTGCAATTTAATCAACTCTATTATTTCATGTTTCATCTCATTCTTTCATCATTTTGGTTTAATTACGTAAAAGGGGTTTGACCAAGGCAAACCCCCATGCCCTAACATTCAACATCTCTCTCTCTTGTCTTGTTTGCTTGCAGATTTAGAACTCTTGGAATTTTGGAAATCATTGAAGATAAATTTACAAGTTTTCTAAATTCTTGTGCTTATTCAACAAGTCAAAATATCAACAAAAACTCATTTTCAGACCCATAAATTAGAGTATCAGAAGCAAACACCTATAGGAAGTCAAAGTGCAGATCGGAAGCTTCAGATTCCAGTTTTTAAAATCCAAAAAATAAAAAGTGGACTCATTCACCATGAGTGGTGAATGAGTTACACTCCAAGGTCAATTTTGTGTTTTCTACATTTTTAAGTACCCTTTTTGTTAGAAACGGGTTCTAGCTCAGTTTTGCAGAACTGGGACTAATTCGCCCAAAATGGCGAATGAGTCCCACCAGGCCTAGAAATCAGGATCATCAACATTTCAGAAGCTATTTCCAATCTTCATCCACATTCTAGGTGCACACTTTTAGTTTGGTTCAATTCTGTTTAGTTTTGCATTAATTTTTAGGTGTTTTTGCATTACACAATGTGTTTCCAAACATCACTTGTTTCTTAGGTTTTGCATATTTAATCAATCAATTTTATTACTTTATTGCATCTATATCATCTCATTTAGCATAATAACATCATACATTATATAATTTGAGTGAACCTACCTAGATATTTTGGCCCTTCTTTCTTCTTTTAGGTGAAAAACACTAGAAGTGCTAGAAAGGATTAGGGTGCCAAAAATCTACGGTTCATTTTGGTGAAGCTACTTTTTGAACATCTTATTTTCTTATTTGGAGTCCATTTTCATCCTAATCCTAGATTTCATTGAATTTGCATTAGAGTTGGATTGGTTAATTTGCATCTAGGGTTTCAGATTGTTTGCATTAGAAAAAAGTGCATTTAGCTTGCAATTTAACATAAAATTTCCTTAAAAATCTATGAAATTTTGCATCTCCATCTTAGTTCTACATCATACAACATCAAAAATATCATAAACAATTCAAAATTTCTGAAACTTTTGCAAAAAACCAGTACTAGGACTCATTCGCCATACTGGGCGAATCAGTCTTTGTCCAGATTTGTAACTAACTATTACAACATTAGAAACCTCATTTTTGTGCTTCCTAAGCCTCCTAGTATCATATAGTATAACTCTGGAAAGTTTCTAACACATTTTATTTATGCGTCTAGCTCAATAACATCATTTTAGATTACTCATTTTGTAAATCACTTTATTTGCACACATCCTTACATCTGAAAAATGCTTGCATTCCTACAATTTTGCATAACATTGATAAAACTACTTTTCACTTTTTCATATACAATATTTATAGTCATACAAATTTTCATAAGTTTGATAAAATTTCTTTTCATTCTTGCATGTACGTTGTTTGCATTTTTCAAATCTTGCATATATTGGATAAGAATGTTTTGCACCTTTGCATATGCATTGTTAATATTGCTGAAACATTGCATGAAATGGTTACATGTGCTTTTCATCCTTATTCAAACAATGCTAGTACCTTACATATGTGGACATGTTAAGAAACATTTCCTATCCCCTCCCTATGAGAGTGTTTTTGTGGAAGACACTACAACCTTGGACATTCATAATGATCATATTTGTTCCTTTCCTAATATCTCTCCCATTGGTGGCGAAGATATTTTGGTAGACAAACCAATTCATGATAGTTTTGAGAATCCCATTTGTTTCTCTCCTCTTACCTCTCTTAATGGACAAGACATTGATAAACAAGACAATACAACCATAGGTAATCATGACAACAACATTTGTTCTTCTTCTAGTATCTCTCCTAGTTGTGAAGTAGATACTTTGATGTTAGAAAAAACAATCGATGAAGGTCATGAATATCTTAGTTGTCCCCCTTCACCTCTTGAAACCCCTCTTGAGAAAAAATATTCAACCATTGCTCATTCCCCTACTTGTGATGAAGTCCTTCTAGAAGAACCAAAAAATGAATGTCAAAAACATTTGGCTTGTTGTTCTCCTAAAAACTCTCCTCCTAGGAAAACTATCATGATGCAAGACAATCATAAAGTGAAATTTGAATCCCCTTGACCAAGGCATCATGCCAATAAAGAAAAATTCTTGAGGTTATGACAACACAAGTGGGATCTCCTTTACTTAGTGAGCTTCCTAAGTCATCTTCCATTAGTGAATCACACAAAAAACTCAGAGATGTCTTGAAATACATGATGCAATATACTCATAACAATTTCTTGTAGCTGCTAAGTTGTAACTTAGTGACTCAAACATCTAAGGGACCAAACAACACTCCTACACCATTACCTTTTCCTCAAAAAGTGCCTAGTGTTCAAGAGCTTAAAAAGACTCATGCTAATATATCTGTATGGGAACTCATTCAACTCTCACCAACAGTGACTCTACTAAATGTTGAAATGTTGCAAGAATGCAGAATGAATACATAAAATAGATTCAATCTTACATAAAATTGAATCATGTAACATCCTCCTCTCATCCCATCTAAGCCACCCAGTCATAAATCACATTCCCTAAACATGAGTTACCCTCACTTGAGATTCAAAAAAAAATGACCCCTTGATGATGAAGATGATCATTAATGAAACTTTAATCAGGCACACTCTCATCGACAATGGAGTGAAAATTAATTTTTGTAGCATGGACTGTAAGGAAAGCAGAGGTGCAGAAACACTTTCCTAATGTCAAAACCATAAGGAAGAATGCAATGCAGGGATTTTAATTTTTCAAATTACAATCTAATTAAGACATGCATGAAACATTTACAATAAATAGAGTAAATACACAGACAATGAACAACAGATTTATGTGGGAAACCCTTGTAGGAAAAAACCCACCACACCAAGATGAATCTCTTTGTATTATAGTAACAAAATATTACATACAATGCAGAGATCCAACTCTTTGGTTATCAATTCTCAGTAGCTACAATCACTGTTCATTCAGTTACAGAAAATGCTCTCTCAACAATTACATTTACTCCTCTTTTCAACTCAATAGAATTGATCTACTTTAAATCTAAACACATTCTAATTTTGTCATCTGTGCATCCTTATCTATCTCCATCGAAGAAAGTTTCCATACCGATTTAATTTTTCCCTGCAAGCTATTTTTCTCCAGCGTCGCAATAGTTACAAAAATCCACCATCATCAGTTTGAAAACCGCTTCCTCTGATTGGTCCAGCATGATGCCACATAGGATGGTCACATGGTCAACGAATTCAAACTTTGTTGGCATCTCGGTGAGACATTAACAGCGTCTCCTCGATGCCACAAAGTATTTTATCGATATCATTCCCCAACAGTCGGCAAGAGGATTCTCATTCGGCAAGACTCATACCAAAAACCATAAGTCATATCAAACTTAGAGAGACCATTGGCAAGACATACCGATCTCACCAAGACCTCATATCAAAGTCTTCGAGTTATGCTGACATGTGTTTTCCTTTCGGCGTGACAATCACTTTTCGGTGAGACTCATATCGAAGTCACAAGTCACAGCGATGAGTTATACTATCGGCAAGACATACCGATCTCACCAAGACTTCCCATCAACCACTTCATGCTACACTAAAGCCTTACTACTATCGGCAAGACCCCACAGTTTCGGTGAGACTTCATATCAAAAGACAAAGCTTCCACCGAATGTCACATACTGTCAGCAAGACTCATGTCTTTTGCCATGACCTTTCTCCGAGTGCCCCAAGTCTTACCGAAGACTATCAGCGTGACTTACCCAAGTTGCCAGGACTTCTCAACGCAGTCTTTTGTTACAGTGAAGACATACTCTTGTCAGCGTGACCTAGCTTCATCGTTGAGACATCTCCCCGTGACCTTTATGTTACCCTGATAGCTAAACATTATCGGTAAGACATTTCATATTCGTGGAGACATCTTACCGAAACCCTTGTTTCACCGATAAAGCCAGATACTATTGGTGAGACCACATACCGACAATAGACCCTTCGGCCAAGTCTCCCCGATGCCTGATAGGAACACACTGTCGCCCGAAGGTTTCCATTCGCCAGAAGGTCACAACGAACACACAAGGTCATAGCAATAGACTTGTTGGCAAAACATCAACCCTGTCACAGTGATAAGAACATTTCAAGAGCTTCATAACAGTTAGTCGCCCAGACATGAACAATGTCACAATGACTTTTCCCTCCAGGAGTTCCATGTCAGTAAGGATTGAGGCACATATTCCAACAAGCTCCCACTTGACAAAGATCTTACTGACACCTCCAGAGCATAAACAAACTACTGAAAAACATGGGCCAAGAGGCCCATCAAACTGGCACACCACCTGAACTTGTCTGTGCTCACAGGCTTCGTCAATGCATCTGCAACATTCTCCAGAGTATCCAATTTCTCTAAAGATACCTTCCCATCCTCCACCATATCTCATACAAAGTGATAATGTACATCTATATGTTTCATCCTGGCATGGAAAGTAGGATTCTTTACCAAACATATAGCACTCTGGTTGTCACAATAGATAGTAATCTTTTCTGCATCAAAGCCAATGTTAGAAAAAAAATGTTTTAACCAGATTGCTTCTTTACAGGCATGTGTCGATGCCATGTATTTTGCCTCTATAGTGGACAAAGTGACTACAACCTGCTGCTTGCTCATCCAACTCACTGCACCACCATTCATCATGAAAATATATCCACTGGTGGATCTTTTGTTGTCAATGTCCCCTACCCAATCAGAGTCCACATAACCTCGAATACTGAGAGTTCTCTGTGATTCAACCAAGTTACCATGGTAACACAAAGCATAGTC
The DNA here is from genome assembly GCA_007258455.2 of Sequoia sempervirens. NCBI lineage: Eukaryota > Viridiplantae > Streptophyta > Pinopsida > Cupressales > Cupressaceae > Sequoia > Sequoia sempervirens. The sequence continues at coordinate 595,999,767 of VDFB02193867.1, read as the reverse complement.
TAAAGTGCCCTTCAGATATCTAAACACTTTCTTCACAGCATCCCAATGTGTCCTTCCAGGATCAGCCATAAACTGACTAAGAACTCCCACTGCTTGGGCAATGTATGGCCTTGTACAAACCATTGCATACATGTAAAGAGTATTTAATCATACTTTCACATTGATTTATGTGTTCCAATGCTTATTTGACATTCACATCATCACTAATATGCCCCTATTAACCCATATTGTGCATCTTGAGGCTTAAATTGATCAAATACATGAAAAAGTTACAATTTAAACCTTATTTCCTTATCTCCTAACATCTTAGTTGTCAAAGTGGCCCTTGTGTGACCCATTCACCATGCATGGTGAAACACTCCCATCTAGGAGGGACCCATTTTCCATGTGTGGTAAATCAGTGCCATTTGGCCCAATTTTGACCTTTGAGTAGGAAAAAAGTGAAATTTAAGTTTAATTTTACTTCATGTTAGCCTGCGATGAGGTATTAATGCGTGAATAAGGTGAAATGCCTATAAATATAATTATTTTAGCCCTAATTCACATCTCTTATCTCTTATCATTTAGTCATTCACCAATCTTTCATCTCAAGTCAAGAAATTTAGGGTTTTATCATTTCAAGTCACCAAGACATCAATTTTTAGACATTCAAGGGAAAATTCTCCATGTTTTTCTATATAAATTTAAGATCAAACATCATGGAAAGGTAATCAACTCTATTGTTGCATGTTTCATCTTATTCTTTCATCATTTTGGTTTAATTACCTAAAAGAGGTTTGACCAAGGAAAGCCCCCATTCCCTAACATTCAACATCTCTCTCTTGTCTTGTTTAGGACTCTTGGAAGCTTGGAAATCATTGAAGATCAAGTTGTAAGGTTTATAAAGTCTTCTCCTCATTCAACAAGTCAAAATATCAACAAAAACACATTTTCAGACCCGTAAATCAAAGTTTCAGAAGTGGACACCTGTAGGAAGTCAAAGTGTGGATCGGAAGCTTTAGATTCCACTTTTGAAAATCCAAAAATTAAAAAGTGGATTCATTCACCATGAGTGGTGAATGAGTCCCACTCCAGGGTCAATTTTGTGTTTTCTACATTTTTAAGTACCCTTTTGTCAGAAATGGGTTCTAGCTCAGTTTTGCAGAACTGGGACTAATTCGCCCAAAATGGAAAATGAGTCCCACCAAGCTTGAAAATTAGGATTATTAGCATTTCAAAAGATATTTCTAGTCTGCATCCACATTTCAGGTGCACACTTTCAGTTTGGTTCAATTATGTTTAGTTTTGCATTCATTTCTAGGTGTTTTTGCATTACACAATATGTTTTCCAACATCACTTGTTTCTTAGGTTTTGCATATTTAATCAGTCAATTTCATTACTTTATTACATCTAGATCATCTTATTTAGGCATAATAACATCATACATTACATAATTTGAGTGAACCTACCTAGATCTTTTGGCCCTTCTTTCTCCTTTTAGGTGAAAAACCCTAGAAGTGCTAGAAAGGATTAGGGTGCCAAAAATCTACATTTTAAGTTCTTCCAACAATAAATACATGATTATCACCCAAAATGAAAATTTTAAAATTGGATATTTTAGACCAACCAAAATTCAAAAATAATTTACTCAAAGGGAGTAGACTAGGAGAAGAAGAAATAATTGAGGGATAGGATTCTCACATATCCAACCAAAAAAGAGCATCAGATAGTAAATTTTAATTTATTTAATTATTAATAATATACTTTATTAGGCTTTGTAAGTAGATATTTAGAAAAAAAAAATGAATTAGAAACAATAATTAAAATTATTTATTGTAACACCATCCAAATCTCTAATATAACATGAAGTGGATGTGCTCTTGATTTGAATGTTTGAATGTTTATTGTTTGCTTGGATAGCATATATTTGCAAAAAACTAGGATCAAAATTATTTTAAAATGAGGTATTTGATCTCAATTTATAGAATTTTGAGGAGAAACATAAACAACTAAGATTCATCTCACATCATGATTTTATTCTAGATTAAAGCTGGAGTAGATGTGGTAGCTATCATTAGCTAATTAGATCATTTATTTATTTGAGAAATTTATTTATTTTGATCAATAATTTAGTTGATTTGATTTAACATGGATTTTGTTTTATCAAATTATGTTTGAATTTAATAGATGTTTTATTATTTTGACTATTTATGAGAAATTGATTTTTTTAAATTAATTGAATAATACCAATTATTTTAGTGAATATATTTTTCTATGTGCAAAGACGGGGGAGATGGTATGAAAATGTGTGTAAGGTTTTAGTGTCTACACTTTTCCCTTATTTCAGATGTCTTTGTGATTAGAAGTAATGTCATTAAAAAAAATAGATATAGGTACTTGAAAATATGACATTGGTGAGAAAAGATGCCTCAAGCATCAAAGATTAAGGACTAATTAGTTTGAAAAAAATGTTGATATAGGAATGGTATAACCCAATATCATCATGGAGATTGATTGGGATTGGATTCAATGGGTACTTTAAAACTTAGAGAAACTTTAGATTTGGGATGGGATGGATGGTGGGATTCCCTCTAGAGAGGATAGGTAGATTTGAAGAACGTGGGTGTGCTCTAAAAATGGATGAAATAAAAATGGTAAAGGGATACAACTATGCATTTTATTTATTGAAGAAGGGAGTTAAATGATGAATGAAGATGGAAAGGATGGGATGTATATGTAAAGAAGGATTGGGATGGGTAGGAACTTAATTAATATGAATGAATTGCATAGAGATGGTAGAATCATTAGATGACGGTGTTTTATTTTGGCTTATGATGTTATAAATAGAAATTTAGTATGAGATCTTCCTAGAGTATTTAAGTAGATGTAGTTTCCAAGAACTTACAAAGAGATTCCAATGTTATGAGTAACCTCTTAAATTTTTCATGGATGTTATGTATCATGATATAAGGGATCATAATGGTGATGTGTCATACATGAAATTTTTTGATTGGAAACAATAAATCAAAAGATAAAAGAAAAGAAAATTAAATAAATTATGAAAAAATAAATAAATATATACACAATAACAATTCATTTATTTCAAATGGTTGGTTGTGTCCACTCCCACCCACTCCAGATTATCCCACACTAGCATAGATTTGAACGACTCTGCATCTGCACCCTCTCCCGGTCATTCCTGTCTCTCCTGACCTGAGGAGAACTTGATTTGCTCTTGTCCTAGAGATAACTCGGTGGAACTACTCCTATCTCTGCTTGGATGTGAGCTCATAGTGGATTTTACCACAGATGTAGTGGATGTTGCATTTTCTTCGCCTCCTAGGGTTGAGGAGATTGATGGAGCTACTATTTTTGGGTTGTTCTCATCCTCTCATGTGGGTTAGTTTGCTTATGTTGATGCTATGAAGTCTAAGAGACCTCGAGAGGGTGCTATGCAGCCTATGCATTGTGTTGCGGTTTCTCTTGTTGTGTCTCTTAGTAAGGAAACTGTTGATAATATAGATTTCTATTCCAAAAATACCCTTATTTGCATATTTTGTTGCTTATGGCCTTCTCTTCCTAATTTGCACCTTTGGATCACCAATCATTGGTCTCCTTTGGTTGATGGCTTGATGGAGATTTACCCTTCTGCAAGGGGTTTTTTTGTGGTGGGTTTTAATTCTCCTAAGGACAAAAAAGTTTTTTTCGATCATGATCTATGGATGTGGGATTTTCATCCCCTTTCCTTTAGGCCTTGGGTTTTTTCTTTTAACCCTTTGAAAGAACCTTTGGATGTGATGCCCGTTTGGGTAATATTTCCCTATCTTCCCTTATAGTTCTAGCATTCCTCTGCCTTTGAGGGTATTGGTAATGCTATTGGTAGATTTTTGAAAGTGGATAGGGCTTCTGAGAATTTCACTCATACTTCCTTTGCTAGGATTTTGGTGGAGGTTGATCTATCGAAGGATTTACCAGAGAGGTTGTATCATAGATTAATTGTTGGTCTTGGTCTTATCTTGTGGATTACAAGGGTCATCCTTTTCATTGCAGATGTTGTTTTGCTATTGGCCACTTGGCTTGTGACCGCTCTAAAGGCTTCTACCATGTTTCTTCCTCTACTTGGTGGAAGAATTCACTTCGTGAACACTTAACAGTTCTCCCTATTGTTGACTCAACTTATTCTTTTGATGGTGACTCTAGGCCTGATTCTTCTTCTATGAGGCTTAATATGAGTAATGTGATGGATGCTACTCCTTGATTGCCAGTTTCTACTCCACCTGACTCGGTTGTGGTGGGTGTTGCTCCTTCTATGGAAACTACTATGCAACCTTTGGATTTGGATGTCCTTAATGTTGTTTGTGTTGCCTCCTCTAAGGTCCATGTATTGGAAAATGCTATAGTAAGTCATTTTCATTCAGGATTGGTTTTAGATGTTGTACCTAAAGTATCAATTGTTCCTTTGGTTTGCTACTCTGAAGGGGAGTCTTCCCCTTTTGATCAAAATTTCTCAATTTTAGTTTTTGATTCTCCTTGGACTGTGATTCACGGAAAGATAAAACATCCTTCTAAGAAGTTCTTGATCTCATTTAACATGCTCTCAGAGGCTCTACTTGGTTCAAGTGTTTCTCCTTGAACAATTTCACATTTTTTTTTTCTGATTGGTTGTTTCTCTTAGGTTTTCTATGTCTAGCCAGTCTATTTTGTTGAGCTGTTTGGCTCTTTTTTTCATTTTGTAAGGGTTCAGAGCCCTTTCCATACTTATCTAATCAATATATATATCTATATATATATATATATATATATATATATATACACACGTGAATGTATGAAAACAAAATATAAATATAAAAGAAAATAAAAGATCTATACCCTAGGAATCATAACCTAAAGAAGCAACATAATATAAATAGGTATGGTGTCCTTTGGAAAAATATCATAGGAACTAAACCAAACATGATAAGATAAAATAGTTATCCATAAGGAGAATGATCTCTTCAACCAAGGATTCAATGCTTAAGAATAGTCAAGGGGTTTCTAAATCTTTATCTAATTTTATGAGTTTATCTTCAAGGACATGTGCAAGAACATCTTCCAAGTCTAAATGAGTAATTGGTGATGAAGAAGACATTGGAAAAGTGGGAGTAGGAAGAAGATCAAAGATTGATTATGTAGTTGTGATTCCTTGAGTTAAATAGTTATGAAACTTGAGCTCAACATTGGGTACAGTTACATCATGGGAATCCATGAGTCTATGACTTCATCTCATAAGAGTATTTGATATGGAGCACTAGGTTGTGAAGCTCATAAATTAATTAGAAGATTCAAGACACATAAGTGTTTATACAATGAAGAAAAAGAAAGATGCTGATAAAAGTAGAAAAAATATTGAGAAATAACAAATAGGTCTAAATAGAGATTGTAGAGACATAATTTTTAGTTAATTTCAAGTTGAAAATAGCAAGACAAGGGTGAGGGTGCCTTAGTATAAGAATGGTAATTTTGAAAGTTTAAAAGTTTAGGAAGGTAATATAGTGGGTAAGGATCTCAAACTATAAAGGCTCAAGTATGAGATCAGGTATAATTTTGGAAATGAAGGATAACCTAATTTATTTATATGAGGTATATGAATGCATGCATTTTGTTATTTTAAAACAACTAAATGAGTGCAACAAGTTCAAATTACTTGATAGATGACAATTTTTAGAATGCAATATATATGACAACTAACTAAATCTATCTCTAAAATATTGAAAATATAATGCTTTCAAATTGGATAATGATATGAAAATCCTTGATTTTTAATGCTTAGCATGAATTATTTTTAGGGTATGTGTAGGATCATCATGGAGAAACCAGGCCCTTAAGTGGTGAAAAAAATCAGAGTTAGGAAACTTGACGTAAAAATTTGAATAAGCTATCTATATTATTTAAAAAATATGTAAGAATAGAATTTGTAGAAAATTGAATGTAGTTTCTAAACTAGGTTTATTTAAAAATAAATAAAAATCTATTTGGTGAAAATTTGAAATTTCAATGCAGTAGTACTTAAATTTTAGGGAAAAAATAAGAAGTAGGTGCTTGTCTAACCACCCTAACTACAATAAAATGATAATATTTTTTATAGGATTTTAGATATAAGTAGAGGACTCATGTACCGACGTGATGCATTTTTTAATAGTTTTTTTCCAAGTAAATAATTAATTATGAATTTTTATTACAACTTTAAAAAAATATAAAAAACTCGTATGTTTGACCACCTTAACTTGGTCAAAACTTCATGAAATTCAACTCTTCTTTTTAATCCTATAGTATGCAAAACATAGAATGTGATGCATGTTTTAGATTCAAAAAATGTGATACTGTTTGAAAGCTATAGATGTTTTTCAATCAGCTTATCAATTAGGACTTTAGTCGTAATTCAAATAGAAAATTAATAATAATTATTTATTAAATTCAAAGTAAAGTAGAATTTATAATGGTGGAAAACTAAGAATCTCCTTTAAAAACCCTTTTCATTTCATCAATTTTGGATTAAAAAAAGTCTTCATCCACATGGGCCATCATCACTTACATATCGCCACTTTTTTTCCCATCACGATCCCACACATACCCTTTAAACAATGAAAATTTTGAACAACTTATTATTCATTTAGATTTTACAGCAATAGACATGTAAATCAAAATTCTTGAAATTGTAAGCAATGTTGGGTTCACCACAATGTGATACTGAAAAATGGATCCAAGGCTAATGCTAACCTAAATCACACTTTTGTACATTTATGAAATTTGGGGGACACAAAAATGATCAAATGAGATCACTTGGCTACTTTCTTCTAGAAAGAGCCAAAATGGTTAATCATGGTTTTGGTCTCCTTTCAAATTTTGTTTGTATTGTGAGGAAAAAATATGATGTGTGATTTTATGTGAAACTAGGTCAATTGTGCAAGTACAAAAAAAATTCACTAATTTATAAAAATATAGAAATAATGACCAAAACTAAAAAAGTAGAGAGTAGAAATTGAGGAACCTATTATTCAAATTTGGGATCAATTGTCTAGATAGGGGCAAGGGTGCCCTTGATTGGAAATTAAGGTTACTTGAGTTTTAAGACCTATATAAAAGCATTGTCTATAGATGCTTCCCTATCAAAATCAGCTTCAGAACTTCATCAGTGAATGAATAATTGATCTTGCCCTAATTTGATGAAGGAATTATGTATTTATATGCTTGATCTTGATTTGAGGTCTTCAATCTTCCCCAAATCCACTTTAGATATATAATTTGTAAGAAAGAGAAGAGATGAAGGGTTATGCCATATAGGGTCTTGCCTAATTCAAACCTTGTTTTGGTGTTTCCACCTCCACAACAACTATGATAATGTTGGATAAAGAGTGCTTATTCTAGGTTGAGTAGAAGAAAATGGGTAAAATCAAATGATAAATCACAATGCTACAAATTACCATTCAAATCTACATTATTTCATAGACTTAAGTCAAGATGCATATCTCATACAAGGAGAACTAGATAGTTGATTCAAGGTCCTCTAAATTTTAGTGATTACAATGATAATGAACATGAAATATGAAATAATCTTATTTATTCTTGAACATGAGTTTGATGATGCATTGTAAACATGATTTTCACTGATGAAAGGGTATGTGCAAGATCATGATGGGCCAAAAAGTGGCAATATAATGGGTATGTGGCTGACGACTCTTTTTTTACCCAAAATTGATGAAACGAAAAGGGTTTTTAAATGATATTCTTAGCTTTCCACCAATATAAATTATGTCTTACTTTGAATTGAATAAATAATTATTATTCATTTTCTATTCGAATTATGACTAAAGTCCTAATTGATAGGCTGATTGAAAAAAATCTATAGCTTTCAAATGGTATCACATTTTTTGTATCCAAAATATGCATCACATTCTATGCTTCCATACTATAGGATTAAAAAGAAAAAAAAATTCATAAAGTTTTGACTAAGTTATTATTACATACAAGTTTTATTTTTTAAAAGTTGTAATAAAAATTCATAATTAATTATTTACTTGGAAAAATTACAAAAAATATGCATCACATCAAGACACATGAGTCCTCTACTTATATCTAAAATATTATAAAAAATATTATCATTTTATTATGGTTAGAGTGGTTACGACAAATACTTATTTTTCCTTAAAATTTAAGTACTAATGATTGAAATTTCAAATTTTCACCAAATAGATTTTTTTTTAAATAGGCCTAGTAGTTTAGAAACTACATTCAATTTTCTACAAATTCTATTCTTACATATTTTTAAAATAATATAGATAACTTATTCAAATTTTTACATCAAGTTGCCTAACTGATTTTTCTAAATTTTTTGCGGCTTAAGGGCCTGCTTTTTCCATGATGTCTTGCACATACTCGAAAGTGTTGTAAAAGTATTTTTTATTCTTATCTTGAATAGCCTTTTAGGATACTCAATTGATATTCAAATCACTAATGTTTTCCTAGGTTTTTCTTAGATGTTCAAATGGTGACAATTGAATTTAAATTTGTAACTATATTAATTTAGACAATAAAATATTAAAATTTGGCCCAAAATAAGATAGTCAAGGGTGAGGGCGCCCTAGAGTAGATCTATTTTGAAGTTTTGATGCTCACTAGATAAATAATTATATTTAATTCTCAAATTAATTTTATTTTCTTAAAACCACAATAAAATGGAAAAATAATAAGCATAATTAGACCCAAGCATTTATAAAAGAGCTAAAATATATGATATTATCAAGGGTGACAATTTATGATACTACACTGATTATATTCACAATACTTCGCTCTTACTACTATGTCCTATTCCTCAGACATCAAAATCCCATTATTCCTTTGCAATCTCTCTCCTAACTCCATCTTAGCATTTGTCCTTTCATTAATCCATTTCAACCCATCACCATCCATATCTCCACTCATTCTTCCACCAGCATGAAATAATTTTGCATAAAATATAGAGACAATATTTTACTTAAAGCTGAAAGAAGGATATTACTCATGAACTTACTTACACCCTTCGTTCTTATGATTTTTTGACACATCCATTATATAAAGGATTTTGTAGCATCACGATTAAAAAAAGGTATAATAGTAATGACGATCTAATAACTATTATGAGATCTCTCAATGTAACAAGTTTTTCATTTATAAAGTTTTTTGAAAAATAATTAGAGCAAGCCCTCGTGCCCAATACATAGCAACACAAAGGCCAAATAACATAAGAACATGAATCAAGCTATGAAACCATAAGACTCAAGTTCCGGGTCATTCTCCGATCCACAAGAAGGAACAAAACTCCAAGAATGCAGCCAACTGTGAGAAATTGAGTTGTGATCCCAGAAATACCATTAATGTAAAACTTCAAGGTATGAATAACCCAAGGAAAAGACGGCGCAGCACTCTAGACAGAAAATGCCAACGACAAAAAATAATCCTATTCAACTGGAGATAAAGTGGAAGTCGGCAAAGATGGATATAGAACTTGTAGCTGATAATGAAAAAAACCGAAGAATGCTGAAGGGCAATAACCATAAAGCAGAATACATCTCTGTCAATTGTCAATCTCTCATTAGAAGAAAAATCTACCCTGAAGATCCCCTAATCATCAATACAGCAGTTCAACTTATCATTCGCCAAAAATCACCCATAGAGAGAAATTGTCAAGATCCCAAAAAGCAATTTTCCATTACTCAGAAAAGGAGGATTATTAAAAGGAAGAAACATCTTCAACAAATACTTAGTCAAGCTGACCAGAGGATAGGATCTATGCGGAAAGAAGCTTTGTAGTTTTCAGCTGCAAAATTCACAGTATTTGTCTTCTTCAATCACAAGTACGAGCTGATATTTGAGAATAAAGATATAATTCTCAAATCTTAAAAGAAATTCTATGAGAAGATAAGAACTATTTCAAATCTTTTTTAGGAGATGCTGGAGTTCATCCAAAACTGAAAAATTGTTTAAACAATACACATGATTTGGAGATCATAAAAAAGTCCAAATAATGTCATTTTTAATCACAAGCACGAGTTGATATTTGAGGATAAAGATATAATTCTCAAATCCTAACAAAAATTCCATGAGAAGATAGCAACTATTTCAAATATTTTTTAGGAGCTGTTGGAGTTCATCCAAAAGTGAAAAATTATTTAAACTTATACACATGATTTGGAGATCATAAAAAAACCCAAATAATGTCATTTTCAATCACAAACACGAGTTGATATTTGAGAATAAAGATATCATTCTCAAATCCTAACAAAAATTCCATGAGAAGATAAGAACTATTTCAAATATTTCTTAGGAGACCTCGGAGTTCATCCAAAAGTGGATAATTATTTTAATTAGTAAACATGATTTGGAGATTATAAAAAAATCCAAATAATATTATTTTTTATCACAAGAACGAGTTGATATTTGAGAATAAAGATATAATTGTCAAATCCTAACAAAAATTTTAGGAGATGTTGGAGTTCATCCAAAAGTGAAAAATTATTTAAACTAGTACACATGATTTGGAGATCATAAAAAAATCCAAATAATGTCATTTTTAATCACAAGCACATGTTGATATTTGAGAATAAAGATATAATTCTCAAATCCTAACAGAAATTCCATGAGAAAATAAGAACTATTTCAAATCCTTTTTAGGAGATATTGGAGTTCATCCAAAAGTAAATAATTATTTAAATTAGTACACATGATTTGGAGATCATAAAAAAATCCAAATAATGTCATTTTCAATCACAAGCACGAGTTGATATTTGAGAATAAAGATATAATTATCAAAACCTAACAGAAATTTCATGAGAAGATAAGAACTATTTCAAATCTTTTAGGAGAGAGTGGAGTTCATCCAAAAGTAGATAATTATTTCAATTAGTACACATGATTTGGAGATCATAAAAAAAATCCTAATAATGTCATTTTCAATCACAAGCACGAGTTGATATTTGGGAATAAAGATATAATTGTCAAATCTTAACAGAAACTCAATGAGAAGATAAGAACTATTTCAAATCTAAATTCAATGCGAAGATAAGAACTATTTCAAATCTTTTTTAGGAGACATGATGGATAATTATTTAAACTACTACACATGATTTAGAGAATAAAAAATCCAAATAATATCATTTTCAATCACAAGCACGAGTTGATATTTAAGAATAAAGATATAATTCTCAAATCCTAACAGAGATTCTATGACAAGATAAGAACTATTTCAAATCTTTTATAAGAGATGCTGAAGTTCATCCAAAAGCGAACAATTATTTAAACTAATACACATGATTTGAACATGATGAAATTATAGTATAGCTACCCAATCTACCAATCTGGTAGATATGATGATGATTTATCTGTTGTAGCTATAAACTGTCACGATCACGAGACGGGACACGTGATTATTCTTAACATTGAGCACTTGCTAATTTAAAACATTTATCTCCAACGCCGTTTTTCCTACAGTGGGATTACTTTATGGACGGCCTATTGCTTGACTTGAAGCAGCCGGATGCAAAATTTACAAGTTCTACACGTATGGTACAGGATTGGTTCTGTTTTCAAACCAGATGGAGAGTTTCAACATCACAGACCTGTTAGGGACATTTCAGACCACTACATATAAGGCGGAGGCGGAGCGCTCTGACTCCAATTACGGCATTCTTTGACGTTGGCTACATATAATTAGGGTAAGTGCAAAATGATGTTAAGAGCGCAGATATGGGAAGATAGATTCTCTGGCGTGGAAGCTTTTCACTGTCTCTGTCACTTAGACGTCTATCCTTGTCCTTTCGGCGTGGCAATTGAAAGTGAAGTTTTGGAAGAAGCGGGAGGAGGATAGAGCTTGATCGATTCTCATTACGTTCTTTCAATGGGTTTCTATTTTTCACATTACTTTCATGCTTTTAAACGGTCATGCTAAGTGCTCCCACTTTCAGTTGAGGATGGATTTGGGTCAATAGTGGGTCGGGGTTCAATAGTGGGGATGGAAGTAGTCCGAAGTGGATCTCATAATGGAGCATTTTTTTATTTTTATTTTTTTAGACTGCAGGAATCGGGTAGCACAGCCCCATATAAACTGCAATGCGCCTGGTAAACTTTTTAACGTGATCGGTGGCGCTGGCGTGACACGCCCTCCGGTACCACAGGGGTGGGGGAGACTAGACCTCGTGACCAACCTCCTGCAACAGGAAAGATTTAGCCAACCGAGCTAGGGCCCCAACCCCAATGGAGCATTTTAATATCTAAGTGTGGAGCAATTTTTATTCATAAAGTACAAAAACGGTACAAATCATGTCATCCCACAGTAGTATTCCACCTGAAATTTGATGGTCCATTTGACCTTTTTTACATTTTAGACCGTATATTATAACTTTAAATTTATTAGATGGTATAAGTTGACTTGCTATATTTTTATATAATCCTATATATGACACTTTAAAAAATTATTATAAATAAATATATATAATTTTATAATGTTTATTATAAAAATATAAATTATTTTAGAATCTTTTCAAAGATGGAATATAATTCTTTCTATCTAATTTTTGAAATATTTTTAACAATAAATTTAAGATTTTGACTTTTTTACTAATAGTTATCATTACTTTATATTAATATATATGATTTACAATATTTATTATAAAATATATTAATTCAAAATAGAATATAATTATTTTTTTAATTTTTAGAATATTTTTAAAAAGATTTATTTTTAATACGAATTTAGAAACTTCTTGTTAATTGTAAAAGTAAATTTAAGATTTTTATATTCATTACTAATTATCAACGTTTTCTTATTTTAAATTATGTTATTAATATATAGGATATCCATATGATTAATAACATAATAAAAAATTTCATTTTTTTCAAGATACAACATTTGTGTGCTTTACAAAGTGATTGGTGAGCTTTCAATTTTTTTTGTAGATTTCACTTTCTTCTATTTGTAGATTTCACTTTGATGTTGTTTGTACATTTAACTTTGGAGAAACATCACCAACTCATTGCCTCTTGAATACCAATTCTCAACTTGTCCATATCTTTTATCAAAATCTCTTGTAGCATTAAAATTCTCAGCTTAGGGTTGTTATTTATCTATTACTTCATGAGCTTTACACTCTATTTGCATTGTCTTTTTTGTCCCTCTCCTTGAAATGTATCTTTGGACTATATTCTTTGTCTATAGATGTATTCAAATAGTTTGGGTTAATACAATAATCATCTTTAATTTATTGTATTGAACAAGTTTGTGTCTTTCCTATATTTTCTTGTTTATTCACTTCTTCCTTGAGTCAATCTATCAAATGGTTTGCAAGCCCTTGCCTAAGCATCCACTTGTGCATGTGTGAGTAAGATAGTCTTAGAATAACATAAATTTTCATTTATCCATTATCTTATGTTCATGATTCGACATAACTTGTTTTAGATGTTGCATGCTTGTAAACTATACCAAATAT